>OU342742.1:1971598-3171598 GCA_910589775.1 Avena eriantha
CATGCCATGGTGATATTGTTTTGGCTTTATGCTTAGTATTTTTTCTGTAGCATGACTTGTTATAAACAATTGAGATTGCTTAATGTTCCTTGGATGAATCATGCGTTGTTTTAGCATATTAAAGCATAGTATAGTGGTATTCTCCTTTGATGCTTTATTTGGGTTGACTTGGCGCATGCTCACACCATGTTATGACTATCTCAAGTCACCGTAGCCTTTATAATCCTTTAGTTTTCAACTTGTAGTATCACTTTATGCTTTGATCAATGATGTTTTGTCGCTCTGCATGATTATGGTCGTTATTGCTCTCTTAGTTTGTCGCTCCCAGTCTTTTGCTAGCCTCCACAACTAAGTATGAGTTCCACTCATGCATCCAACTCCCTAAACCAAGTTTTTCCAAAGAGTCCACCATACCTACCTACTAGCTTATGCTATTCCAAGTATATTCATGCTTTTGTTTACCTTTCACTTGTTATGAAAAAACTAGTGATTAAAGCTCTCACGAACTTGATGGCACACTTTACTTTATTGCCTCTAATAAACTTGAACCATTGGGTCCTTCTTTGTTGTGTATATGCTTGCGCTTTATAAGTTGAAATTAGCAGAACCATGTTTCATGGGGAACGCTTTCAACATTGCACTTGTACTTTGTACCCCGTTGATATCATGTTCTTTTTCTTACGGATCCCGGTGGTGTGAAATAAATGTGGAACTTGTAAGATCATGGAGTTTGTATGTGTGTTAGAGAAACGCCTGGGCCGCTAGCCTAAGCCATGCCTAATCATGGTGGAAACTTGCAGCATCACCATAATGAGCACTCTATGAAGCATCCTCAATAAAAACCTATGCAAATAGCAAATAAAAAGATCGCTGAGATGCTCATTGCCTGCTTGCCTTGTCATTTTGATTATGGGAAAGCTCCCGTATCATGTGCAAGGGGTACCCCGTTGGCGGTTCTTAATGATACACATATACTTACAATGACAAGAGCTTACTCGTGACTGAAGTTGAGTAGCATGAGGATCGGTCTTCGTAAGTAAGGGGCATGACATTTCGGTTTATAATTTGTCAAGCATATCCTCTTAGTTGTGTCACTGTAACCTTAATCACCTTCAAGATGCTTATGATAGGGGCAATGAGAGCTGAAAGCTATAAGTACCATAATTTTTGGAAGCTCTTTATGAGACTTGAATCCCTACTTCCTTTTACAAAGGCTTTTCTTCCACCATTATATTGAGTCTCCACCTTCTATCTCTATGCACTACTTTGAGAGCATAGTGGCCATTCTTAGTTCTATGTGCATTGTCCCAAGACTAGTTGATTGATGCATAACCTGTTATTGCTTGTTTGAAACTATTGTATCTAGTCACTCTTATGAACTTTGAAGGTGTCCTATGCATTTATATTTGCTACTCTATTGAGGGACAAGCTGAATACTATTATGCTATGTTTTCTTTATGTGAAACAAACAAACGTCTTGCAAAGCATGTTATTCATGAATCTTTTGTTTGTGCCTTTTCATGTTGTATCATAGTTTCTTTGCTTATTGCTAGAACTTTGTCTTTCATGTTATGATTGAAGTACTATGATCCTAGCTTTGAGTTTTGCAAATACTTTGATCAAGTTTTGATGGTGCATGTCACCTCAAAAATTATTTCTTTTTATCACTTACCTACTCGAGGACGAGCAGGAGTTAAGCTTGGGGATGTTGATACATTGCAAATGTATCTATAATTTTTGATGTTCCATGCTTGGTTTTATCCACTTTCGTGTGTTTTGTTCCAACTTTGGAGTACTTTTATTATGATTTCTTGGACTAACCTATTAACAAGAGACACAGTGCCAGCTGCCTGTTTTCTGTTGTTTTTGGTTCCAGAAAAGTCAGAAAATGAATATAATCGGAATTGGACGGGACAAAAGCCAAAGTGCCTATTTTCCGGAAGGGATCAAGTGCCAGAATACGAGACGGAGAAGGGCTGGGGGTCGGCCACAGCACCTGGCCGTGCGGCCAGGCCTGGCCCGCGCCAGGGGGTGGTCTGGCCGACCCCAGCACCCCCTCGGCATGTCCTTCCACCTATAAGTTGCCATCAGGACAAAAACCCTAGGTACCCGATCAAAAATCCACGAAAGAGTCTGTAGCCGCCGTCGTCTCTGTCCCTAGATCGGGGGGATCTGAAGCTCTTCCCGGCACCCTGCCGGAGAGGGGAATTCACCTTGGAGGCCTTCTTCATCACCATGCAAGCCTCCGGTGTGATGCGTGAGTAGTTCATCCTTGGACTACGGATCCATGTAGTAGCTAGATGGCTGGTTTCTCCTCCTTTGTGCTTTCATGTTTAGATCTTGTGAGCTCCGTTCATGATCAAGATCATCTATTTGTAATCCATACATGTTGTGTTTGCGGGGATCCGATGGATATTGAGATGCTATTTCAGGTTGATTATTGATTCTATCATGTCTTTGTTATTTGAGATCTTGCATGCTTTCCGTTGTTAGTAGCTATCTTGGCCAAGTAGATGCTAGCAACTCCAAGAGTTAGTATTTATGCTCGATAGTGGGTTCATGCCTCTGGTAATCTGGGGAAGTGATAGAAATCTCTAAGGTACTAGATGTGATGTTGCTACTAGGGAGAAAACAACGATCCTTTGTTCATAGAACAATTGTATTGTTTACTTTACACGAATTTCGTAAAGAAATAATCTGTTGCTTGCAACTTAATACTAGAGGGGTTCGGATGATAATCTGAAGGTGGATTATTAGTCATAGATGCAGTTGGATGGCGGTCTATGTATTATGTTGTAATGCCCAATCAAGTCTGAAAGGATTCAAGATGATTAGTATATGCATGTATTGCTTTGTTGGTGTTTGTCAATTGACCCACTGTAATTTGTTCACCCAGCATGTTATCTATCTTAAGGAGAGCCACCTCTAGTGAACTATGGATCCCGGTCCTTTACTTTACATACAATCTATAAACTGTTTCTGCTTTGTGTTTTCTTTCTGCAAACTTTTACTTATTTCCATTCGATACGTTTAATCCTTTGTTTTCCGCAAAACACAGTGAGATTGACAACCTCATCGCAAGTTGGGGACAAAGTTCTGTGGTTGTGTTGTGCAGGTCTCCACGTTGCTACTAGCACCGGTAGTGCGCCCTGCCAAAGCTCAGCTAGTAACACCTTTGAGGTGTTTCCTTGCTCCTACTGGTTCGATTAAACCTTGGTTTCAGAACTGGGGGAAACTTGCCGTTGTGCTCATCATACCTTCCTCTTGGGGTTCCCAACGAGCTCTACATCAACACCGCCATCAAGCATTTTTCTGGGCGCCGTGCATTGAGCCATCATCCGCTACCTTTCTACGCGCCTCTAGTTGCGCGATTACTTGCTGTTGGCGCCTATGCTCCTCTTTGAGCAGCCAATGGTAACCCATCTGCATGTCTTGCGATGAGTTTGGGGGCAAAGGATTACCCTACAGAGCTTCTCGATAGCGAGCCCACTCGTTGTCATTGAGATGGATCAGCACGCGCTCTCCCGTATTCTCATTCGCCGTGAGGTGCGGTTCTCCTCCCATCCCGTTGCTGGTGGGCGCACCGTTGGTGGGGCCACCGTTCGCGACTGGTATACCGCCATTGGTCGGTCCAGTACTGATACTAGCGTTTTCGCAATTGACACCGATGTTGCCTGCGTTGATGAAGGCACACATGAAGTGATTGGGGAAGCTGCTGCTCCCACAACTTTCAGATCCGAAGCCGTACGCTCCATCTTCCGTGGCCAGGCCACCCAGATCGGATCTGCGACTGTTGTCGCTGTCCGGCTCCTAGCTGTTACCGGGGTGTTGAGTTCGCTGAGGGTGCCGATTGGTGGTGGGAACCACGATTCTGGAGCAATCGCAGGTGTCGTTGGCTAGTCGGGTAGGCAAAGTGTGCCCAGTTGACCGACCTAGAAGCGGAAGCTCCCGATCGTCAGGCCGATCTCATTGCCCACGGACTCGAAAGCCGGGCGAGTTGCCGGCGTGTGGATGGTGAAGTTGAAAGCGTCGAAGAGCTGGCGAATCTCCACTGTTGCGGAGTTGTAGATCGCAGTTGATGGGGCCTAAGAAGCCGCAACATCAGCACTCCCAATTCCCACAGACGGTGCCAATTAACGAGGGTTTAACTCGTCAATACCCATTGTTATGGACTTGGGTTTTGGAGAAGGAGGGAGCGCTGGAGGCATCAATCGGCTAGCAAAAAAGAACACAGGGACGACAGGTTTACCCAGGTTCAGGCCTCGTAGAGGTCCCTACTCCTGCTTGTCTTCTCTTGCAATTATCGTGGGAATCGAAAGTTACAGGCATGCGCAGATGCAATTTGGCGAGGTTGTGGAAACAAGGGTTGTGATTATCCTCCTTGCTGCCCCCTCCTAGCCTTTATATAGATAGGCTAGGTCTCAGGTAGCAGGTCGAGTCGGTTATAGATTAGGGTTCGTCTCTTTGAACTTTCTATCTTAAGCTTCGTCTTGAGCTGCAAGCAATCAGAGTTTCCGTGTGTCACCCGAATGCTGAATTGGGCCTTGGCAACGCCGTGGGCTTCTGCCATATCTGGACCATATATGCCAAACTCGAGTACCTATAGGGTATGCCCACGTCACTGTCATTGAGGATTTTACTGATCCTACAAAGGCAATGGCACGTAGAAAGAAGTTAGCTAAAGAAGCAAAGCACCCGAAACCAGTCTTTTCAGGGGAGGTGTTTGAAGAAATGTAGTTTAATGATCCACACTCTAAAGTCTATGCCTATTATCCAGTTGAACCTCAGCAACCAGTAGACCCGTGGACCAACCCCAATAATGCAGTTAGAGGTAATACCAGGTGGGAAGACCAGTCTTACGATGAAATCGTGGGAAAACCTATACCTTGTGGATCTGGTAATGGAGTAGAAACCAGTTACAATCCTATAGAATCTTTGGACCATATGGGGGTAGTAACAATACCATTGAGCTAGATGAGTGTCCTGGTAATTACTATACCAATATGTACGACTGGATTATGGAAAAGGCAAAGAATACCTCTTACTTTGAGGATGCTCTCAAAGGAAGAAAGAAGAACCTGAAGAAGATCATGAGTATGTTAGTCATTTTTCAATGGCTAATCTCAATCTTGGTACTTCTACTAAGGATTACGCACCTACTGGATGTTCTTATGCACCAGAAGGCAGCCGTCCAACTTCGCGCCATCATGGACAAAAATTCCAAGAAGCACTAAAGTGAGAGAGGAAAGTAAGAATAGAAGTGATCCACAAAGTAGAGTGCTTGACTAATGTTTATATTGGTTAATATGTATTGTAGCATTTGAGAGCCTTGCTGAAATAAGTGAGAACATGCTCACATGGGAAAGAGAGATCTTGTAACAATAGGTGGTAGTGTACAAAGGGAGTGTCTTGCCGTGGTTGGGAGTTGTAATATTTCGAAGACATATGTTTAATACATGGTATATGTTTGAGTATTACTTGCTTTTATTGGTTTGCTGCATGCAAAGGTGATAGTGTACAAAGGGCCACATGCAAGTCCTTGAGGTATTCCAATGCCCCGGAGCACGGTTTGCTGTGGTACCCTGATCTATGGGCGTCCGGATCGTCTACCCCTAGACATTCTTCTGATAGGGGTAGCCCGCCGTAGCTCTCTCTTGTTTTGTGTTTGTTTAGGTCATATGATAATGTAAAACCATGTTAGTTCACAAGGTGCGGCAGTAACCTACCCGGTTTCACCAGAATAGGGACTTTCCCCCTTATATAAGTCTAGAACCTTCGCTTTTAGGTTACAGCACATGCATGCGAAGGGAGACACATGAACCCGGCGACTAGGTTTTTCATGTTTGAACATAACACCACACTTCAATGCATGTGCTAGGGCCACATGCAAGTTCTTGAGGTATTCCGATGCCCCGGAGCGGGGTTTGCTATGGAACCCTGATCTATGGGCCTTAGATCGTCTACCCCCTAGACGTTTTTCTGATAGGGGTAGCCCGATGTAGCCCTCTCTTGTTTTGTGTTTGATTAGGTCATATGATGATGTAAGCCATGTTGGTTCACAAGGTGCGGCAGTATCCTACCCGGTTTCACCGGAACGGGGAGTTTCACCCTTATATAAGTCCAGAACCTTCGCTTTTAGGTTACAGCGCATGCATGCGAAGGGGGACACATGCAACCGGGGACTAGGTTTTGCATGTTTCAACATAACACCACACTTCCATGCATGTGCTAAGTCCACATGCAAGTTCTTCAGGTATTCCGATGCCCCGGACGTGGTTTGTTGTGGTACCCTGATCTCTGGGCATCAGATCGTCTACCCCCTAGACGTTTTTCTGATAGGGGTAGCCCGATGTAGCTCTCTCTTGTTTTGTGTTTGATTAGGTCATATGATGATGTAAAGCCATGTTGGTTCACAAGGTGCGGCAGTATCCTATCCGGTTTCATCAGAATGGGGAGTTTCCCCCTTATATAAGTCCAGAACCTTTGCTTTTAAGTTACAATGCATGCATGCGAAGGGGGACACATGCACCCGGGGACTAGGTTTTGCATGTTTCAACATTAAACCAAACTTCCATGCATGTGCTAGGGCCACATGCAAGTTCTTGAGGTATTCCGACATCCCGGAGCGCGGTTTGCTGCGGAACCCTAATTTGTGGGCCTCGGATCGTCTACCCCCCTAGACGTTCTTCGGATAGGGGTAGCTCGATGTAGCTATCTCTTGTTTTGTGTTTTTTAGGTCATATGATGATGTAAAATCTTGTTCGTTCACAAGGTGCGGTAGTATCCTAACCGGTTTCACCGGAACAGGGAGTTTCCCCCTTATATAAGTCCAGAACCTTCGCTTTTGGGTTACAGCACATGCATGCGAAGGGGGACAATGCAACCGGGGACTAGGTTTTGCATGTTTCAACATAACACCACACTTCCATGCATGTGCTAGGGGCACATGTAAGTTCTTGAGGTATTCCGACGCCCCGGAGTGCGGTTTGCTGCAGTACCCTTATCTGTGAGCGTCAGATCGTCTACCCTCCTAGACGTTCTTCTGATAGGGGTATCCCAGCATAGCTCTCTCTTGTTTTGTGTTTGTTTAGGTCACATCATGTTGTAAAACCATGTTTGTTCATAAGGTGTGGCAGTATCCTACTCGGTTTCACCGGAACAGGGAGTTTCCCCCTTATATAAGTCTAGAATCTTCACTTTTAGGTTACAGCGCATGCATGCGAAGGGGGACACATGCACCCGGGGACTAGGTTTTGCATCTTTCGACATAACACCATACTTCCATGCATGTTCTAGGGCCACATGCAAGTTCTTGAGGTATTCTGACGCCCCGGAGCACGGTTTGCTGCGGAACCCTGTTTTGTGGGCCTCAGATCGTCTACCCCCCTAGACGTTCTTCTAATAGGGGTATCCCGGCGTAGCTATCTCTTGTTTTGTGTTGATTTAAGTCATATGATGATGTAAAACCATGTTGGTTCACAAGGTGCGGCAGTATCCTACCCGGTTTCACCGGAATGGGGAGTTTCCCCCTTATATAAGTCTAGAACCTTTGCTTTTAGGTTACAATGCATGGATGCGAAGGGGGACACATGCAACCGGGGACTAGGTTTTGCATGTTTCAACATAACACCACACCTCCATGCATGTTCTAAGGCCACATGCAAGTTCTTGAAGTATTCCAACGCCTCGGAGCGCGGTTTGCTGCGGAACCCTGATCTATGGGCCTCGGATCGTCTACCACCCTAGACGTTCTTCTGATAGGGTTAGCCCGGCGTAGCTATCTCTGTTTTTTTGTTTGTTTAAGTCATATGATGATGTAAAACCATGTTGGTTCACAAGGTGCGGCGGTATCCTACACGGTTTCACCAGAACAAGGAGTTCCCCCTTATATAAGTCCAGAATCTTCGATTTTAGGTTACAGCGCATGCATGCAAAGGGGGACACATGCACCCGGGGAATAGGTTTTGCATGTTTCAACATAACACCACACTTCCATGCATATGCTAGGGCCACATGCAAGTTCTCGAGGTATTCTGACGCCTCGGAGTGCGGTTTACTACGGAACCCTGATCTATGGCCCTCGGATCGTCTAACCCCTAGATGTTCTTCTAATAGGGGTAGCCTGGCGTAGCTATCTCTTGTTTTGTGTTTATTTAGGTCATATGATGATGTAAAACAATGTTGGTTCACAAGGTGCGGCAGTATCCTACCCGGTTTCACCGGAACAGGGAGTTTCCCCGTTATATAAGTCCAGAACCTTCGCTTTTAGGTTACAACACATGCATGCGAAGGGGGACACATGCAACCGAGGACTAGGTTTTGCATGTTTCAACATAACACCACACCTTCATGCATGTGCTAGGCCCACATGCAAGTTTTTGAGGTATTCCGATGCCCCAGAGCGCGGTTTGCTGCAGAACCCTGATCTATGGGCGTCGGATCGTCTACCCCCCCTAGACGTTCTTTTGATAGGGGTAGCCCGGCATAGCTATATCTTGTTTTGTGTTTGTTTAGGTCATATGATGATGTAAAACCATGTTGGTTCACAAGGTGCGGCAGTATCCTACACAGTTTCACCGGAACATGGAGTTTCCCCCTTCACATGGCACCGGATGCAAGTTGTTGAGGTATTCCGACGCCCCACCACATGGCACCTACCAACCTTGCACCACTCTCACACACATATGCTAGGGACACATGTAAGTTGTCATGTGGTTCCGACGCTTCGGCAGTCTTCGTCCAGGGAAACCCTAGATCAGGGGCCCCGTAGGTCTACCCCTATAGCTTTCCTCCATACGGGGGTAGCCCGGTGGACTTTCCATTTCTTTTGGTTTTTTTCGGAAATATATACATGGAAAACAAAGGTTGGACCTACTTTGCCATAAAATAGGCTCCGGTTGCCCCGCGACGGGAGTTTCCACGTAAAGATCTGGGATTTTACTAAGTATTAACGCATGCCCGAGAAGGGGTTCACACTTGGGACCTACACATGGCTCCTACCAACCTTGCACCACTCACACACACATATGCTAGGGACACATGCAAGTTCTCATATGATTCCGACGCTCTGGTGGTCTTCGTCCGGTGAAACCCTAGACCGGGGGCCCGTAGGTCTACCCCTTCATCTTTCCTACGTATGGTGGTAGCCCGGTGGACCTTTCTATTTATTTTGGTTTGTTTAGGATATATGTACATGCAAAGCAAAGGTTGGGCCTACTTTGCCATAAAATAGGTCCGGTTGCCCCGCGACGGGAGTTTCCATGTAAAGATCTAGAATTTTACTAAGTGTTAACGCATGTCCGAGAAAAGGGTTAAAATTGGTGAGGAATGGTGTAAAAAATGGGTTGGCGTAGGAAAAGGATTGAATATTTGAACAACTTCACCAAAATGTGGGATACATAAATTTCACATGCATGTGGTAATAACACTTACAAACATGCAAATTTCTAGGGTTGTGAGAAGATTTGACATTTCATGTGGGCGTGGAGACTATTATTCGGAGGGTACGAATCCGTCCAATTGATAAAATAGAACCTAAATAATTGATACTAATAAATAAATACAAATATAAAATAAGTTCATAATTTGGTGGGAAAAAATAAAAAATGTAATGCGGTACGCCGAGGGTGGCCGTCGGCGTAGCTGGGCTGTACACCGAGGGTGGCCGTCGACGTAGCTGGGCTGTACGCCGAGGGTGGCCGTTGGCGTAGGCTATGTCGATGGAGGCTCTCGGCATACACATGGCGTCGTTAGGGCTCCGTCCCGGTCCGGCCGGCAAGTGCCACGCGGCCATCCTGTACGCCGACGGCGTGGATACACCGAGGGTTGCCGTTGGTGTATTGATGCGTACGCCAATGACGAGGCTACGCCAAGGGCGGGAAAGCAGGGCTGGCCTAGCCCGGTCCTACACCGACGTCCCCGACCTTTGGCCGTCGACGTAGCGGCCGGCCGTCGGCGCACAACGCCATTCCTGTAGTGATGTACTTATAGGTTGAGATTTATATTTTCACCAAATAGATTGACCATTTGTGGATGCAACCTTTCATGTTGCAGTTTGCCCTGAAGATGAGTGAGGCACGATGTTAGGGTTGCGAGTCTATTCTCAATATGTTTTTTTCTTTGGCTCTTGATGGAGCTCTTATAGATATAGTCTTCCGTTGTTGATCTTTGTTTTTGAGGAGTTTGCCCTTCTGCTATGCAACTTGTATGGGTTTATATAAAGTTCTGGATCATTCGATGTAATAGAAGTGTGACCTTTGTTTCGTGATATTACATCGTGAGTTGTGCGTGCTAGCGAGTCGATCCATGGACTAGCACTGTAAAGCACAGGGACTTGGACCCCTACCGGGTCGGTCACTTCAATTCTAGACATGGCCAGACGAGATTGGTAGCCTGCGCCAAATTTTAAGCTCCCTGGGGGCAGGCCCTGGAGAACATGGCCATATAGAAATGACCCCAAAGTCATGTTGTGCATTTTGTTTGGTACACTGGGTCGCATCGTTTGCAACGCAGGTGCAACTTTGATTGATTGGTTGCATCTAGTTGGGTGGTCCAGCCACCCCACCCGCGGCGTTTGCCTTTCGTTTTTCCCGGTAGTGGATGCATGCAGCCCATTCGAGAGTTATGGAGTGTCTTGGTATTATCAACTTGGCCCTTAAGACGTAATCCCGAACAGAGGTAGTACAATAGTTGGATACAAGGATGTACTACTTTATTAAAGTGTGTCCCCACATTTCACTCTCACAAAGCATCTAGGAGCACGTGCTAGAGCTGGCTCTTAACTTACAGTCGGCTCCTCTTCTCTCTCCTCTTCTCTCTCTTCCAACTCAGCACAAATACTATATTTTACTTCTTATAGCCAGCTGACATGACTCTATTGTACTTGCTCTTAGGGTGTTACAAAAATTCAATCTGATCTCTGTTGCATGTAAACTTTTGTAGTCAACATGTGCTTGAGACCCTGTTTCTGGGGGAGAAATCAAGGCCCAAACAAGTGCTTAAGTCACAAGTGGAGCTGAGGAGATTCTTAAACCACTGCACCGAGTCCTTGGGGTATCTGTTGAGATTATCTTTGTAGTCGATGAAATAGAGCCCGAACCTGGACGTGTATCCGCCCGCCCACTCCCAGTTGTCCATGAGAGACCACGCGAAGTAGCCGCGCACGTCGCAACCATCGTCGCTAGTGCATTAATAGATCAACAGAGGAAAACACAAATTTATTAGTACAGATTTGACCTAAATGCAGCCATGAAAATCATCAGCAGAGATCAAGAAACGGTAGTGGTACGTAGCAGTATTATATATAGTGTACCTTATGGAAGCAGCTAGATTGGTGAGGTAGTCGTTGTGGTACTTGATCCTCTTGGTGTCCTTGAGGGCGTCCTTGATGGGAACCAAGGGGTTGTTGCTGTCATCCATCCCTGCACCAAATATAAATATTGCTCGATGATGATTCTCGACTCCCAAGTAGTACTCCACTACTAATGTATATAGCAGGTGTACTACTATCCTCATCATGCAGGAAAACCAGTACTAGTAGTACTTGGTAGGAAGAATAGTGCTTGAAATGAGCATACTTGTACATTATGCTCTTACCATTCTCGGTAATGTAGACTGGTGGGTTGTTGTACCTGTCCTTGACATAGTTCACCACGCTCCTCATACCTCTGGGCACAATGAACAGCCATATCGAATTCGCCTATCATATATAGAGTACGTAGTAATTAAGTTGGTTAATTAATTTACATCCCACACTAGCATTTTAATTAACTTTTGTCCGCGAAACATTTGTGCGCAGAACTCACCCTATCTCCGATCGCAGTCCCGTTGGCGGCGAAACCTGAAAACCATTAAAGCATCAGAAACGACATCAGCTATAAAATAATGCAGCAGCCCCTCAAAAGAAGATACTAAGCTAGATGGTGGAAAGTCGATCGATTCACAAAATCATTAGCATGATGATGATTGTAAAATTAGTAAGGTCGAACTCCAAATCTCCATCGAATTGAAACAAAAAAAAGTTGAGAGAATCCGGCCCTCACCCTGGCTGACTGCCCCGCTGTCTGTGGAGACATCCTTGAACACAGGGACCCTGCCCATGTCATTGTGACTGGTGTAGTGCGTGGTGTAATGGTTGATGCCCACGAAGTCCAGTGCCCCCTTGACGAGGGATGCCTCCTCCGCCGTGAATCTCGGCAACCTCTCCCCGACCCGCTTTCGCATGGTCGCTGGGTAGTCGCCCAAGAAGAACGGGTCCGCAAACCATCCTAGCTGAAACTCCTGGCTTCTCTTTGCCGCATCCATGTCAACCCAGGTGTTGGTCATCGCCTCAAACCATATGACTTCCAACGCTATCCCAAGCTCCCCCTTTTGTGATGCCTACATTTTCTAGAATGTAAAATATGTCAACATCGTCCAAGTGCTACGCCCCAACGCCATATTGAGGGGCTAAAATGTAAAATATGTCAACATAAAGGTGGACTGCAAGTTGATTTGATCGTTTTCAAGGGGCAAAAATGTAAAACTTTCAGCGAACAAAACAAACCTACCGACTCTCATTTATATAATAGTAATATATAAAGACGCATGAGGCGTGATATCACCTTGTACTTGTTCCGATACATGTTGGAGACGTTGGCGTGGGCTAAGATTAAGTTGTGGGCGACGATGTAGGGCTCGGTGCCGGAGTTCCCGCCACTGCAGGAGAGGTGGAGCGGCCCGGAGCAGCGGCCCGGTGCTTTGAGTCCGGTGCCATAGCCTTGCACGGCCACGTTGTACGGCTCATTCACCGTGATCCACTGCTTAACCCTGTCGCCAAACTCCTTGAAGCACGTCTCGGCATAAACCGCAAAGTCGTTGCTAAAGGGAAAGAAAGAAAAGAGAGATCATCGTAGGTCGTCATGAAAAGAGAGATCTTCCCATCATCATGCATGTTATATATATATATATGTTAAGAGGTAAGACTAAGAGTTGCCGTGTGCTGACACTATCCGCCTGTCCAGCCACCCCATGTACTCGTCTTGCAGGTTCTGAGGGAGGTCCCAGTGGTACAGGGTCACATATGGTTGAATTCCTGGATCCATCATTTTAGGACTACTGATTTAGCACAAATCACATAAGTATATAGTAAATCCCAACCGCTCACCTTTAGCTAGCAGCGCATCGATGAGTTTGTTGTAGTGGTCGATGCCGGCCTGGTTGACTGCACCAACACCATCTACACACAAAAAAAAAGGAAATGTGAAACAACCACATCTGCATTTTTATTTTGGGAGGGACGATCTCCTACGTACTTGGGAGAATTCTTGCCCACGCAATTGAGAACCGGTACGCGTCCATCCCCATGTCTACCATCAACTGTATATCCTCCTGACAAAAGCAGACATTCCAAAGCGTCACCTCCGACTTCGATGTTCATAGTCTTGCTACTACTGCTCCCTCGAAACGGCGGAAGTAATATAGACTAGTGTAAAAGCAGCATTGTGCTCACCTCGAAACGGTGGTACTGATCTACAGCAACATCGGCGTCGCTCAAGTCAATGATCTTTCCTGCACAAGACAGGGGGGAAATGTGAGACATGATTATTCTTGTTGCTCCTGCATCCAAGTTCCCCTTCATGTCATGTAGTTTATTTCACATGTCGTGACACATGATGGTGATGTAATTCTGTGTTGCGCCTAGTTTTTTTTCTGTTTGCATGTGCCAAATAAGAAGCATGCTGCATGTAAACAATGTCACGTTGTTAAATACATTCATTATTGGAAGGGTGCTTTCTCAATAGCGCCCATATTATTATAAATAGGCTTTTTAGTAGCACCATAGAGATTTAAAAAAAGAAAAGTCCCCTTGAGAGACTTCTTCATGAAACCTCCTCATTATACCTTTTTAAAGGTGTTTGGTGTATATTGGCCTCATCTTCAACATTATAACAACCTTCGTATCCACTATATATATCTAGGAACGTGATCTTTGTCGTGACTTTTTTCCATTGCCAATAGGCCAGCCTCAAATAATTCATCTCCAATGATCATGTCGGTACGCCTTTGTCAAGCCTTATTTACTTGCTGCTGATCTATTTATGGATATTGCATATGCTCTGCCTTTGCATGCTAATCATGGTGGCGTGTATAGGGCATGTTGTCCATTTGGAGCTTCTCACACAAGAGGACGGAGCTCACGTTGATAAGGACGATGGCTCCACGCTGGGCCGGGCTATACCATGCATGACTCCACCCGGGCTCTAGAATGCATGGCTCCACCTCCGGCTCCTCGAGCGCATGGGCTCCGATGGGACTTCCCCTATGCAGGCCACTCCATTAGCTTCGGCTAGGATTGTTACACGTACGGCTTCAGCGTGGAACTCAGTAGTCCAAATTTTAAACGGATGGCATTGTTTGCCTATAACAGTGTGCGACAGGCCGCATGCAGCTTTGGTATCTATATCTAAGCCGTGTGATTATCGTGATGCTCTCAAAATTTCACATCTCGTGCTTTTCTATGGAGGCCAAGTTTTCAGCATTGAAGAGTAATTACACCGGTCTGTCCTGTTCTTAAGGATCAGTTTGATCGATTTCTGTTTGGTCTTCAAGGCACAACTTCATGCTTATGGATCTATTGAGACGTATGAGACGCGACTCTCTGCTAATGGTTCGAAGCAGAGGTATTGTTCTTATTTAGAATGCCCTTCTTAATGGGTTTCCTTGATGAGTAGGTCTATAAGCGACAACCTCCTGATTTCGCTAATCCCGATAAACTTGATCATTAGCGTCATCCCTATTTTCTGAAGCAGGAACCTCGTGTTTTTCATGCTTCTCTTAGATTTGTTCTTGGATCAGTGGGATTTGTACCTTTTATCCTTCATCATCCCAATGTTATTGTTTATTTGTTGATATATGATGATGATTATATTATCATTTCTTAGACTGTTTATGCTATTCCTATATTGATTATTTATCATTGATATGAGTTTGATCTTAGTCATGGACATCAGTGTTCTACATTATTTTATGGTGCATTCTCCATCCATTGGTAGTCTTACACTCTACGCCAAATCCTAGGTCGCATCAACCATCTCCCCTATTACTAGGCTCGCCCATGAGTTGAGACTAGTCATAGTGCATAGTAACATAGATCAGTGGCATGCATATGGCACTACTCTAAGTTTTTGTAGTGCATAGTAACAATTAGATAATATCATAGATGATTATATTAATTAACTTGTAGACTCACTTCCTCTTAAAAAGTGTGATGTTATGGTAACTTAGCTAGTTATCACATTCATCTTTTTTTTCATTTAATAGCATGTCATGTCATAAAAAATGCTAGCATTGCTTGTAGTTGCATGTTATTAACTTAGTTACTCCCACTATAATTAGTCTGAAGACATCGAGGATTTGCATTGATAAGCCAGGTGCACCGGTCAACCCATTTGTGTTGGGTGACGGGTGACGGAGAGATCCTTCGCCTGGAAGATGGCATGAAGAACCGACCCCCTTCACACCCACACCATCACCACTGTCATGATTGAGATGTGTAGAACGAATAGAAAGCTCCGTTAAAAAAATGAATAGATGCTCAAAGAATCTAACAAAATCAAATATCTTCCAAGTAAAGCGTGTTTTCCTTTGCCATAAGTGAACCTCTAGTGATTCGTTTAATAGGTTTGGTTTTACAAAACGAAGAGGACCCTCTAATTTATTATTTTGAAATAAAAAATCATTAGAAGAGTAGTGGATATCCAACCATGGGATCGATCCCTAAAAAAATGATTGCAATGTAATTTAATATCTAAATGAATTGCAAATTCAAATCTTATAATGTAAGAGAAATACTATCTAATACAAGCTCGATAGAAAATTATTGCCCATATTTGCTTTTGATTAAATGAAATCTCGAACTCAACTCCATATAAATCCCCCACCCCTAAGGTTGAAGGGGTTGGTTGGACGCCCACTCATTCCGTCTCCCCCACCGCAGAGAGGGAGCTCTCCGCTACCCGGGCGGCTAGCCTCTACGGCACCTGGTCAGGTACCAGATCCCCATGATGGTGTCACGGACGTGGACCCGCCTGTATCAGTGGCAAGATCGTGGACGCCCAAGACTTCGAAGAAGTGAAGACCACTAGCTCAGTGGGGCCCATAGGCCAGAGGCGTGTGGATTATGCCCATGTATACCGGCGAGCTGTGAGGGAGAGGGCGTCGATGGATGATCTGTAACTGCACAGTAGCTTGCTTCCTCCCTTCCTACCCTCTTCTCTCTTCTTCCTCCTCGAACTTTCTGCCACTTGTATCGTGTCGAATCGAACTATTTGGTGTGTTGCCATTAGTGGGATCATCACATTTGGTATCTAGAGCCATTCGATTGAGGGAAATCCAGAAAAAAATTCCACAGAATTTGTTTCCCAAATTTTTCCGGTGATTGGAACAGAAGGTGCGATTTGGAGGAGATTTGAGTACCATGGGGCTGGGTTGGTATCTCTCGTAAAATTCACAGACCTCGGTAGTGCTCGCGGTGTTGGGGTGCAGTGGCTGCGTCAAATCGGTTGTGCTAGAGGTGGTGTGATTCGGCGGCGGTGCTGTTCGGCCACGGAGTCAACGGCGAGAAGAGGTTTGTAGTGCACAACTAGTATTGCGGTAAAATCCCTGTTGTCTCGGTTGATTCGGTGTGGTTTAGGGGGTGAATTGATCAATTGCAGAGGAAAGGCTTGATAAGTACTCGTTGATCCGACGGCGGTAGACTGAGGTAGTTCAAAGCTTCATCACGGCGCGTCCTTCGACCGTGACGGTGCGCATCACAGTGGTGGAACAACACCAAGCATCTATGGCACTCACAGTTGAGGAGTTATCGACTCATATGAGTCGCGTGCTAGCCGGATTAGCCACGGTGGCAGAGACGACACAGAAGAACTCGGCAAATTGTCAGGATCTACGTGTTACGACTGAACGCTTCATCAGATCTCAAGATAATTTGTCAATCAAGGTGGACGATGTTGAATCACAGATACTGCGGATGGGTACACGCCTCACTTCTATTAAGGGTGCGATCTCCAATTTGTTGGGTACTTCATCAAGCCTAGGTGGGTGTTGCGAAGATATAGAACACCAGGGCACTGCTTCCAAGCATGCTCTGGTCAATGGTATGTATCATGACACTCGTACATAATTTGATCCAAGTTCTTCTTCACATGTTCAGCTTCACCATGGAGGAATAAGAAGAGAACATGTTCATCATGATTTTCCCATGCCCAAAACCAATCTTCCCAAGTTTAATGGTAATCATCCGAAATTTTGGAAGGAAAAGGCTGATAAATACTTCAACATGTTCCATGTACCTACGGATTATAAATAGACTATGTTGCTCTGCATTTTACTGGAACTGCTGCTCTGTGGCTTCAAACTCATGAAGCACAACGTAACATCAATGGATGGGCTCGCCTATGTGTAGTTGTGTGTCAAAAATTTGCTAAGGATTTGTATTATGCTGATATGAGTAAAACCTTAAGCATTAGACAGCATAAAGATCCAGAAACTTACTCCAAAGAATTTGAAGCATTGATGCATCAGTTGTTAGCTCATAACCATGCATTAGATGATACCTTCTTTGTAGCTAAATATGTTAAGGGTCTGAAAAAATAAATCCGATCACCAATTATATTGCATAAACCTAGAACAGTTGATGCTGCTATTTCCTTGGCCCTCTTACAGGAGGCCCAATTATCTTAACATAGAGGAGGCAAATATGCTTACAAAAAATGGCATAATCAACCTGGCCCTGGGACATTGGGACAAGGTCCTCTTGATCAGAAAGCAGAAGTGGCTAAGGTGCACATTCCACAAGTTTCTGCTAAATTAGACTCCCTCGGAACTCAGAGGTGTGCTAGCGGTGAATGCTTCAAATGTGGAGGCAAGTATGGACCTGCTCATAAATGTCCTAAGCAAGTGCAGTTGGCATTCATTGATCAAATTTGTGAAGCCTTAGAAATTGGAAGTGATAAGGACTCTGATGCTGAAGATGGTTGCAGTGACTCTAGCAGTGATTCTGAGCAGGAACAGGCTATGATATTCTCCCTTGCAGCCGTAGAAGGAATATCTAGAAAAACAACCATGAGATTACTAGGACATAATTGTCAAACCCAGATACTCATCCTCATTGATTCAGGCAGTTTAGATAGCTTCCTTAGTTCTGCAGTAATTGCCAAGTTACAACTGCCAGTTAGCTCGATACACCCAGTCCAAGTGACAGTTGTCAATGGTGAGCATATTATTAGTGGGACTGGTGTTTCAGATTTACATTGAGATGTTCAGCAGAACAAGTTTGTGACCTCTGTCAGAATATTTCCCTTAAAGTGCTATGACATGATACTGGGTATGGATTGGTTAGAAACTTGTGACAATGGGAGAAATTTTATTGACCCAAAAAGAAAGAAAATGAGGTTCAAGCATGAAGCTCAAAGGATAACACTCAGCAGAATTAATGCCAACAACAATTACTACCAAGTTATATCAGCTCAGGAGTTAAACATGCTGATTGAATAGTGAGCAGCGACTCAGTTGGTCACATAAGAGGACAGATAGTCAGAAGTGAAGATTGGCACAACTCCAGTCAGTGTTCAACACATAATTGATAGCCATGAATTCTTGTTTCAAGAACCTTCCTGCCTTCCTCCTTCTAGGAAATTTTACCACCAAATTCCCTTGATCCCTAGAGCAATCCCTGTCCAGAAGAAACCTTATAGATATGCTCCAACACAAAAGGATGAATTGAAGAACAGATTGTAGAGATGTTGCAAAAAAGAGTGATTCAGGAAAGTAATAGCCCATATATGCTTCACCTATCATTTTAGTTAAGAAGAATGATGGTGGGTGGAGAATGTGTGTTGACTACGGATATTTGAATGCTTTGACATTCAAAAACAAATATCCACTACCTATAGTGGATGAGTTTTTAGATGAGTTGGTTGGGGAAAAAATCACCAAGTTTGATCTCAGAAGTGGTTATCATCGGATCATATTAGTGGAAGGAGAAGAGTTTAAAACAGCATTCAAAACTCATCATGGCCATTGGGAGTTCAAGGTCATGCCATTTGGTCTAACAAATGCTCCAGCTACCTTTCAAGCTGGAATGAATGCCATATTTGTTAACTTATTGATAAAGGAGTGCTGATATTCATGGATGATATACTCATATACACATCCACCTTACAACAACATGTCCATCTTCTTCAACAAGTGTTTCAGTTGCTTCATGATAACAACTTGTATCTCAAGCAATCTTAATGCTCATTTGCTCAAACAAGTTTGGAATATCTTGGACATGTCATTAGTGTAGAGGGAGTGGTTATAGACCTAGCCAAAATCAAAGAAATTGAGAACTGGCCTGCACCAACTATAGTTAAACAAACAAGAGCATTCTTGGGGTTGGCTAGCTATTACAGGAAGGTTATACATAACTATGGTATAATCAGCAGACCTCTGACATAACTATTGAAGAAGCATGTGCAATTTGTATGGACAGATACAACTCAACAAGCATTCTTAGCATTGAGATAAGCATTGGTAGAAGCTCTAGTGTTAGCATTACTAGATGTTTCAGTAGCTTTTGAGATACATACTGATGCATCTGCAATGGGTATTGGAGCAGTGTTGTCTAATAGAGGTCACACTATTGACTTCCTAAGTAAATGCTTACGTCCTAGAGCTCAAGCCCTATCAACTTATGAAAAGGAATACTTGGCTCTCATCTTAGCAATGGAGAAATGGAAAGCTTATTTACAGTATCATGAGTTCATTATTTACACTGATCATCAGAGCTTGACTCACTTGGAATCTCAGCAACTTACTAATGCTATTCAACACAAAGCTTTTTGTAAATTACTTGGGTTACTTTATCAGGTGAAGTACAAATAAGGGGCAGCTAACACTGCGGTAGATGCTTTGTCCAGGTGTCTTGACCAGACAGAATTGGCAGCTATATCTATTACTAAACCTAGGTGGTTGGAGATTGTAGTCAAAAGTTATCTTCAGGATCGCCAAGCCAAAGAATTGTTAACTTAGTTGAGTGTGCATAGTCCTAACAATCAAGGATATGCATTACACGATGTTATCATTAAATACCAAGAGAGAATCTAGTTGGGTAACCACAAAGAAGCTAAACAAGCTATACTTTTGGCTATCCATTCTAGTGGGATTGGTGGACATCGTGGATTCACTAGTACATATCACAAAGTCAGAGATCTTTCTGCTTGGCCCCATCACAAGGAAGATATGAAACCGTATGTGGCTCATTGCACTATCTGTCAGCAAGCTAAGGGTGAGCATGTGGGAAAATCAGGTCTTCTACAACCATTACCGATTTTAGATAAATCTTGGGATATTGTCAGTTTGGACTTTATTGAAGGGTTGCCCAAGTCTTCTAAATATGACACAATCTTGGTCATCATTAACAAGTTTACAAAGTATGGTCACTTCATTCCCTTAGCCCATTTATTCAATGCCTTGTCTATAGCACAATTATATGTTGATAATGTGTACAAATTGCATGGGTTGCCAAAGATTATCATATCTAATAGAGATAAAGTATTCACTAGTCAATTGTGGCAACAATTGTTCAAGCTCACTAACACTCCACTCAATATGATCTCTAGTTACCATCCACAAACAGATGGTCAAACAGAAAGATTGAATCAGTGCTTGGAAACATATTTGAGGTGCATGTTGCAAGCTTGTCCAACAAAGCAGTCCAAATGGTTGTCTCTACCAGAATTTTGGTATAATACAACCTTCCATTCAACTTTGGGTAAATCCTAGTTCATCCACAGGCATAGTACCTGACCTAGCAGTATGGCTCAAAGATAAAGATGACATGCAGAGGCTCATTCAACGGTACATGTTACGTGCTCAACAAAGGATGAAAAGCCAAGCAGATAAGAAGAGGATTGAAAGACAGTTTCAAGTGGGGGATCAGGTGTATTTAAAGTTGCAACCTTATATTCAAACATCCATTGCATGGTGTTCCAATCAGAAATTGAGTTACAAATATTTTGGGTCATACACTATTATTCAAAAAGTTGGGGCTGTGGCATACAGATTGGATCTACCACATGGTAGTCAGATTCACCCTCTGGTGCATGTGGTGTTACTAAAGCAAGCATTACCAGCTTAGACGGTGGCTCAACATGATCTGTCATCTCAATGCTCCAATCTGGAGATGCCCATTCTTCCCTTAGCAAGCCTGGAGCAGAAACCGGTTCAGCTGATCCACAATGCACACCCATGTGTACGCTCAATCCTCTGATGTAGCCATCTTCAGCTTACCCATCTTCAATCGGATCAAAGTAATGAGCTTGTCGGCGACACCACAACGCCAAACAGCACCGCCACCTTGTGTGCATCAACCGCACGCGCAGTCATCATCGAGACCCCTCGGCACCAATGCCATCGAGTCCTGCAATCCCTGCGTAGCACCTACCGCATCAGGCATGACTTAGTGTAGCACCTGGTGGTTAGGCATGACTGACATCTCCGCCGGAGACTCTGTTGAAGATGAAACCGCTCCACCTTCGTCCCCTCTAACCTATAGGTGCTCCAAAAACGATGCCCCGAGAGAGAGAACGGCGTTGAGCGTCGTCATAATCCGATCCGAGATACCAAGATCTAGGGTTTCCTTCGGAGCAGCCCGAGTTAGGCGACAAGAGATACAACGACGATACCTAAAGTCCGGGAGGCTTTCACCGGCAATCCCATCTCCAGAAACTCTATGTTTAGATCGCCAGAATGTTGGCCACCATCATCAGGACAAACCCGAACAACACCGTCGCCTGGACCACCACCGAGCCTCGAAGAAACGCAACGTCGCACCGCTACATTACTGGTGTAGTACACTCGTCGCGCCGCTGCCGCCGTGGAGGACCGACCTGCCAAATAGATCAGCACCACCAGTCCACGCCGGGCGATCAGCGGCTCACTGCCGAGATTCGGCTGCCATCATCTTGGACGTCCGGTGCCGCCTTGTCCAGTGGCCCTCACGACGGGGTGCTTCGGGAGAGAGAGGCCCCGCCTCTATCGCAGGCGGCGATGGGTTCTGCCCGGCCACGTCTTCCGATGGAGGTGGAGGGGCGCCCGGCGGCGGCTAGGGTTTGCTCTCCCGATGCAGCCTGAGCGGAGGCGACACATGAGGGGAAGAAGAAACAGATTCTCATATATCAAAGGTGTAACCCGGAGGGAATTGCCACCCATCTCAGAACACCCCTTACTGCCCCACGATTTACGTCGTGGATTGGAGGCTCGGTGTCTATTCCAGCCCACGTCCAGTCGGCGTTGGTGTTCGGCGACGGCCGTTAGCTTTAGCAAATGCAGAAAACCCTAGTAATAGTTATCTGCATAGTTTCCAGAATATCAGTTTTCTTCTATTTTGTCTATTAGTTTCCACGTTTGTTTACTCATGTAACTTGATTTTCTATTAATAAAATATCGTGGTTGCTCTAGAAAAAAGTTAAGTGGAGGATGAGCAGGGAAGAAAAACGAAGTTGTGTCCCCCGTGGTATTATTACGGGAGAGAGTTATTGTGCATACACTTACCAAAGGTGTGCGCGAACTTGTCCCAAATGGTCTGCCCCCTCCCGTCCGCCTTCACCGCTCCCTCGTACTACATACACAAGGGAAGAGTGTTAGTACGTCCAGATTATTTTAGACATCTCACATGCATGCCAGTGTGGTTTTCAACGGACGGTGAGCCAGCTAGCTAGCATCCGAAGCATCGTGACAGGAGGTCAAGTGGACCATGCGAGCCTGCCCCTTGATAGGCTAATTAACATGAGTTTTAGGTGAGAGAATATGCTAATTAAGTGCCTATAGCACATTAGTTGCCGTCTAGTGCACATGTTTGCTAACCATCTGGCGTATCACTTCATTATATGCAACGTTGTATTCTCAGACTGGTCATAGTGTAAAATATACTACTAATGTATGATAATATCTCTATAAAGTATCATCTAAGTAGTGTTATAATCTCGCATTATAATTAATTATTTGTAGAATCTCAACATAATTTTTTGTATAGGATGTATTTGTCTTTAATGTGCTATGATGCAGTATCATATTATGGTATCATTAATAGTTCTCTATCCTCGTTAATTATAGTGTCACCTAAGATTTTTGGCAAGATGGCATGTATGATGCTCAAGTCTAATACTTAAACATTTTAAGTAATAAATCGTCATTTTATCACCAAATATAACAGGTTTTTGCATTTATATGATTTGGGCTCATGCATTTATAGGATTAGCTAACCAATTTTTCTTTTATGATTTGCATGCAAGAGGTGTATGTTAGGCTGGTCATAGTGGGCAGTAATTTAGAGTAGTAATATGCAAATATTATTAGTCTAAGTTAGTACCTTCATAGTGCAAAAATAATATAGGTGTGGTATCATGCAAAGTCTCATTTATTGCAATGTAGACTTATTTTCTCTTGAAATATGTGATGTTATGGTACATAGCTAGTTACCACAAGTCTTTCTTTTATCATTTAATTACATGCCATGTCATCTAAATGCTTAGTTGGCAATACATGTAGGACTATGTTATTAGGCTAGTAACATGCACATGTTACTAGTCTAAGGTACTACTACCTCCATAGTGCATAGTAATATAGATCTAGTAACATAGAATCTTTTATTTATATGCTTTATAGACTCATCTTTCATTGATAATTGTGATGTTACAGTACTCCCTCCGGTCTAGTTTATTAGACACGCACGTAGTTTAAGAAAATCGTTGACCATCATTTTTTTCTAATAAAATATGTAATATATATCCCAAAACATATACCATTTAAAACTACTTTTGAAGATGAACCCAATGCTATAATTTTTGTGGTATATTATGTAAAATTTAGTGACCAAAGTAATAGTCAAGTTGCTCTTAAACTACGTGCGTGCCTAATAAACTGGACCAGAGGGAGTAACATAAGGCCTTTCATAATGGGTGTCTCTTAGCCTGATATCCTAGGTACTTTGCATATGTGGCATGTCACTTATTAAAGAAAGAGAGGATTGTTGTATCTTAGCTAAGATACAACCCTTGCACGCTATCATAAGCAAAAAAAATTGGCTAATCCAATCATACTCATGCATGAGACTAAAATCATTAAATGCAACTCTCCTAAGAAACACCAACTAAGAGCAAGTACAATATGGATGACTCAGCTGGCTATAAGAGATTAAATACTATTGTTTTGCTTAGTTGGAGGAGAGAGAAGAGGAGAGAGAAGGTAAGTGGGCTCTTATGCAAGAGTCAGCTCTAGCACGTGCTCTTAGGCACTTTGTGAGAGTGAAAGGTGGACCATGCATTGATAAAGTAGACCATTTTATAGCTAGCTATTGTACATGGTGGCTATAAGATGGCTATAGATGACTTGACGCTTTGCTTATAGCCAGCGGCTGACTGCACTATTGTTCTTGCTCTAAGAAACACTCAATTATCATAGTTGTTTCTTAAGTTTTAATTGCTCCTATAAAAAAGTGCTGGATACACCCCATTGTAAAACTAATATGTTACTCAATCCATCTCTCTTCATTAATTACTTGTCACATCATCTTTTTTGCCTAGTTGACACGTATATTACCCAGGTTACTCCTACTATGACTAGTCTTATCCAAGTTACTTCCACTATAACTAGCTTTAGCTAGCGAGACATTATCCGAGTGGCTAGAATTAACTCTCCCTTCTAGCTTCCTCGTGAGACACCGCATGCCACCACTCCGGCCATCAATGACCCTTTGGTGTTGACTTCCACCCTCCATTCTAACCGTGATGGCCATATTCCATGGCATTGTTCCTTTTTTTTGTTTTTCATTTCAATCCCAATGATAACAATACTACTAGCTAGTTTGGTCCATGGTAATCTTCGCAATTAATGACATCGATTTACTATTGTCATGTTTGGTTACTCGGGTCTCAATTTTCCGTTTCACGCTTTTGACCCGCCCCGCAGGATGTTACATGGAGAGAGATTTGACATCGGCTAACTTTGGGTTCTAGTTTCCCCCTAAAACGGCTCGGCGTTTGGTTTCTCTGTGCACTCAGGAGGCAATGAGTATTATGTCTCTAATCTAACATACTTGATCTTAATCCTCTCTAATATATCTAACTATGCTCACATTTGAGATAAGTTGTACATGAAAAACATGTCCCTCGATATTATGAATCCATCCGGTGAATAATTTGTAATTTCGTTAATTGTTTAAAACGCTACGTCGTTTTCCTTTCAGAGCTTCTTTGAATGAATTTTGTCAAATCCATCATACATAGTTGATCATTTGAAATTTTCTTTAAGGGAAAAATTCAGTTCATCATTTCACATGACTTTGATATTGTAAGGTTTCTGTTTCGACATTGCTATACGAGTAGATCTACGTGTACGTATATATAATAAGATAGTTCAGATCTACTCGGTTATGAATGTTAAAACGAAAATCTCACAACACGAAAGTTGTCTGAAATGGTGAGACGAAGCTACACCTCAAAGAAAATTTCGAACGGTCACCCAAATACAAAGAAATTCATTGACAAAACATTTAAACATGAACACGAGAGACACCTAAAAGGTCAACGAAACTACAAACCTAGTGTGGGAATAGATTCGCAACGTCGATTCACATCTTTTTCATGTCAACTTATTTTGAATCGGTGCATGTGGTTTTGTAGATTAGAGTTTGCACGCCTAGGGCATGGCTCCGTGAAAATATTCGATTTTGGAATGTTTTAAATTCGTGCGATACAAAAAACGCACGCGACCCAATAATCCGAACGCTCTTATTTTTGGTGGCCCATGCGAGAAACGGAAAAAGGACAAGCAAACACGCCCTATGTTATGCAAGCAAGAATGAACGCAAAGGGCTTAAAAACTACACTAAGGACATAGTACATAAATGTGATCATCCTACATGATGCTAAAAATCAACGGACGCGCAGTTTGACACACCAGACCCGCGACCCATCGAACAGAGGGAGAAATTGAGGATTCAGCATACAAACCTGGTACGCGGAGGAAGCAGTGCCGAAGACGAATCCTTCCGGGAAGCTCCCCCTCGTGAGCTCTCCTTCTGCGCTCACCGCAATGCGTCCCTCGAGGAGGAGGAGGAGGAGGAGGAGGAGGAGAAGCACAAGCAGGAGCGACGCCGCCGACGACGCGCAATCACATCGCCGCCATGGCGTCTTCATCCCCATACCGGAGTATCGAGCAGCGTACGTCGTGGTGTGTGTGTGTGTGAGCTGACGCCTGGTTGGATGTTCACCGGCGTGTGTGTCATGTGGTATTCATAGTGGGGAGCCAAGTTAATGCATCCACATCTCCAAGGCGTTGACAATGGAATTAGAATTCAGCGAGCGATTGATTCAACGTACGGAAGGATGTGCACCAAGAGATGCACGGGGTAGCAAAGCCGTAGATACATGCTGTAACATCTCGATGCTAGACTCAGCTGTTTCTATGTTTTACGCAAGAACATTTGTCCATTCTAATCGCCATGTGTTCATATGCTAGATACTTATGAACACGATACTTATGTCTTCGTACCGTGGTCTTGGTAGGGCTGCAGCACATGATACTTATGTCTTTGTTGCTGCACTGCATGGTCATCCTTGACTGGCTTTTATGACAGCATCTTAGACTAGCATCTTAGACAGCATCTTAGCATATGTTTGGCTGGCTAGCAGCCTAGAAATATGTATCACCAACCTCTTAGGTTGGCATGGCATTGTGTGAAAAATAAACCAGAAAATTGCTTTAACTCCTAGTATCATCCTCTCTCTCGATGAGAGTAAGAATTGAGTGACTAACAAGTGGTATTAGAGCCAGGTTGTCCTGTAGCTTGAGCATCTCCTGCTCACCTCCTTCCCCGGTAGTAGTAGAAGCTCCAGCTATCCCTGCTCACTCCTTTCCCTCCGCGCAGACGAGAAACAGCTCATCGGTAGCAACCATGTCTCCACAAGTCAGTCTCAGCACTCGGTCACCTCGAGCACGCGGCGTCGACAGAAGGCCTAGCTCGCCACGGCAGAGGAGTGCGAGCAAGTGGCGGCAGCAAGGGCGTCGAGGCTGGCAGCAGCCAGAGCGGAGGTGGAAGCAGCAACAGCGGCGGATGCAGCACATGAGGCGGCGGTGGAGGCCGAGGGATTACGCTGCAGTGCCAACAATTCAGTTTGTTCTGACGGCAGCACTACCACAGACCTCGAGCTACTGGCAAGGGACGCATCGCGAGAGAGGGCAGCGTAGTGGGCAGACGATCACGCCCTCACGCACGATGGTGGCGCTCCCGGAGGAGGCGCGCACGGTGGTGGTGCACCCGGAGGAGGCGCGCACGGCGGCGGCGGTTGGGACGATGGAGACCGCGGCCTCTACAGGGTCCGGACCGTCGTCAGGGACGTTGGTCCCGGTGCTGGGTGGCCTACCCTCACCAAAACTAACTACGCCGAGGATTAGGCTCTAGGTGCGGCACATGTGGGAGGCGGTCCACAACGGCGATGTCGACCACCATGAGGATTGACGGGCGCTGGATGCCCTCGTCGCTGCAGTCCCACCCGAGATGTAGTTCTCGCTTTCTAGTAAGTGGACTACCAAGGAGGCTTGGGATGCCACCACTGCAGCATGCATCAGCAGCGACTACGCCCACAAGTCCACACTGTAGGCACTTCGCAAGGAGTGGGAGAACCTGGCCTCAAGCCAGGTGAGGATGTTGATGACTTTTCTCTCCGTCTCAACACTCAGTCGCAGAAGATGGTGTAGTTCGCCGACGACACCTACGGCAAGGAGAGAGCTGTTGAGAAACTCTTTCGTTGCGTCCCCGACAAGTACAAGCAAATGGCTCGCTCGATCGAGTCTCTGCTGGACCTCTCCACGATGTCGCTCGAGGAGACGATAGGTTCCCTCAAGGTCGTCAACACAGACGAGCTACAACCTCACTCGGGGCGGATCACCACTGGCGGGAAGTTACTTCTCACTCGGGTATAGTGGGATGCCTACCAAGGTGATAGGAAGAAGGGGGAGCCT
Organism: Avena eriantha; assembly: GCA_910589775.1. Taxonomy (NCBI): domain Eukaryota; kingdom Viridiplantae; phylum Streptophyta; class Magnoliopsida; order Poales; family Poaceae; genus Avena; species Avena eriantha. The sequence continues at coordinate 1,999,643 of OU342742.1, forward strand.
TCTTCCATGATAGGTGGCCGCAAGCGTGGCAAGTCGCACAATGCGCGCAAAGACGCCGAGGGCGGCGTCGCCGGCAAGCGCAAGCCAGCACGAGACGACACCTGCCGCAACTACGGCCAGCTTGGCCATTGGGCCAAGGACTGTCGATAGCCACGACATGGCCAGGTCCACGTCGCACAGGCAGAGGAGGAGGAGCCAGCTCTGTTCATGATGTTAGCAATAAGCACATTCGAACCGATGCCGGCAGGGCGCGGTGCTCTTTGTCGTATACAAGTAGTATACGAGCACGTGTAGGTTTGTGTAGTGTGGTTGATGTAGGAATTAGGAGTCCTAATCCTACTAGAAGAGCTACACTAGATCTACTACATATACACGTGTAGTACCCATGTAATCAAGTGAGCGATTGAGAAATAAAAACGGTTTTGCTAATTCTCGGGCGCCTGATAATTAACTAAATCTCAGTCGCCTTGATTATCATTGGATTTGTACGCCAAGATTCGTACGGCAAGGAGACTGGTTTGCTTCTTGTTGCCGCGCGTGCGTGGGCTGTCCGGCCCGTTGGTTGCGCTCGTCATTGTGGGCTGCTGGTCTGCTTTTTACGGTCTTTGTTTTTCTAAGGAAAAACGGTGCCTCTTGACTCTTGTCTGGACTTATATTCTCTGTCGCTTGGAATATAAACGTCAGCCAAAACCCGCGTTAGATTTGTTCATTTAGCTGCACGAACTTTACCCTTCAACAGAAAGAAAAGGCTGCACGATCTTTTCATTGTTTTTTATTTCCTTTTTGTGTTGCATGTTAGTTTGTTCCATACGACTATGTTGTCTCTCTCGAACATTCTTGTTTAGCTTAATTGTTCTATCGGTTAAAAATTATAGCATGCATGATAATTATTTCTTATTTTTCATATCTTCTATTTTTATGTATGTTTCTTTTTTTATTGTCCCTTTTATCTCTCCATTTTCTCCCATTCCATTTTCTTCATTTTCCTACTTTAAATGGTTTATATTATTTTTTAGATTACAGTGTCCCCTTAAAAAATGTGTTAGCATTTTTGGCCGGGTGTTTTCTATTTTTAATAGGATTTTAAGTTACGATTGGATTAAACTGAGTTTTTTTTGGCAGTGCGTATGTTATAGTTGAGAAAAAAGTGTTCCCGACCGTTGAAATTTGAGTTGTGATTCGTGCTAGATGCGAGCTACAATTGAGATTTTCTAGTTATAGCTGGCTTGTGTCACCGAGTTTTTAGTTGGATATTGGTTGCAATCGATTTTTTTCCAGTTACAAATAGGTTTCAAGTGAGAAAATATTTTCAACTAGGTTGCATGTGAGAAAATGCTCCTAGCCATTGGGTCTATGTCGTGATGCATACTATATGAAAGTTGCAAGTAGATTGCAACTAAGATTTTTTACTTGGAGCTAGGTCACACGGGCGACATTTATTATTATATTTATTATTTTTTCAATGGCAACATAAATATTTGAAGCTAGAATGCGAGGGCGGTTTTCTTTTCTTTTTTGTGGTTGTTTTCTTTTGTGAAATTAAGATTAGCTTAAGTGTTTTTTGAGTTGTTAGTTCAATCGAGTTTCAATTGAGTTTTTTCAATTGGCCAGTTGCAACTTGCCAACCGGGGGACCTCGTTGGCGGCCAGTTTTGCAAGTTGGTTGTAACTGAGCACCCGTCGGGGAGGGGGCCAGTTGCAACTTGATTGTAACCGGGAGAACCCCGTCGGCAGACTAGTTTGCAACTTGCTTGTAACTGAGCACCTGTCGGGGGAGAAGGGCAGTTTTTCAACTTGCTTGTAACTGAGCACCCATCGGGGGAGGGGGCAGTTGCAACTTGCTTGTAATTAAGCCTGTCGGGGGCCCAGTTACAACTTGCTTGTAATAGGGGCCCCGCCAAGGGGAGCAGTTGCAACTTGATTGCAACCGGGGGGACACCGTCGACGCGCTAGTTGAACTTGCTTGTAATTGAGCTCCCGATGGGGCCCAGTTGCAACTTGCTTGTAACTGGGGGCTCGCCGAGGGGGGTAGTTGCAACTTGATTGTAACCGGAGGGTCCCCATCGGCGGGCTAGTTGCAACTTGCTTGTAACTAGGGCCCGAGTGAGGGGGCCAGTTGCAACTTGATTGCTACCGGGGGGACCCTGTTGGTGGGTCAATTGCAACTTGATTGTAACTGAGCTCCCGATGGGCCCAGTTGCAACTTGCTTGTAACGGAGCTCCCGCCAGGGATCCAGTTGCAACTTGTTTGTAACTAGGGCCCCGCCGAGGGGGCCAGTTGCAACTTGCTTGTAACTGAGTTCCTGATGGGCCCAGTTGTAGCTTGCTTGTAACTGAGCTCCCGCCGAGGGGGCCAGTTGCAACTTGATTGCAACCGAGGGGACCCCATCAGCGTTCCAGTTGCAACTTGCTTCTAACTAGCTCTTGATGGGGCCTAGTTGCAACTTACTTGTAACTGGGGCCCCGCCGAGGGGCTAGCTGCAACTTGACTGCAACCAGGGGGACCCCGTTGGCGGGCCAGTTGCAACTTGCTTGTAACTAGGGCCCCGCCGAGAGGGTCAGTTGCAACTTGATTGCAACCGAGTGGATCCTGTCGGTGGGCCAATTGCAACTTGATTGTAATTGAGCTCCCGATGGGCCCAGTTACAACTTGCTTATAACTGAGCTCCCGCCTGGGCCTAGTTGCAACTTGCTTGTAACTGGGGCCCTACCAAGGGGGTCAGTTGCAACTTGCTTATAATTGAACTCTCGATGCGCCTAGTTGCAACTTGCTTGTAACTGGGGCCCCGCCAAGGGGGGCAGTTGCAACTTGATTGCAACCGGGGGGTCCCCGTCGGCGGGCCAGTTGTAACTTTCTTATAACTAGGGCCCTGCTGAGGGGGCCAGTTGCAACTTGATTGCTACCGGGGGAGACCCTGTCGGCGGGCAATTGCAACTTGCTTGTAACCGAGCTCCCGATGGGCCTAGTTGCAACTTGCTTGTAATTGAGCTCTCGATGGGCCTAGTTACAACTTGCTTGTAACTGGGGCCCCACCAAGGGGGCCAAGTTGCAACTTGCTTGCAACCGGGGGGTCCCCGTCGACGGGCCAGTTGCAACTTGCTTGTAACTAGGGCCCCGCTGAGGAGGCCGGTTGCAACTTGATTGCTACCGGGGGGCCAGTAATCGAGCTCTTGTTGGCCAGTAACCGAGCTCCCGCTGGGGCCTAGTTGCAACTTGCTTATAACTAGGGCCTAGTTGTTTGCTTGTAACTTGTTTGCAACTGGTCGCTCTGTTGAGGGACCAGTGGATCTTACTTGTAACTAAACCCCGTCGAGTGCCAGTTGCAATTTCATTGCTAGTTACAATTTGATTGTAACTGAGTCTTATCCTCGAAGACAAGTTGTAACTTGATTGCAACTGAGCCTACTCCGCAAACAATTGCAACTTGATTGTAACTGAGCCTCCTTATAAAGCTAATTGCAACTTGATTGTAACTGAGCATCCTATGTAGCCTTCACCTCGGACACCCAAGCCGGAAAGCAACTTAAATTTTCCAGTTGCAAGTGGGTCGCAATTGAATTTTTTCCTAGTTGCAAGATGGTTGCAACTGAGAAAAATATTCCCGACCGTTTGATTTGCGTCGTGATTCCTACTATCATAGGAGTTGCAGATGGGTTGCAACTAAGATTTTCCTGATGTAAGTTGGTTGCAGCTGCCTTTTTCCGGTCGCAAGTGGGCTGTAACGTAGAGAAAATTGTTCCTGGCCGTTGGCTCTTGCATCATGATTCATGCTAGTACGAGAGTTACAGGTGGGCTATAACTGCGATTTCTAGCCGCGAGTGGAACGTGACTAAGTTTTTTTGTTACGATTGGGTTTGTAACTGAGAAAAATGTATCCGACTGTAGAACTTGTGTCGCGATTACGATTTATGCAAGCATACGAGTTGCAGGTTGGTTGCAACTGAGAAAAATATTACCGATTGTTTGACTTTTTATTAATACACAATATTTTATTTCAGTGCCACAATGTATCTAACCGAATCATTTTTCTTGCTTAGTGTGTAGCTGCTCTAGGTATCATGTGCTTAATTAATTTCAACTTTTCCATTTTTGGTCTTAAATGTGCTGGGGCCCAAGCTAGCCAAATCCAGTCAGCGTAAGGGTCCAACCTAAGTGCAAGTTAAAACGATCAACGGTAGCCCAATGGGCCGAGGACAAGAAAAAACAGAACCTAAACTCGACAAACAAAATACGGGAAGAAAAAGATCACTCATGTGACGTTAGGTGACTTCGCCTGATACGTTGGCGCACCCATAAAAGGACCAAAACTTACTAGTCATAACTACTAAAGGAACATTATTTTATACGAATTAGAACAAAAAAAATTACTAGTCATGGAACAAATCACGAGTACAAAAGTATAGAAAAGTTGGGCCAAATGAAAAAAAATTATACACATGAGGAACAAAATCACAACTATTAAAGAAACAAGATTTTAGACCGAGTTAAGAAATATTACAAGTCACAGGACAAACATTTTGCTCATGGGGAACAAACCTCTTGGACAAGAAGGAACACAAATATACCGACCGCGAAACAAATGGCAAGTATAGGTGGAACACATTAACACCCGAGTACAGGGGAAAATAGTTCCTAAGAACAAATTACAAGTATAGATGAAATACAAATTTAGCACCCCCACAACCATGGACCAAAATTTTATTTCTCGGTGAACAAAACTTCAATCGACCGCATGACAAAACTACGAGTACATACAAAACTCAATATTTAGTGCGAGATGACAAAAAAAACATCTACAAGAGGAAGAAAAATCTAGACTAACGGGAACCAAAATAATTCACGACTACAAATGTGACAAGAATTTTTGCGCCCTCAAGGAATAAATCATATCTACCCGTGGAATCGGAAATATCCAACTAAGAGGAATATATCATAACAATATGCGAAATAAATCACAACAACTGAATGAAAAAATTAAACCTAGATGGAACAAAAATAAAATTTATCCTAGAAGAAACAAAAAAATGCCCACAAAACACATTTGAATTAGAACATATTAATAAATGGAGTAAGAATATGAAAAGGGAACATGAAAATAAGCGAAAAAGAAAAGAAACCAAAACGAATGATAAATTCCAAAGAAAAAAGAAAAAAATACGAAGAAGAAGCATACGTGATTGGTACAGAAAAAACACACGATCAGTGGACTAGCTTCGGTAGAGAAGAAGGTTCCTTGCCTCTAACTGGTCAAGGATAACACGCACCTGATCGGTGACGTGGTAGCATGCAACTTTTTATGTGTAATGTGTAAAGACGTCCGTCTAGTCGTGCATGACACAGGTGGAACCAGCTCAACCAGGACAGACCGAAGAAAACGGGCTCGGCCCATGATAAAAATTCTCAAGCGAAACGGCCACACCGTAACGCGCGCGCTAGCGAGCATTCGCCAAGAAAAGGATCACTCATGTGACGTCAGGTGACTGAGATTTAGTCGTCTGATACCTAGGCGCACCCAAATAAAAAAGGCTAAGGCACGAAGTGTCTGTGGTAAATCGTCTCCGTGTGGTGCTAGTACTAGTCCTACGTGTGGTGCTAATACTAGTTGATCAAGTTGATCAGGATAGCTTAGCTAGCTTTGATACTCGTGTGTTTAGCTCGGCTAAAGGAATCAGCCAGCGGCGGATCGACTAGAAGAGCTAGATTCGCAAGCTGCTTCTTGTCGGGAAGCACTCGACGAGTTACGCATTTGTCGCTGGTTGTCTCGTCGCAACGTCCCGACGAAAGTACTGTCGGGTCTGGGCCAACAACTGGTATCTCGCTCTATTCCGTCGTGCCGAAGGACGTGATGCAGCACCTTGTCTGAAAGATATCGGCGAAGGATGAATGGGAGACGATCAAGATCTTGCACCAAGGTCATGTGGAATACAGTTCATATCATCTAACATGTGCCAATAAGGTAACTGAACGGGAATCAGGTGGGGGTTACTAGATCCTCCCGTGTCGCACCCTAGGGCGACACCGGGGGCACCGCCGCATGGTCCTCCGCCGCTGCTGCTCCTCACGCCGCCGCTGCCACCGGCCTTTCCGCGGTGGCGGCGGGCCCGGTCGCCGAAGGTGGTTCGGGGTGGGTGGAGGCCGGAGATGACCGCCATGGCTGTTGGGGCAGATGCGGCCGGTTCGACAACGGCTAGCGACCAGGGCGGCGCCCCTGGTTCGGGTGGTGGTGGAGGTCCCTCCCGGCGGCGCCATGACCGGCGGTGGAAGTCCAGGTCCAAGCTAGCTAGTGTTGGAAACCCTAGATCTTCAGATCTAGGGCTCCAATGCTACCTCCCTGGTCCTCTTTGCTGCTGGTAGGGCCGGATCTGGTGGGGGTCGACCCTGCTCTGTTGTCATCTTTCTCATTACTGGCCTAGCCGCAGGGCTGCTAGTACGGTTGGTGCGGTGGATCTTGCAGGTTACCGGCGGGTGGCGAGGGGGCTACCGGCTCGGTTTGAATAAAGGTGGTTGTCCTCAGATTCTTCTCACACCAAGATGAAGATCTACTTGATGCGTGTCTCCATTGATCTGGTCGGAGTGTCGAGTTTTGGAAGGCTACGTCGGCGAACTCCTATGGACGCATTATGCCTGGAGATTGCTGGATCGAAAGGTATTCGGTCGGGCGTATCCATGTTTTTTCTAGCCGTTTGGGTTCAGAGGGTGCGCTTCGAAGCTCTCTTGGTTGTTAATATCATGGGGCATGTTCTTGTTCCATGGTGCTGATGGAGAATGTCATGGAGACCGAGATCTGAGGACTGACTATGGTGGTTTGAGTCTGGGTGGTGATGAGGAATTGACTCAGTGACTCGTGACTTGGAGCAGTGGCATGCGAGTGGGGCCGGCTGCATAGGAGAGGTTCACAGTCCTACCTTTCAGGGTGAAAACCCAGGATCTGGCCTTAATTGGTTGTGTCTGGCAATGGCCTTGTTGAAGGTATTGTTTTGAGAGCGTGGATTTTCTTCAGGGTGAAAACCTAAGATCTATGATCGGGCAATGACGGTGTTTGTGTATTGTTCCCTTCTTGAAGGCGTCGCTTTTGGAGAAGCTAGACCTCTGGTGTTGTCTTGGTGATGGTTGTACTACTGGTTCAATGAATGGGTCAGTGTAGCGGGACTTTTTTTTTGTAATTCTTCTTTCTTTTTTGACTGTGTACATCCGTATGGCCACTAGGGCGATGCGTTGTTGCAGAGGCTGGGTGTAATTGGTATCTTTTGATATTAATATATGCTCCTTTCCAAAACAAAAAAAAGGCGGGGTTACTAGATATTCGTTCCGATAATTTGAATTTATTTTCTCCTTGTGCTCACACTAGATGTAGGCTTCTGCACTATCTTCAGGTTACTTGATGGGCTTGAGCTAAAGCTCTAGGATGATCCAGTTGCTGAAGGTTCAGAGACATGGCGGTACTCTCTTGAGATTCAGGAAACAGAGCAAAGATGGCATTGGCTTGGAGCTGCCTCCATCTCTGAAGATAGAAACAGACATCTCAGAAGCTGGTACCTGAAACGGTTTCTTAAATTGAAATGCAAACATGATACTTGTCTATCAGGTTAACCTGTTACTGTTTCTTCTACTGAAATGGCACTACAAGTCCAGAGCTGCGTAACCGTCATCGATCTCGTCAGCTTTGCTTCGTCGTTTGTTTGTGCACAAGACTTGCAGCGATGCATGGTCGCGTTCCAGATCCAGATTTCCTGGGAAGTTGAGCACACAGTCACACCGAGTTCAATCTTTTTTCCACGACTAGAAAAAAAGGCTGTATTGCATTGCATTGTTTGTTTGCATGGGAATTTTCTCCAACCTCTTATTCTACTGTGAGATGATCAGTGATCCCAGGCACAGTTAACTGGCTACTGCAAAGGAGGCCGATGTGGTGGAAAGAGGCAGATGCGGTGGCGTCGGCAGCGGCGTTAAACACCAAGGAGACTGCATCTGCTCTGGAGGAGGCGGCGATGCAAGCATCCAAGAAGCGCAAACTCCATTTCATGGACGACAGCGCGAGGAACGGGGACGGTGGGAGCGTCTATTTCGTCAGCGCGAGGAACGGGGACGGGGACGGCGGCAGACGCTGTCCTGGGCATCATCATCTCGCATCTACCCACCAAGAAAGGCGCCTGCACCCAGGCCGTCTCTCGTGGCCCTCCGCTTCTCTCAACCTGACCGTTGAATTGACCGGATGTTAACTCAGACAAAGCTCACAAATGACCTAAGGTTCTGAGACAATGGGCGAGCTTGAATGCATGCCTTCATGTTAGGAAACGCAGGAAAGATGGAATGTCTTGGGTCAATGATGTTTTTACTATGGATCGGCAACATAGGCAAAGCTGAAACAATTTTTTTTTTGTTTAATTGAAATGCAACATGTTGTTCTCCTATATATGAGTGTCCGTCCGACCTGATAATAATTTCAGAGACATGAGGCAATGCTCACAAGTGAATCAGTGGCTGGAGATTGAGAGACGTGAGGGGTAAGGATGTAATGTCTTGAGGTTGAGGAAACACTAACGAAGAAGGAAGTGACAGCTCGAGTACTACTGACTCCACTAACGGACACGTACGTACGGCCGGAACGGAATCAAGCATGTGAAACATATAGTGATGAGTTAAATCTATGGTTAATCGTTGATCCTGCTTAACAAAGTCAATACGATCATTGTACAACGAGAATACAAATATACGGTCACTGAAGACACATTGAAGCATCGCTCACGGTCACCGCTCGAAACGTAGCGATGTATTTGATGACGTGGTGCTAAATGGACCCACTTGCAGGCCATGTTGTTTTTCATAAAGGCGCCTCAAATAAAATACATCAGCAGCCCACCCCATCCTCTTCTGCCTCCCCCGACCTGTGCCCCTCCCCAACCTCCAGAGCTCCCCGCCGGCAGCCTCCCCTGCTCCGTGAGCTGCTACTCCGGCCACCTCCCCTCCAAGACGACATAGGCAGATGTTCGGGGGTGCCGCATCCTAGAGCTCTTTGACCTCAGCAACAACCGCCGCTCTGGGGGCATCCCGACGAACTCTGGGGCCTCGCCGACGTCGACGTCACCCTTGTTAGGCAAACCGAATATATCCAATATATTCGGTTTATATCCCACCATATTTAGTGCTTGATATTTGGGCCATTATGGTTAGGATTGGTATCCATGTATATCTTGTGTAAATGCCTATATAAATGAGATACCTGAAAGACCACAACTTGTGGCAAATCATTCTCCTCCTCTAATTCTATCATGGTATTAGACATAAGATCTCACGCCTCTGCCCCCTTCTTCTACCGTCGCCGCCCTAGGGTTTCCGCCGCACCTCGCCGCCGCACCGCCTCTCCCATCGCCACCGCCGCTGAGCTCCCCCTCCCTCTCCTCCTCCCCCTGCTACACACCACCACGCCGCGCTCTGGGCTCAAGCCACGGCGATCCAGAGCATCAAGTCCCTCATCCCCGTCACCCTCGACCTCAAGGCCTCCAACTTCACCAAGTGGCGCAATTTTCTGCAGGTTGCCGTCACCCAGTACGCCCTCGCCGTCCCCCTCGCCACCGACCCCGAGATCTGGCTGCGGATGGACTCCACCGTCCTGCGCTGGTTGTACGGCTCCATCAACACCGACATCGTCGACATGGTGATGACGGAGGCGTCCACCGCCTTCACCATCCTCTCGAGCATCACCGCCCTCTTCTGCGACAACCAGCAGGCGCGCACGGGCTACCTCGAGCAGAAGTTCCGGAACATCGAGCAGGACGACAGGAGCGTCACCGACTACTGCCTTGAGCAGAAATCGGTCGCTGACGCCCTGGCCGACAACGGTGCCCCGGTCACCAACAACGCCCTCGTCTGGAACACCATCAAGGGTCTCTCCGACGACTTTAAGGAGGTTGGCAATATGGCGCCACACATGACGCCCTTCCCCAACTTCCTGCAGTTCCGCAACATGCTGCTCCTCCACGAGCTCAAGCCCTCCACCAAGCGCTCGTCCACGCCGGGGGTCTTCTACTCCGCCCCTGCCCCTGGCGGCTACCACGCCCCAGCGCCACCTACACCACCCGCCTACGGCGCCCCTCCGGGCTACGGCGCTCCCTTGGGCCAGGGTGCCCCCGCTGCTCCTCACCGCGGTCGGGGGAAGAAGAGGAAGACCGGGTACCCTGCACCAGCACCCGTCATGTTGGGGGGATACCCCCGGGTAGGGTCACGCCGGGGGATCAAGGCCGAGTTAGCCGAGGTTTGGCAAGGCCAAAGCGGATGCTGGCCGGGTCACCTCAAGGCAGGCCGAATCACGGGGTAACCCGGACCAGGGGCGTTCGCCTGACTAAGTCTCAACCGACTTAAGGAGTAAGTCGGAGGTGTCTGTTTTACTTGTATGCAGGAACGGGTGTGGCCGGATCAACTATGGTCCGGATCACGTCTAGCTTCTAGGAGAAGGAAGGAATCTCGCTGGTCAAAAGAAGCCCCGGTACGCACTACCTGAGCGAAGCAAACAAGGGCAGGACCACCGGAGCATGGCCGACAAGGGTGACGACGCCCATGTCGGCTGACGCGGGCGCCGCAGAGGCTCACATAGCCTCTGCGTGTGTGACACGAGGGAAAAGCATCTCGGTCGGCTTATTGCTTTGGGAGGAGGCATATTCTTGCCTCCACGTATGCCCTAGGCAGAGACCTGGTTCCCTCTATATAAGGAGGGCTAGGTTTTCAGTAGAAGGGGTTCCGCTATTCTGTTTTGGCTAGGGTTTTGAGGGTGATCTGTATGTGAGAGTAAGAGAGCTCCTTCTTCCTCCTCTCGCCAACACAGCTCTAGGAGCACTTGTAATCTTGGAAACAAAGCAAATACAAACTTCTGTGTGGAGAATCACTTCACTATCCCTCCCTGGATTCCCCTAGTGTGTATTAGTCCCCACCTTTAGCCTATCCATGGCATCTGCCGTGACACCACCACGACAGTTGGCACCCACCGTGGGAAGGGCCATTCATCGTGAGAAGGGCATTGCACAATGATTCTTATTATCTCATAGATGCAAAGCCAAAGGAGAAGAACAAGGCGGACAGGTCTGGTGCGGAATCTAAGCGTCCATGGAATGTAGCTCTACTTCGTCCCTTCTACACTTAACTAAGAAGTGTATGTATCCGAGTCGTCTCATATGTCGGTATGTATGTCGGCAATGAGCTTATCAATGAAATGTTGGCACCTCGAGCAGTAACTCGGGGACTGCCTTAATAATGTTTGTTGTTTTTTTTTGCGTTAGCTGGAATAAGTTATTCTACTTAACTCGGATTAGTAATGTGTGAGTACCAAGAACCCAACTCTTCGCCTTGCTGCTGTCCAACAAGAATTGGCTTCATGGCAAGCAAGAGAACAAGTTTGAGCCGGTCAACGGGTTTTTTCTATGGTTTGACCAAATTTCAAATGAGCTCATGGATTTGACAAAAAAAAGGAAAAAACTGTGGGAATCATCGTTTTAAGTGACCTAGCAACCATGGTATTTTATTTGGCCAATTTCCGCGCTCAATTCTTGCACCTCATTTGATATATTTTTTTGAAAATCTTCAAAAATTTGGGTTTAGAAAATAGAAAATCGAGATTTTTTCACATAACCCAAAAATATCTAGTTGGAGTAGTTGTTTGAAATACCAAGAGGGAGTTACGTGCCGAGTTTGGGCTGAATCCATAGAGGGGTGCCATGTTTTTGGCGCTGAGCATGACCACTAGGGTTTAAAGCCAAGTTAACTCCTACTTGATAGCCATTCGTGTGATACCTTCTATGTCTAGAGTCTTGGTATGTCTTGTTTATTATTTTTTATGGGTAGTGGGTCATATATAAGGACTTCATGAGAAAATTTCCTTTTTTTGAATTTTGCCGGCGTGCGCAACCATGCAAGCGTCATTGGAAAATTGATCCTAAGCATGGATCCGACCTAGGAATCCTATGTGGCACCCCAAACCAGTTTTTCCCGAAAATGGAGTGTGTATTTTTTAGGGTACCTACAGATGTAGTCCACGATTACGGAGGCTCGCCTCAAGAGAAAAATATTATATGGTTGTAGCACGAGACAAATACCTATATCCCGGTAATGACCATACATAGTGACTGGTGGATTGGGGACGATTCACCACATTGTATCAGCACGACGATTCACTCTAGAGCAAGATCATCAAAGCAAAATATTCTGGCGCAGATGACACCTTCGTAGGCTCGGGCCGGGGTGGCTCGCAGTTCTGGAAGAATCTACACAAGATCAAACACCTTTTTAAGGTTGGAGCGAAGCACGTGGTGCATGACGGCCGCAGAACCAGATTCTGGACTGACTGGTGGATTGGGGACAGGCCGCTGCACATCCAATTCCTCGATCTCTTTGCGATCTGCAGCGACCCTCAGATCTTGGTGGCTAGGGTGCTACAAGATACTCACATCTCCCTTCATTTTAGATGCTCGCTTGATGCTGCTGCGAGGGATAAGTGGCACGAGCTGACGAGTTTGATTGAAGATTGCGTCTTGAGTGGAGGAAAGGATTCTGTCTCCTGGCACCTGGATCCGTCGGGCGAATTTTCTGTTAAATCCATGTACCAGAAGCTGTCTCAGGGCACTTCCATTGCCTTTTTCAAAGACATGTGGGCGGCAAGGATCCCGCTTAAGGTCTGTACCTTCACGTGGCAGCTGATCCTCGACCGACTGTCTTCCAATATGCAGCTCCAAATCAGGCACAGCCCGTCCAACGGTGCGTGCGCGCTATGTGGAGATCAGGAAGATGCGACGCATATCTTCTCCGCGTGTTCTCTCGCTAGGTTTGTCTGGAGCGTTGTCAGGGAGTTGCTAGGGTGCAACTGGGTCCCGACGAATTTCCCTCACTTCTTCGCTATCGCCCATGGGTTCTCAGGTCAACCTCGTTGGCTCCTTTGGCTGTTGTTCTCGGCGATGTGGTGGGCTATTTGGCACGTTCGTAACAAGATCACCATTGAGCGTAAAGTGATTCGCCAACCGGCTGACCTCATTTTTAAAATTGCTATGTTTCTGCAGCTGTGGAGAGCAAACACCAAGACAAAGGACAAGGAGGGAGTGGACTGGATGGTCTCAGAACTAAAACGTATATTCGCCTCCACGGTTCCCGACCCTGGGATCTTGCCCTAGTGTTTAGGGTGGATCTTGATCAGCATGTTTGAGGGGAGGCCGACCGCGTTGATCCGAACTTTGGTTACAGTTGAACCTCTGCACCTCCTTTTATTTTCCCTTGGCTAAGCTGTATGCCGCAGCAGTTGTATTTTGTGTGTGAACCTTTGGGCTTTATTAATTTAAAGTCGGGCAGTGATGCCTATTATCTAAAAAAACCATAAAATAGTGATGTACCATGCGTGAAAATGGCACCGAGGCTGTGCACGTGCTCAATTCTTGCACATCCTTTGAAAAAAACTTGAAAATCTTCGAAATTTTTGGTTCAGAAAATGGAAAATAACATTTTTTCACATAACCCAAAATGCGGTAAGGCACTCAATTGGGTTCGTGACTAATATCTCAACGATGAATATTTTGTTCAAATCAAACTACCAGCCGTGCAATACTTGCTAGGACGGGAAGTGCTCCGCCTGCAATACGAGTTGACGGTATAGTCCGTCGACACTATTTACAGGGATCCAAAAGAGTCGATGGACTAGACCGCCTGCAAAAAAGATTTGGCACACATACCATCTTCATCATGGTCATAAATCTTACAAAGAGCACCAGGCCCATTCACGACCCATCCACGAGCCCGCCATTCCATGGCAGTGAGATGCTCCCGTGGTACACGAGTTTATTTTCTTTAGTTTCAAAGACATCAAGGTCCGGGGGTATGTACCTTCCATGAATGTCCATTATCACATCTCGTGTTACACGAGCGATTATATCTTCCATGTACATGGGTCTTGGAAACCTGTCGACAACGGATCGTGGTCATGGGTCTTGCAGACTCCATGAGTGCATGGTGATATGTACTCATGGCTTCGTGCATTTTTGTAGGGGACATGCATTAGTTATGCCAGATCTACGCAAACTAGTCCAACTACTCACGGCGTCATGTAACCTGAATGCTCGGGTGTGCGGTGTGTCCATACGCTTTCATGCATATGTGGTTCTTGTTGAATTTGGTGGAACCAATGTGTACCCTCTCGGGTCATCGGTTGCGTGTTATATAGCCAGAGAAAAGTTTCATACGTGGCAGTACAAGTTTGATATGTGTACGGTCGGAGTACTACTTCGTACGTGTACACCTACAAGATTCCATATACTAACACCCCCCACCCACCCCTAATCTAAAGCTCGGGAATCTCATCTAGGCTTTTAACAGGGAAAGTCTTTGTAAATCCATCAACTATTTGGTCTCGGTAGAGATGAACTTGATTTTATTTTCCATGTACTGTACTAGCTAGTCCATACATGCCTGGCGACATGTACTCGCATGGCGTCGTGCAATAGTCATGCGAGATTTAGGCACACTAGTCCAACTACTCACCGAGTTCCGTTCAACTTTCATGCATGCAATGAGTAAATCTATATTTTCACAGAGAGTGTGTGTCAGTGTTGAACTGTATAAGTAGATTGTCTAACTCTTTTCATCAGATCAGCCTTTTGGAATAGTTGGTTAGTGCATGAAACATAACATGGTATCAGAGCCAGGGTCTCGAGTTCGAGTCCTGGTTTTCACAATTTGTTTTATAAATTGTTGTTATCCCCCTCTTGTCTACGTATTGGCCTCTTGAGCCATACCTTTATGTTTACACGTGTTGACTTGTCTTCCAGTCACACGTGAGGGGGATGTTGAACTGGAATAGTTGGTTAGTGTATGAAGTTTAACTGTCAGTCCATGTCAGTCCAAGCTCGGCAGTAGACACGTCCTGCCTATTTATACGTTAATAAGATCCATATCCATCCATGGCGAAAGCTCCAATCGGGCCCGTTCCTTTCAAGGACGTGGATACAGCAGACACTAGCAGTGGTGGTGTCGGAGGGTTGGTCGCGGGGCGGCGGGTTGATGAAGAGCTGGTGTCCGCCCTGCCGCACCGGACGTTACTCAACGGCGCGGTGACTATGCGTTGCTACCAGGGCTGCTGGCTGCTGGAGGAGTGGGTGGCGGGCGCCATGGAGCTGCAGCGCCACTTCCAACCCCGGCCTGACGACGTCATGGTGGCCAGCTACCCCAAATCAGGGACCACCTGGGTGGTCGCGCTGACCTTTGCCACCATGGCCCGCGGCATCTACCCGCCGGCCGACGCTGGGCACCCGCTGCTGCGGCTGAACCCGCACGAGTGCCTCCCGTTCCTCGAGAAGCTCTACACCAGCGGCACGGAGGCCAAGCTGGAGGCGCTGCCGTCGCCTCGCCTCCTCAACACGCACATGCCCCTCTCCATCCTCCCGCCAGGGATGCCTGGCTGCAAGATCGTCTACGTCTGCAGGGATCCCAAGGACGTGGTGGTGTCTCTATGGCACTTCAACAAGAGGGTGGTGCCGACCTGCCCCTAGCTACAACCTTCGACTCCGTCTGCAGCGGCGAGGTGACCCACGGTCCCGTCTGGGACCACTTACTCGGCTACTGGCGCGCCAGCCGAGCTCAACCGGACAGGGTCCTCTTCCTACGGTACGAGGACCTGCTGCGTGACCCCGCAGTCAACGTCAGGAAGCTCGCGCGCTTCCTTGGGGTGCCATTCTCCGACTCCGAGGAGGAGGCCGGAGCCGTCGGCGACATCGTCCGGCTTTGCAGCTTCGGACATCTTCAGGGCTTGGAGACCAACAAGTCCGGACACCTCGGAGGAGCCTATTTCCCGCACGACGCGCTCTTCAGGAAGGGCGTGGCCGGTGACTGGGTCAACCACCTGACGCCCGACATGGCGCGAAGCCTCGATGAAATCTTCGCTACCAAGATGCATGCGGAAGGGCTCATGTTCCACCACTAGTCATCGCCATCGATCGCCGCTCACTACCGTTAGTCGACGTATTTTGCCATTTCTCCGCACGTTGATCATGGTCACTCGATCCGTCACATTCCAGTGACCGTCTGTTTTGTTTGTTTCTTTTTCCAAAATAATGACCCCCTCACATTTTATTCCTTTTAAATTCTATATTATCACTTCTTACATCTCCTAAATTAGGGATATTATAACCGAGTCAACTAGAGCTCTCCTAGGCATCCAAGTTTTTGACCGTCAGATTTCCTACCTCTGTTGTTTTTGACCGTTTGATGCACCTCTAACTCCCCCATGGGCTGCTCTTGCGCCGAATCGTTCCTAGGGGACGCTACTCTAGAAAAGAAAACAGAGCCCTCCCGATGATTCTATAGTGTACCATCCCATTTCCGACAGACGGCGGTGATACACGCGGGTCATTGCCTCACGTTCCCCGACCTATCTTCTCTCTCTCCCTTAGTTTCTACAACGATCTCTCGCTGCAATCGCCTCGGCAACCGCCGTTCCATCTGGCTCCGTCGCCTCATTCACCACCTCTCCAATTGCGCCCACCATAGAAGTACAGCGTTTGGATCTTATTAACGAGTGTATCAGCAGGAAAGTTCTCCATGCCCAACATCTTGCCCTAATATTTTGCAGGGACACATCTCTGCCCCAGCCTGGCCTCCCGTCCCTATCGTCCACTCCGTGCTCGTATATTTCATGAGACCTTAGGTTCCGTCGGCCTATCTCGCCTACGTGGTTGTGCAATCCATCGCTGCTTCCAGTACGATGGCTACAGGATTTGCTCATTCTTCCACTACGATGGCTACAGGATTTGCCGGTTAAATCCAGGTAATACAATCATCCATGCCAAGTCTAAGACTTAAACCTTGGTGGACTCGTTCCACCACAAGGAACCTAAGCACCAGAACTCAGCTCAAAGCGCAAGTTCGTGCTAAGTTGTAGATGTGCACGTCTAAAGGTGTATGTTTACTTCATTGATTTTTTCCAGAGGAAATGGCTACAATGTGGTTGGCCAAAGGCACCCTGCTTCAACTATTGAGCGGCCTAGCCGATTGATTAGAGCAACGACGATAATTGGAATGTTTTGCATCCATAATCATCTTTATGTCTAGGAGGCCTGCGAGGTCTTTTAATGATCCGTAAGAATACAACGAATTGAGTACACATGAATAATTAAACAAAAATCCACTGCTAATTACAGCATAAAGTATATATATAATAGGTGCAAACTTTTCTAATACATAAAACTTGGGCAATAAACATTTAACACAAGTCCTTCGACGCAACTTGGGCTGCTTTTAGAGCATGTACAATGCAAGGTGCTTAAGGCAGTGCTTAGAAAAATAAACCGGTTTTTCGTCAAGCACCAGTGCTTATTTATACTAGGCAGATGCCTAACTAAGCACCTCTTCTATACAAATAAGCACCAATGCTTAGCAAAATGGTTGGTTTATTTTTGTAAGCACTCCTCTAAGCACCTCCCATTATACATGCTCTTATAATATGATCGTCGATGGCCACAAGCAACTCCCGGTTAAAAGAGGGCACGGGGCTCTTTTTTGGAACCGCTCCTGGATCGCTCGCGTGAGGCGCCCTTTCCGAATCCTAGTCTGCCGCCACCGTTGCTCCCCTGCCGGCCACTGCCAGCGGTGGCAGCCACGCCTAGGCTGCTGAAGGCGGTGGGCAATCTGCGCGGCTCCGTCGATCCTCTTCACTCCGGGAGGTGTGTTAAAAAATATTTGTACCAAACTTTGTAACGAGTTTAGGCGTCGTCGAGGCTGTTAGAGTATTAGATATATACGGTTGTTATGGTACTTTAGATAGAGTTAAGATATGTTTACGTAACCTAACTTGATTCGTACTCCAAGATAATCCTCTGTACGCCTCTCCGACAACCGCGGACAGTGACGGCATCTTTCCCTTTGCTGCTCTGCGCGTCGCAACCACTTTGGAGGCTTCCTCTGCTAGTCTTTCTGACATGGCGGCAAGTTCATGATGGTCTCTGCCCCCGCACGCCTAGTACTAGCAAAACCGGAGTGCGTTCGTCCCCGACGTGCGCCTAGTTCTGACAAAACTATGGCCGCACCTCGTCCTTGACGGCTCGGACTGCATCGACACCCTCAACGACTGCCTCGACGGATCTCTGTCATCCTTCTCGCGCGCTATGCGCATGCGGCTTCACGTGCGGCTACCTCGACACCGGCATCCCCGACCACGACATCGACCACGGCGACCCATCGCACGGCTACCTCGACCATGGCACCGCCTCATGCTCTCGGCTCCCTCGACATCGGCACAAGGGCTACCACCTCGCTTGACCATCATCAGCTTCCTCTACAGTCCAAGCTACCACGCTACGACACCGTCCACGACGTTCCCGCTCGGACTGCGGGGGGATGTCAGCCTACAGGATGCTATTTCGGTTTATCTCCAGTCTGACTGTCCGCGATGTTCTAGTTGTTAACGACGCTACCGCTACGACTGTGGGGGAGTGTTAGACTATTAGGTATATACGGTTGGTATGGTAGTTTAGATAGAGTTATGATCTGTTTATGTATAGTCCTAACTTGACTCGTACTCCAAGATAATCCTTTGTACGCCTATATATACTCGCCCATGAGGCTCAATAATATATCCATCATATTCTGCCAAAAGCATACTCTTTCAGAGGCTATTATGGTATGGAGTAAGTACTCCACCCAGACTCCTCCCGATTCCTTCTCCCTCCATGTATTTCTTCCCGTGGGTTTTCCCTCCTCGCCTCTCATGGCACCGTCTTCCATGTCTAACGTGTACCTACACCTCTCAACAAAACGGTCGCGCCCTGCACTCTCAATGATTGTGTTTGTACCCTTTTGTTCCATACACATATGCCTCGCTCCACGGTTCTGGCCAGATGCCCTCGCCACTACTACCCTTCTCGTCAACATCCGCCCTTGCCGTTCTCGCTGGCATTACGTGCCACACCATATTCTCTTCGGTGCGCCCCTTCCTATGATGATCTCCGCATATTTGGCTGCCGCTGCAACCCCAGCATCGACGCCACCGCCGCGCACAAGCTCGCCCCATGCTCCCTTACTTGTGTGTTCCTCGGCTATCCCGCTAACACCAAGGGTTATCGTTGCTATGATCCGGTCTCTCATCGCGTGATCACCTCCCGGCACGTTTACTTTGATGAGTTGGGTTTTCCGTTTCAGCAGGGACTTTTAGCGACTCCTTTGCTGACACCTGCGGCCTCCTATGAGGACACCCCTCGACGGCGACAGGCCACCACGACTCTGCCCGTACCCGCCCCGCCGGTTCCCTCGGCGCCTGGGCATGCGTCGCCGTTCGCGTCAACCCCGTCCACGCTAGTGACACTGTCCGCGTCGACCTCGTCCACGCCAACACCGTCCACACCCATGACACCGTCCGCGTCGACGTCGTTCACGTCGACATAGTCCGTGCCTGTGACCCTAGCCGCGTCGGCCTCCGCCTCGATGCCCGCTTCTGGCTCGGGGTCCCCCTCGATGGCCCTGTCCTCATCGCTGTCCCCTTCGGCTGCCGACACCCCACCCCCTCCGCCTGAGGGTGTTATCACTCGTGCACGTGCGGGTGTGCGTCACCCGTATACTCGCTACCTCTCCGCTGAGTACGTATGTGCGGCCTCTACATCCGCGCCCTCGGTGGTGCTCTCACCGGTGCCCACTTCTGCTCAGGCTGCCCTTCGAGACCCACATTAGCTCTCAGCCATGCAGGACGAGTTTGATGCCTTACAGCGCAACCGGAATTGGGCGCTCGTCCCGTGCCCCCCTCGTGCAAACATCATCACCGGCAAATGGGTGTTCAAGCACAAGTTGTGCCTTGATGGGACACTCAAGCGCAACAAGGCGCGCTGGGTGGTCTGTTGTTTCCGTCAACGCGCCGACGTCGACTTCATGGATACGTTTGCGCCGGTTGTCAAACCGGGCATGATCCGCACCGTTCTATACCTTGCCGCCTCTCGAGCTTGGCTGGTACATCAAATGGATGTCTCCAACGCCTTCCTTCACGGACATCTCTCTGAGCAGCATACTGGTTTTGTCGATGCTGCCCACCCCGACCACGTGCGCCTGCTTTCGCGCTCCCTGTATGGGCTGAAGCAAGCACCGCGCGCTTGGTACCAGCGCATCGCGGCGTTTCTTCATGAGCTTGGATTCCACTCAACACGTTCTGATGCATCGCTATTTTTCTTCCGACAAGGCACCGACATAGCCTACCTACTGCTCTATGTTGACGACATCATCTTGATGGCGAGCACCACCGCTCTTCTTCGACAGCTCACTCATCGTCTTCGTGCTGAGTTGTCCATCAAGGACTTGGGACCGCTTCATTACTTCCACGTACTTTAGGTGGTACGTCGAGTGGATGAGTTCTTTCTTCATTAGAGGAAGTACGCTCATGAGCTCCTCGAGCGTACCGGGATGCGCGTCGCTATTTTTCTTCCGACAAGGCATCGACATAGCCTACCTACTGCTCTATGTTGACGACATCATCTTGACGGCGAGCACCACCGCTCTTCTTCGACAGCTCACTCATCGTCTTCGTGCTGAGTTGTCCATCAAGGACTTGGGACCGCTTCATTACTTCCACGTACTTTAGGTGGTACGTCGAGTGGATGAGTTCTTTCTTCATTAGAGGAAGTACGTTCATGAAATCCTCGAGCGCACCAGGATGCGCGTCGCTATTTTTCTTCCGACAAGGCACCGACATAGCCTACCTACTGCTCTATGTTGACGGCATCATCTTGACGGCGAGCACCACCGCTCTTCTTCGACAGCTCACTCATCGTCTTCGTGCTGAGTTGTCCATCAAGGACTTGGGACCGCTTCATTACTTCCACGTACTTTAGGTGGTACGTCGAGTGGATGAGTTCTTTCTTCATTAGAGGAAGTACGCTCATGAAATCCTCGAGCGCACCAGGATGCGCGTCGCTATTTTTCTTCCGACAAGGCACCGACATAGCCTACCTACTGCTCTATATTGACGACATCATCTTGACGGCGAGCACCACCGCTCTTCTTCGACAGCTCACTCATCGTCTTCGTGCTGAGTTGTCCATCAAGGACTTGGGACCGCTTCATTACTTCCATGTACTTTAGGTGGTACGTCGAGTGGATGAGTTCTTTCTTCATTAGAGGAAGTACGCTCATGAGCTCCTCGAGCGCACCGGGATGCGCATCGCTATTTTTCTTCCGACAAGGCAGCGACATAGCCTACCTACTGCTCTATGTTGACGACATCATCTTGACAGCGACCACCACCGCTCTTCTTCGACAGCTCACTCATCGTCTTCGTGCTGAGTTGTCCATCAAGGACTTGGGACCGCTTCATTACTTCCACGTACTTTAGGTGGTACGTCGAGTGGATGAGTTCTTTCTTCATTAGAGGAAGTACGCTCATGAGCTCCTCGAGTGCACCGGGATGCGCGTCGCTATTTTTCTTCCGACAAGGCACCGACATAGCCTACCTACTGCTCTATATTGACGACATCACCTTGACGGCGAGCACCACCGCTCTTCTTCGACAGCTCACTCATCGTCTTCGTGCTGAGTTGTCCATCAAGGACTTGGGACCGCTTCATTACTTCCACGTACTTTAGGTGGTACGTCGAGTGGATGAGTTCTTTCTTCATTAGAGGAAGTACGCTCATGAGCTCCTCGAGCGCACCGGGATGCGCGTCGCTATTTTTCTTCCGACAAGGCACCGACATAGCCTACCTACTGCTCTATGTTGATGACATCATCTTGACGGCGAGCACCACCGCTCTTCTTCGACAGCTCACTCATCGTCTTCGTGCTGAGTTGTCCATCAAGGACTTGGGACCGCTTCATTACTTCCACGTACTTTAGGTGGTACGTCGAGTGGATGAGTTCTTTCTTCATTAGAGGAAGTATGCTCATGAGCTCCTCGAGCGCACCGGGATGCGCGTCGCTATTTTTCTTCCGACAAGGCACCGACATAGCCTACGTACTGCTCTATGTTGACGGCATCATCTTGACGGCGAGCACCACCGCTCTTCTTCGACAGCTCACTCATCGTCTTCGTGCTGAGTTGTCCATCAAGGACTTGGGATCCAATACATGTTTGAGAGTTGTCCATCAAGGACTTGGGACCCAATACATGTTTGAGAGTTATGACTAAAATCTCATCGTTTTCGTGTTTTATGGCTATTCCATTGAGCTATTACCTATAGTTTTGGCATTCTATGGCAATTTACAAGGACCGTAAGTCCTGATACATGTTTGAGAGTTATGACCAAAAACTCGTCGTTTTCGCTTTTTATGGTTATTTTCATGAGTTATTGCCCACAGTTTTCGGGTTCGAGGGCAATTAACAACGACCGTAAGACCTGATACATGTTTGAGAGTAATGACCCAAAACTCGTCGTTTTCGCGCTTTCTGGCCATGTTCATGAGCTATTTCCCATAGTTTTGGGTTCTAGGGAGATTTAAAATGACCGTAAGACTAGATATATGTTTGAGAGTTATGACAAAAAAAATCATTGTTTTCGCGCTTTATGGCCGTTCTCATGAGCTATAACCCATAGTTTTAGGCTTCTTGGGCGATTTACAATGACCGTAAGACCCAATACATGTTTGATATTTATGACCAAAAACTCACCGTTTTTTGCGCTTTATGGCCATTTTCATCAGTTATTGACCATAGTTTTGGGGTTGTAGGGATTTAAAACGAGCGTAAGACCGAATACAATGCTTGAGAATTATGACCAAAAACTCGTTATTTTCGTACTTTATGGACGTTTTCATGAGCTATTTCCCATAGTTTTGGGGTTCGAGGGCGATTTACAATGACCGTAAAACCAGATATATGGTTAGAGTTATGACAAAAACTCGTCGTTTTCGTGCTTTATGGACGTTTTCATGAGCTATTGCCTAGATTTTTGGGGTTCGAGAGCGATTTACAATGACCGAAAGACCTGCTACATGTTTGAGAGTTATGACCAAAAACTTGTCGTTTTCGCGCTTTATGGCTATTTTCATGAGGTATTGCCTATAATTTTGGGTTTCTAGGGTGATTGACAATGACATTAAGACCGGATATATGTCTGAGAGTTATGACCAAAAACTCGTCGTTTTCACCCTTTATGTCTGTTTTCCTGAGCTATTGCCCATAATTTTGGGGTTTTAGGGAGTTTTAACGTGACCATAAGACTAGATACATGTTTGAGAGTTATGACCAAAAACTCACCGTTTTCGTTATGTCCGTTTTCATGATGTATTGCCCTTAGTTTTGGGGTTCGAGAGCGATTAACAACGACTGTAAGACCCGATACACGTTTGAGAGTGATGACCAAAAAATCTTCGTTTTCGCGCTTTATGTCCGTTTTCATGAGCTATTGCCCATAGTTTTGGGTTCAAGGGAGATTTAAAATAACCGTAAGACTAGATACATGTTTGAGAGTTATGACAAAAAAATAATTGTTTTCGCGCTTTATGGCCGTTTTCATGAGCTATTGCCCATAGTTTTGGGTTCAAGGGAGATTTAAAATGACCGTAAGACCCAATACATGTTTGAGATTTATGACCAAAAACTCACTGTTTTTTTGCGCTTTATGGCCATTTTTATGAGTTATTGCCTAGTATTAATGGAATACAGGTGTTCCATGTCAAAAAAAATGCAACATGATGTTTTCTCATGAGTTATCGGCCTGATACAACAGTACAGTTTTTTTTCAACAGACAATAGTATCATTTAGGCTAACCCGCCAAGCAAACTGTTTATGCGCACTGAAAGTATGTTCCAGATTCAGATATCCTAAACCCTAAGGCCTAAAAGCGAGGAGCTGGAAAAGACCTTGTATTACATCCCTGTTCCAGATTCAGATATTCTGTTTACTCTATTTGCGTAACTTATTTGTAATACCAGAAAAGCATGTATATTTGTTAAAAGAACACAATGTTCACAGAAATGGATGTTTATATGTGTATGAATCAATGTTTTAATGGGTCTATATAAATGTCCATACAATCATAGTACATGTCTTAAAAATCTTCACTAGTTCTTTTTGTGGGTACAAAATGTTCACTAGTTAATTTTGAAGACATATCACTTTTTAAGTCATACAGGCTTCAAAATATTCATTTTGAACCTGATGCCTGTTACTTAGATTTTTTAGTGCATTGAATTATTCGTTTCTTCTCTTCATTCCTATCTATGCTGCAGTACTGAGGCAAGCATATTTTCTGATTTTCTTCTGGTATTAATCAGCAATATCTGCTTAATGTTTACATGGTACGGTCGAGATGTCGGGTACTGCAAATCGAGAGGTGTAACGTCCTTGAAACAGGGTGTCAGTTCACTGGCAGGTGAGAGGTAAGGAACCTGGTATAGCTGAAGAAACTGAAGCTGCAACTTGATCGATCGGGTTCACAAACGAACATGTTAAAATCTGAAGTGCGGTTGATAGTGAATATTTGTATCTGTCGAGCTCTGTTTCACTGAAACATGCGCTGATTAATTAACTGGACCGGAATAGGATGCCTGGCCAGTGGGTCACTAGATTGGTAGTATGATTTTCGTGCTGATAATTTGGATTTATTTCCTTTATACCCACGATATACTCATACTGAGAAAGAGACATATGGAATGTGTTCAGGTTCAGCGAATATTAACAAAGATGGCATGTTTTTGGAGATGCCTGCAGTCTGAAGTTGGAAATGTCATCTCAGAAATTGGAAGCTGATGTAGTTCGTCTGATTTGAAATATGCTAGTACATTACATTCCTTTTTCGTGTCCGACCTGATATATCATTCAGGTTTTTTTTGCTGAAAATCAGAGCTTCTGCACATCAGAATAGCATAGCTCAGACTGTATCGATCTCGACAGCTTCATTGCTACATAAACTCAGTGGCAAATTGCGTCGTCTTCCAGATTCAGTTATCCTGGGAAATCATCCAGCATGTGTTTGCCTAGTTCGAAGTCCCAGTTGTAGCAAATGCACTTCCCATGACAACCATTAACACAAACAAACAAACAAACAAACAAACAAACAATGGGCAAGCAGCAAGGACATGAACAGAGTTTTTCTTTCTTTTTCTGTGGACTAGAAAGCCCTGTATTACATCCTCAGTTTACATGGGCAACATTTTTCCTACCGTTTCAGTATGCCGACCTCTTGTTCTACGGTAAGAAGATCGCAGGCACAGTTCTCTAATTTGCTCTTGACAGCACAGGCACCCGACACATCTCTCCCTCTGCAGGTTCAATCTTGTGCTATGAGTTTCTGTACATCATACGCACCTAGCTTCAGTGATGATCATGGCACATTCATAGCTCAAGAGAAAGCTTTCCTCGTCCCCGCCACCACGGCGTACAGCAACACGAGACCTGCCAGCAACTTCTTCGAAGCAAACACCCTCAGGTTGATCTTCACCCTGTGCGCCCTCATGAACTTCAGCAGCGCCTGTCCCACTAGCGCAAGAAGCGAACAGACAGCGACAAGAGCCATCCTTGCAGCATCCTTCGGTCCGCCTATCGTCGTCAGCTCGTTCCGGTCAAACTTGATGTAAGTTGGGTTAGCGGGGTTATCATCCCCAACGTCACAGCCGAGCCGAAGGGCGTCGTTCAGCCGGTCAGAGAGGCGGATCAGAATCCTCGCAAGCCAAGCCACTTCAGTCTCCGAGATGGGCCGCTTCATCCAGTCACCTCTATATTTCACTTCACTAAATTTACTCCTCCCCAAAACGGGATGCTTAGGAGTAAATATCTCGCCACGCCCCTGCTGTTCTTGCTGAAAACCTTTCGGTGAGGTATCGCGGTGGGTGCCTTCGATGCGGCCCTGGAAAATCTTCTTCATGCGGGATTTTATCAAATCCAATGACTGGAGAGCTTGTGACAAGTCACCAGGCAGACGTTGTATCTCCAAGTCTGCTCGTATCAAAAGAAGCTTCAGAAAAGTAAAAAACGGGTATCAGTATCCACCCATATTTAGCCCTTTGAAAATGATGAAAACAGAATATAGAACAAACACAATGGTGACCCATATTTAGCGCAAGGCAATGTTGGCCAATTCATAAACAGTCTTTCAGTGTCGCTCAATTTTGATACAAACTGTAGTTTAACAAATTTAGTCTTAATTAAAGTGTACATTATGCCAGATAAAATATTAAACTACCCACCAGTAAGTCACTTGAGCCATCTGCTGGTAAAATCCTCACTATTGGTTAAACTAAATCATGACGATTCTGTAACTCAGTTGACTCGATCGGCAGTACAACTCAAGTTGGGCCTTTATTAATTTAAAGCCGGGCACGATGTGCGCCTTTATTAATTTAAGGCCGGGCATGATGTGCCTTTCATCAAAAAACACTCGAGTGCTATATTCAGTCTAAGACACGTACTGGAAATGGAATCAAGCATGTGAAATATAATAATCATGGTTCAAATGACTAGGACAAAAAGGCTAGTGATAAAACAGAATGTGTACCTGAAGCAGATGATAAGCACCATCCTCACCACAATTGAAAAGTCTTAGATCAGAGTTCCTGTTCTCATGCAAGAAAGACCCATCTGCATCAGTTTCTGTCAGACCATCCTCCCAGTCCTGAAACAGACCACACAGGTTATACAAAATATTTGGCATGGTAACTTCATTATACAATCAAAATCAAACTTCAGATCAAAGTTGAATTGTAACCCACCTTTAGCTGTTCACGGATTGATGGTACAAACTTCAGTACATCTTCTGATTCTGAAGAAGATGATGGTCTACAATGATAGGCGTTATCCACTTTATATAGAAGATCTACCAGTTCTGTGGAGGAAGACAAGACTTCCAATACCTGGAGAATCCAAACAGACATGTAATTGGCTAAATTGTTCTTAAGGATAGTACAAAAAAGAAAAAATTATTGTATTTCATCAATTGGTTCGTCCAAAAGTATAATAAAGCCTCTGAGTTACATTGCCACAATAAGCACAGGATGATCTTTGACAGAACAATAATCATCACAGAAAATCAAAAGAATTCAGCACATGTGTATGGCCAAATTCTTTCTGGGTGCTGCAAGAGAAGAACTTTAAATACTCTGCAAATAAAGCTAAAAAGAGAATATCTAACAAAGGACCTAAGCATGTTATGCAGAGCAGCACATCAACATTTATGTTTCACAGATTAAGTACGACAGGTAGGAGAGGCTTAAATTATTCAAGAAAACATATATGTACAGCATCACAGGTGACAGGTTATGCATAATATATCCATAAACAAAACTGGGCAGAAACTAACGAATTGAAGAACTAACAAATCCAAATACATATTTCTACACATGAGTTAACACAGGGGCTAACTGCCAAGGGTGCTCCAAATTGACATACTTAGAAACTTCAGTATGTTCTCATCCAAAAAGTTAAATCTTATGGAATGTATTACAGTGGGAATTTCTTACGTATCTAAAAATCTCACTTGGAGGAATTGAACATGGAACTCCTGCACCTACGAATTTTAACATATCTCTATCTAGTTTCGTCTATGTGATAGCAGTTTCCTTATGATGCATCAAAGATGAAAGGCGAGAGCACCATGATGAACCT
This sequence comes from Avena eriantha, assembly GCA_910589775.1. NCBI lineage: Eukaryota > Viridiplantae > Streptophyta > Magnoliopsida > Poales > Poaceae > Avena > Avena eriantha. The sequence goes on from OU342742.1 coordinate 2,027,179, forward strand.
AATATTTTTTTTAATTGCAAACGATGTACTGGGCTAGTAACTAAACTAAGTCACTAACAATTGGAAGGTGAAATCCAGCACCCTTGCTTCTGTTTCAGCAGTTGGCGGGAAACAAAAAGATTTCTTGGCATTCAATGATCATAAGAGAGCAAGATACCTGAAGCAGCAAATCCTAACGCTGATTATAAATTCAATTAATGCCATTCATGAATAATGTGAGACAACAGAAGCATGAGGAAACACAGGAGTTAATTGCCAAGGGTGCTCCATGACATACAGTAAAATTTCAGTATGTTCTCATCCCATAAATATATATATAAAGGTATGTGCCATGTAGAACAGTGGGAGTTTCCCTTTATTATTCAGCCTACCAACCTAGTATTGATGGATTGAACATAAAAATCCTGTACCTAAGAATTTTAAAATATCTCTATCTTCTCTTGGTTCATCTTGTACCGCATAGGTTTAGCGTATTACACCAAAGCGTGAAGCCAAAAACACCATTATGAATCTAACAAGGAAACCATGTACTGCACTAGTAATAACACTCAGTCACTAAAACGTGCAAGATGCAAATCCAGCACTCTAGATTTCTCATGTTTCAGCAATCGTGCCTTCCTGGCATTATTTGCCAAAAAACTAAAAGACTTATTATTGGCACAAATGTTTATAGACATGAAGAAGCTAACCCCTAACACGTTGATCTTAAATCAGATAGAAGTCAAGTACAGCAATGGCAACAGAAGTAAAACTCAGAGGAGACAGGACAAACCTTTAAGATCATCAGGAGCACCGAGGAGACATCGGAATGGATAAACTTGTGCGCGAAGCCCAGGAAATGCACCACCATGGAGCTATAGAATAGGTAATTGGACAGAACATAGTTCTTCCATGCCGGAGTATACATCAGCTTCTCCTTTCCCACTCCAGCTTGCGGTGGCGTGTCTGTCCTGTTTGTCAGCGACACGTCGTACTCATCCAGCTGGTCCTGCGTGACTTTCCACGGCTCCATGTACGCCAGCCAGACGGAGAAGACTTGCGTGGCGTTCTTGATCACGGCGCCGATGGGGCAGAAGAGGAAGGCCCTGAGCACGAAGCGGTACATGGGCCTCTGTATCAGGGGATTCCAGAACCCGACCTGGCTGCTATCAGAGGAGACCACTAAGTTCCTCGCTGGCATTATTCCTTCGAACACGGTGCGTGCATTTGCCTGCGGACCGTCATCGGCACAGCGGTTGAGGTACATGATGAGCAGCTTGACAGCGTCGCCGAGCCCAGGCGACGGCGGCTGCTCGTTGAGCTCGGCGCGTGCGCGGGAAGGCAGTTTGAGTCCGAAAGCGCGGTAGGTCTGCACAGGCAGCGGCGAGAAGTCGTCCCCGACGAGCCAGAACTGGACGAGCGTGTGGAGGAAGAACTCGGCGCGGGCGAAGGGGTCGGCGGAGTCGGTGGCTTCCTCGCTGGCCGTGCGCTGGAGGAGGGTGCCCGTGGGGCGGCGGGATGGCGTGGATGTGGAGGTGGGCACGAACTCGGTGAGGTAGGCGTAGAGGAGCTTGAGGTAGAGGCATGGGTCGGGTTTTTGGCCGGGCTTGCGCGTGCCGGCGCCGGTGGGGGCGAGGGTGGAGACCCAGGACTCGATGCGGGAGCGCGATTTGTGGGCCGGAGTGGGTGTGGTGGTGGCTGAGGGGTCGGCGGAGGAGACGGGGTAGTATGCGAACCAGAAGAGGTAGTACTCGAAGACGGAGAGGTGGAGGTCGGAGCCGACGCGGGCGGCGAGGAGCGGGGAGGGGAGGAGCGCGGAGTCGGGGGAGGGGTCGGCGAGGGCGACGCGGAGCCAGTAGGGGAGGCGCTCGGAGGGGAAGACGAAGCGGATGAGGGCAAGGCGGTCTGCGGCGGCGGCGGCGGCGAGGAGCGGGCCGGAGGGGGCGAGGAGGCTGAGGAGGAGGTTGGCGAGCGCCGGGTCCGGGTCTGCGGCGGCGAGGTCGATGAAGGAGGGGGAGGACGGGGAGGAGACGAAGAGGCGGTAGAGGATGGAGGGGAAGGCGTCGGCGAAGAAGGCGCGCGGGTGGTCGGTGGCGGCGTGGCGGGCGAGGTAGCCGAGCACGGAGGAGACCGCGGCGGCTGCGGCCGGGGGCGTGGCGGCGGAGAGGACGGCGGCGGCGAGGGCGGAGGCGTCGGTCATTTGTGAGTTGGGGCCTGGGTGGGGGCCGGGCGGGCTAGGGTTTTGGGGGATTCCCTTGGGGGCAACGGCGGGGAGATGGATGGAAGAGAGAGTGGGGTCGGGTGGTCGGCGAGCACCAGCGACCGCTTCCGCCTCAAGTAGAAGGGCGACGTGGCGTATATCCTCCGGAAGAGACTAGACTATACACTCCGCTCCACGCTCCACGCTGTCTCTCTTGACACCGACCTCCTTCTCGTGCACAGCACGCCCCGCGGAACCTAAAAATGAATAAAATGCATCAGCACGGTCCCACGAATTGACGGCTAGTCCTGGATTTCACAAAGTGCCTAAATAGGTCCTCGAACTTATCATCGATGTCCATATATGGTCATGGATACGTATGGGATGACGTGGCACTGGAGGTGGACCCACCGCGGATGGCCCACGAGGACCACGCTCGTCTAAGTTGACCGATGTAATCGCGATAGGAGGCAAAATTCCTCTTTGGAAACCCTAAATCAAAAGCCATTTCACCACCGTCGAGGGGACCACAACCCTTTCCACTCCGCTCGTCGATGGCGTTGCCTTGTTCTTCTCCTACTATGTTCTTCTCGTCCTCCTCTATTCGTCTCGACGAGATGGGTGGCAATGGCGCGAGCTCGTCAGTGGACGATGGAGGCGCTTTCCGCTGGTGATCTACGACAAATGCCAATTTTGAAGAGTGATCCACTTTTTGTCCAAGACGTATGACAATTATATGAGTCATTTCTGCAAATGCCCAAATCATGGAGTATGTTGCTCCACAGTCCTCTTCCTCTCACGCAATTATTCCGATTTCCCTTTTTCTTTGATTTTCTTGACATAGATGCATAATGGTGGGTGCGATTTTTGGAAATGGGAGGATGTGTATGAGCAGCACTTGTTGAGCATTGGACACACTTGGAAAGATCGGACCGAGGGCAGTAGTTCAGTCAGCAAGATCCAGGGAAGAGCCAAGAAATCAAAGTTTGGGATTGTGTTCCGGAGTGCAAGCGGTGAAGTTGAGTTACAATTGGAGCAAATTGTGTTGCTGCTTAAAATTGTAGTAGTTTGTTTAGTGGTTTTTTTATTGATTCTAATGGTTGTAGGTGTGTGTAAGGTTTGAACTAGTGTGTTAGTTTCAAGTATGAAATGATGTTGAATAAAATGTTGTTGGCACTGGCTATTTTGAAATTTTGGCAGCATTCTCACCGAGTATTGTATAGAGTGTTGAAAGTTTTGAATATATTTCATCTTCATGACTAACTGAAACAACATAGCACAGACTGACATATTGATAAAGATCAACACAATAAGTACAAAATGAGTAACCAAGTTGGAGGGCCTTTGATATAATCAAATTAGAATCTTTTTTTGGTATTTTGAAAGGAGCTCTGTTGTTGCTCCTTCTATCATCTTCCCATGTTCTTGTATTTGGAACTGAACCATGTTGTTGCTTCTGCAAGTTCACAGCTTGTTGAGCTCTGAATTGAGCAGCCTTCTTGCTAGCTTGTTCTGCCACTCTCCTTTTCTCCTTCCATGTCAATATTCTTTCTGCCTCTAATTTGTCATGATCATCTCTCTTAGCTTGTTGTTTTACCATCTCTACTCTATGCAAACGCTCTTCCCACTTCTTGTGCCTTGCTTCCTCTTCATCTTTCATATTCTTAGCATTGGCAACATTCAATATAGCCTTTGCCTCATCTTCTTGTCGTTTACTTGTTTCATCAGCCTCCTTTCTCTTAGCTTCTTGAGCAATCATATTCTTATCTTTAGCTTCCTCTGCCTCACTTTTTCTAGCTTCTTGTGCTATTTTCTTTTTCTCTGCAATTGCAAGTTTCTCCTCTTGTGCCTTTCTTTTCTTCTCTGAAAGGGCAAGTTTATTTTCTTTTGCAAGTAGTTGATTTGCTAATTTATCAGCCCTCTTCTCTTCTTCATTAACTAATTTCTTAGTTCTCGCTTCTACTTTCTTTTTTCTCAATTGCTTCTGCTCTTTGTAGCTCCTCTTGTTCCAACTCTACCATTGCTGCATCAAAATTTTCTTGATCAGTTATGTCTCTTCTCCAAGTTGCTGCTTTTAACTTAGCAGCTGCAAGAACTTGCCTCTTCCTCAACACATTTCCTTCTTTGGTCACTATAGTTTGCTGAACCGGCATATCAGCTAACACATTCTCCTAGATGAATGTGCAATCAGGCAATGGTGTGAACTGAGGTCCTTGTCTCTATATAAGAGTCTGACACATCTGGTTATGCCCTTGTTTTCATCTTAGGAACCAACCCTAATTTGTAATCTATGCAACCACCTTTATTGTGCCTTGATTGTCTAGGGTAGATACAATGGATTGCATTTCCATGCTTACTCATTTTCCCTTTTTCTCCTCTAGTTGCTTCCTTCTATTTCTCTAGGTCCTACCAACTTTTGTCACCGTTTTTGGAGCTTTTATTGTCATGACATCAACCTTTTCCCATTCCTTTACATCTCTACATGGCCATATGATGTTCTCATATGCTTTGCAATATCTGTCAATGGAGTAGCAGTCATGCACATAGCTCTGTGGTGAAATCTTGTCATGCCTAAGGGATGACACTGCATGCTAGCAAGAAATGCCAAATAGTTCCTACCTTCTACAGCTGCAGGTTCTTCTTTGAATGCCTAAGACATAACCCCCACTCCCACTCTCTCTAACGCACATGCCCCTATGTTGCCCGAATCATCGCCACCATCACCATGATGCCATGGTCGGCTCCGGCCATTCGACTGTCACCATAGGTTGCAGATGGAACACCTCACTCCTCCGCTTCTACCTACCCAACACGATTCTTCTTTCACGCCCCCACGTGCTCGCCTTCGATGTCAAAACCCTAGGTCTAATACTTGGCATGCCGACATGACTCCGCACTTGCGGCTCTAGCTACTGTTCAAGGACAATCACGGCTTCTTACTTATTAATCCCAATGCCTGCGGGACAGTAGTGCAATACCGCAACCCCGACGTCTAGGAATCGCCTCCTCACAACGCTGGTGTTGTTGGTGTGATGCTCATGATTGCGGTGGTGATGTCAGTGATGACGTCCTTGTCGGCGCACTAACGTGGTCGCGCGGGCAATACCTCACCATGCCATTGCGGTTGTGCTACGGACTCCAGGTGAACATCCTCATCCTCCCACGTCATCCCCTCTCTCTCTAAATTTTCCCCTCTGTATCTTACCTGATGGTCTTGTTTAACTACCAAATTTGATGATCCTAAAATGTTAATCTAACCCTGGTGCTTTGTGACTTAGTGAAAGGACAAAGATGACGCCTAGAGGGGGTGAATATGCGGTTTAATTTTTTTACGAGATGGGCTTAACAAATGCGGAATAAAACTAGCGTTTACTTTGTCAAGAACAAAGCATATATATACTATGGTTCACCTATTGTAACACCATTGAATCGGCCCTATGCAAGTTTCAGTGATTCCTGCCAAACCCGCATAGAAACGATTCAAAGATGCCCACCAGACACTTGCGTGCGGGTGGAAAACAAAGTAATATCATTACACAATAGTCCATGATGGAACCCACAGAACATATATATACAACAACGACTCCATGAGTCAAGAATACAGATATATAGTACAAAGATCCAAATCACCTTGAAAACGATACAACGTCCGAGTACGAACAAGATGCAAATGAGCCTAAGAGCCCTGAAGAATAACCAATGGTGTCCATAACCCTGCCCAGGCCAAGCCGGAAGCGTAACCCTGCTAACGACGTTGATCTCATACCTGCTAAAACAAAAAGGGTGTCGGCAAAGGGCAAAGGAAAAAGGGAGCGGTCAGTACTGAGGCCAGTACACGACGAGTCTAGAATTCGGCAGCTCTCGCCTACATAGGTATGGTGGACTGAAGCGGCAGCGAAGCATGCTCTAAACAACCTATAGAGACTCGATACAACTGTCGGCTATTGGAGAGGGATAAGAAAGACCTATTCGGAACCACCTGATTGATAGGTTCGTAGCATGGAAAACAAAAAATTTCTACCGCAAGAACGAACAAAACCTAGATCCAATCTAGATAAAAGCCAAGATCTAATCTATTAGACATGAGCAACGAGATAGATGGGAACTAACCCTCGTAGATCCGAAAGCGTTAACGAGATTAGATCTCGTGGTTGATGTAGTCGATCACTTGCCGATCTCAAGATCGTGTGGACGATCCTTCCGGCGTCGCGTTCCAGCAGCGCTTCCGCCTTCGGTCAAGTAGACGATCCTTCCGGCGTCGCGTTCCAGCAGCGCTTCCGCCCTTGGTCAAGTTGACGATCCTTCCGGCGCCACGATTCGGCAGCGCTTCCGCAGTCGGTCACACGTGCGGAGTCGAAGTAGACCTTCCTCTCCCCGTTCCAGCGAGGAGCGGAGGTAGTAGATCTTCTCCACGGAATCCCAGCAGCACGACAGCGTGGTGGTGGTGGTGGAGTAGAGAATTCTGCAGGGCTTCGCCTATGCCTGTGTAGAATATGGTGGAGGAGAGAGGCGGCAGAGATTGGACGTTATGGGAGCCAGCGAGGAGGGGGCACCCCTGCCCCTCTATTTAAAGAGGGGAGGGCGCGCCAGGGAAGGGGAGTCCTTGTAGGACTCCCCTCCTATGGGGCCGGCGGGTTGGGGAGGTGGGGAGGAATCCTCCTCCCCCACGACTCCTTATCTTGACCCAACAGGACTCCTTGATCCCTATCTTGATTTTCAAGCAAACTCCAAGATATCTTCTAGAACCTTCCGGAACATTCCGAAACCTTCTTGAATCCTCATACAAACACTCCGGAACATTTCCTATCTCATAAAATGATCTCCTATACATGAATCTTATTCTCCGGACCATTTCGGATCTCCTCGTGATGTCCCGGATCCATTCCGAGACTCCGAACAACATTCGGTCTCCAACGCAAATTCCATATCTACTTAAAACAACTTCGAACCTTAAGTGTGTCACCCTACGGTTCGTGAATATGTAGACATGATAGAGACACATCTCATATCAATAACCATCAGCGGGACCTGGAGATCCATAATGGCTCCCACATACTCAACGATGACTTCGCGATCGATTGAACCATTTACATACGAAACTAATTCCCTTTGTCTCACGATATTATACTTATCCGAGGTTTGATCGTCGGTATCTCCATACCTAGTTCTTCCTCGTTACTGATAGTACTCTTTACTCGTTCCGTAATATGTCATCCCTTGTGACCCAGTCACATGCTTGCAAGCTAACTAGATGACATTCCACCGAGAGGGCCCAGAGCATATCTATCCGTTATATGGATGGACAAATCCCAATCTTGGTTCATGAGCTTCAACACATACTTTCAGAATACCCAATGACACTTTTATAACCACCTAGTTACGAAGCGGCGTTTGATGTCATCAAAGTATTTATCCAGTGATGGTGATTAACATAACCTCATGGTCGAAGGAATAGGTTACTATGTATTTGAAAGCTTACAGCAATATGAACTTAATGACTTGATCTTATGCTACGCTTACTATGGGTGTGTGTCCATCACATCATTCTCCTAATGATATAACCTTGTTATTAATCACATCCAATGTCCATGATCAGGAAACCATGATCATCAATTAATCAACAAGCTAGTTCAACAAGAGGCTTACTAGGGACTCTTATATGTTTACAAAACACACATGTATTAGTGTTTCCTAATAACACAATTATAGCATGAGATGTAAACATTCATCATAAACACAAAGATATAATAATAATCACTTTTATTATTGCCTCTTGGGCATATCTCCAACAGTCTCCCACTTGCACTAGAGTCAATAATCTAGATTACATGGTAATATACCGAACACCCATGGCGTTTTGGTGTTGGTCATGCTTTGCCCTAGGGAGAGGTTTAGTCAACGGATCTGCCACATTCAGATTAGTGTGTACTTTGCAAATCTTTATGTCACCATCTCGGACATACTCGCGAATAGCGTGGAAACGTAGCTTGATGTGCTTCAGCTTGCTATGTGACCTTGGCTCCTGTGCATTAGCTATGGCACCTGTGTTGTCACAGTAGATGGCCATCGGGTCCAACGCACTGGGAACCACGCCGAGTTCAGTAATGAATTCCTTCATCCAAACGGCTTCTTGTGCAGCCTCCGAAGCAGCCATGTATTCCGATTCAGTTGAAGATTTTGCCACAACGCTTTGCTTCGCACTCCTCCAGCTCACTGCAGCACCATTCAAAATAAATACGTAACCCGACTGTGACTTCGAGTCATCCGGATCGGTGTTCCAACTAGCATCGGTGTAACCGTTTACAACAAGCTGTTCATCACCTCCATAAGAAAGAACCATATCCTTAGTCCTTTTCAGGTACTTTAGGATATTCTTGACCGCTGTCCAGTGTTCCTCTCCAGGATCACTTTGATATCTGCTAGTCAAACTAACAGCATGTGCTATATCCGGTCTTGTACACAGCATGGCATACATGATAGAACCTATGGCTGAGGCATAGGGAATTTTATTCATTTTCTCTCTATCTTCTGCCATAGCTGGACTTTGAGTTTTACTCAAGGTCTTACCTAACAACATGGGCACGAACCCTTTCTTGCTATCTTCCATTCTAAACTTCTTTAGAACTTTGTCCAAGTATGTACTTTGTGAAAGCCCTATTAGGCGTCTTGATCTATCTCTATAAATCTTGATGCCTAGAATGTATGCCGCTTCGCCAAGATCCTTCATTGAAAAACTATTATTCAAATAGGTTTTGACGCTATTAAGAAGTTCTATATCATTCCCAATCAACAATATGTCATCTACATACAGTACTAGGAATGCTACAGAGCTCCCACTCACTTTCTTGTAAATACAAGCTTCTCCATAAGTTTGTATAAATCCAAAGTTTTTGATTACCTTATCAAAACGTTGATTCCAACTACGGGATGCTTGCTTCAGTCCATAAATGGAGCGCTGAAGTTTGCATACCTTGTTAGCATCTTTAGGATCGACAAAACCCTTGGGTTGTACCATATACAACTCTTCCTCAATGTCACCATTAAGGAACGCCGTTTTGACATCCATCTGCCAAATCTCATAATTGAAATATGCAGCAATTGCTAACAAAATCCTCACAGACTTTAGCTTCGCTACTGGTGAGAATGTCTCATCATAGTCAACTCCTTGAATTTGTCGGAACCCTTTCGCGACAAGTCGAGCTTTATAGACGGTAACATTACCATCAGCATCTGTTTTTCTCTTGAAAATCCATTTGTTCTCGACAGCCTTACGGCCATCCGGTAAGTCCACCAAAGTCCACACTTGGTTTTCGTACATGGATCCCATTTCGGATTTCATGGCTTCTAGCCATTTGTCGGAATCTGGGCTCACCATAGCTTCTTCATACGTCGCAGGGTCATCGGCGTTGTCCACCAACATGACGTTCAAGGCAGAGTCATACCAATCAGGAGTGGTACGAACCCTCGTTGACCTGCGAGGTTCAGTAGTAACTTCGTTCGAAGTTTCATGATCATTATCATTAGCTTCCTCTTCAATTGGTGCAGGCGGCACCAAAACATCTTCCGGTGCTGCGCTACTCTCAAATCCGAGAGAAGGTTCAATAACCTCATCAAGTTCTACTTTCCTTCCAGTCACTTCTTTCGAGAGAAACTCCTTCTCAAGAAAGGATCCATTCTTTGCAACAAAAACTTTGCCTTCGGATCTATGATAGAAGGTATACCCAATTGTTTCTTTAGGGTATCCTATGAAGACGCATTTCTCCGCTTTGGGTTCTAGCTTATCAGGTTGTAACTTCTTTACATATGCTTCGCAACCCCAAACTTTAAGGAACGACAACTTAGGTTTCTTACCAAACCACAATTCGTACGGTGTCGTTTCAACGGATTTAGATGGTGCCCTATTTAAAGTGAATGCGGCTGTCTCCAATGCATAGCCCCAAAATGATAACGGTAAATCTGTAAGAGACATCATAGACCGAACCATATCTAAGAGAGTTCGATTACGACGTTCGGACACACCATTACGCTGTGGTGTTCCCGGCGGTGTCAACTGTGAAAGTATTCCACATTTCTTTAAATGCATGCCAAACTCGTAACTTAGATATTCACCCCCGCGATCAGAACGCAGAAACTTAATCTTCTTGTTACGATGATTCTCCACTTCACTTTGAAATTCCTTAAACTTCTCGAAAGTTTCGGACTTATGTTTCATGAAGTAGACATACCCATATCTACTCAAGTCATCCGTGAAAGTGAGAACATAACGATATCCATCACGCGATGCTACACTCATTGGACCACACACATCGGTATGTATTATTTCCAATAAGTCTGTAGCTCGCTCCATTGTACCAGAGAATGGAGTCTTAGTCATTTTTCCCATTAGACATGCTTCGCATCTTTCAAGTGATTCAAAATCAAGTGATTCAAGAAGTCCATCAGAATGGAGTTTCTTCATACGCTTCACTCCAATGTGACCAAGACGACAGTGCCATATGTATGTAGAATTATCATTCAATTTAATTCGTTTAGCATCTATGTTGTGAACATGTGTATCACTACTATCGAGATTCAGTAAGAATAAACCATTCATCTCAGGTGCATTACCATAAAAGATATTACTCATATAAATCGAACAACCTTTATTCTCAGACTTAAAAGAGTATCCGTCTCGCAATAAACAGGATCCAGATATAATGTTCATGCTTAACGCAGGCACCAAATAACAATTATTTAAATTTAAAACTAATCCCGAAGGTAGATGTAGAGGGAGCGTGCCGAAGGCGATCACATCAACCTTGATGCCATTTCCAACGCGCATCGTCACCTCATCTCTTGCCAGTCTTCGTTTATTCCGCAGCTCCTGTTTCGAGTTACATATATGAGCAACCGAACCAGTATCAAATACCCAGGCACTACTACGATTACTAGTAAGATACACATCTATAACACATATATCAAATATACCTTTCTTCTTGATGTTGCCGTTCTTCAGATCCGCCAGGTACTTGGGGCAGTTACGCTTCCAGTGACCAGCACCCTTGCAGTAGAAGCACTCAGTTTCAGGTTTAGGACCAGCCTTGGGCTTCTTAGCAGGTGCGGCAGCTTTCTTGCCGTCCTTTTTGAAGTTGCCCTTGTTCTTAGGCTTACCCTGTTTCTTGAAATTGGTGGTCTTATTGATCATCAACACTTGTTGCTCCTTCTTGATCTCCACTTCAGCAGTTTTCAGCATGGACGACAGTTCAGGCAACGTCTTGTTCATGCAGTGCATGTTGTAGTTCATCACAAAGTTCTTGTAACTTGGTGGTAGTGATTGAAGGAGACGGTGAATCCCCAATTCATTAGGAATCGATATTCCCAACTCTTGGAGCTTCTTTGCGTACCCAGACATGGTGAGCACGTGCTCGCTAACGGAGCTTCCTTCTTCCATCTTACAGTTAAAGAATTTCTCGGAGGCCTCATAGCTCTCCATTGCCGCGCGAGTCTCAAAAATTAGCCTGAGCTCCTTAATGATCTCGAACGGGTCGTGGTGCTCAAAACGCTGTTGGAGCTCCGCTTCTAAACCGTACAGGATGGCACATTGAACTGTGGAGTAATGATTCTTCCGAGTGGCGAAAACATTCTTTTCGTCATCGGTGGCATTATCTGCAGGTGGGTCACCTAGCGGTGCATCGAGCACATAGGTCAACTGACCAGCCCTGAGGACGATCTTCAGACCACGGAACCAGTCCGTGAAATTGCTTCCATTATTTTTAAGCTTTTCTTTCTCTAGGAGCGCATTGAAATTGATGGAGGGGTTCGCCATAATCTACAACAATTTGCAAGTAGTTTAGACTAAGTTTATGACAAATTGAGTTCAAATTTAATTATTAAACTAACTAGGTGAACTCCCACTCAAAACAACATCCCTCACATTGTCTTAGTGATTACACGAACCAAGTCCACTACACCAAGTCCGATCTTCACGAGAGAAGATGTAGTTTCATCGGCGAACAATCTTCATGTTCATCATATCAATTATATGACTCATGCTCTACCTTTCGGTATTCCGTGTTCCGAGACCATGTCTGTACATGCTAGGCTCGTCAAGATAACCTTAGTTTCCGCATGTGCAAATCTGGCTTGCACCCGTTGTATGCACACGTAGAATCTATCACATCCGATCATCACGAGATGCTTCGAAACGATGAGTCTTAGCAACGGTGCCAACTAAGGGTGAACACTTTATTACTTGAAATTTAGTGAGAGGGATCATCTTATAATGCTACCGTCGCGATCTAAGCAATACAAGATGCATAAAGGATTAACATCACAGGCAATTCATAATAAGTGTGATATGATATGGCCTTTTCTTCTTGTGCCTTTGATCTCCATCTCCAAAGCACGAACATGATCTCCATCATCACCAGCATTGCGTCAAGGTCAGTGGCGCCGCTTCATGGTTGTCCATCATTGCCAGCAACTATTACAACTACTTGGAATAAAGCTATTACAAGATGAATAGACACGCAGGTCTTAACAGAATTAAAGACAACCATTAGGCTCCTGCCGGTTGCCATATTACAACAAGGATCATTGCATACATCAAATACAATCACAATCACATGTTGGCCATATCACATCACAAAACCCCTGCAAAAACAAGTTAGACGCCTCTAATTTTCTTTGCAAGTTTTACGTGGTTTGGGGCTTTCGCATAAGACCGATCTTACCTACGAACATGAACCACAACGTTGATACAAGTGTTGTCAAGATGCTCATTGTAAATTGAATCTTTACTATGGTGAGAGAGACAGACACCCGCAAAGCCACTTGTGCAAGGCAAGTTGCACGTCAAGCGTGGAGCAAGTCTCATGTGCGATGACATGTAATGTTAGCCCGAGCCGCTTCATCCCACCATACCGCAAGATGCAAAGTACACGCTAAGACACCGACAACAAAAGCATCAACGCCCACAAAACCATTGTGTTCTACTCGTGCAACAGATCTACGCATAGATACGGCTCTGATACCACTGATAGGTTCGTAGCATGGAAAACAAAAAATTTCTACCGCAAGAACGAACAAAACCTAGATCCAATCTAGATAAAAGCCAAGATCTAATCTATTAGACATGAGCAACGAGATAGATGGGAACTAACCCTCGTAGATCCGAAAGCGTTAACGAGATTAGATCTCGTGGTTGATGTAGTCGATAACTTGCCGATCTCAAGATCGTGTGGACGATCCTTCCGGCGTCGCGTTCCAGCAGTGCTTCCGCCTTCGGTCAAGTAGATGATCCTTCCGGCGTCGCGTTCCAGCAGCGCTTCCGCCCTTGGTCAAGTTGACGATCCTTCCGGCGCCACGATTCGGCAGCGCTTCCGCAGTCGGTCACACGTGCGGAGTCGAAGTAGACCTTCCTCTCCCCGTTCCAGCGAGCAGCGGAGGTAGTAGATCTTCTCCACGGAATCCCAGCAGCACGACGGCGTGGTGGTGGTGGTGGAGTAGAGAATTCTGCAGGGCTTCGCCTATGCCTGTGTAGAATATGGTGGAGGAGAGAGGCGGCAGAGATTGGACGTTATGGGAGCCAGCGAGGAGGGGGCACCCCTGCCCCTCTATTTAAAGAGGGGAGGGCGCGCCAGGGAAGGGGAGTCCTTGTAGGACTTCCCTCCTATGGGGCCGGCGGGTTGGGGAGGTGGGGAGGAATCCTCCTCCCCCACGACTCCTTATCTTGACCCAACAGGACTCCTTGATCCCTATCTTGATTTTCAAGCAAACTCCAAGATATCTTCTAGAACCTTCCGGAACATTCCGAAACCTTCTAGAATCCTCATACAAACACTCCGGAACATTTCCTATCTCATAAAATGATCTCCTATACATGAATCTTATTCTCCGGACCATTCCGGATCTCCTCGTGATGTCCCGGATCCATTCCGAGACTCCGAACAACATTCGGTCTCCAACGCAAATTCCATATCTACTTAAAACAACTTCGAACCTTAAGTGTGTCACCCTACGGTTCGTGAATATGTAGACATGATAGAGACACATCTCATATCAATAACCATCAGCGGGACCTGGAGATCCATAATGGCTCCCACATACTCAACGATGACTTCGCGATCGATTGAACCATTTACATACGAAACTAATTCCCTTTGTCTCACGATATTATACTTATCCGAGGTTTGATCGTCGGTATCTCCATACCTAGTTCTTCCTCGTTACTGATAGTACTCTTTACTCGTTCCGTAATATGTCATCCCTTGTGACCCAGTCACATGCTTGCAAGCTAACTAGATGACATTCCACCGAGAGGGCCCAGAGCATATCTATCCGTTATATGGATGGACAAATCCCAATCTTGGTTCATGAGCTTCAACACATACTTTCAGAATACCCAATGACACTTTTATAACCACCCAGTTACGAAGCGGCGTTTGATGTCATCAAAGTATTTATCTAGTGATGGTGATTAACATAACCTCATGGTCGAAGGAATAGGTTACTATGTATTTGAAAGCTTACAGCAATATGAACTTAATGACTTGATCTTATGCTACGCTTACTATGGGTGTGTGTCCATCACATCATTCTCCTAATGATATAACCTTGTTATTAATCACATCAAATGTCCATGATCAGGAAACCATGATCATCAATTAATTAACAAGCTAGTTCAACAAGAGGCTTACTAGGGACTCTTATATGTTTACAAAACACACATGTATTAGTGTTTCCTAATAATACAATTATAGCATGGGATGTAAACATTCATCATAAACACAAAGATATATAATAATAATCACTTTTATTATTGCCTCTTGGGCATATCTCCAACAGAACCGGGGTCCCGACAATCAATTAATAGGTTCATGTTGTTTGGATACCCCGCAATTCAAATGCTGTATTAACAAGGCAAAACATATCATCGGTTCGCTACACAAATTTAAAAGGAGGCGATATGGGACAAATATAGCCCGCATATAGTCTCTATATTTAATTATGAGGTGAGCTCCTATTTAACCCAAACCATACAAAGATGTATGCAATCATGAACAATTGTTAATAATTGATGCATGTTCTTTTCATGAACCATACCGTTCTAAATTTTGACAAGGAATTGTTCAAGTGACATGGCATGGATAAATTATCACAATTACATGGAATTCTACAAGTGACATGGCAAGTCTAATGGCATGAGTACATTTTCAACAAGTGATGAATGTAGAAGAACTAACTTTGATGGTAGCTAACCTTGTCCGTGTTCTTGTCCACCACCTTGTCCTTCTCCCAAGGTCAAAAAAAATCATGAGAATGCTACATTTTCAACAAGTGACATGTCATGGCTAAAATTATCGGAGGTGCCATGGAATTGAACATGGTGGCATGGAATGGATAAATTTCGAACAAGTGCCCCACATCAGAGTAAATTTTGCAAGTTTCAAGTTGAAGTTCTATAAGTGACATGGCATGGCTAAAAATCATGCGATTGCTAAATTTCCAACTAGTGTTGTCACGCCCCGAAGGCGGGCCTAGTCGTGACAACCGCCACATGTTTATAATCTTGCGATTATAAGCATGTAAGGCTTAAAGAAAACAAATTTACAAAGATAAAACAAAGGTGCACTTTATTCATTAATTTTTCTAGCATACAAGTCATGTTACATAAAATATCCTTCTTATTCATTTCCCACCCCGTAGTACTACTCCTACGCTTTGCCATCGAGTTCGACAGTGCTCACTTCTGCAAAAGAATTAAGATAGCAAGGGTGAGTACCAAATGTACTCAGCAAGTAGTTAATTTACTAACAACAAAGGAATGAAGAAGATAGAAAATACGGTATAAAAGATAAACTGTATTTAAGGGAAACAAAGTATCATCGGGATAAAAATTATATCAACGGAAACAGATTCAAAGGAATGAATAAGTATCAAAAAGACCAGATTTACAAGACTATCGGAATTAGTATCGGCATCACACATGACAGCAAGCCTTCCCTACCCGGGAGTCACATGGGTTATTATTAACGCTTCTACACTCTGCAGAGGGGTACTCCGACATCGACAGTCTCAACTAGAACCACGAAGGCACTAGAAGAGCAGAGTTCTTTAGCCCGCCAAAACCCGGACACCTTGACCTACTCATGCCGGTCGCTCCTACGGATTCATCACCGGACACTTTCCCGAACAAGGGCCGTCTCTAATGGAGAACTCAGACAGTCCTATACCTGAACTGTGACCAGTACAATATGTTTGCCATCGTGACACCAATACTATGAGCTAAGATATACAAACAGATTGGAATGAAATAAAGAATATATGGTCATGTCTCTACATGAGCCCCTTCAGATGAAGTCGATTCCAACAAGACAGAGAAGACAACATGTCTCTCCCCAACAACACAATGATCAAAGAGAACCAAAGATCATGGTGCAACTATATCCAATAGGATAACACGTGCATATGCTATTCATCCATGATAGTATATATATAGGCAAGGAAGAGATAGAACAAAAATACACGAGGATGAGATCAACAGTGGTATAGTGCAAATAGCAGTACTTGCACTTTAAATGAAACAAGGTAGAAATTAGGAGTAGCTAGTAGAGCAACTACTTGCCTTGGTAAAAATACCATGATATCATGTAGAAATATTCAGATTGATAGACCACACACTTATGTAAATATAGCCATATATCCTGCTAATAGGCGACGGCTCTCATATCTGATATAGATAGACCTCCGGCTACACTCCACCAAATCATGTACGCATGAATTACCAGCAGCTCATCTCTCTCTCTTCCCCTCTCTCTCGCTCTCTCTCTCTCTTATACTCTATATAAATATGAATGGTTGACGTAGTATCGTGTGTGCGAGTACTGAGCTTGGACAGCTATTTAGAGTCCAACGATGTGTGAGAGCTGGCTAAATATCTCAGTGGCACTGCCGCTTGCCGCTTTGCCGACTACTTAGAGTCAGACACGTAGAGCTTACTCAGCAACGAAGCACCGGCAACGTTGCAACCTCATGGAAAAATATCTCACATCAGTGCACATCAGTGCATGTATTGGTCAACGGATTTGCACATGCAGGTACAAGCTGCTCAAACTCAGCTCCATCCACGTGTATATATATATATATATATATGATTAGTACTAGTGGCATGTACCAAAGATCAGGTTTTCACTTTACTAATCTTTTATTGTACGTAGAGATTAATTTTCCAGCTTAAAACCATGTAGATTATTAGCAAAAATAAACACAATTAGAAGACATTTATTATTTAGCTAAAATTAATTTTTAACCTAAAAATCCAGGTTATTACAAGTGTCTCACATTAGAGTAAATTTTGTAATTTTCAAGTTGAAATTCTACAAGTGACATGGCATTGCTATATTTTCACATTGACATTGCATTCTACAACCTAGAAGCGCATTACGCACAAGTGTAGAAGAACTCACTTGGAAACTGCGTTAGTCTTTGGATGATGTTCGAATTGGCGAGGGTATGCGGAGTCATCGGGCTTTGACTAGGCGGTGTCTGGATGGGCGGCACATTCGATCCACTCGCCGACCCACCTGGGTTATACCCGGGCAACTACAACATGGGAAATATATTGCGAGCATTAAACAATAAGGCAAGAGAAAATAAGATGGAAATATTAAGTTAACCACTTACCCACAAGAAGGCAAAAGGAGGAGTAGGAATACTCCCCGGTGGAGTAGTCAGAAGCTACCGATTCACAAACCAGCTCATCTCTGCTGCTACTGCATCATCTGCTTCTGATGGGTTCGTAGCATGGAAAACAAAAAATTTCTACCGCAAGAACGAACAAAACCCAGATCTAATCTAGATAAAAGCCAAGATCTAATCTATTAGACATGTGCAACGAGATAGATCTGTACTAACCCTTGTAGATCCGAAAGCGTTACGAGATTCGGATCTCGTGGTTGATGTAGTCGATCACTTGCCGATCTCAAGATCGAG
Source organism: Avena eriantha (assembly GCA_910589775.1). Classification (NCBI taxonomy): domain Eukaryota; kingdom Viridiplantae; phylum Streptophyta; class Magnoliopsida; order Poales; family Poaceae; genus Avena; species Avena eriantha. Next base: position 2,045,330 of record OU342742.1, read on the forward strand.
TAGACGATCCTTCCGGCGCCGCGTTCCGGTAGCGCTTCCGCAGTCGGTCACACGTGCGGAGTCGAAGCAGACCTTCCTCTCCCCGTTCCAGCGAGCAGCGGAGGTAGTAGATCTCTCCACGGAATCCCAGCAGCACGACGACGTGGTGGTGGTGGTGGAGTAGAGAATTCTACAGGGCTTCGCCTAAGCCTGAGCAGAAGAAAGGAGGAGGAAAGAGGCGGCTAGGGCAAGAGTGGAGGGGGCCATGGGGTGGCGCCTCCACCCCTCTATTTAAAGGAGGGAGGCGCCATGGGAGGGGGAGTCCTAGTAGGACTCCCCTCCCTTCCTTGGCCGGCGGATTGGGAGGGGGGAGGAGTCCTCCTCCCCCACGACTCCTTGTCTTGCCCCACAAGGATTCCTTGATCCTTTCTTGGTTTTCAAGCAAACACCAAGAAATCTTTCAGAACCTTCCGGAACATTCCGAAACCTTCTAGAATCCCCATACAAATACTCCGGAACATTTCCTAACTTAGAAAATGATCCCCAATATATGAATCTTATTCTCCGGACAATTCCGAATCTCCTCGTGACGTCCCGAATCCAATATGAGACTCCGAACAACATTTGGTCTCCAACGCACATTCCATATCTACTTAAAACAACTTCGAACCTTAAGTGTGTCACCCTACGGTTCATGAATATGTAGACATGATAGAGACACATCTCCTATCAATAACCATCAGCGGGACCTGGAGATCCATAATGGCTCCTACATACTCAACGATGACTTCGCGATCGATTGAACCACTTACATACGCAACTAATTCCCTTTGTCTCGCGATACTATACTTATCCGAGGTTTGATCATCGGCATCTCCATACCCAGTTCTACCTCGTTACTGATAAGTACTCTTTACTCGTTCCGTGATATGTCATCCCTTGTGACCTAGTCACATGCTTGCAAGCTAACTAGACGACATTCCACCGAGAGGGCCCAGAGCATATCTATCCGTCATATGGATGGACAAATCCCAATCTTGGTTCATGCGCTTCAACACATACTTTCAGAATACCTAATGACACCTTTATGACCACCCAGTTACGAAGCGGTGTTTGATGTCATCAAAGTATCCATCCGGTGATGGTGATTAACATAACCTCATGGTCGAAGGATTAGGTTACTATGCATTTGAAAGCTTATAGCAATACGAACTTAATGACTTGATCTTTATGCTACGCTTACTATGGGTGTGTGTCCATTACATCATTCTCCTAAAGATATAACCTTGTTATTAATCACATCCAATGTCCATGATCAGGAAACCATGATCATCAATTAATCAACAAGAGGCTTACTAGGGACTCTTTTATGTTTACAAAACACACATGTATTAGTGTTTCCTAATAATACAATTATAGCATGGGATGTAAACATTTATCATAAACATAAAGATATAATAATAACCACTTTATTATTGCCTCTTGGGCATATCTCCAACAGTCTCCCACTTGCACTAGAGTCAATAATCTAGTTAAAAACTTGTGCATTCAACACCTATGGCTTTCTGGTGTTGTATAGACACTATTGCTAGTGGTAAACATAATCTTCGGATCTGACACTTCCAGATCCGTGTGTATTTGCATGTCGTTGCGTCTCTACGCTTTACTCATTCTCCAATGAGATGGCATTGTATAAATTTGGTCCTTTGGTGAGACCTTTAGTTCCTTGGGATTAAATCATGTTGATACAATTGTCATACAATGTATCTTCATAGTATTATCCCGCTATGAACCACACCTAGTTTGATAACAAACTACTTAACACAAATGCCCTCCTTTGCTGCTACTATAGCAGTTATATACTTAGCCTTTTGTTGTAGTATCCGTCACAATATCTCAACTTTGGAACTCATCCAAATCCATCATGGAACATCCTTTCCATTATATTGTGCCACCCATAGTCTAAATTGAGATAAATTTAATTTGTATCTTGTGACAAAACTAGTATCAATGTAACACTTTACAATGAACCACCTTTAACTATTTGTCACTTATACATGATATATTCTTAGTTCTTCCAAAGCTCATAAGAATATCTTTACTATTGTCCAATGATCATCTTATGAATCATTCTGGTATATGCTCATAACATTTAGAGCACAGGACATATCTGGATGTGTACATCTCAAAGAATGATTGATCAAAATATTCTTGTGATTTCACCAAGTGTCAAAACACTTGAATCTCGTGTCAACACACTTGAATCTTGATTCAGTCCTTTCCGTGCGTCAAGAACCTTTCTTGTTGTTTCCATATTGAACTCATTCAACATCTTATCTATGTACATTTGGCAAAACCTATTAGCGCCTCAATCTATCCATATAGACAATGATGCCTAATTCTTGAGTTATGCCTAAGTCTTTCATCGAAATGAAATTCTTAACCTGTGTCAATAAAAGATACATTATTTCTAATCAACAATATGTCTTTCACATAATGTATTAGAAATATGTCTTAGCGCTCCCACTTAATTTCTTGCAAAATGCAAACATCTTCATCGTCTCTGAAGATTCCAACTCCGCGATGCTCACTTCAACCATTGAAGTTTTGCATACTCTTTTAGCATCCTTTGAATTAACAAAACCCTTTGGATCGTGTCATGTACACGTCCTAGGTAACCATTCTATTAGAAGAACTTGTTTTGTTTGTTCAACTACCATATACCAAAATATATGTAGTGGTTGCTACATAAATCCGTCCAGACTAAATATCGCTATGAAAGATCAAATCTTATCATAGTCAATTCCTTGAACATTGTCGTAAACTCTTTCCGACATGTCGACTATTTCATAGATTTGAAACATCCATGTCTATTTCTTTATAGATCCAAACACGACCGATAGGCTTCACGCCTTTCCGGAGGCTCTTCTAAGTTCAGAAACTTGATTTCTCGTGTATGGATACTATCACGGATTCCATGACTTCTAGTCATTTTATGGAGTCAGGGCCCATCATCGCTTCTTTGCATGTAGTCGGTTCATCATTGTCAAAACAATAACGACTTGCTTATCAAATCTTACTATTTGATTCTTACCGACCCACACGGTTCTATAGGAACTCTAATCTCCGAGATCACACCTTTTGTAATCACGAGAGCCATGAGCATTGTGGCCGCCACCAGGACACTTTCCGGCGCTGCGCTACTTAGCACATATAGCTAAGGTTCAACAACCTTATCAAAGTTCTATTGTCCTCCCACTTAACTTTTCATGAAAAATTCCTTCTCAAGAAACTTGGCGTTCCAAGTGACAAACTCTTTTGTCCTTGGCGTTATGGAGAAATTCCCAACAAATTCTTTGGAATAACCTACAAAGACGTGCTTATCCGACTTTGGTTGTAAACATTTTACTCATGCATAGCATACCAAAATTTAAGAAAAGACAATTCGGGTTTTATCCCAAACCATAACTCATATGGTGTCATTTCAACGGATCACGATGGAGCTCTTTTCAGTGTAAAAGCGGTAGTCACTAAAGCTTTAATCTTTTAAAATATAATGGCAGTTTTATAAATGACACCTTTGATCTTACCATGTAAAACAAGGTTTCATTACATATCTCGAACACTCCATACTCCTATGGTATTTTGGGAAATGCAAATCCATGGAACGATTCTTCAAATCTTAGGTGTTTTGCTAAACTTGTAACTCAAACATCTTTCTTTATGATCCAATCATAAACTCTTTTATTTTCTTGTTACAATGATTTTCCACTTCATCTTCAAAGTCTTTGAACATTTTTCAAATGTTTCATACTTCTTCCGTATTGAGTAAGTATATACATATACTCACTCAAATCTTCGGAGAAAGCATATGAAGTTGAAATCCATCGCCCACGACTACACATAATGGACTATATACATCAATATGTACAAATTCCAATCAGTTAGTCGTCCGTTCCTCTTTTGGCCTACGAACGGAGTTTTAATTATCTCCAGGAAAGTATCACAAGCGTCATTTGATCCAAATCAAAGACTCCAAAAATCCATCAACATGGAGTTTCTTCATATATCCTTTCAATATAATTTAAACGGCGATGTCACTTCGCAAGTGATCTTTCAATCATTTGTCTTGCGACATTTTAGCATTAGTTTTATGGTCGTTATTTCTCCTACCAGACTTGTATATTATCCATCTATTATGGAATACAGTAATTATTTGAACAACCTTTTGTCGTCATAATACCTGATCAAAATAACAATTATTGAAACAAATCTTGAAGGCAAGCTTTGATGTTAACGAGCAACACAACAACCCTTTGTTTGTTTTCGATGAACATCATCACATTTTCTCTTGCTAGTTACTTAGGCCATTGCAGTTCATGAATTGTGTTGTCCTGTATGACACTTCATACCAACCAATTCGGTATCCAATACCGAAGAACCACATTGTTTAACAAGCAAGGAATACAACCATAACATGTATATCTTCTATATGCCTAAGTTGGACATCTCCAACCTTTTATTTTCTGCCAAATATTTTATAGATTCTCTTTCAACAATTCCTTTTCTTTTAAAAGAATCTATCAACATCAATAGTGGTGTCATCAACATGACACATGGTACAAAGCATATATAGTCAACCACTAATACCTTTGGACTTGCACTTTGAGGTGGATCACCATCATCAAATGTTTGGTGTTCTTTCAAAAATCCATTCTTTAGTAATCTTTTAGTGTAGTAAACATTTTACTTACATCTTCTATTCATCCTTATCATGACAACTTTCATGATCAAGCTGCTATAGCTTATAAAGGTGAATTGCGAGTATAATGTTTCTTTTTCAAAACCTTTGGAGGATTAGGACGACTAACGTCTCCAACCTTCATAAATTCTCATCAAATATGAGGACGTATACTCTGTCATGTTGTAACCAACACATTGTTTTAGATATCGCAATACCTTTCACATATGATGGTTTCTGAAACATTGCTTTCAGCTCTTAGATAAACTTGATATTAAAAACAATCTTTTGAGTATCAAGAATCATGGAGGCAAACATGATACATTAGATACTAACACTGGAATTGTTACTCTTGATTTAATACTACTTATTAAACTTCATGGAGCAAATAGAGTTTGCTGAAAGTTTGCAATAGGACTTATAAACTTTAAATTGACATTCAAAACAATACGATACCAGTTCGTAAAGTAAATATCCAGAATTTCTATAGTTCCACTATCTCAACTATAACTAAGCGCATGGTGGTGAACGGATGCCAGTGACTACAACAAACTACGCAAATTCACTTTGATTGTGTTTATGATAAATTGAGTTCGACTAATCCAAATTAGAAATGAACTCCCACTCAAAACAACATCCCTCGAGTTGTTTTAGTGATTACACGAACCAAATCCACTACACCAAGTCCGATCATCACGTGAGATGATGTAGCTTTAAAGGCGAACAATCAACATGTTCATCATATCATCCATATGACTCATGCTTTACCTTTAGGTATTCCGTGTTCCAAGACCATGTCTGTACATGCTAGGCTCGTCAAGGTTAACCTTAGTTTCTGCATGTGCAAATCTGGCTTGCACCCGTTGTATGCACACGTAGAGTCTATCACACCCGATCATCACGAGATGCTTCGAAACGACGAGTCTTAGCAACGGTGCCAACTAAGGACGAACACTTTATTACTTGATATTTAGTGAGAGCGATCATCTTATAATGCTACCGTCGCGATCTAAGCAATACAAGATGCATAAAGGATTAACATCACAGGCAATTCATAATATGTGATATGATATGGCCTTTCTTCTTGTGCCTTTGATCTCCATCTCCAAAGCATGGACATGATCTCCATCATCACCAGCGTGGCGTCAAGGTCCGTGGCGCCGCTTCATGGTTGTCCATCACCAACAGCAACTATTATAACTACTTGGAATAAAGCTATTACATGATGAATAGAGACGCAGGTCTTAAACAAAATTTAAAGACAACCATTAGGCTCCTGCCGGTTGCCATATTACAATAAGGATCATTGCATACATCAAATATAATCACAATCACATAATGGCCATATCACATCACAAAACCCCTGCAAAAACGAGTTAGACGCCTCTAATCTTCTTTGCATGTTTTACGTGGCTTGGGGCTTTCGAATAAGAACAGATCTTACCTACGAATATGAACCACAACGTTGATACAAGAGCTATCAAGTGCAAAGTAAAGATTGGATTTATACTATGGTGGGAGAGACAGACACCCGCAAAGCCACTTGTGCAAAGCAAGTTACACGTCAAGCGTGGAGCAAGTCTCATGTGCGATGACAAGTAAGGTTAGCCCGAGCCGCTTCATCCCACCATGCCGCAAGATGCAAAGTACACAAAGCAAAAGACGACACGAGCACCTACGCCCACAAAACCATTGTGTTCTACTCGTGCAACAGATCTACGCATAGACACGGCTCTGATACCACTGATGGGTTCGTAGCATGGAAAACAAAAAAAATTCTACCGCAAGAACGAACAAAACCCAGATCTAATCTAGATAAAAGCCAAGATCTAATCTATTAGACATGTGCAACGAGATAGATCTGTACTAACCCTTGTAGATCCGAAAGCGTTACGAGATTCGGATCTCGTGGTTGATGTAGTCGATCACTTGCCGATCTCAAGATCGAGTAGACGATCCTTCCGGTGCCGTGTTCCGGCAGCGCTTCCGCAGTTGGTCACACGTGCGGAGTCGAAGCAGACCTTCCTCTCCCCGTTCCAGCGAGCAGCGGAGGTAGTAGATCTCTCCACGGAATCCCAGCAGCACGACGGCGTGGTGGTGGTGGTGGAGTAGAGAATTCTACAGGGCTTCTCCTAAGCCTGAGCAGAAGAAAGGAGGAGGAAAGAGGCGGCTAGGGCAAGAGTGGAGGGGGCCATGGGGTGGCGCCTCCACCCCTCTATTTAAAGGAGGGAGGCGCCATGGGAGGGGGAGTCCTAGTAGGACTCCCCTCCCTTCCTTGGCCGGCGGATTGGGAGGGGGGAGGAGTCCTCCTCCCCCACGACTCCTTGTCTTGCCCCACAAGGATTCCTTGATCCTTTCTTGGTTTTCAAGCAAACACCAAGAAATCTTCCAGAACCTTCCGGAACATTCCGAAACCTTCTAGAATCCCCATACAAATACTCCGGAACATTTCCTAACTTAGAAAATGATCCCCAATATATGAATATTATTCTCCGGACAATTCCGGATCTCCTCGTGACGTCTCGAATCCAATCCGAGACTTCGAACAACATTCGGTCTCCAACGCACATTCCATATCTACTTAAAACAACTTCGAACCTTAAGTGTGACACCCTACGGTTCGTGAATATGCAGACATGATGGAGACACCTCTCCGATCAATAACCATCAGCGGGATCTGGAGATCCATAACGGCTCCCACATACTCAACGATGACTTCGTGATCGATAGAACCATTAACATACGAAACCAATTCCCTTTGTCACGCGATACTCTACTTATCCGAGGTTTGATCGTTGGTATCTCCATACCTAGTTCTACCTCGTTACTGATAAGTACTCTTTACTCGTTCCATGTTATGTCATCCCTTGTGACCCAGTCACATGCTTGCAAGCTAATTAGATGACATTCCACCGAGAGGGCCCAGAGCATATCTATCCGTCATATGGATGGACAAATCCCAATCTTGGTCCATGCGCTTCAACACATACTTTCAGAATACCCAATGACACCTTTATGACCACCCAGTTACGAAGCGGTGTTTGATGTCATCAAAGTACCCATCCGGTGATGGTGATTAACATTACCTCATGGTCGAAGGATTAGGTTACTATGTATTTTAAAGCTTATAGCAAACGAACTTAATGACTTGATCTTATGCTATGCTTACTACGGGTGTGTGTCCATCACATCATTCTCCTAATGATATGATCTTGTTATTAACGACATCCAATGTCCATGATCAGGAAACCATGATCATCCATTAATCAACAAGCTAGTTTAACAAGAGGCTTACTAGGGACTCTTTTATGTTTACAAAACACACAAGTATTAATGTTTCCGGTTAATACAATTATAGCATGGGATGTAAACATTTATCATAAACATAAAGATATAATAATAACCACTTTATTATTACCTCTTGGGCATATCTCCAACAACTTCTGCATCTGCACCTGCTGCTACTGGTGCTCCTTAATCTGCTGCTCAAGTATCGCTAAAACCATGCACATAGGTAAACAAGGGCCAAAACCATTAGTGCAACTATTGTCAAATTCGGAGTGTTTGAACGCTGAGAAGTCCACAGTCACATACCCAGAAAAGTTGTGCAGTCACCTCCTGCATGTTGTTGCAATCGCCGTCCAGATCGGGGGTGTAGCTATAGTGCTTCCAAGTCCAAGCTACGTCGATGCCACCACTAGGGAGATCGATAAGCCCAGGGAAATTGTGCCTAAGAAGGCCTTCAAGGATGTTCACGTAGCCACGTCCCGGACGACGACTCGAATCCTCATACGTGAACGAACTGTACAATGAAAAGCCAAAATTAGTATGTATGGGATGAAAATTTCAATAATGATGAAATTTCGTTAATGAAAATCCAAAATCAACATTTACCTCTTTTCAGCGGGGCACGAGAACAACATTGCTATAGGGCCAAGATTTTAGCTTGGAGAGTCACACTTATACGGCTTCTTGTCACGTGGCTTCAGCTTTTCGGAGGGTGGCATTACTCCTCCTCCGTCAGCGGTTCCCAAACTAGGTTGTCATCAGCCTCAAACGGTAAACCCCCAGCCCCTCATCCTCCGAGTGGTCCTCCAAGTCCTCCTCCTGCTCGTCCTCCCCACCCTCCTCCTGCTCGTCCTTCCCACCCTCCGCCTGCTCCTCGTGCTCCTCACCCTCCTGCTCCACTTCAGTGTCATCAGCATCCTCCTCATCCTCGGCTGCCGGGGGGGAGGGGGGCTATGTAATACCCTCAAATCGGCCCTATGCAAGTTTTAGTCCTTTCTGCCAAACCCGCATAGAAACGATTCAAGGACGCCCACCAGGCACTTTCGTGCGGGTGGAAAACGAAGTAATAACATTACACAACAGTCCTCGATGGGACCCATAGAACAGATATATATACAACAACGACTCCCTGAGTCAAGAATACAGATATACAATACAAAGATCCAATCACCTTGAAAACGATAGAGTGTCCGTCTACGGACAAAATGCAAATGGGGCTAAGAGCCCTAAAGAATAACCAATGGCGTCCATAACCCTGCCCAGGCCAAGCCAGAAGGGTAACCCTGCTAACGATGTCGATCTCAAACCTGCTAAAACAAAAGGGGTGCCGACAAAGGGCAAAAGGAAAAAGAGGAGCGTCAGTACTGAGGCCAGTACACGGCGAGGCTAGAATTCGGCGGCTCTCACCTACATAGGTATGGTGGGCTGAAGCGGCAGCGCAGCGGCACTAATCAACCTATAGAGACTCGGTATCACTGGCAGCTATTAGAGAGGGGTTAGAAAGACCTATTCGGATCCAACCTGAAACTAACACCAAACAAACCCATCCTGGTATTCTTCCATCGAGACCAAACGAGGAAGTCGGACCAAGGAACTCACACAGTTGGCAGTTTTATTCATTCCATTATAATTGAAGCACTTACTAGTCAGATATAGATAGCGTGGGCCGTCCTGATAGCATAAGTAGTGGGCAGTTTAATTACCATTCTATTGTAGTTGGGACATTTACTAGTCAGATATAATTGTCCTGAGGAATCCCAAAACCCAACAGTTGTTGACACTTTTATCACATTCCATTGGAGTTGCAATACTTACTAGGCATATAGCATGTCACAAAACAACCCAGATCCACCAGTTGTTGGCATTTTTAATATCCATTCCGTTATACTTGAGCTGATTACTAGTCACATATTAAGTCAAATTTATAGCACTACTTTAGTTATGCTTGTCTATGATCGAGATACTGTGCTCCAAGTCGTCCATAACCGCGGACACGGCTTTTAGAAAGTTTTACCCTGCAGGGGTGCACAAATAGCAACACACACTCGATCAACCTCAGAAAAACCAACTCAAAACCCAACGAGGCATTCACGACAAAGCGATCAAAGGATTCAACAATATTTCAGGGGGCCACCCCACTAAGCTACCCGCAACGAAGTTGGCCGGCTCCGGAACGGACCCAGGGTTTGTGACAATGGCTGTAAACGACTGGGAACCCGAAAGTGTGACTGGGCTTGTCGATACCGCGAAAACATTCCATGATCCAAAACAGTACAGGTGCTCCACGCACAATCTTAAATAAAGCAGTAAACATGGCATAAGTACAGGATAGTAATAAAGCCCGAAGCTACTTTGTGGCCCCAAGAAATAGAACTGAATCAAGCTCTGGCTCAGGGGGGTCCATAAGGCCTCCCGGATGTGGATAGTGCGAAAAATCAAGGAACAGGTATCAAGTACTCGAGGTCCTACGGGACACAAGTGAGCGTGGAAGAACCAAATAACATATATTGCCCACCGATGCCTTTGCATTAGTTATATCTAGCATTTTAATAATTGTATTTAAAGTCATGATCAACTCCACCAATAACCATCTCCACCAATAACCATCTGCCAGCATTCCAACAACGGTGGTACTTGTCAACACGAGATCGCACCTGAGCACGCAACTACGACTCGCAAGGCCAGCTATCTACCAAACACATGTAATAGGAGGTGTCCAAGGCAATATAGAGGCTGCACGGGATATAACTGGGTTACGGAAACTAAAGCATCATGACACAGATAGCAATAGATCAACACAAGGAAGTAAAGACTATAAATGCAAAATAGGTAGAAAGGGGGAGAGATGCTCGCCTGGGAAAACACTGCCGAAGGATCATAACCGGAGATCTTGTCGATACTCGCATCAACTCATCGGCCTAGTCCGCGAAGAAGCAAACACTAGAAGAAACACCGGATGCAATATTTAATACTACGGCAGAAGATCCGGCATGATTATGATATGCATGCGAGATGAACAATTTAATATGCGATAGCCAATAATGTCATATTATAAAAAAATAATGGGGGTCTCGGATAGGGAATCACATTAGGGTTCGGCGAACTTGGGCTCCGAGGGGTTCGGGGTTCGACAGGGTTCGACGGGGGCACGGTTCGACGGAATCAGTCACGGACAACGGAAGGAGATCTTGATGTTCTGGGAAGGAGGACTTGTTTTGGCGTTGGAGGATCATCGAACCCGTCCTGGTCGGTGTCGCTCTTGTCATCGCGAAGATCTTGTCGGGTCCGCGTACGGGGTCGGTCTTGGCGTCCGGGGTGAAGAACTTGGCGTCCTCGAGGAAGTACTTGGCGTATCCGTGTCGACGACCTTGGCGTCCGGGTTCTCGGACATCGGATCCGGGAAGAAGTACTTGTCGCATCTGCGGTCTTCGGGTTTAGGTAGAAGAGCTCGTCGCCCGGGGATTCTCCGGGTCCGTGGTCTTCGGGTAGCTGGCCTTGGCGTTCCGTGAAGAAGACCTTGTCGCTCCAGGAGAAGATCTTGGGGTTCCACGTCGAAGGCCTTCGGGTACGGGGGTCTCGGCGAACTTGGCGTGTCGAGGTTCGGTCTTCGGGTTCGGCGCCATGGTCTTGCATAGTTCCCCGGGTCTCGACTCATGTCGGTCTTGTCGTCGGCCGAACTTGGCATCGTGGCGGTTACTTCTCGTGGTGTCGGTCTTGTGGTTCCCGGCGAAGATCTTGGAATGAGGCGCATGTGGTTGGGTCGGACTTGGTACTCCGCAGATCTGGTCGACGAGAAGGTTACGCCAACACACGGTGGAAGAAAAGTTTACAACACAGGATGCAGACCAAGCACCACCGTCCTAGCACACACACACAAGCACTTGCAATAACGGCCAGGGGAAAACGACGCGAGGCCGCGGAACAGGTCGGGGCAGAGAGCGCGGCCGGCTCGATGTGGAAGGGGTCGCCGGGGAGGGAGCCCGCGAGGCAGCGACGACGGTGCTCGCTGGCGGGAGAGGCGGGACAAGCGCGGAGGCGGCGAGGAGCGCCCAGGCGGCGGGGCTCGTGCGACAGAGGGGCGAGGCCGAGGGAGGCGCGGTCGAGGAAGACGAACGGAGGCCAGCAGAGGAGCTCGGGCGAGCGTGACGGGGAGGTGACGGCAGCGGCCGCACCTGCGGCAAGGAGACAGGGAGACGTGGGAGGGCGCGGATGCGCGGCCAGCGGGGTCCGGCACGGCGGCCGGAGGGGATGGAGGCGAGGGGAACCGCCACGGCAGCGACTGGCCTGGAGCGGGGCGGAGGGGTTGGTGGAGAACCACGACGAAGCGGGCCGGCGAGGTCACGCCTGGGGGCGGCGGAGAGGAGCTCGGCCCGAGGGAGAGGCGCGGTCGCCCCGGTCGGCGGCGGTGGCGGTGCTCCGTGGCTTGAGCAGGGGCGGCTCGAGGGCGCCTGCGGGAGAAGGGCGGTGCGGTCGACGGCGGCTGGAGGCAGAGCGGAGGCGGCTCAAGGGGCTCGACGAGGGACGAGGAAGGGGCGACGGGGTCGACGGGGAGCACGGAGGCGCGGACGACGACCGGCGATGAGGGCGACCGGCGGCGGGCCCGAGGTGGACGAGTTTGCCGCAGAGGGAGGGAGGCGAGGCGGGCTCCGGCGATGGGGCTCGAGGGGCACGGCCGAACGCGGGAGGACGGGCGGTCGGCGGGCTCGTGTAGGCGGAGTGGAGGAAGCAGGGCGGCGGCGGGCCAGGTGAGGCAGGGCGTCGGGGTGAGGAAAGAGAGAGGCGAGGGGAGAGAGAGAGAGGCGCGGGCGCGTGTGGGGTGGGGCCGGGTGCGGGAGTGCGTGCAGGTGGCCGGCTGCGCGGCAGGTGGGCGGGATAATGGCCAGGTGGGGCCGGGGGCGGTGTCTGTGGGTGGGGCGCGTGCGTGGGAGTGCGTGTTGTGTGGGTGGTTCGCTGGGGTGGTGGGACGGTGTAGTGGGTGACGTGGCAGGGTGTGGGCCAGGAGAAAAGAGGTGGCAGGCAGGGATTGGCTGGGGTGAGGTGGAGGGGTTGGGTAGGATTAGGGGTAGGTAGGATTAGGGCTAGATATTTTTAGACTAAGGTTTGGAGGTGGCCGGCCGGGCTTTCGGGCCTGGCGGGCTGCCTCCCAAAAATAAAATAAAATATTTTATTATTTAAAACGGGCTTTTGAAATCTGTTGGTAGACAAAATAAAATATTCCGGAGACCCGGGGTTTTAATTTAAAATAAGACGGGGGGTTTAGAAAACAAAACCAGACTTTTTCGAAAATAGTTTTAAACAAACAGATGCATGATGATGACGATGCTCAAACGCAATGTGGCATGATGACATGAGCATGCGGTCATGATGATGCAATGCACAAAAACAACGTGATTTTCTAGTAGTGATTTTTGCGGGGCGCCACATGCTAGGAGGAGAGGGGCTAAGATCCTGCCTCCCACACCGCTGGGGAGGGCATGGTGGAGGACTAACACGCCATCTCGAAGTCGATGCTGAATCTTTCAATGAGCCTTGCCGGAAACTTCATCAGCACCATCATCATGTAGGTGAAGGTGATAGCTAAATGCTTGGATATCACCATCAAGGCGGTGGACTCTGCTACCAAGTTCTCCGAGATCCTTCGCCGAGCCCCCGAGAAGATCATTAGTTGGAAGGGGTCATCTGACCAGACATGAGCGAGAATGGAACTGGCCTTGACTAGAGCCCATTACGACGACGCTAACATAGGCTTGATTACCTCCGGTATGCCTGCCGTTGATGAAGATGGCAAGGAGATTGATATCTCCGCCATATGGAACTCCCTTGCCGGCTATGATAACTGGGTAGCCAAGTTGGTCAAGTCGGATGTGTTCGTTCCTGCTGAAGCCCTTCCAGAAGACATCCCGGAGCAATCAGATTCTTCCTTGGGTAACCTTGGCAATGCCCATTGTTATGGATTTGGGTTTCAGGGAAAGAGGTGCATTGGTGATTTCGTCAGCTTATCATACAAACAAGGGAGCCGAGATTTATCCAGGTTAGGACCCTCATAGAAGAAACCCTACTCCTGCTTGTCCGGTTTTTTTATTGATGGAGAGTACAAAGTTGTCGGGTTGATAGATGCAATCTAGCTTACATCGGATTGCTATGACAATGTTATGGTACCCTCCCCATTGACTCCTCCCAGCCTTTATATGAGACACCGAGTCTCAGAGTCTAGTTCGGTTGGTTTAAAGTTTGAAAGGTAACTCTATGACTATATTGATTGTACTTTGGGTTTCTACCTTGATCATCACGTCTAGTTCCTGGGCTTCGAGTGCCTCCAGAACCTTCGGCTCCTTATGAGCCTTATGGGTCTTGTCCTGGATCCATACCAGGTATACCAACAATGGAGACCCTGCGGGTCATACCCATGTTAGTAAATAGTAAGTGCTACCTAGGAGATGTTGGATATGCATGTCGATCTGAGATTCTTCCACCGTTAAGAAAAACCAGGTACCATCTGAACGAATTCTCTACAAGGAACAAACCACAAACTCCCATGAAATGGTTCAATCTCAGACACTCTAGCTGACGTGCCATCAAGGAGGCCCATCAGCGGCTTTGTTGCGGTGCTCTTCATCGCACTGTCTCCAAGTGGTGTTATCCCTGGCGACGGTGCCGATGGCCGTACTATCGAGCTCATCAATCCTAACGGTGGAGGGACTTGATTGTTTTTTTCAATCTTCTACTATAGTCCCATTTCTAACCGTTGAGGGCTTGTTTGTATTTCCTATTTTTTGCTAAGGTCCTCTATGTAAAATTTGAACCCAGTGTTTAATGCAGCTTTGGACCCTTTAGGGTTCTTCCCTTGTTAAAAAAAAAGCTCTATCACGACGGTGACAGGGACACCCTAACCACTGGAAACAGAAATGAGTGAAATTCATCTACAATCGTCCAGCTCGTTGGCGAATTTCAAAATAGCCCAATTCTAACTGTTCATTTACTTCAAGGTGTATGGGATTAAGTGAAGTCATCGATGCAATGAAAAAAAAATCTAGAGCCAATATGAAACTCGAATGAGCTTTGCCATCACACTTGGTCTTGAAATGCATTTTTCAATTTAAAACCGACTAAATCACAGAGGAATTCTGAAGAGAAGGATTAAATTCTTATCTTCATGTGAGACAAGAGAGCCAAAAAAATCAGCCGATGCAAGTGCAACCGCAAGAAAAATCATGTTGCATTTCAATTTAAACAAACCGTTTTCAGTTACTGAGATGGCGTTTCCATCCGCGACCGCAGGCAGCTCCAAGCTATGCCATCTTTGCCGCAATTCGGCTCTCCTCTCCTGGTGGCCTCAACTACCAAAATGCTGCTAGAGTTCTTGACCTTTGCAGCTTCAGTTTGTTCGTCCACAAAACCAGTTTTGTCGAAGATCACAGCTTCCTCCATGTCAAATGATATCGCAACTTTCCTATTCATCCGCAAATGATATTGCAACTTTCCTCTTCAGGTTCATGCAGCTCCAAGTCTTTCATCTTGGTTGTGTTTCTGAGCCCCAACACATTCCATCCTCACCTTGTCTCTGAACCTTTTCAGAATTTGTAACCTTTGTTTGAAGCCCATCAAGTAACCTGAGTTTCTGTATAACTTTTCTTCTACACCCAGTGTGAGTAAAAGGAAGATAAGTCCAACCATTCTACCAGTCTAGTGGCCAACCGGTTCCTGGTCCACTTAATTATTAGCACAGATTTGAGGGAAACAGAACTCGACAGTACTATTCCACTATCAACTGCATTTCAGCACATATAGAGCATATATAGATGGAACTTACAGGGAGAGATGTGTTGTGGAGAGCTATGCATTTCTACTGCACACTATCGACTTGTAGTGCCATGATTTGTATAAGGTCGTAAAAAAGCACCATGTTTCATTTCAGTCTGAAGAAACTGTTTCAGGTCCCAGTTTCTTCATCGCGTTTCCCTTACCCCTCATGTCTCTTGAGCTCTGTCCGAAGCCACATATTCAGTAACCTGGAGTTAATAGAATACTGTAGAATTCTACTATGCATAGCACGAGCAGTAATAAGTACAAGGACAATAAACTCCAAATCATCCAACAGATTCAGGTTCAGCCTGTCAAATTAGCTTAGATTGCAGTGAAACAAAGCTATGAACTCTCTTTCACCGCAACTGCATCTAACAAAGAAATGAAGACACAAAGCACAAAGAGAACAGATTTGCTCTGTGTTACACGGCCTATTTCAAGGCGGTCACACATCTCAATTTGCAGTACCCAATGTCTCGACCGTGCCATGTAAACATTAGGCAGGTATTGCTGACTAATACCAACATATGCTTGCCTCATTATAGGATACTTTTAACTAAAAACATTCTTACAGAGCAGCATATATGCTACAGCATAAATACGAATGAAGCCAAAAAAAATAGAAATGTTCGAATATCTGAAAGATCAAAGTTTATGAAACAGAACAGGTATCAGGTTCAACATATGTGTCTTTTGAACTTGAAGCATGTATGACTTAAAATGAATAAAGCTAATTGATCCATGGTATCAATTAAATCAACGCAGAAAATGGAACTACATATATAAGAGGGATATAATCATGAACAATGCATCTATTTGCTACTGGAATATAGCTTGCTACTTTTCTTGTTTCACATAACATGGATGAAACTGTACATGAAGCTTTGCAAGTTTGCAAAAAATATATGTATGCTATATCCACGAATTATGTCAGGCTTTTCAGAACTCAAATCCCTTGCAAAAATCCTGCCGCACTAAGCTTCTACGGTTCTACTTATATCAACTTCAGTTCTTTATAGATGATTAAAACATGATACATCTATCACCTTAACATGCTGCTATTCATAAGACTGAAAGAAATTAGGATAATTGTAAGGCAGCAAATTCCAATTTTGAGTAGAGAAACACTGCTGTAAACCCAAGATGCATTATTCGCTGAAACTAGCAGAAAGAAATTTGCACAAATTCTGTCACGAACTGCAAATGAAGAAATTTGGGACAAGAGACATGAAGGCCATCATTTTTTCACTAGCAAGTTATATACTACATAAATATAGTATCTGCTGGTGTCAGCAGCTTACAGTACATGACGAAACAGCAAAGAAACGACGACAACCAACTAAGCATACAGATTTAAACTAGCATTCAAGCGCAGTAGAAAAGAAATTTAACTACTGAAAAACCCCTTCAAGCAGCAAGTTCGGATTTGAAGCTTGAGCTTAGACACTACCTCCTCAGCCCCGGTATAATCCTAAGTAGGCTACAAAACATTCCATTGCCGAATGAAGTAGATCCTTACTTGGAGCATCAGAACTCAGAAGGCTGGGACAACATTTGGATAGAAACAAAAGCAGAGACGTACATATTGGCTTTGGGCAGGAGACAAGGCAGTCTTCAAAATGGGCCGCAACTACACTTGGAGCATCCTCTGGAGGGCATGCCATCAAAAGGATCAGCCACTGAAAAATGGGTATGTCTGTTGTCTGTGAAATAATACGTGGCACCACATTTTAGTTCAATTTGTGCATCTTTAGAAGCTCTATTTCTGATCTGTAGCAGACCTCGTTGGCTAGCAAACCAATTGTCCTGCCGGTGGTAACGCAATGTGATTTTCATTTCCTTTAGCACTTTCGCATTCAAAACAAAGAACTTGGGGAAGTTAGTGGATGCACTCTTGCTGCCGTCATAATTCTTTAACACCACCGTTTTGAGGTGGAGCTCGAGGCATTCAACACCACCGTTTTGAGGTCTAGTGGGAGAGGAGGGGAGTGGCGACCGGGACGCGTAGGGACTGGACAGTTAGGACGGGTGGCGGTAGAAGGGCCGGCCGTGAGTACGGAGCGGCGGCGGCGGCATCGTACTGCTGGATGGCGAGGAGGAAGCCCTGCGTGTGAAAAAGAATGAAAAACAGAACGGACAGGGAAAAGAAGAAAATTAGACTTGAGTGGGTCCCGCATAGTCAGCCTCTAAAAATAGTTACGTGAACACTGAAAACTGGACTCTTCCATGTATGCAATGTTTACATCTCCACTACTATTAAACAAGCAAACAAGAATTTTCTTACACGCACCCTGCTCAACTCACACGTACCAATCAGCACCGCACGATTAGGCCCAATAGGCTCAATCTAACAGCCACCACCCTTAATCTAATCGGCCTTGTGTACACTTAGCAATTATACCATAGGCTGACCACTCCACCGGCAGAGAAAATTCCAGACCCGCGTCGTCTGCGCACCCTATAATTAGTAATTACG
Source organism: Avena eriantha (assembly GCA_910589775.1). Taxonomy (NCBI): domain Eukaryota; kingdom Viridiplantae; phylum Streptophyta; class Magnoliopsida; order Poales; family Poaceae; genus Avena; species Avena eriantha. Next base: position 2,063,617 of record OU342742.1, read on the forward strand.
CACATCCTATGATCACGCAAGTCTAATTCTAAACCTCCAAAAAAAAGGAAACTGGCTGCAATCGCCTTAAATCATCCTCAATCCCAACGCCGGAATCCTTGCCTCGCAAAAGCACCAGACGCCACCAGACGTCGCAAGCCACCGCCAGACGCCGCCGCGAGCCACCGCCAGACGCTGCTGCGAGCAGACGCCGCCGCGAGCAACCGCGAGCCACCGCCAGACACCATCAGCAGCCCCGTCGCCTCACCTCCATCCTGTAAAACACAGTGATCAGTTAACTATATACAGGGGACTGATGACATTTTGAATCATCACAACATGGGTAATCGACGACACAATTTCTATCATCGGACTGGTAATCCACGACACAATTTCAATCATTACAACAGGGGTCATAAGATTACCTCTATATATTACTATTCATAGATTGATGCAGAGCTTTGAATTACTTGCAGGCTACAACAACAATACTATGGAGAAACTGATAAAATTTTGAAGTATCAGACAATCTTCATCTGTGTGAGTAGATTGGGTGTGTGCATGACAACCATGGCTCGGTGCAGAATTTTAAGCTTACCTTGTTTATGCGTTTCATTTTCTGTTTGGTCTTGCATATATCTTCACAGTGTACCTCTGCATCAGTTTTTTGTTAATCCTCCGTATTCTCTCGGTACATTAGTTCACGGCATCTCCATTGCAATGACAAACTAAACCGTGTAGCTCTGCCTCAGTTTCTTGCTTAACCCTACCTATTTTCTCGGGTACATCACTGCGCGTAAGTAAAGCTTACGCGTCAGCATTGCAATGACCAATCTGTACCAAAATACCATCAATGTCAGCATATCAATGTATATTAACCAAATCTAAATATTATTTGCTCTATCTATTAACCAAAATGCAATACATATTTGAACAAGTAAGGAAGATGTGAGGTTTTGTTGTTGGTCAGATGAAATATAAGAAAAAACTACTTGCTGGGGGTAGCATCACTTGTATAGGTAGAGCCTCTCTTTTTCTTTCATAGCTAGCTCTCTCTGTTTAGGTTTTGCTCAGATTTCCCCCCTCCTTTTAGGTTAGTTATCTCTTTCTTCCCCTTCTTTACTTTGTACAGAACTACAGATACTTCTTGTTGAGAATAAAATATGGTTGTGGGTTTTTTGTCTTACAGTACATAGGCAAGAAATTTGTAGGATATTATGTTCCGCATATCCATGAATTTTAGTTTAATGACGGGGATATTCACAGGAGGGTGACGATATGTCATCTCCCAATCACGGTGATTCACGCACCCAGTTTTAGGATATAAGCAACACCCACTCGGGTAAGTATGAGCACCCTATTTTTTCTTTACGTAATCAACTGTATTGTTGCTGATGTGCTAACTTGAGGTATGTAACATATCCTAAATAGTTCAAGCGGAAGAGGAATCGAGAATATTATGCCCGAAATAAAGATGATATTCTCAAAAGGCGTCGTCAAGCCCGTGAAAATAACCAGGCTTTCACTACACAACTTAATGACGAGAAAGATGTACCACATACACCCCTGACCATGCCCCGCAGTAAGGATGACCTTCTTATTCATGCTTCTAAAATTGTTAGAGCGCTAATGGCGTAATTTAATTATCTGATTGTGGTTTAATGTGGCACATGTTCACATAATTGAAGCTCATGATGCTACGTCGTCTGACGCTTCCAGTGAGGAAAATACCACATTTCAGGACATCACTAACACCCATAACTCATGTAACGGTCAACTAATACCTCATGTTACTCAGGTAATAATAGATGGGCCTAGATATGAAGCATTTTTTGGGATGCAATCAACCAAATGAAACTACAACTGCAGAAGACGAATCTGATTGGCTACACAGAAATGATATGTTCCAGATGCAATATCTAGGAGGATGGAGAGACCAGTAAACATACCCAGAACTGCGCCACATGGAGACACACCCGTGGATGCATATATTGGTATATTTATGCACTGACTATCACTAGGTTCATACCTTCAATTCATCGCAACTACTTATGATCAGAGCCTTCCAGGACAATGCAATCGACACGGAGATAGTTGGTGGTCAGCATGTTAGAAAGAGAGTGTTCATACCTAGGATCCCTATGTCTCCCTCGGAGGACACTCACTTCCCTTCAAACTCAAGAGAAAACAGTTCCCCATCCGTCTAAGTTTTGCGATGACCATTAACAAGGCACTGGGTCAGACCATACCAAACGTGGCTCGGTATTTACCTTCCAGAGCCTGTATTCTCACATGCCAGCTATATGTTGCACTGTCAAGGGGTGTGTCAAGAAAGACGACACGAATTTTGGCCAAGCCGAACAAGGAGGTAGACAAATCCGGTAAAAGCACCAAAAACATTGTCTATATATATGTTTTAGAGGGATGAGGCAGGTGCGTGCTTGGGTGTTTTATTTGCATCTTTGTTTCTGTAACTATATAACTACTTTTAGACCTAACATAATTGTTTTTTTATTTGCAGGTCTTGCTCAAGATCATGATATATAATAAGCATGAAAGAAGAAAGATGCCGATGTGAGCTTTACTCTGTATATCACTGTCATTTATCAATGTGAATTAATTATAAGGTGTTTACAGATCAAAAGAACAGACATAAAAAAATAATGTCTTTCCATGTGTCATACTTCAGTGCTGTTTTTCAGTTCATGTTCTGTCTACATGATGCTAAATTAGATAGAACAGATGTTACCTGTACCATACTCATAATCGGCAACTTTATAATGTAAGAGAAAATAAAATAGATAGAAAAGATGTTACCTGTACCATAATCATAATCGGTGGCGGTTTTCTGTATATGCTAGAAGGATAACTTCTCCTTTCTAGCTACTTTCTACTTTTTATGTTTGCTCTCTTGAGATCCTCCTTCCTAATAAAATTCAGCAACAAGGTACACTTTATGTACAAATCAAATTTTAGTACAGGGAAATATTTAGTAACTTTGGGAATTATAGTACAAGAAAAAGCAGTGGCTTCAAAGAAGATGTATTAGAATTAGTCATCGATTAGAAAAATTTAATGAGAACATATGTCATCATTTGTAGACAATCTCATGTTCTCTGTATTGCAATATACGCAGTCCAAGAATATACTTTTGCATGGCAATAATTTTATTGTAGCACATGCAGCAGATTTTAGAAATAATGGGAGTTCTAATATAGCCTCTTTAACATAAAGTTGAAATCGACAATCTAATATCTCGGTTACCATCCTTTCTATGATAAAGCAAGATGGTATGTCCGATTGTCTAATGAGAAGAAAGTTGAATACCTAAATAAGCAGCGCATATCCAGACAGCAAATGAAAATTGCAGCAGCTCTGACTGTTGAACGACCATCTTCTCTGCTGGTGTCTGTGGATCCTACCCCTTTCAAAGATGTAACAAACATACTGACAAAACCTATATCAGGTTACATTTTCGTATTTTAATCTAAACTCCGTATTGCCCCTCTAATGCTCAGATCCAGCATTGCTGTCATCTTTTTGTGTGCAGGTGATAATACAAGTGAAGATGTAAACACAACCGTTGTTGATGAACCATTGTAAGAAAATCGTAAAGGAAAAACGGGTCAAAGTTGGTATGCACGACTATCGGGTGAGAAGAAAACAACTTACCTAGAGAAGTTGCGAATAACACGCCAACAAAAGAAGGTTGCCGCTCTCTGTCCGAATCTGGCTGACCTGGGAGAGACAAGCCCATTGTTGTCGGCTGGTATGTCCAATAATTACTTCAAAACATGAAACCTGAATCCAAATGGTGCAAATATTATTCTTCTACTTATTTCTCAATAAGAATACCACGATCAGTAATAAAACCTTTCAGTTTTAATGTCAAGCATCTCTGACCAAATGGAACACATACAGAAAAAGAGGCACAGCATGTCCGTGCCAAAGTTATAGTGCTGACACCAAGGTATCCAGTATTTTTACTGAACATAAGTATCCAGTATTGAAAGCATAGCATATATGCAGCGGCTATTGTTATCAAATTTAACAAGAACACCACACCCATACGATCTACTTTGGAGCGATGATTGTCCACACCCATAGTAGGATTCAGTTTTCTTGAAGAGAGGAATTCCTTACCTGCACACGAATCTGATGACCAGAACGCACGCGACGCGATAAGCCCGCCGGAGCAGAGCCTCATCACTGGCGTCCCTCAGCGATTTATCCAATCCATCGGCTTGCACTGCATGACAAGGAGACCGGCGATGTGGAGCCCTCCAACGCGTGGCGGAAGCATCCACCAATCCAGTGGAGACAAAGGCCCAGGCCTTCGTGTCCTCCTCCGGTCGGAGCCCTGCTCTGGGCTCTTCAACGACCGATCGATTCGATAAGGAGGGTCGGAGATGGACACGGGAGTCGATTCCTCGCGCCGACGGTGGGGACGAAGGGGAGGGGCGGCCTGACGAGGTCGAGTGAGGGAGCTGGGGACGGCCAAAGGGGAACGGCGGGAGATAGACATGGGCGATGGATAGGTAGGTGCGGCGAATGGGGACCGGCGTCCGGCGGGGAAACATGCAGGGGGCGTTTGACGGGGGAGAGAGAGAGAGAGTGAGTGGATAACTGAGAGTAGAGTGCGGGGCGTTGTCCATTTTGTTCTGACAAAACGTTGTTCAATTCGACTGTTATTTTTATTGAAGAGTGTAGACTGTAGAGTAGAGTGCAGAAAACTGAAGGTTTTCCATATAAGCACATTTTTTTGATAATTTTTTGTGTTGAATATAATAAACTTTGTATCACCAAAATTTCATATCATACTGTATATGTTATCCTTTGTTGCGGTTCGTGGATGCTAAATTTCATGGACCTTATGGGGAATATTTTATCCGACACTCCTTAGCTGGTATATTTGGCTCTTTGTCATAATGATATTCCATGTTGAATCATTATGTGAAACCTATCTATTGGTTTCTTCTCCAGAGGGTCATATAACACATTTTAGAAGAAAAATAGTTGTTATTTTAGTTAACTCTAAACTGAATAACGATGGTATAAAAAATTGAGACTTGACGATGACGAACGCAACATAGATTGCACGGATTATACGATTGTGGTCTAAAAAAATCTGAAACATCAAACTCATCATTAGAAGTTGTGCCCATCTCGAAATCAGCATGATTGAAGGTGTCGCTTTATTGGAGTAAGCCATGTTTTTCCCGGTTCATTTAGTGTTCTAAATTATAATACATGTATGGATTTTTTATGTGAAAATATGTGGGTGGATGTGATCGTGAGAACTCACACTCACATTTTTATAGTTAGGCAAAGGACCTATTTAGGTACCCCGATAAAAACTCGCTAAAAGAGAATAAAGATTTAATTTTTAAAATTATATTATACAAACATGCGTTGCACGCGCACGCTTACTAGTGTACTAAATGTCAAAAAAAAATTGTTTACATGTACTCGCTCTGTTCCAAATTATTAGATGTTTTAATTTTTTTTGAAACACATATACCTAGAGATCTTTTAGTTTGTACGTTCGAAACAAAATAACTGAATCTTTTTGTTAAAAAAATAACTAAATCTACACACTAAAAAAAATCTAGATAAAACATATTATATTTTTAAACACAAGGAGTACATGTCCAGAATACACATCGATCCATATAAAAAAATAGCCATTGATCATTGTTAGTTTGCCGTGCATAATACTGTTATGAACTAGGTAGAATGCCAGGGATGAAGATAATTAGTAGCAAGATATTTTGATGTGGAACACAAGAAAATTAAAAAGAATGATGTATTACGGAGAAAGAGACAAGAGCTTCAAATTGAAGTTAAAAAAAGAGACCAACCATAACTAGCCTTTGATGACATATCTTTATAGAAGAAAACCTCTAAGCATCCGGCTGAATCCAAAGATTTATTTTTAGAGTAACCAGGTCTACTATTAAGTAACCTCATTTGGTTTTCAAAATTTTATTTTTAAAGATATTTTCCCAATTATTTTGGCCCTAAAACAATTTAATTCCTTATCCAAAAACCTTAAAACCTACCTTCTTGATAAAAGTTTATTTTTCTACGAAATAATATTTTATTAAAAAACATAATTAAGACATATATTTTGTTCTATCTCATCCTACTTCAAAAGTAAATATAGTTTGTTTTTCTACCAAATAATATTTATTAAAAATCATAATTAAGACGTATATTTTGTTCTACCTCATCTTACTCCAGAAGTAAATATTCTTGGTGTGTTTAAAGATTTATTTTACCTATTTTCCATTATGGCAAAAAATGTGAAAATGAGTGTCCTAATTATTTTGGGAAAATTACCAAAGGTGTATTAATGTTTATATGACCTATTTCCACCAACCCCCCATTGAAATCAAGGAAACCATTTCTGGAATATTTGAACAATGGATCTAGAACCTATTTTAAATCATCAAAAAATATTGGTAAATGGTTATATTGGTGTTCTTGACCTTTTCAAATAATGACCTCACCTGGCCAGTGTAAAAATTTCAATTTGCACTCATCATGAACCTACAACACTTTTATAAAAAATCATCAAGATCTAATCAAACTCATCTGAAAAATATGTGAGAACAACTTACCTAAACTCATTTGAAAAATATGTGAGAACAACCTACCTAAACTCATCTGAAAGATATGAAAGGAGTACCACAAATGCACCTCACCATGACCCATCTACTAGATATCTTCTTAACCGGATCAACTAAATCTTGTGCACTTATTTCACATTTCAAATATGACATAATCATGTTTGTGAAGGATTTCTTTACACAATCTTCACTCATATGTCTCCTCACCCTCTCCATGTACAAGTAGCTCAAACAAAGTGTGCCCTATCCAATGGGCAACCCTAGGGAAGCTCCTCTCTCTTCCTTCTCCCTTCAAGCAAGCAAATCATTAAATGGCATTGACCCCTCTCTGTTCCTCTCTACTGCCAAGTGCAACTGCCAAACACACTAGACAAACTACAGTGCCCTGGCCACCCCTCTATTTTACTTATGTGCCCATTAGGACATTCATTCAAGTGCACTTCGCACATTTATCCACTTTTCTGCTAATTTATATTCTATTATAATATTAGAGATCACCACCATGATTGAGCTTATATGCACTCTGGAGGTAGTAACTTAATCTAGTGTAATATGTATGAGACTAGTATAAATTACTTGGCCTTGATGGGGAGTAACTTGGACTAGTAAAAATGCATACAATACTAGTCCAAGTTACTCTACCAACACTAAAAGAGGTCTAGATACATTCGTTTTATAAAAGCCATAACATCTTATAATTTGAAATGGAGGGAGTTCTACCTAGACTACTCATAGTGAGATTGTCATAGCTAGTATCATATAATATATGTTGTCAGCATCGCGCGTCATACGACTGATGATACTCTCTAAATGTCTAGCCTAGTAAAATTTAATAATATGTATAGAGTGCACTTTTTGATTAAGAGAAGCATCAATGTTCTCCCTCTATATAAAAAGCATAATTAAGCTTTGTATGATACCCAATTATTTTATATATGTACTATATCCATCTTAATATGATCTAGAAGTCTATCGTGCACCTGGTGTTTGATTGCTTAATTCATTACCTCAATAGCTACTCTACATGATGCACATATAGATTCTATTGCCAATTTGATTCTTTAGTTTGCTCATGATTAAAGAAATGTAATGATTTTCTTAACTTAAACGATCGCATTTTATGTGAGAAATATAATGTTTGATTACAAAGAAACAACAGACATCGCGCATATATCTAACTCATGTCTTCTAGATTTCATCTATACATGATCAGATGATCTTGCGAATTTAATATTAACCACCATATGGTTCAATTGGTTATAGTTCCTGTGCATTTTTAGTTGACTTGTGATTGCAACAATGCGATATTCTGTCGTGGTTCGCATGGATATAATGTGGATAATAGAGCTCGTACACCTTCACTTGACATTATATATGTTGGATATCTTTTTTCAAATAATCTAGCAGTTTATATGATGCAGACAACGTATGATTGCTCCATTTTCTATCTACCTACTCTATGTGGTGCACAAAGTGCTTCTATCAAAAGAATGTCACATTCTGCTTAATTTGATCCTCCACTTCATACCAGAGATGTGTTGTTTAAATACTTCATTGACCTTGCAAGGTGCACAATGTATCATTTGCTTGTTTGTCTACTGGATTTTCTTGCCTGGTTATATGTACAATGATACTGTCAATAGTTGGAAATACAATAGTTGTAGGCATTACAGAAAAGGTTTGTGCTACTTTTTGGCTGCATCCAACTATTGTTTTGGCAGCAAATGACTCATCTCTTTGTTTCTTTTTTATTTACTAGCCTGACGATCAAAATATTTGAATGATCTGGCTACTGAAAGCAATGGTTGATATCTTGTTTCTATGAAATTATGCTGATAGTCTATTTAAGTCACACTTGATCTATTGCTTGTTTTTCTAAGGTACTATCATATTTTCCCGATGATTAAAACAATGCCACCTTCTATGGTTGGAGGTCTAACCATAAGTTTTCGAACTGCACACTTATTTGGCTAGTTCATACTATGAACCATTTTTAAACACTATTTTTATATTTTAGGTTAATGCTTTGTTGTCCCGACGAGTTCTAAGCAGTTGAAGGAATCACACGCACCTCTTTTTATTATATTTTCTATATTTCTATTATGCAGTGATATGATTAGTTTATGAGAAAAAGAGTAGAGTTGCTTGATTCCCTACATTCATTGCCACAGTAGTTTAGTTAGTCTGCATGAGACACACATGTTGATTGCTTGATTTTCTATATTAGGACAATGCCAATTTTGAAATTTTTTGACAACAAACATGGTGTTTTTTCGCCTGCTTTACTACTCTAACTTAATATGTCTTAGTTTTAGCACGTAAATAATCTGTAGTGTTTGTTTCATAGAGTGGCTATGATATTGGCACATGTACGCATCGGTCCAGGACGTCGGCTGTTTCTGTTATTTCGGAAAGAGATGTATGAGGCACATCATTGATTGTTCATGGCTAATGATGTATTAGAATTATTTTACATATAAGATGGACACTAGTTAGCTGGTACGCTGTGCTGACCTATTTTCTTTGTTTCAGACTACACATGAAGCTATGGGGGAAGAAGGGAGGAATCCTACGTTAAGTATTGAGTCATTTCACAAAGCAGCAGTGATAGTGGTTATTGCTTGTATCGGCCCACTGTTTCACAAAGCCTATGTTTTACTTATTTTATGCATGCCCTCATCTAGTTCTCTTAAGAAGTAATTGTATGAAAGATTTATAAAAAGAGATATTTGCGGAGAGTACAATTTTTTAAAATAACATTCTATTTTTAAAAAAGAAGTTCAATAGAGGATGGTAGTTAAAACTAAAGAGTACATCGTGTCAGCTAGGAAGTACTAGTTGAGTATATTTTAAGTTGTTGTATTGTGGTAATATTATAAATGCAACCTTTATTTACCCAAACAATCTGAGAAAAGTAAGAGGAAGAAGAGTTGGTGTGAGTTTTAAGATAGAATAAAGGAACAATTAACAACATGCTTTCTTTCTAAAAAAATGGTAATTAAATTAGTAAATAACACATTTCTTTCGATATTACCAATGAATGGGCATAACAAAATACTATTTAGCCATCACATGGAAACCTGTAACATTGTAGAAAGTCATGTTAATATCTTATGAACTAATAAGATACTCCCTCTGTCCCAAAATGTAAGACGCCTAAGTTTTAGTCAAAATTCAACATATTTTAAGTTTGACCAAATTTATACATAAAAATATAAACATTCACAATACCAAATCAATATCAATAGATTCACTAGAAAGTATAGTTTCTCAAAATGTCCATTTGATATTGTAGATATTCATATTTTTTCATATAAACTTGGTCAAACTTAGAAGATGTTAACTTTTGGCTAAATCTTAGGTGTCTTATATTTTGGGATGGAGGGAGTACAATGTATTAATGTAGTCATATATTTGTCACTACAGGTATGGAAATAATAAATTTTGAATTTTGAAAGAACAATAATATTAGTATTAACTTGGGAGACTGTTACTAAATGGACACTAAAATGTACCCAAGTGTTTGAATTTGTTTTACAATCTTAACATAATAGGAAGTACTCGTTCAAAAAAAGAATATGAAGTACACTATAGTTTTTTTCAAGAAAATTATAATACCCGCTTAAAATGATAAAAATGAATAACAAAAATAGTGTAGTCATTTGTAAATTGTATTTTCACGCTGATAACACGCTAGGTAAATGAATGATGATAAAACGGTTGGTTAGCACATCATGTGTGTAAGTGTGTGGTAGAATATGACATGATGAGATCCTACGAATTTCTTAATCTAAACAATTTCACATTTATACAATGGATGAATAAAACAACATTGTAGCATAGGAAAGTATCCATTTGCGGAAGTCAAAATCACTAAAAAACTTGTTCATGGATTCTAGTTGGTAAACATGCATTTTCAGTTGTATGAAGGATATTTGTGCAATGAGTTCTCTCATCTCATCTAGGCTGACTTCTAAGGTGCAGTATGTTATTATGTTTCTAGCTATTGCACATAATCATTCACAAAGTTTTATTATCAAATTAAATATTATTAACTATGAAAAGTTGACTAAGTTTTTATTATATGTTAGGCGCATGTGATAAAAAAATTACAGCATACCATAAAATAAGTAGGCTGCCAAACAATCACTTTTAAAAAGCACTTCCACATAATGGAATTTATTATCCACCTCAGTTCCAAATAGAATCAGGTATTTAGAAAAAGGCACAATACTTCATATCATACATCATGTTTTCATCTTTGGGATTTTGTTTGAACTCTAGCCAAACAATATTAAGCATTTGTATCCTAATACCTCAAAACCATTTTTATTTAAGCAAATCATTACTACAAATACATGTCAATTTTTGATTATCAAACCTTATATGCATGGTCCATGAAAATCGAGAAAGTAAAACAAAATCGAGCTATACGGACATCATTTTTGTAAGCAGAAAAAATAATAAATGAGATGGTTTGTTCGACTTTTGTGGATGTCAACTCAAACCACCACGTCGCGTAGGAACAACACCTTGTTTCTACATGTCATCAGGCCACGGATGCTGCCAATCAGAAGAACATACTTAAGCATATGTATCCTAATACCTCAAAACCATTTTTATTTAAGCAAATCACTACATGTGCAATAAGAATACCTGTCAATCTATATCTATATTACCTAATAATAATAAAAGGAGGAACGCTTCTCTCTTCGTCCCACCTTTTACGTTTTCGTCCGTTGCACTAGGCGTCTTCCTGTGTACTTCCGTCAAGGACGTTACCGAGTCAATCAAGTAGGAGTAGGTCAACTCCTCCGTTCCCCGCAACCGAATTAGAGTCAGAATCATGTACGACTTAGGATTCATACAAGACTAACGATCCATGCAGGACCGATCCCTATGTTACACGAAGTGGCACTGCCTAAGTAAAACAGGATGATTAGTTTTACACAGGCAGAGCCTTCCAACCTCCCAAGCTGGTCGCCGCCGGCCCAGGAGCTTTCTGCTGGTTGCCGCCCGCCCTGCTCTGCCTCTCGGGCGTGAGCGGAGGGGCGCACCGGACGAGCTCGAGGCCGCCTGTCGGAGATGACAGGGCCCGCAGAGGCTGATGACGGCGGCCATGGCTGACTGGGTCGGGGACCATCGGAAGCACGCGCAGGGAGGGCGAGATGGAGGCGAGCTCCTGGATGGCCGGGCGGCATGGGTGCGGGCGGGGAGGACCCGGCCGTGCTGGAAGAAGAGCAGGGGACGACGAGGGTGGACGGCTGAGCGTCGATGCTGTCTACCCGTCCCCATTTTTCCAAAGCGCAGGAGCCAATGGATTGGAGTTGATTTGTTTTCTCGCGATGGTCCTCAGGCCCTCGCAATGAGCATGTGCGTGTGACCGGCTGACTGGTGCATACAACTTAATCCCGTCTAGCTTTCAATCTGTTCTGCTCCTTGTCGCTAACATCCTTGATCGAACAAATAAGAGGGGCAATTTTATGTGGGCTTGTGCCGTGGTATTTTGATTAAAAGGGATTTGCCGACTGCCACTTTGTGTTATTTATTTTATTTTATCTCCAAATGATGATCCAATTTTCTATCAAGTATGTCTATGGGTCCTGGTAGCTTATAGTGGTGACAACGGCACATGGCTTTTCTCGTCTTGGCGCACGTGTACCCGGTGGTCTGGCTAAGGCGGCAAGTAAAGGAGGCGGTAGTTTGACGTATCCGCCACACATGTTTTTGTTTCTCATTGCAGTGCACAGGAACATGTACTATAAATACATGATCATGAAATTTAGAGAGTTCATTTGAAATGTTAGTACAAATAGACGACTCAATTTTTTAAAAGAGCTATCCATATTAACATATAGGTCATCAAATTGGACTTCGTTAGACATCCATTGTGTAGGGTTATGTATAAAAAATTGGGGATGACCCTCACCGTCATTACAAGTATGCGGTACTATAAGCAAGTGCATCGAGGGGCTTGCAATCTAATCTTCTTAGGTATCCTTATATGTTCGTCATGAATAGTGTTGACATAGATGGTTTGCTGGAGCATTTGAGTATATTTGTGTCTCCCGATGCAACGCACGGGCACTTTTGCTATTTTTAATCAAAACCTTATATGCATGGTCCTTCAAAATCAAGAAAGTAAAACAAAACCTGAGCTATATGGAGCTCATTTTTTAAGAAGAAAAAACAAGAACTTTTGGACTTTGGCGGCTGTCACCTCATACCACCATGCCAAGTAAGAACATCACCTTGTTTATACTTGTCATCAGGTCACGGATGCCGCCGATCAGAAGTAGCTAGTATGGTGGAAACTTCACATTGAGTATGGGTGCCTACCTCCATGATTCCTCACCATCCCCCTACTTTCCGTGTGTTCCTCACTTGTATTCCATATTTTCTCTGAATCTCTGATTCTCTCAGCCTCTCTATACACATGCAAAGAAGTTCACATACCATGAGACATTACAAAATATTTTATAACTGCCAGCAATGGAACAATTACAGAGTTCAACAGAAATAAAAATCTACGCAACAACTTTACCTAGAAGTGCATCAGTACTTCAGGCACAAAGCAATTTCTTTTTGGTTCATGGGGCACTCTATTTTCTTGGTATCATGTGGCATAAAGAACATGTTGCTACAGTTCAGTTAATTATAATTGCAGCCAGCTGGACTGTAGGGAAATTCTTCTTAGTGAAAATAACTATGCTTCTAGTAGTTTGTCATTGAATGTAAAGTTTCTTGCACTTGTGCTCTTAAATAAGTAGTAATGGAGCAAAGATGCGTGCATCGATGGAGCGGCTATAATTACCTGGGAGTTGGATCGGAGGATCTCATAAATTGGGAATGTCCTTCATGCTACCTTGCGTATGTTGCCACCTGGGACGGACCTATTCTTCTCTATCACGGCAGGACCAAGATAGAGGAAGGACGTGAGACTTGGATGTCATAGAGGCAGCGACGAAAGAGCGTGCAACCATAAGTCGCACAAATATTTCCTGTTGTTTTTCTTCAGCGCGATGTTCCATCGAGGAATCCATGATTTGGTGGCCACACTGCAGATTCGAGCCCGTACCGCGTGAGATTGTTTCCACGGGTCGTTTTCAAAAAAAAATCGCAACTTCGCCAATGAAGAAAAAATTGGTTTGGAGCTACGCCGACTACACATGAACCGCCACAAACCTCCCGATCTTGGCATGTGATCGATTTGATGAAGCACTTGAGAGAAAAATCAATCTATTATTGCTCCATCTAACCTGAGTCCTGAGCAGCAGCACGTGGGAGATGCAAAACTGCAGATCCATAATGATATCTGTTAGTGCTTGCATGTTGGATATATCACGATGCAATCCATAAGTCGTTGGCCATTGTTGCTGCCGGCGGACTGGAGACCAAAGACAATCCTGATCACCATCAGCTGATTTCGCTCCCATGTTCCCGGACGGCCGACCTACCGACCGTCTCCTAGACCATGGTGCTGATCTGGTTGCCGTTGTCCCATTGGTGCCGCCGGCGGACTACAGACCAAAGACGAAGTTCCCCATCACCTCCGGCTGACCGGTAACCTAGATCATCGCATCATACAAAGTATGAAGCTCCTGGTTACCTCTGGCTGATCTAGTTCCTGTGTTGACGGACGGCCAAGCGGATTGTATCCGATCATGGTGCCAATCTGGTCGCCCATGGTAGACGATGATGTATTGCGGCCATGCCACAAAGAAAAGGGGAAAAGTAGGACTCTATCTGCAACTCAGGAACTGGCAAATTCAATCTCTGTCTCGGATCCTTCGAACCCATCCCCATTGAAGTAAGCAGAGCAGAGTTTGGCCAAATCGAACCAGAGGTGCAGGCCGAAAAGGAAATCTGTTTCTCTCAACAACCTCTCTTCGGACAACAACCTTCTGCAGATGAAAAATCCGGTGAAATGGAGCTCGAGGACTATTTTGAGAAGGCCAAAGCGGGGACGACCACGCAGAGCAACCTCACCTTTCTCACGGATGGAACAGGAGCTGCGCAGTCCGCTTCTGAAGCTCTGCGATGTGGTCCAGATGACTCCAGACTTCTCGAGAAAGGAGATGGGAGCAGCAGTGGGATTATTGGACCTCAATCTGCAGTTAGTCCTATTCAACAAAATTTTGTGCTCATTGAGGCAACCTCAATAAGAGAAGCTTCGGAGGTGAGAGGATGGCCGGAATCTGAAACTGCAAACAATGGGTGGGTTCAGAGTAGGAAATTCAGTCTGTGGAAATATCCTATGGAAAAGGTTGGTGGGCTAAAGGAGTGCTTTACAGATGGAGGCATGGAGGGCTTTCTCTCGCAGCTCTGGTGCTGTCCTTTACATCCCATGTGCACACATCTACAAAAACCACCTCCCCCACCATCTAGAAGGACACTTGTCCCATCATATATATCTAGGGGGGCTGCAAACCCTAAGCATTGTCCCTCCCCACTTCTGCTGGCGGCGGTGGTGGAGCTTACTTTAGGTTTGCAGTGCCTGGGACTAGAAGATCCACAGATTTCTGAAGCTCTTGGCTGTTCTGACATGGGGGATTGAGGTAGAGGAAGCAAGGGTAGGGGCAGGGGAGGAAATAATAGCCAGGACAATTGGCAGAACCAAGATAATTGGCAGAACCAACAAGGAGGACAAGCATAGATGCAACAACAACGTCCCTATGAGTTTGGGCAGTTCAATCCTCAGTTCTACTCCAACCAACCTCCCTTTGGTTATCTCCCTGGTAATATGCCTCCTCCCTAGGCTTTCAATAACCCTTTTCATCCTTTCCCTGCCCAACATCAGTTTGGGATGCAGCCAAATCAGTGGATTGCTCCTCCACAACAATAGGCTATACAGGGTGCAGACTTGGGAGATAAAGCCAAGTCTCAGGGACAGCAGAAAAATAAGAAGAAGCAGATTCCTGTTCAGAAAGAAGTGGGAGTTTTCTCAAATTCTAGTTCTCAATGGAACTACATAGATACAATATGTCTTTGCTGTGGAGAGCCTGGTCACCTACAGATCAACTGTGAGAAGACACCTGTTTGTTTCATCTATAAGAGTTCTGCACACATTGTTGAGAAGTGTCCTGTGAGAAAGAGGCCCCATTAGATGGCTAAGTATATTGGTAGTGGTGCTCCTGGCCTAGGTTTCTATCACATTGACATCCCTGAAAGTGTGATGAATCCTATTGCCTCCATAAAAAACTGTGGGATTGTCCTGGTAGAAGAAGGCTCATTGTCTGCAATGGAATTAGCTGAAGAATTTTCTAAGATATACAAAACTAATTGGCCTTGGCAGATTAGGGAGATGGGTGTGGAAAACACCTGGTTAAGTTTCCACCCCATATTGTAGTTGAACAAGTCATTGGTTACCCTAAGTTTGGTGTCTCAAAGACAGGGGTCTGGGTGAAATTAGAGGCCTGGAATGATGACCCAGAACCAGTTGATCCCCTGAACAAAGTGTGGGTGATAATTATAGGATTGCAAACAAAGTGGTGAGTGGAATACCCTGGATCAAGCAACTTCAATATGTGGTATCCTAGAGGAGGTAGGTTGGCAAAGTATTTTTAGGAACAATGATAAAGAAGTTAGGCTTCTCATCAAATGCAAAGATCCTTCAAAACTTCCTGTTGGTAGGCTCTTTAACTTTCAAGATCATCTCTTCCATTTGGGTTTTGCTTTGGATAGTTCTGTGCTAGTGGTGGATGAACTAGATGATCTTCTGGATGATGACCATAGTGGGCAGAGTAGAGGGAATGAGGAAGATCTTGCTGGATAAAGGGGGGAGTGGCCCTACTGACCCCCTGGCAGTAGGACATCATCTCATCAGACAAATAGCAGTGTACCTAGTAGAAATGGTGGTCAAACTTCTAATAGGATTAGGATGGCAACATAATCCCCCTGTGGTGCTAATGCTGTGTTCCAACTCCTGGTTTAGAGAGGGTTGGTAGATGTTGAAGGAAACTTCATCTAGGACAAGTCTCCTGTGGCTCCTGGGCTGATTTAGAAGCATAGAGATTTTGTATTGATAACCAGGTTGAGGACATGAATCTGTCTCAGGATGGGGCTGATGCTGATCCATCTGGAATGGAGTCTCAAGCTGTGAACCTAACTGAGGATATAATGCCAAGCTTTAAAGATCTGGTGGTGAGGGAAAGAGATGATTCACAACTCAATCAGAAAGCTGCAAAGAAACATAAACATTAGGGTCCTGTGTAGCCAACTAGACAGAGCACTAGGGTGGACATGTCCAAAAGCATCCTAGAGAAAGCTATGAACCTGAAGAAAGTAACTAACCTAGAAGTACCTAAGAGCATGAAAGTTATTATGTCCACTAATCCTTTCTTTGCTCTTTCTACTAGTGATATAGAAAGTTTGTCTGATAACATAGGTGTAGATTTCTCTGTTGTTGATTCCTCTAGTGCTAGCTCTATTCTACATAGCCCACCTCCTCATGCTGGCTCTTCATCTGAACATAGCATTATAGATGAATAGGCAGAAGGATGGACAGAAGTTTTACATAGATCTCGGGGCAAGAACCCCAGGAAGAAGAAAATATGATTAGTGTCTTTTGGAATAGTAGGAGCCTCAATGCTCCAGGTAGACATAAGTACATAGCTGAGAAGAATATTATTCCTCTAAAAGTAGACTATATTGGTTTCCAAGAAACCAAAAAAGATAGTTTTAGTAATTCCTTTTTGAAGAATATTCTAGGAAATAGAAGTTTTAGTTCGAACTTTTTGCCTTCTCAGGGGACGGCAGGAGGTATTCTACTTGGGGTTAATCTAGATCTTTTTGATGTTATTTCCTTGGATATTAGATCCTTCTTTGTTAGTGCTATCCTTAAAAATAAGAGTACTGATTTTACTTGTAGAATTACTACTGTTTATGGGTTAGCATATGAAGAGAAGAAACAAGAATTTATCTTTGAATTGGATGACCTTTTTATTAACTGGGATGGCCCAGCTATGATAGGGGGAGATTTTAATCTTGTGAAATCCCTTGAGTATAAATCCACTAGAAATGTAGACTTTAAATGGGTAGATAAGTTTAATACTTGGGTTGATCTTTGGCCCCTTATGGAAATTGGTCTCTCTGGGAGATCATATACCCGGGGGAACAATCAAGAAACCCTTATCATGTGTAAATTAGATATGATTTTTTGCACTACTAGTTTTGAGATTAATTTTTCTCTAGCTCATGCTAGAACCTTATCTAGGATATGGAGTGACCACACCCCTATAGTTTGGGACTCAGGAGAACAAGTGCTCTTGAAACCTTCTAGGTTTAAATTTGAGAAATGGTGCTTGAGTAGAGCTGACTTTAAGGATATAGTGGGCAAAGCTTGGTCTTTACAAGTTAATAGTAATGACCCCATGGACATTTGGCAAAGCAAGGTTAGGAACTTTAGGAAACTAGATAAAGGTTGGAATATGAACAGAGAGGCTACAATTAGAAGAAATAGGAGAGAGCTGATGGAGGAATATGATGCTCTAGATATCAAGTCTGAAAATCAAACCCTATCAGAGGATGAACGAGTAGACTGGATTTCATCTATGCTGGATTACATAAATATTGGATCCTAGAAGAAATTAAGGCAAGACAAAGATCTAGAGACATGAATGTAATGGAGGGTGATAGAAACACTACATACTTCCATGCAGTTGCTAACCAAAGAAGAAGGAAGAAGCTGATTAATGTCCTAGATGGGCCTGAGGGGCCTATCACATACATTAAAGACATGCTTCAAGTAGCTACTAATTACTACAAGAACTTGTTTGCTTGGGAACCCAGACCTGATATCCATCTAAAACAAGATTTATTTGGTGAAGAGGAAAAAGTTAGTGATAACGAAAATGTAGGTTTGGGAGCTGCTTTCACTGAAGAAGAGATCAGAGTAGCTGCCTTTACTTCCTATGCTGATGGGGCCCCAGTCCCTGATGGCCTTTTCTTTATGTTTTACTAGGCTTTCTGGGATGTTGTTAAGGATGATCTTTTGCTCATGTTCAATGCATGGAATAGAGACCAACTTAACCTTTTTAGGCTTAATTTTGCTATGATTACTTTGATTACCAAGGAAAATGATGCGAGAACTATGAAACAATTCAGGCCTATTAGTTTGTTAAACTGTTCTTTTAAGATGTTCACCAAAGTTCTAACTAATAGACTAGCTACTGTAATAGGTAGACTAATTTCCCCCAATCAATCTGCTTTTATTAGAGGTATGTTTATTTTAGAGAGTGTGGTTACTGCTCATGAGGTAATTCATGAGGTGCATAGAAGTAAGAATAAAGGTCTTGTGCTTAAAATAGATTATGAGAAAGCCCATGACCGAGTTAATCTTGATTTCTTGTTTGAAATCCTAGAACTTAAGGGGTTCTGCCCCACCTTTATTAGATTTATTAGACAGATCACCTTCGGAGGGTCTGTAGGAGTTAGAGTTAATGACTTTGAAAGTGATTTTTTCTTTCTGGGAAGGGCCTTAGACAAGGTGATCCCATTGCTCCCCTCCTTTTTAACCTTATGATATATGCGTTTGCTAGGATGTTAATCAAAGGCACAAAGTGTGGTGCTATTAGAGGCCTTTGCCCCCATTTCATCCCATGAGGAGTGGCCTGTTTGCAATATGCAGATGACACGCTCCTCTTCCTGGAACCTGATGAAGCTGAAGCTATTAACTTGAAATGGATCCTTATCTTCTTTGAACAAATTTCTGGGATGAGTATTAATTATCACAAAAGTGAACTCATTCCAATTAATATGGAAGAAGCAGAAGCAAATCCTTTTCTAGACATTTTTCTTGCATTATGGGTAGCTTTCCTGTTAAATACTTAGGGATAACTTTGCACTTTGAAAAACATAGGAGGGAGGATTTGCAACCCCTGATAGAAAACTTGTTGAGTAGGATTACTGGCTGGAGAGGGAAACTCCTCTCCTATGCTGCTAAAAGAGTGTTAATTCAGGCCTGCCTTTCTAGTATTCCTATATACCTTTTATCTTTCTTTAAATTTCCAAAATGGGCTCTTAAGCTTTTAGATTCTCACATGGCCAACTTCTTCTGGAATGATGAAGAAGGAAACCATAAACTGTATCTAGCAAACTGGCCTTCAGTTTTCATGAAAAAGGAGTGGAGGTTTAGGCATCCCAAATCTGCAAGACCTGAATCCGTGTCTTCTTGGTTCTTGGGTTAAAAGATATATCCAAGGGGAAGGAGCTCTATGGAGGAAAGTAATAGATGCTAAGTATAGGACTAAGTCGCCAAACAATCTTGTGTTGTCATGATCTCCATCCCTCCACTTTCTGGAAAGGGATCATGTGGGCCTCTAGGGCTGTAGACATAGGAAGTGGCATGTAGGTAATGGTGAATCCAGTAAGTTCTGGGAAGACATTTGGTTTGGTAACTCTACTTTAGCTACCCAATTCTAGGAGATTTATCTAATCTGTAACCAGCAAACAAAAACAATAGCTGAGTTGTGGGATGGAACTCAATTAAAATGTGACTTTAGGAGAACTTTTAGTGATAAAATGATGGTTCAATGGCATGATATTTTAGGAATTGTCCAAAATATAACCTACACTGATGAGGAAGATCAACTAATCTGGCAGTATGAAGCTAAGGGAGTTTATTCCTCTAGTTCTATGTACTCTTTAGTTAATTTTAGAGGTATAACCTAGATTTATATACATGCTATCTGGAAATTAAACCCCCCCTAGAATCCAGTTTTTCTTTGGTTATTCTCTCAGAATAAAATCATGACTAGAGACAATCTTAGGGCTAGGGGGATCCAGAAACCTTTAGAATGCAATCTCTGTAAGGAAATAGAATCTGTTCATCATTTATTTTTTGAGTGTTTAGTTTCTAGAATCATCTAGGAAGATGTTTAGGACATTTTTGGGGTTTTGGTTATGAATTTTGAATGTGTTGCTTCGAAATGGCTTGGTAATAAGAAACATTTACATTTAAATGTTTTTTCTTCGGTTGTCCTTTGGAGTATTTGGAATAATAGAAATAGCCTTGTCTTTAACAAGACATCTTGGATTAACATGAAACAGGTCTGGCACCTGGTTCTATCATAGCTAAGACTATGGAAGATGCCATTCAAGTAACTAGATGAAGGGAATATCAATATCTTCATGGAAAGGATGATCTGTAGACTAAGAAGTCCTCTGGCACTCTTGGTGAATTAAGCTACACTAGTTTTGAGTGGATTTCCACTTGGAAAACTAAAACACCATCAAGCTATGGAGGACGCGCATCACTAGGTCATCTCCATGCCCATCCTAAAGAAGATGATTCAATCCATGTGGTGTTCTAAGTCTGCTGCCTTTCACCCTGTTCCTTGTCTCGCGGCTGTAATGCTTTAATATACTCTGTAGTTTCCTGGTAGTTTTCTCTCCTCCCTACTGGGTTGAGTTACTGCTTTAGCTGCTTGGACTACTTTCATACTTGTTGTTGGAACTTGTTGGTTTCATTCCCAGTAATGGAACATGGGACATAGTCCCTTTTGATCTAAAAAAGGGGAAAAGTAACGATGAGGGGAAGACGTTATTGTGTTGTGATGGCAATGGTGGGTAATTTTTCACCTAAGACTAATCTAATGGCTATAGATTTATAACTTATATTGAATAAATGGCTAGATGTTTCTAATTTATGTGGGATTTTGTAGCTAATTCTCTAATTTCTGGTTAGCCCATCATGTACTTTTAATATATAATAGATAAAATACATCTTGGCATACATCAAACTATTTGCAATTCAAATATACACCAGTTTGACACTTATTGCCTCATTTAGACAAACTATATTTTTGGAAGGGATGTTTTGGGAAGAGGCTTGAGTAGAAAGCCATGAACCTTCATAGATAGTAGGTGATTTGAGAAGTGGCGATTTAGGTTAAAACTTGATTTATATACATTTCTTATGGTGGTAGGTCACATAATAAGACTCCCTGGGTAGATGCCACTATGTTTTACTCTTTTTGAATTTGTTGTGCATAAAATGACTTAATTAGCTAGATAAAACCTATTCGTTGTCTCTCTGTTGACTAGCAACCGAAGGGTAAAACTAAGTATATTGCACACGACCGTGTTAGTACTGGAGGGAAAAACTGAGTACAACCAAACTGCCATTGTTACACTCGAGGGCAGAACTGAGCACAACTAAGTCGCCAGGGTTAGACACGAGGGAAAAAAACGTGACTCACGGTACGCGTGTGCGGTGCACGGGGCGATAGCGGACACGTGTGGCCGTGCATGGTGCAGTAGTGTACGCAGTTACGCGGTGCACGGTGGTGCAACGAAACGTCGCTTCCCTTCTCCTTTAATAGAGGCCTCCTCACTCTCACTCATCACTCACTCGCTCACTCAACCATCTCCACTATCCCATCACCTTCTATAAACCCGCAAGAAAGCCCCAACCATGCCGGAATGGAGAAGAACGACGCAGTGGCCATCGGCACCTCCAAGGCCACAAGCGAGGAGGCCCCCCGTCCCCGTACAAGCCCCCGTCTAGGCATCGAAGGCAGCCGCCGTCCCCGTCCCCGGATCCACAGTAGCCGCTGGCGAGGAGGCCCCCACCGGTCTCAAAATAGAGAGAGGATAAATGTGAGGAAAAACTAAGCGGCTGGGGAAATTAAGTACAACTAACAAACATAGGGCACGATAATATAAAACCCTAATAGATAAGGGTACCATCTAAAGTGATGTGTACTGTTATGGCGAGACTAGTATATCTTTAACGCAAAATGATGTGTCCTAGGGCATAGTGCCCATGAGAAAGCCCATGAGGTTGATCTAAAGTCACTCTAGGCTCCTAGAAACCGACCACATTCTGCTTCCATGACTACGATACATACACAAAGATGTTATCATGTGATGATAAAGTATTAATGTCAATCAAGGTGACATTACTAAGTTGCAAAGGATTTGGGACTGTAAAGTATAGGCCCAAGTCTCAACCTCTTCCATGAGCAAGCATGTTCAAGGTACCGGGATATATGGTGCCAATGATTAAGAACAAATGTAGCTAGTTTATTTGTACTCTAGTGCAAGGGGGGGACTGTTGGAAATATGCCCTAGAGACAAATAATAATAAGGATTATTATCATATTTCATAAAGTTTATGATTAAGTTTTATATCATGCTATAACTATATTGAAAGGAAACATCAATACACGTGTGATATATAAACAATCAGGGGTTCCCAGTGAAACTCTAGTCACTGGTTCATTGGTCAACAAATGATCAAGGTTTCCTGATCATGTGGCATTTATGCTAGTTGGAAATGGAGTCACCTCATTCTGTGAATGAGATGACGAACTAATACCGAACCTAAACATCGTGACCTGATCATGTCATGAAGTTCAAGTTACAATGATTAGAATAGACCTAGTGTACTATTTCTTAGTTCATGAGGCTATATTAATCACTATCTCCCGAGGGTACTTTGGTAGCATCAAACATCACACGGTTAAACGGTGATCATAAAGGTGTGTTCAGGTATTCGGAGGAACGGTAGAGGAATTATACGTCAAGAGCGGGATTTGTCTATCCGCGTGACGGAAAGATACTCGAGGGCCCACTCGGAGAAGTTATATCCAATAGCCACGCAACGTGTGATTTGATCACAGGGATATCACTTGTTGGAACGAGTTAAGTAGCATTTGTTAGTAACGAGATTGAACCCGACATGGTGATGTCATTGATCAGATCTCGGGCAATGCAAGTATGAGAGACAAAAGGAATAAGACATGATGTTCATGGTTCAAATGATGAAAGATTTTGTGGAATGCACAGGGGTCACATGGCCATCCAGGTCCCTTTGTTGATCATTGGTCCAGGAGTGTCCTGACCATGTCTGGAGTGTTCTCGAATCATGGGGTATCACGCTTAAGGGCTTGGTGATTCTTAGATAGTGTTTATAGGATTGGTAGAATCACCGAAGAAAGAGAACAGAGAAAAACGGTAAGTCCGGAGGATGTCCGGAGTGGAGGTGGAAGGTGCTCCATAACCACGGAGATTGAATAATATGTGAATGAATGTTAAATATTGATTTAATCATTTATTCATAATTAATTAATAAATATAAAATCAATTAAAGGGTTAAAATACCTTAATGGGCCAAATCCGGAGGGAGAAAGGTCCAATAGGGAAAGACCAAAGGAGGAAGGAGGAGGGGGATGGCCGGCTGGGCCTTGGCCACCCGCGTGGGGCCCACTTGGGCCTCCTTGGCCGGCCGACGACTGCCCCTATCCCCTCTCTTCGTTTAGTCCCACATGGCTAAGCTAGTTAGCCATGGAGTGGGATTTCCCTTATATATAGTGGGGTATTTTGACCAAATAATACACACAATATTCAATAAAGTTTTCCTCACTTTTGGGGATCCCTCCAATTGATCTCTCTCTCTCTCTCTCTCTCTCTCTCTCTCTCTCTCTCTGACGAGGGGTAACCTCGGCAATGTCCATGGTGAAAGACTTAGGGTTTTACGGAAAAGAGAACGCTGGGGATTTCGTCGTATGTCAGGAAAACAATGGAGTCAAAGTCGCCTGAATATTGGGAAATTGCACTATTACAAGTTGCCTGGGAGATTTTGGTGTCTATTGTCTAGATCTAAAGTTGGGTGTAATGTCTATTGTATTGTGTTACCTCCTCCTCGTTGGCCCCTCCTAGCCTTTATATATGGGGAGGCTAGGTTTCGAGTACCAATACGAGTAGGTTACAAGCTAGAGTTTGTATCTAATCTAGTCTTGTACTTTCCTTGTCTTATATCGCTAGGAGTCTGTGTCCTAGTATACTTCGTATCAGCCAAACCGTCGTGGGCTTCATGGATCTTGACAAATCTTTGAGTGAGGCTTCTGTTGGGCCGCACCATATATACCAATAATAGGCACCCGAAGAGTTATGCCCATGTCAGTAGCCCCCGAGGCTATGTTCGGATGCTTGCGTCTGAGCATAGGCTTAAATTCCTTTTAAATATACTCACAAGGTCAACTCAAAGATTTCTTTGGATGCGTGAACTTATCAATGTACTTTGGCTGATGCAATTGATGATGTTGTCTTGTTCTTCAAGTGATGTCAGCATTTTTATCGGGCGCTCCCGATGGGAGTAACCTTTGAGGGTATACTCGGGTAGACTCAAAGTTATGCTTCTTAACTGTAGATATTCTTCCATCGACTCCTATTTGGAGGATTTCTGTTTTTTCTATCGGGTGCGCGGCCAGCGCTCCCGATGGGAGTAGCTCCTGAGGCTATGTTCGGGTGTTTGCACCAGAGCATAGGCTCAGAGATCTCATTCATCCGAGAATTTCTCCGAGTAGATAAAATAGGGACCTATAAAGACATGTAGATTATCTAAAATCAGCCAAAAATATAACTTATTGTAATTTCTTTCGGATGTGTGAATTTGGAACTTGATATATTTGAAACTTTATATATTTTTACCGATGGCTATGGCATTTACGCCCCTCGCGAGACCTTTTCGTTAGCCAGATGCCCATTGGGCTGGATCAGCTACTTGGGTCAAAGCGTGTTTTTGACGTATTTCATGGCGGAGCCAAATAATTTTTAATTTGCGCTGAGTTGCGAAGCCCCCGAGTATCGAAGTATGATCATGTAATAATTTATTCGACTGAGCCCTCGAGTATCGGGTGTAATAGAGTATTGAAAAGTAGACTCGGTTAAGAGAACTTAGCTTTATTGATAGCGGGTGAGCAAATATGATCTTCACCCGAGGAATTTCTCGACTCGGGTCTTGATTTTTCTCGCGTGCGCCACCATTTGACGTGAGCGGTGTTTAGTAAACTCCGTGGGAGGACCCGGCAAAATAACTCAATGTAGTTGACATCCTTGCAAAAAGAACATACAGACTTATGAAGAACTTGCATCATGCCACGAACCGGGACCAAATACCCCTCGATGGTCCCAATCCAGGACAGAGATCTAAATTAAATCGAGGCAGAAATTGAATTGATCTAGTATTTTTGAAAAATTCTTCTACAAATTAATCAAGACAGATATCTAAATCGAGGCATTTCATTAATTCGATCACAAATTATTCCTAAACAAAGGTGCGATTTTACAAATTCTTCCTAGTCGACAATTTCACTTCCGCTGCCACTGTGCTCCGAGCCGCCGGCTTCCTCGCCGTCATTGGACGGAACCTCCACGATTTCCGCATTATTCGCGAGCGGTGTCGATGACGGTGTACTTGGTCCGTCTAGGGACGGACCAGAACCTCTCCCGCCCTTCTCGGTTGCGGAGATCCGGGTGCACCACGCGCCCGTAAACAATGCGGTTGCCAATCTTGGCCTTCCACTCCTTCTTGAACAGCCGGGGCCAGTACGGGCTGGCCCCCGCGTACCGGGGCAGCGCCCTCTTCCACGCAGGCATCTGGCGGCGACGCGCCATGATTTCGCTCTCCATCTCGGCTCCGCTATAATAAGCCTCGCCCATCCACTTATTTTTTCTGGAATTTTGTGTGGGAGGTGGATGCTAGGTTTTTTTCTTCACACTGCACACAAGGTGTTCGACGAAATGTCCGAGCCATGCTTAAGTTCGCACAACACGGTATCCTCGGCCGAGGTTAGCAACCTTATCTTCTTTATCTGTAATTGATACAAAAATATTGCATGTGTCCATGTAGGATGGTCATTTCACTATTCACAATGTCATTGTCATGGTTAATTATTATGACGCAGATCGATGCGCGGATGCGATGGATGTACGACGACCGACGTGATTCCGATTTTATTGTAGGCCTGCATAAATTTATCGATTTGGCTAAGGCAAACAAAGTGGATAATTTTATGCCTTGTCCCCGCGTCGACTGTCAAAACGTGGTGGAGCACTCTGCCCCGAGAATTCAAAGCCATCTGCTTCGGAGAGGTTTCATGCCCGGATATTATTGTTGGGCCATGCACAGAGAAAGAGGGGTTAGGATGGAAGAAAATGAAGAAGAGGAGGATGATGACATCTATCCTATGTCCCCTTAAGAATATGGTGATACTGCAATGGAAGACAATGAAGAAGAGGGAGGCGGCAATGAAGAAGAACAACGGGCATCGAATGAGCCCGTTGATGGTCTTGGTCGGGTCATTTCTGATGCAAAGCAACAATGCGATACAGAAAGGGAGAAGCTTAAGTTGGAGGCCATACAAAAGGATCACAAAAGGTTGTTGTACCCAAATTGCAAAGATAGCCGCACAAAGCTCGGTACCACACTTGAACTGCTGAAATGGAAGGCAGAGACTGGCTTATTTGACAAGGGATTTAAGAAGTTACTGAAAATAATGAAGCCGAAGCTTCCAAAGGATAACGAGCTGCCCGAGACAACGTACGAAGCAAAGAAGACTATCTGCCCTATAGGATTAGATGTGGAGAAGATACATGCATGCATTAATGACTGCATCCTGTACCGCGGTGAGAAGTACGAGTGATACGGATCATGCCAATGATCCTATGTTTTGTCCCGATCTTTCATAGCGAGTCAACCTGGATAGTAATCCTTCCAATCACGAGATGAACGCAACCTGAAGAAGAGGAATCAATCCAGCAAGTAACGTGATGAAGATCACCATGCCTCAAACCTGAGCACGACAATCCTTGATGAACACAAGAACCTTTGCAGCAATAATAATCTGATAACGGTATCGCCGTCCCCGGAGGGATGATACACGGTGGAGCACAATATAGTTTTTAGACTAAACAACTGAACTCCCCTAAACCCTAGGTGGCTGGCTCCTTTATATAGGAGGCCTGCAACTAGTCGGTTGGATAGACCCAAACCGAACACACAAACGGACTCGAACCTAACATGGACTCGGACTCAATAACATAGCAAAATATTTGACACAACCTTAGACTTATCATTACATATCGTAGGTCATCCTGGCGTGCCAATCATCAATGGGATGCGCCCGCATCACCTAGCTTGGTGGAGTCCTAAAATTAGGCTTCACCTCCTCCTTCATGCCCATATCATCATCCCCCCCTTCAAGAAGCGTTGTCCCCAACGCTTGTTGGTCGGGTCGAAAAGGTGGCGTGATATGAAGAATCGCTTCACGCGTCTTCGCCATCTTCAAGTCTTGCTTGCCTTCCTCACCACATCCTCCCTCTTGGCCTGCTCGACTTGATACAGCCCTTGGCGCCTGCACCTCCTTGCGTCTCCATACGAGCTTGGACCTAGGCGCCATCGTCTTCTTCTTCTTCTTCTCAACTTTTGTTGGAACCCGTAGTTGCTGAACATGGACTATCTTTGCACGACCCTGCATAAGATGAGTAATGCCTGGACCAAACAACTGACGAACATGTCCATCCTTGCCTGTATGCATCCGCACAACTGTCCCAACAAAACGCCTCACATGTGTGCTAACAAAACTTCTCTTGTTACCCCGCTGCACCATATGCACTGGAACATCAGGAGCACAAATATCATCCGTCTGAACACCTGTGTCAACACATACAACCTTCGGAACACATGCTGCAACATCCTTCCTCTCAGCAATAAGAGGATGCACTTCAACTGGCTTGTCACTAACAAGTTCCACTGACTTGTCATCTACATGCATAGCTGAGGCAATATCAACATTATCGCACTGTGCATCATGCTCTCCATCCTGCACCTTAGCTAGCCCAGATTTTGGCTTAGCCTTGCGCACCTTCTCCTTATGTACCACCAGCTCTACATCAGACTTTATGTTAATATCCTGCATAGGCTTCAAAGTCTGCTGTTTGCCATCATGCATAAAAGAATATGTATTTGCTCTTCCAGCATGTGTAACGTTGCGATCATACTGCCATGGACGACCAAGTAACAGCCCACATACCTCCAATGGCAACACATCGCACTCAATCTCATCAATATAATCACCAACTGTAAATGGCACACACACCTTATGAGTTACCTTCACCATACCGCAGCTATTTAACCACTGTAGATGCTTAGGTTCAGGAATACGCCATGTAGACAACCCCAATGCTGCCACCATTGCCTTGCTAATGCCATTAGTACAGCTTCCTCCATCAACAATCAACTTGCATGCTTTCCCTTTGATCATACACTGCGCCTGAAATAAATTCCAACGCTGGCCCTTGTCAACTGTCATGCAAGCATTGTCTTGTACTTTCTTGAGTTGCAAATTCAGCCCACTCAATGGTACTACATCCTCCGGAACAATCACCTTGTCCTCTATCTCTGATGGTGCCAAAAATTTAGCACGTAAATTTTTTTTGTAGTCCTCCCAAACAGTATTTATTGAGATACCTCGCGTACGTGTGTCCACATTTCACCACCGGAAAATTCGCGCATCCTCACGCCTTTTTGCAAGACGAAAAGCGATAGTGTCGTCAAACTGCATATCTGGAGAAAGATCAACACATAAGCGAAAACCAGCTTGCATTGTCTCTTCCCATATTTTGTATTCTGTCGAGGTTGCAGTATGTAGGAGCTTCCACTTTAATTTACTAGAATCCCAGCGGACTCAATTTTTCAGGTCTAGATAATCATTGTAGACGTCTTGTGCTGAAAAATCACTAACATTACCTTCAAGATCCATCTTTATTTTCCCCTTTTTCCAAGCCTTCACTGAGTCCTGGACGAAAAAAACAACCCACGCTGGAACACGGTCTCTTTTGTGATCGAGCGAACAATCACGCCAGTCGCCAGGGGATGCGCACGTAGCGATCTCTTTTTTTTAAACCGCCTCGATCGGATCTGCTCGAGCAGCAGTGCCAGGGAAACGGGACGGGTACGATCGCCCCAGGGACTCGGTCCTGACGCGTACGACGGGTGGCTTCTTCTCTATTTTTTTCTTTGTGCTGAAGGACTCCACGGAGTATAAGGCACGTTATCAGGTTTTTTTCTCACGTACGTTGACTGCATACTCCTGCGGGACTCCTGCACGCTCGGGCGCTGCGGCCTCGTTCACCAGGAATGCGCGTGCGACGCCAGGCTCTTTCTTCGCGAGCGCGTGCGACGCCAAGCGGAGAGCGAGGCGTACGGCGGCGGGTCTCTCTCTCCTTCCTTTTTTTTCACCCCCCCGATCGGATCTGATAAAAAAAATCCAGCTCGCGATGGAAACAAATCAGAAAAACAACGATCGATTCCCGCGATTTCTTCTTGTCCACGATCGGGTGGATGATTCTTCCAATCACGTACAAGAACGCCTCCAAGATCTGATCTGATCTGCCTACAAATCTCAATCTCCACAAACAGATCTGTAAACTTCTTGTAAAAATAGTCCACAGATGATCCAAAAACACGCTGTGATCAACGAGAGCTCTGATACCACCTGATACGGATCGTGCCAATGATCCTATGTTTTGTCCCGATCTTTCACAGCGAATCAACCCGGATAGCAATCCTTCCAATCACGAGATGAACGCAACCGGAAGAAGAGGAATCAATCCAGCAAGTAACGTGATGAAGATCACCACGCCTCAAACCTGAGCACGACAATCCTTGATGAACACAAGAACCTTCACAGCAATAATAATCTGATAACGGTATCGCCGTCCCCGGAGGGATGATACACGGTGGAGCTAGTTTTTAGACTAAACAACTGAACTCCCCTAAACCCTAGGTGGCTGGCTCCTTTATATAGGAGGCCTGCAACTAGTCGGTTGGATAGACCCAAACCGAACACACAAACGGACTCGAACCTAACATGGACTCGGACTCAATAACATAGAAAAATATTTGACACAACCTTAGACTTATCATTACATATCGTAGGTCGTCCCGGCGTGCCAATCATCAATGGGATGCGCCCGCATCACCTAGCTTGGTGGAGTCCTAAAATTAGGCTTCACCTCCTCCTTCATGCCCATATCAACGAGAATATGGATAAATGCCCGGTATGCACTGCATGTCGATACAAGATCAGACAAGATGACCCTAGTGATGTTGAGGGCAATGACGAGACCCCCAGGAAGAGGGTTCCTGCTAAGGTTATGTGGTATGCTCCTATAATACCACGGTTGAAATGTCTGTTTAGAAACAAAGAGCATGCCAGGTTGTTGCGATGGCACAAAGAAGAGCGTAGGAAAGACGGGAAACTGAGATACCCCGCCGATGGGTCGCAGTGGAGAAACATCGAGAGAAAGTACTCGAACTTAGCAGGTGACACGAGGAACTTATGGTTTAGTCTAAGTACAGATGGCACGAATCCTTTTGGCGAGCAGAGCTACAGTCACAACACCTGGCCAGTAACTCTATGTATCTACAACCTTCCTCCTTGGTTGTGCATGAAGCGGAAGTTCATTATGATGCCAGTGGTCATCCAAGGACCGAAGCAACCCAGCAACGACATTGATGTGTACCTAAGGCCATTAGTCGATGAACTTTTGCAGTTGTGGGCAGAACCAGGTGTAAAGGTGTGGGATGAGCACAAACAGGAGCCATTTGACGTACGAGCGTTGTTGTTCGTAACCATCAATGATTGGCCTGCTCTTAGTAACATTTCAGGACAATCAAACAAGGGATACAATGCATGCACGCACTGTTTAGATAAGACTAAAGGTACATATTTGGATAAACGTAAGAAGGTTGTGTACCTGGGGTGTCGTAAATTTCTTCTGACCAATCATCAAGTAAGAAAGAAAGGCAAGCATTTCAACGGTGAGGCAGATTACCGGAAGAAGCCTAAGCTCCCTAAAGGTGCTGATGTATTTGGTATGGTGAAGGACCTAGAAGTAATCTTTGGAAAGGGTCCTGGCGGTCAATCTGTTCCGAAAGACCCCATTACCGGACACACGACCATGTGGAAAAAGAAATCTATATTTTGGGAGCTTGAGTATTGGAAAGACCTAGAGGTCCGTTCTTCAATCGACGTGATGCACGTGACGAAGAATCTTTGCATGAACCTGCTAGGCTTCCTGGGCGTGTATGGGAAGACAAAAGATACACCAGAAGCACGGGAGGACCAACAACGTATCAAAGACCCATACAACAAGCATACTAATAAAGGTCGTGAATACTTAAGCAGCTACGCTCTTACCAAAGCAGAGAAGGATTTTTTTGAAGTACTTTACAGTATCAAGGCCCCTGCTGGCTTCTCGTCAAATATAAAGGGAATAATAAATATGGCAGAGAAAAAATTCTAGAACCTAAAGTCTCATGATTACCACGTGATTATGACGTAGTTGCTTCTGGTTGCATTGAGGGGGCTTCTACCGGAAAATGTTCGAGTAGCCATTGTGAAGCTATGTGCATTCCTCAATGCAATATCTCAGTAGGTAATCGACCGAGAAAGTCTGGAAAGGCTACAGAAGGATGTGGTCCAATGTCTTGTCAGTTTTGAGTTGGTGTTCCCCCCGTCCTTCTTCAACATTATGACACATCTCTTAGTTCACCTAGTCAAAGATATTTCCATTCTCGGTCCTGTATTTCTGCACAATATGTTCCCCTTCGAGAGGTTCATGGGAGTCTTAAAGAAATATGTTCGTAACCATGCTAGGCCATAAGGGAGCATCTCCAAGGGCTATGGAACAGAGGAGGTCATTGTGTTCTTTGTAGACTTTCTTCCTGACCTTAAGCCGATTGGTGTTCCTGAATCACGGTATGAGGGGAGACTGAGTGGAAAAGGCATGCTAGGAAAGAAAGCTATGATATTTAGGGACATGCATTCTTTGAATCAAGCACACTACACAGTTCTACAAAGTTCTACCTTCGTGGCTCCGTATATCGAGGAACACATGAATGTTGTACGCTCCAAAGTCTCGGGGAAGGATGACTACTGGATTAAAGAAAATCACATGGAGATTTTTGGCACTTGGTTGCAATTACATCTCATGAATGACACCACTATTGGAGATCAGCTCTACTTGCTGGCCGTGACACCATCTGCAACTGTATTGACTTTCCAAGGGTACGAGATAAATGGGAATACATTTTACACGATTGCCCAAGATAAAAAGAGAACCAACCAAAACTGTGGTGTCCGCTTTGATGCAACATGCGAGAATGGGAAAAAGGACACATACTATGGTTACATAGAGGAGATATGGGAACTTGACTATGGACCTACTTTTAAGGTCCCTTTGTTTTGGTGCAGTTGGGTCAACATGAATGGAGAAGAGGTAAAGGTAGACCAGCTGTACGGAATGACAACAGTGGATCTCAAGAATATAGGTTATAGAGAGGAACCATTCGTCCTAGCCATTGATGTGGCTCATGTTTTTTATGTGAAGGACATGTCCTCTAGACCGAAAAGAAAAAAAATAAGGAAACGAATACATCAGACGATGAGCCCAGGCGTCACATAGTTCTTTTAGGGAAAAGAAACATCGCGGGAGTCGAGGACAAGAAAGACATGTCAGCAGATTATGATAAGTTTGATGAAATTCCGCCCTTCACCATGAAAACTAACCCAAGCATCCCGTTAAGCAAACAAGATGCTCCATGGTTACGGCCTAAGAAGCGATCATAGGCAAGGGATCGACATATGTGATGAAGGATGCATACCCTAAACCCTAAACCCTATGTAAATCTATGTAATGTATGGAAACTTTATGTGATGTATGAAAACTTTATATGAGAATTGGCTTCACAAAACACCCCGATTTGGTGGTACCAATGCCAAACTTTAATTTGGTGGTTGCTTCATAGAACACCCCGATTTCGGCACCTCAAAAATGAAAATTGGCTTTTTCGTGCGTCGAAAAGGAAAACTTCCTCTAGAGGACGGGATCCTAAGACATCTTCGAGAAGCTCCGCCATAGTGGTGTCCCTGGTCTCGCACACCATCATGCAGTTCTTCACAAGAATGCATACCTATTTATAGATTAAGCGGCACAACATAGTGTCAGGCACTGATGACATAATGTCGACACACTCACCCCTGGCATAGTGCTGCCACCCACCCAAAATAGTGTCATCATTTACTGGCTTAGTGCTGCCCACTGAGGACATAGTGTCGACATGTTGTCGCCACATCCACATTTAGTCCCGGTTGGTGCCTCCAACAGGGACTAAAGGTTTATCATATCTTTAGTCCCGGTTGTTGGCTTTAATTTTGTTTTTTAGATTAGTAGTAATTAATTGACTAACGGCAGGGATGAAGCTTCTTAGCCCGGGGTAGAGCCTCTCTTAACTTGAAGTGGATCTCTAATGAAATAGAATGCTGTGAACCTATAAATGATTTTTAAATAAATTCACAAGCATTATATCATGTACTTGTAGTTCAAATCTGGGCAACCTCCTACAGATTCGGCAGGAATTTGTCTTTTTCATGAGGGATGGACGGAAAGGTTCCAGATACACCGGTTGGGAAATTGTCCATCTAAGGTGGTCTCGTATTTTTTAAAAATGGGTTGGTACCAATGCCAAACTTTAATTTGGTGGTTGCTTCAGAGAACACCCAGATTTCGGCACCTCAAAAATGGAAATTGGCTTTTTCGTGCGTCGAAAAGGAAAACTTCCCCCCGCAACATCGTAAGCCATCCAAAGATGCACATGTGTGCACAATATGGGCACATTATCACAAACTATGCCCTGATTCTAGCCATAACATTGGTGGTTTGACCTAAATGCCATGAAACCTCGAACATGATAGGTCATTTTGTGAAGGATTTTTTATGGTGTTTGCAATTTTTCAAGTTTAATATTTTTCCTTGCAACTATGACACATAATATGACACCATGCGAAGGTTTCACATTGTTTGGATGATTTTTGAATTTCTTATGCCCGTTTCAAACTATATTCAAAACGGTGGGCATGAAGCTTCTTAGCCCGGAGCAGAGCCTCGCAGAAATTGAAGTGGATCTCTGAGGAAGTAGCATGTTGTGAACCTATAAATGATTTTTAAAAAAATTCACAAGCATTATATCATGTACTTGTAGTTCAAATCTGGGCAACCTCCTACGGATTCGAGAGGAATTTGTCTTTTTCATGAGGGATGGACGGAAAGGTTCCAGATACACCGGTTGGGAAATTGTCCATCAAAGGTGGTCTCGTATTTTTGAAAAATGGGTTGGTACCAATGCCAAACTTTAATTTGGTGGTTGCTTCAGAGAACACCCAGATTTCGGCACCTCAAAAAATGGAAATTGCCTTTTTCGTGCGTCGAAAAGGAAAACTTCCTCCTGCAACATCGTAAGCCATCACAAGATGCACATGTGTGCACAATATGGGCACATTATCACAAACTATGCCCTGATTCTAGCCATAACATTGGTGGTTTGACGTAAATGCCATGAAACCTCGAACATGATAGGTCATTTTGTGAAGGATTTTTTATGATGTTTGCAATTTTTCAAGTTTAATATTTTTCTTGCAACTATGACACATAATATGACACCACGCGAAGGTTTAACATTGTTTGGATCATTTTTGAATTTCTTATGCCTGTTTCAAACTATATTCAAAACGGTGGGCATGAAGCTTCTTAGCCTGGGGCAGAGCCTCGCTGAACTTGAAGTGGATCTCTGATGAAATAGCATGTTGTGAAGCTATAAAGGTTTTTAAAAAAAATCACAAGCATTATATCATGTACTTGTAGTTCAAATCTGGGCAACCTCCTACCGATTCGGCAGGAATTTGTCTTTTTCATGAGGGATGGACGGGGACGTTCGAGATACACCGGTTGGGAAATTGACCATCTAAGGTGGTCTAGTATTTTTGAAAAATGGGTTGGTACCAATGCCAAACTTTAATTTGGTGGTTGCTTCATAAAACACCCCGATTTTGGCACCTCAAAAAATGGAATATGCCTTTTTCGTGCGTCGAAAAGGAAAACTTCCTTCGGCAACATCGCAAGCCATCGCAAGATGCACATGTGTGCACAATATGGGCACATTATCACAAACTATGTCCTGATTCTAGCCATAACATTGGTGGTTTGACCTAAATGCCATGAAACCTTGAACATGATAGGTCATTTTGTGAAGGATTTTTTATGATGTTTGCAATTTTTCAAGTTTAATATTTTTCCTTGCAACTATGACACATAATATGACACGACGCGAAGGTTTCACATTGTTCGGATCTTTTTGAATTTCTTATACCCGTTTCAAACTATATTCAAAACGGCAGGCATGAAGCTTCTTAGCCCGGGGCAGAGCCTCGGTGAACTTGAAGTGGATCTCTGAGGAAATAGCATGTTGTCAACCTATAAATGATTTTTAAAAAAATTCTCAAGAATTATATCATGTACTTGTAGTTCAATATGGGCAACCTCCAACCGATTCGGCAGGAATTTGTCTTTTTCATGAGGGATGGACGGAAAGTTTCCAGATACACCGGTTGCGAAATTGTCCATCTAAGGTGGTCTAGTATTTTTGAAAAATGGGTTGGTACCAATGCCAAAATTTAGTTTGGTGGTTGCTTCACAGAACACCCCGATTTTGGCACCTCAAAAAATAGAAATTGGCTTTTTCATGCGTCTTAAAGGAAAACTTCCTCCCGCAACATCCTAAGCCATCCCAAGATGCACATGTGTGCATAATATGGGCACATTATCACAAACTATGCCCTGATTCTAGCCATAATATTGGTGGTTTGACCTAAATGCCATGAAACCTCGAACATGATAGGTCATTTTGTGAAGGATTTTTTATGATGTTTGCAATTTTTCAAGTTTAATATTTTTCCTTGCATCTATGACACATAATATGACACCACGCGAAGGTTTAACATTGTTTGGATCATTTTTTAATTTCTTATGCCCGTTTCAAACTATATTCAAAACAGAGGGAATGAAGCTTCATAGCCCAGGGCAGAGCCTCGCTGAACTTGAAGTGGATCTCTGATGAAATAGCATGTTGTGAACCTATAAATGATTTTTAAAAAAATTCACAAGCATTATATCATGTACTTGTAGTTCAAATCTTGGCAACCTCCTACCTATTCGGCATGAATTTGTCTTTTTCATGAGGGATGGACAGAAAGGTTACAAATACACCGGTTGCGAAATTGTCCATCTAAGGTGGTCTAGTATGTTTGAAAAATTGGTTGGTACCAATGCCAAAATTTAATTTGGTGGTTGCTTCACAGAACACCCCGATTTCGGCGCCTCAAAAATGGAAATTGCCTTTTTGGTGCGTCTTAAAGGAAAACTTCCTCCCGCAACATCCTAAGCCATCCCAAGGTGCACATGTGTGCATAATATGGGCACATTATCACAAACTATGCCCTGATTCTAGCCATAACATTGGTGGTTTGACCTAAATGCCATGAAACCTCGAACATGATAGGTCATTTTGTGAAGGATTTTTTATGATGTTTTCAATTTTTCAAATTTAATATTTTTCCTTGCATCTATGACACATAATATGACACCACGCGAAGGTTTAACATTGTTTGGATCATTTTTGAATTTCTTATGCCCGTTTCAAACTATATTC
Organism: Avena eriantha; assembly: GCA_910589775.1. Lineage (NCBI taxonomy): Eukaryota > Viridiplantae > Streptophyta > Magnoliopsida > Poales > Poaceae > Avena > Avena eriantha. The sequence goes on from OU342742.1 coordinate 2,100,562, forward strand.
AAAACAGAGGGAATGAAGCTTCATAGCCCAGGGCAGAGCCTCGCTGAACTTGAAGTGGATCTCTGATGAAATAGCATGTTGTGAACCTATAAATGATTTTTAAAAAAATTCACAAGCATTATATCATGTACTTGTAGTTCAAATCTTGGCAACCTCCTACCTATTCGGCATGAATTTGTCTTTTTATGAGGGATGGACAGAAAGGTTACAAATACACCGGTTGAGAAATTTTCCATCTAAGGTGGTCTAGTATGTTTGAAAAATTGGTTGGTACCAATGCCAAACTTTAATTTGGTGGTTGCTTCACAGAACACCCCGATTTCGGCGCCTCAAAAATGGAAATTGCCTTTTTGGTGCGACGAAAAGGAAAACTTCCTCCTACAACATCGTAAGCCATCCCAAGGTGCACATGTGTGCACATTATGGGCACATTATCACAAACTATGCCCTGATTCAAGCCATAACATTGGTGGTTTGACCTAAATGCCATGAAACCTCGAACATGATAGGTCATTTTGTGAAGGATTTTTTATGATGTTAGCAATTTTTCAAATTTAATATTTTTCCTTGCAACTATGACACATAATATGACACCACGCGAAGGTTTCACATTGTTTGGATCATTTTTGAATTTCTTATGCCCGTTTCAAAATATATTCAAAACGGCGGACATGAAGCTTCTTAGCCTGGGGCAGAGCCTCGCTGAACTTAAAGTGGATCTCTAATGAAATAGCATGTTGTGAACCTATAAATGATTTTTAAAAAATTCATAAGCATTATATCATGTACTTGTAGTTCAAATCTGGGCAACCTCCTACCGATTCGGCATGAATTTGTCTTTTTCATGAGGGATGGACAGAAAGGTTACAGATACACCGGTTGGGAAATTTTCCATCTAAGGTGGTCTAGTATTTTTGAAAAATTGATTGGTACCAATGCCAAACTTTAATTTGGTGTTTGCTTCACAGAACACCCCGATTTCGGCACATCAAAAATGGAAATTGGCTTTTTCGAGCGTCGAAAAGGAAAACTTCCTCCTGCAAACATCGTAAGCCATCCCAAGATGCACATGTGTGCACAATATGGGCATATTATCACAAACTACCCTGATTCTAGCGATAACATTGGTGGTTTGACCTAAATGCCATGAAACCTCGAACATGATAGGTCATTTTGTGACGGATTTTTTATGATGTTTGCAATTTTTCAAGTATAAATTTTTTCCTTGCAACTATGACACATAATATGACACCACGCGAAGGTTTCACATTGTTTGGATCATTTTTGAATTTCTTATTCCCGTTTCAAACTATATTCAAACGGTGGGCATGGAGCTTCTTAGCCTGGGGCAGAGCCTCGTGAACTTGAAGTGGATCTCTGATGAAATAGCATGTTGTGAACCTATAAATGTTTTTTAAAAAATTCATAAGCATTATATCATGTACTTGTAGTTCAAATCTGGGCAACCTCCTACCGATTCGGGAGGAATTTGTCTTTTTCATGAGGGATGGACGGGAAGGTTCCAGATACACCGGTTGGGAAATTTTCCATCTAAGGTGGTCTAGTCTTTTTGAAAAATGGGTTGGTACCAATGCCAAACTTTAATTTGGTGGTTGCTTCACAGAACACCCCGATTTTGGCACCTCAAAAAATGGAAATTGCCTTTTTCGGGCGTCGAAAAGGAAAACTTCCTCCTGCAACATCGCAAGCCATCGCAAGATGCTCATGTGTGCACAATATGGGAACATTATCACAAACTATGCCCTGATTCTAGCCATAACATTGGTGGTTTGACCTAAATGCCATGAAACCTCAAACATGATAGGTCATTTTGTGAAGGATTTTTAATGATTTTTGCAATTTTTCAAGTTTAATATTTTTCCTTGCAACTATGACACATAATATGACACCACGCGAAGGTTTCACATTGTTTGGATCTTTTTGAATTTCTTATGCCCGTTTCAAACTATATTCAAAACGGCGAGCATGAAGCTTCTTAGCCCGGGGCAGAGCCTCTATAAACTTGAAGTGGATCTCTGAGGAAATAGCATGTTGTGAACCTATAAATGATTTTTAAAAAAATTCCCAAGCATTATATCATGTACTTGTAGTTCAAATCTGGGCAACCTCCTACCGATTCGGCAGGAATTTGTCTTTTCCATGAGGGATGGACGGAAAGTTTCCAGATACACCGGTCGGGAAATTTATCTAAGGTGGTCTAGTATGTTTGAAAAATGGGTTGGTACCAATGCCAAACTTTAATTTGGTGGTTGCTTCACAGAAAACCTCGATTTTGGCACCTCAAAAAATAGAAATTGGCTTTTTCATGCGTCGAAAAGGAAAACTTCCTCCCGCAACATCGTAAGCCATCCCAAGATGCACATGTGTTCACAATATGGGCACATTATCACAAACTACCCTGATTCTAGCCATAACATTGGTGGTTTGACCTAAATGCCATGAAACCTCGAACATGATAGGTCATTTTGTGAAGGATTTTTTATGATGTTTGCAAATTTTCAAGTTTAATATTTTTCCTTGCAACTATGACACATAATGTGACACCAGGCGAAGGTTTAACATTGTTTGGATCATTTTGAATTTGTTATGCCCATTTCAAACTATATTCAAAACGGTGGGCATGAAGCTTCTTAGCCTGGGGCAGAGCCTCGCTGAACTTGAAGTGGATCTTTGATGAAATAGCATGTTGTGAACCTATAAATGTTTAAAAAAAAATCACAAGCATTATATCATGTACTTGTAGTTCAAATCTGGGCAACCTCCTACCGATTCGGCAGGAATTTGTCTTTTTCATGAGGTATGGACGGTAAGGTTCCAGATACACCGGTTGGGAAATTGACCATCTAAGGTGGTCTAGTATTTTTGAAAAATGGGTTGGTACCAATGCCAAACTTTAATTTGGTGGTTGCTTCACAGAACACCCCGATTTTGGCACCTCAAAAAATGGAAATTGCCTTTTTCGTGCGTCGAAAAGGAAAACTTCCTCCTGCAACATCGTAAGCCATCGCAAGATGCACATGTGTGCACAATATGGGCACATTATCACAAACTATGCCCTGATTCTAGCCATAACATTGGTGGTTTGACCTAAATGCCATGAAACATCGAACATGATAGGTCATTTTGTGAAGGATTTTTTATGGTGTTTGCAATTTTTCAAGTTTAATATTTTTCCTTGCAACTATGACACATAATGTGACACCACGCGAAGGTTTCACATTGTTTGGATGATTTTTGAATTTCTTATGCCCGTTTCAAACTATATTCAAAACAGTGGGCATGAAGCTTCTTAGCCCGGAGCAGAGCCTCGCTGAAATTGAAGTGGATCTCTGAGGAAGTAGCATGTTGGGAACCTATAAATGATTTTTAAAAAAATTCACAAGCATTATATCATGTACTTGTAGTTCAAATATGGGCAACCTCCTACCGATTCGGCAGAAATTTGTCTTTTCCATGAGGGATGGATGGGAAGGTTCCAGATACACCGGTTGGGAAATTGACCATCTAAGGTGGTCTAGTATTTTTGAAAAATGGGTTGGTACCAATGCCAAACTTTAATTTGGTGGTTGCTTCACAGAACACCCCGATTTTGGCACCTCAAAAAATGGAAATTGCCTTTTTCGGGCGTCGAAAAGGAAAACTTCCTCCTGCAACATCGCAAGCCATCGCAAGATGCTCATGTGTGCACAATATGGGAACATTATCACAAACTATGCCCTGATTCTAGCCATAACATTGGTGGTTTGACCTAAATGCCATGAAACCTCAAACATGATAGGTCATTTTGTGAAGGATTTTTAATGATTTTTGCAATTTTTCAAGTTTAATATTTTTCCTTGCAACTATGACACATAATATGACACCACGCGAAGGTTTCACATTGTTTGGATCTTTTTGAATTTCTTATGCCCGTTTCAAACTATATTCAAAACGGCGAGCATGAAGCTTCTTAGCCCGGGGCAGAGCCTCTATAAACTTGAAGTGGATCTCTGAGGAAATAGCATGTTGTGAACCTATAAATGATTTTTAAAAAAATTCCCAAGCATTATATCATGTACTTGTAGTTCAAATCTGGGCAACCTCCTACCGATTCGGCAGGAATTTGTCTTTTCCATGAGGGATGGACGGAAAGTTTCCAGATACACCGGTCGGGAAATTTATCTAAGGTGGTCTAGTATGTTTGAAAAATGGGTTGGTACCAATGCCAAACTTTAATTTGGTGGTTGCTTCACAGAAAACCTCGATTTTGGCACCTCAAAAAATAGAAATTGGCTTTTTCATGCGTCGAAAAGGAAAACTTCCTCCCGCAACATCGTAAGCCATCCCAAGATGCACATGTGTTCACAATATGGGCACATTATCACAAACTACCCTGATTCTAGCCATAACATTGGTGGTTTGACCTAAATGCCATGAAACCTCGAACATGATAGGTCATTTTGTGAAGGATTTTTTATGATGTTTGCAAATTTTCAAGTTTAATATTTTTCCTTGCAACTATGACACATAATGTGACACCAGGCGAAGGTTTAACATTGTTTGGATCATTTTGAATTTGTTATGCCCATTTCAAACTATATTCAAAACGGTGAGCATGAAGCTTCTTAGCCTGGGGCAGAGCCTCGCTGAACTTGAAGTGGATCTTTGATGAAATAGCATGTTGTGAACCTATAAATGTTTAAAAAAAAAATCACAAGCATTATATCATGTACTTGTAGTTCAAATCTGGGCAACCTCCTACCGATTCGGCAGGAATTTGTCTTTTTCATGAGGTATGGACGGTAAGGTTCCAGATACACCGGTTGGGAAATTGACCATCTAAGGTGGTCTAGTATTTTTGAAAAATGGGTTGGTACCAATGCCAAACTTTAATTTGGTGGTTGCTTCACAGAACACCCCGATTTTGGCACCTCAAAAAATGGAAATTGCCTTTTTCGTGCGTCGAAAAGGAAAACTTCCTCCTGCAACATCGTAAGCCATCGCAAGATGCACATGTGTGCACAATATGGGCACATTATCACAAACTATGCCCTGATTCTAGCCATAACATTGGTGGTTTGACCTAAATGCCATGAAACATCGAACATGATAGGTCATTTTGTGAAGGATTTTTTATGGTGTTTGCAATTTTTCAAGTTTAATATTTTTCCTTGCAACTATGACACATAATGTGACACCACGCGAAGGTTTCACATTGTTTGGATGATTTTTGAATTTCTTATGCCCGTTTCAAACTATATTCAAAACAGTGGGCATGAAGCTTCTTAGCCCGGAGCAGAGCCTCGCTGAAATTGAAGTGGATCTCTGAGGAAGTAGCATGTTGTGAACCTATAAATGATTTTTAAAAAAATTCACAAGCATTATATCATGTACTTGTAGTTCAAATATGGGCAACCTCCTACCGATTCGGCAGAAATTTGTCTTTTCCATGAGGGATGGATGGGAAGGTTCCAGATACACCGGTTGGGAAATTGACCATCTAAGGTGGTCTAGTATTTTTGAAAAATGGGTTGGTACCAATGCCAAACTTTAATTTGGTGGTTGCTTCATAGAACACCCCGATTTTGGCACCTCAAAAATGGAAATTGCCTTTTTCGTTCGTCGAAAAGGAAAACTTCCTCCCGCAACATCGTAAGCCATCCCAAGATGCACATGTGTTCACAATATGGGCACATTATCACAAACTACCCTGATTCTAGCCATAACATTGGTGGTTTGACCTAAATGCCATGAAACCTCGAACATGATAGGTCATTTTGTGAAGGATTTTTTATGATGTTTGCAATTTTTCAAGTTTAATATTTTTCCTTGCAACTATGACACATAATGTGACACCACGCGAAGGTTTAACATTGTTTGGATCATTTTGAATTTGTTATGCCCATTTCAAACTATATTCAAAATGGTGGGCATGAAGCTTCTTAGCCTGGGGCAGAGCCTCGCTGAACTTGAAGTGGATCTTTGATGAAATAGCATGTTGTGAACCTATAAATGTTTAAAAAAAAATCACAAGCATTATATCATGTACTTGTAGTTCAAATCTGGGCAACCTCCTACCGATTCGGCAGGAATTTGTCTTTTTCATGAGGTATGGACGGTAAGGTTCCAGATACACCGGTTGGGAAATTGACCATCTAAGGTGGTCTAGTATTTTTGAAAAATGGGTTGGTACCAATGCCAAACTTTAATTTGGTGGTTGCTTCACAGAACACCCCGATTTTGGCACCTCAAAAAATGGAAATTGCCTTTTTCGTGCGTCGAAAAGGAAAACTTCCTCCTGCAACATCGTAAGCCATCGCAAGATGCACATGTGTGCACAATATGGGCACATTATCACAAACTATGCCCTGATTCTAGCCATAACATTGGTGGTTTGACCTAAATGCCATGAAACATCGAACATGATAGGTCATTTTGTGAAGGATTTTTTATGGTGTTTGCAATTTTTCAAGTTTAATATTTTTCCTTGCAACTATGACACATAATGTGACACCACGCGAAGGTTTCACATTGTTTGGATGATTTTTGAATTTCTTATGCCCGTTTCAAACTATATTCAAAACAGTGGGCATGAAGCTTCTTAGCCCGGAGCAGAGCCTCGCTGAAATTGAAGTGGATCTCTGAGGAAGTAGCATGTTGTGAACCTATAAATGATTTTTAAAAAAATTCACAAGCATTATATCATGTACTTGTAGTTCAAATATGGGCAACCTCCTACCGATTCGGCAGAAATTTGTCTTTTCCATGAGGGATGGATGGGAAGGTTCCAGATACACCGGTTGGGAAATTGACCATCTAAGGTGGTCTAGTATTTTTGAAAAATGGGTTGGTACCAATGCCAAACTTTAATTTGGTGGTTGCTTCACAGAACACCCCGATTTTGGCACCTCAAAAAATGGAAATTGCCTTTTTCGGGCGTCGAAAAGGAAAACTTCCTCCTGCAACATCGCAAGCCATCGCAAGATGCTCATGTGTGCACAATATGGGAACATTATCACAAACTATGCCCTGATTCTAGCCATAACATTGGTGGTTTGACCTAAATGCCATGAAACCTCAAACATGATAGGTCATTTTGTGAAGGATTTTTAATGATTTTTGCAATTTTTCAAGTTTAATATTTTTCCTTGCAACTATGACACATAATATGACACCACACGAAGGTTTCACATTGTTTGGATCTTTTTGAATTTCTTATGCCCGTTTCAAACTATATTCAAAACGGCGAGCATGAAGCTTCTTAGCCCGGGGCAGAGCCTCTATAAACTTGAAGTGGATCTCTGAGGAAATAGCATGTTGTGAACCTATAAATGATTTTTAAAAAAATTCCCAAGCATTATATCATGTACTTGTAGTTCAAATCTGGGCAACCTCCTACCGATTCGGCAGGAATTTGTCTTTTTTCATGAGGTATGTTCGGTAAGGTTCCAGATACACCGGTTGGGAAATTGACCATCTAAGGTGGTCTAGTATTTTTGAAAAATGGGTTGGTACCAATGCCAAACTTTAATTTGGTGGTTGCTTCACAGAACACCCCGATTTTGGCACCTCAAAAAATGGAAATTGCCTTTTTCGTGCGTCGAAAAGGAAAACTTCCTCCTTCAACATCCTAAGCCATCGCAAGATGCACATGTGTGCACAATATGGGCACATTATCACAAACTATGCCCTGATTCTAGCCATAACATTGGTGGTTTGACCTAAATGCCATGAAACCTCGAACATGATAGGTTATTTTGTGAAGGATTTTTTATGATGTTTGCAATTTTTCAAGTTTAATATTTTTCCTTGCAACTATGACACATAATATGACACCACGCGAAGGTTTCACATTGTCTGGATCTTTTTGAATTTCTTATGCCTGTTTCAAACTATATTCAAAATGGCGGGCATGAAGCTTCTTAGCCCGGGGCAGAGCCTCGCTTAACTTGAAGTGGATCTCTGATGAAATAGCATGTTGTGAACCTATAAATGTTTTTTAAAAAAATTCACAAGCATTATATCATGTACTTGTAGTTCAAATATGGGCAACCTCCTACCGATTCGGCAGAAATTTGTCTTTTCCATGAGGGATGGATGGGAAGGTTCCAGATACACCGGTTGGGAAATTGACCATCTAAGGTGGTCTAGTATTTTTGAAAAATGGGTTGGTACCAATGCCAAACTTTAATTTGGTGGTTGCTTCATAGAACACCCCGATTTTGGCACCTCAAAAAATGGAAATTGCCTTTTTCGTGCGTCGAAAAGGAAAACTTCCTCCTGCAACATCGTAAGCCATCCCAAGATGGACATGTGTGCACAATATGGGCACATTATCACAAACTATGCCCTGATCGAGCCATACCATTGGTGGTTTGACCTAAATGCCATGAAACCTCGAACATGATAGGTCATTTTGTGAAGGATTTTTTATGATGTTTGCAATTTTTGAAGTTTAATATTTTTCCTTGCAACTATGACACATAATATGACACCACGCAAAGGTTTCACATTGTTTGGATCATTTTTGAATTTCTTATGCGCGTTTCAAACTATATTCAAAACGGTGGGCATGAAGCTTCTTAGCCTGGGGCAGAGCCTCGCTGACCTTGAAGTGGATCTCTGATGAAATAGCATTTTGTGAAGCTATAAATGTTTTAAAAAAATCACAAGCATTATATCATGTACTTGTAGTTCAAATCTGGGCAACCTCCTACCGATTCGGCAGGAATTTGTCTTTTTCATGAGGGATGGACGGAAAGGTTCCAGATACACCGGTTGGGAAATTGTCCATCTAAGGTGGTCTAGTATTATTTAAAATTGGGTTGGTACCAATGCCAAACTTTAATTTGGTGGTTGCTTCACAGAACATCACAATTTTGGGACCTCAAAAAATCGAAATTGCCTTTTTCGTGCGTCGAAAATGAAAACTTCCTCCCGCAACATCGTAAGCCATCCCAAGATGCACATGTGTGCACAATATAGGCACATTATCACAAACTATGCCGTGATTCTAGCCATAACATTAGTGGTTTGACCTAAATGCCATGAAACCTCGAACATGATAGGTCATTTTGTGAAGGAGTTTTTATGATGTTTGTAATTTTTCAAGTTTAATATTTTTCCTTGCAACTATGACACATAATATGACACCGCGCGGAGGTTTCACATTGTTTGGATCATTTTTGAATTTCTTATTCCCGTTTCAAACTATATTCAAACCAGCGGGCATGGAGCTTATTAGCCTAGGGCAGAGCCTCGCTGAACTTGAAGTGGATCTCTGAGGAAATAACATGTTGTGAACCTATAAATGATTTTTAAAAAATTCACAAGCATTATATCATGTACTTGTAGTTCAAATCTAGGTAACCTCCTGCTTATTCGGCAGGAATTTGTCTTTTTCATGAGGGATGGACGGAAAGGTTCCAGATACACCGGTTGGGAAATTGTTCATCTAAGGTGGTCTAGTATTTTTGAAAAATGGGTTGGTACCAATGCCAAACTTTAATTTGGTGGTTGCTTCACAGAACACCTAAATTTTGGCACCTCAAAAAAATGGAAATTGCCTTTTTTGTGCGTCGAAAAGGAAAACTTCCTCCCGCAACATCGTAAGCCATCCCAAGATGCACATGTGTGCACAATATGGGCACATTATCACAAACTATCCTCATTCTAACCATAACATTGGTGGTTTGACCTAAATGCCATGAAACCTCGAACATGATAGGTCATTTTGTGAAGGATTTTTTATGATGTTTGCAATTTTTCAAGTTTAATATTTTTCCTTGCAACTATGACACATAATATGACACCACGCGAAGGTTTCACATTGTTTCGATCATTTCTGAATTTCTTATTCCCGTTTCAAACTATGATGTTTGCATTTTTTCAAGTTTAATATTTTTCCTTACAACTATGACACATAATATGATACCACGTGAAGGTTTCATGTTGTTTGGATCATTTTTGAATTTGTTATGCCCGATTGAAAGCATATTCAAAACGGCTGGGATGAAGATTCCTATTCCGACTTCTTAGTTAATGAAATATGCAAAAAAATTAGTTAATGAATTCTTAATTGAAACTGGCATAAATGTTAATAATTTGAATAGTTAGAATAATTCTTTTATAAATCAGAAAAATGATTTGAACACCCTTTTTTCTCACTGTTCGTTTCTTAGTTAATTGCAAATGGTAAAATTGTTAATAATTTGTATAGTTAGAATAATTATTTTTGAAAACAGAAAATGATTTTGGATTAGTTATTTAAATAGATGCACTTTCCTGTTGAAAGTTTTTTCAAATTCCAAATTATGCAATAAATATTTGTTAATGCAATTTTAATTGAAAACAGAAAATGGTTTTTGATTAGTTATTTAAATTGAAGCACTTTTCCTGTTAAAAGTTTTTTGAAATTCCAAATAAATAATCATCTTATTAATTAAAGAAGAAAACAAATTTGAAAATGGCGGAAAGACCAAAATTTGGCCAAAATCTAAAAATGGGTCAACGATCCCGGTTAGACCTACGAACCGGGACCAATGACCCTGGGTGCGCGCGCACACGTGGCGGCCCTAGGAACGCTCCACCCCAGGCCATTGGTCCTGGTTCATCCCTTCAACCGGGACCAATGCATCAAACGTCCCGATTGATGGGATGAACTGGGACCAATGGCCTGTACAGTATACATCATCGACCCTTCTTCCTTCCCAACTCCCCAAAATCATAGAGCACATTGATGCGTGGCTAAGGAAAATTTGCGGCGGAGCAAATTCACGTCGTCAGGCTTCCCAAATCCAGAGCCGGTTCACGCCATAGACGCCCGCCACCGCCATGCCACCACCATCGACGACCGGAATCAAGACGCTCTCCTTTGGCCGGAATTGAGCCCGAAGTCGTCACCTTACCGAGCTCTGGCCACCGTCGATTCGCCTCCGTCCGGCCTCCCCTTGCTTCCCCGACCTCGGCATCGTGCTCGTGGTGAGCCAGCGGTCCTCATGGACGCTCTATCTCGCTTCCTCTCACTCTCAGTCGTCTATTTGTCGATCACCGTTCGCTGCCGCCGCAGAAGCTTGTCACCGGCGTGGCTCTGGTGACCTATTTCGAGCGGCGTGGCAATATATAGGTTGCACACGCACGCCTGCATCTAGTGCCCTTGCCCTCGCTACCACGCGCGCAAAGGATCAGGAGATCCTTGATCGACAACGGAGATCCTCCATTGATGTCGTCAGGGTGACGTCATCATGAGGTCATAAAGGTTTTTCTTTTCAAAATCTTTTCTGTAATTGTTTTATTAACTGAAAATGCTGACAGGTGGGTCCAGCATGTCAGGTTTTTATTCTTTTTGGAAATGTTTTATGAAATTAATAAAAGTCTGGCATGTGGGGCCAGATGGAAAATAATTTTAATAATTCCAAAAATGTTTATTTATTTAAAAATGATTTAAAAAAGGATTAAAATTGGGAAAAATCATAACTAATTCATTTTAAATAAGAAAAATATGTATAATATATCAAAATATTCAGAAAAATGAGCTCTACCATTTAAAAATGTAAGCATTCATATTCGTAATACGTTGAACCTTACTTTACATAGAGGAACACCGACACCCCCTAAGTACCATGGGTTCGATGGTTTGTCCACCTAGGGCATTCTGAACCAATTTAGAAAATATGTGCATAGTGTTTTGTATTATTTGCATCATAGTAACTTGCAAATTTTAATTTGCAGATACTATGGATCCAACACACCAAGATACTATGATTCCAGAACATCAGGAAAACATCCTCCACGAAATGATCTGCGAAAATGAAGATATCAATATCAATGTCACCAGGAAGTTTCTGAACGATTCCGGTGAGGGAGATGAGTCTCTCAACCGAGGAGACGGCTCCGGTGAGGTAGAAGCCGAAGCCTGGGACAGGGGAGAAGCCGATGAGGGATAAGGCGATGGCTCCGGCGGAACCTTAAATCTCGTAAACACCGGCGAGGTGTATATATGTATTTTTGTAATTAAAATGCTGTTGTCTATATATATACATACATATATTAATACTCTTTCTTCTTTTAGCCCTCCGGATCGAGAACTTCTTCCGTAAGAACGAAACGAGGCCCAACAAAAAAGTTGGATGACACTATGAGGTTAGGATCGAAGTGGTCGGTGTAGACGGCGAACCGCAAGCTCCCGGCGATGTCGCAAAAAAATTTGTCAAGCAATGCGGAGTTCTTGTGAGGGACTACATCCCAATCACCGTTCAAGAATGGAATCAGCCAAGCGGTGGTGGAGTCCCGTATGTCAGTGACAACACCAAAGATAAGCTTTTTGACAGGCTCATGATTAATTTCCTCCTGTCGATGCCAGATGTGAATCCAGATGAGGAGGAGAGAGCAAGCATGGAGCTTGTGCAAAGAGTCAAGAAGTTTGCTCTCATCAAGATGGCCGATGCATTCAAGAACTGGAAGAAGAAACTATACAATAACTTTGTCAAGGTAGAGAAGACTCCGGATTTCAATCAAGGCGGCTGTGCTAAGTTAAGACACCAGTGGGAAGATTTTGTGAAGTACAAGACATTAGAGAAAGCTAAGGAAAGGTCTAGAATAAATACGGAGAACGCTGCTAAGAAAGTGTACCATCATAATATGGGGCCTGCTGGCTACACCGGTTGCATGCCTAAGTGAGATGCACTTGAGGTCAATTACATTGCTACCGGGATCAGACCAGAGCCCACAACATGGACACCACGGGTGAGAAACTGGTTTTACGTCCATGGGGGCACATTGGACGAAGAAGGGATTGCAATATATAATCAGAAACACAAAGATCATCCCCTACTGCCCATCGACGATATTAGAAATATAGTAGATGATGTTGCAGCAGGACGGTTCGTTCCCGATAGAGAGAACGACGAGCTCACATGCGCCCTTAAAAATAATGAACAGAAAGGACGCGCACGAGGCACACCAGGCTCCAAGCCGTGGAATGCTGCCTTCCCCGCGGAAATGAAGAGATATCCCGATAAAAGCCATAAGAGGAGAAAGGAAAGGGAGGCAGCTGAGAAAGCGGCTGCTGCAGACCGGCTGTGTAATGTAGAAGAAGCATTAAAGCGGCACCATGATCAACTCGACAGACTGAGCCAGCAAGGTACTAGCGGCCAATCTTAGCGGCACATGGTAGAAGCTGCATTCGATGGTACCAGTGCCCTATTGAATAAGAAAAGTAGCATCGCTTCCACGCAGCTCTAGGATGTTGATGACGATGCACCGACTCCTCCTCCTCCTAACGCTACCCAGTGGATGATATCATGGAGAGCACAACTTGTGAGCTAAAGGTGCAAGTTATTAACTTAAGGGTGACGGCGATGGTCGGCATGGCCGTACCAATTGCGCCTAACCCAACTTGGCATTGCAAACCGATTCCAAAAGGGTATGCTGCCGTCAGGGAGGATGATGTGAAGCAAGATTTTGAGGAGCTGAAGCTAGACCACCCTGCAGGGGAAGATATGGAGCTGGCTGAACTAGGAGAAGCCAAAGGGGGGACTATTGTATGGCCAAAGGAGCACATCGTACTTCCAAATTATGTGCCGCCAAGGCCACCCACTCCTTAGAGCAGCAATCCACCTTTGCCGCCACCTCATCATTCTCCAACGCAACCGTCACCTTCACCGCCTCACCACTCACCGCAGCTGTCTCCATCGCCGCCTCAGCCGTCTCCGCCGCCGCGCCAGCCGTCTCCGCCGCCGCGTCAGCCGTCTCCGCCGCCGCGTCAGCCGTCTCTGTCCCCTGAGCCTTAGAGACAAAACCGGAAGTATACTAAGAGGGGCAACACCACCAACAGCAGCAACAAGAGCACGTTCCGATCACCGAAACATAAGCTATCGCTCCTCCCAAAAGTACCTCATAAGAATATGAAGAAGCTACCTTGCGAGAAGAAAGATGAGGAAATTGGTGCGGCCACACCTACGCATTATGAAAAGTGGAAGATTGACATGGCTAACAAGAAAAAGCCGATATAGCCATTCTTCCCGGTCACCGCAGAAGATAAAGCCAAAGTAGCCGCGCTTATGATTCAGCTTCACCAACCCATAGCGCTCACATCAAACTATAATCGCTCTATTACCAAATCGGCTGAGGCAAAAGAGCGGACAGTCGGGAAAGAAGTTGCCTAGCTCGGACAACAGAAAAATCAATCGATCGAATCGCTCAAAGTGTACGATACCAATGAGTGGAGAGCCCAGGAGTGGCATGATCCGAACATTGATCCGGAGTTTCTTCAACTGTACAGAGAAAAGGCCAAATTATATGGACTCCCTATTACTGAGTACATGAACCGTATGGATGAGTTCGAGGGGTACCAAGAAATAGCATACGTATACCGGTAAGGGGATCCTCTCGTCAAACCCGAGTTAGTCAAAGATCTACCAACAAAAATGCGAAGATTGCGTATGTGGTACATGCAAGCCTGTACTGAATCCAAAAACTGGATCTATGCTGGATATAAACACCACCATTACGGTCAAGGAGATGGCTTCCTACTGATTGAATTTTTAGAATTATTTCAGTTTTACTAAAGAGACGCCCTCGACAAAACTATCATTAGTGCCTATTGTTTGTAAGTATTATTAATTTCTGTAATTAAGTCTTTCTAGCTTAGCTCATTTGTTGCTTGTATAATCTTACTCATCACTATACTAATTATATATGTATAATGAAGATTCTCGAATGCAACAAAGGACAAATCTATGACCTTGGGTTTATTGACTGCAATTTCGTTCATGAAGTTACTCCAAAAACAAAACCCAAAGAGACATAGGATAACTTGGTACAAGCATTGACGTATTTCAGCAACAGAAGGGAAATACTATTTCCTTACAACGCTGGGTGAGTGTTACTGTCTTGTACATATTCTATTTTCGCTTACTCGATGTTAAGCGTATAATTGACTCACGTTATATTTTGTTAGTGTGTCCAGCTTCCACTATATTCTGTTAATCATTGTTGTTGACACCGGAGTAGTAAAAGTCATGAACTCGAAACGCACACCTTTAGAAAAGTGGGCGAACATGCAGGAATGCCTCTAGAAGGCTTGCAAACGGTTCACCGCCACCACTAGGGGTGTTTAGAAGCCAGAGCTTACATTTCAACCATTGACTGTAAGTACCACTTGCTAGATCCACACATCTCTTTGATTCTAGTTTCAATACCACCATTATCATGCTTCATTATTATTTTGCTTGAACTCTGTTCTCGTAAAGTGCTTGAGGCAGGAAGCCGGAAATAACTTATGTGGATACTATGTCTGCGAGTTCATTCGCTAGACGACCAAAGAGAAGGGCACAGACCGAAACATCAAAAAAATTGAAGTACGATAAAGAATAATCACAACTTTATTTTATTACAACCAATTGTGTTTAGTTTCATTCATATATATTGATCCCCTTCTTTAAATTAGATTGAACGGATGCAGGATGGTCTTCTATCACAAGAACGCGTGCAAGCAATTCAAGAGGAAATTGCCGGATTCTTATTAGAACAAGTCATAAATCCGAAAGGAGAATACTATTACCCGGTTCATTTGGAAGGGTGAAGTGTAAAAAATAAGATGTAAATTAGATCAAATTCGTGTGAGTACCGTTTGTAATTAATATGTTTCGACCAAGCACGACGGATGAGACGGTGTATAATATATTTGTGATCATGATGTGTAATATATATATATATATCGTGGTTTCATTATTGCTATATATATGTAGTACCATTAAATTGAATACAAAACACCAAATAAATAAATGAAAAAAAACAAAACCCGGCCACAGTACAAAAATAGCCCGAAATGCAGAGACCAATGATCCCGGTTCGTGCCACGAACCGGGACCGATGATCCACCCCCTCATCGCGCGCGCGCCCACGTGGAGACCCATTGATCCCGATTTTCGAACCAGGACCAATCACTCGGGACTAATGCTGGTCCCGGTTCGGGCACGAACCAGGACCAATGGGTCTCCACGTGGGCGTGCGCGTGACGAGGGGGGAGACCCATTGGTCCCGCTTTGTGCCACGAACCAGGATCAATGATCCAACCCCTCGTCACACGCGCGCTCATGGAGACCCATTAGTCCCGGTTCGTGCCCGAACCAGGACCAGCATTAGTCCCGAGTGATTGGTCCTGGTTCGGAAACTGGGATCAATGTCCCTTATGAACCGGGACTAGAGACCCTTTTTCCACCAGTGTTTGTAGTGCTCCTTATCCCCTAGAAACCGTTTGGACGCCCTCCCTGATGGCCTTTCCTTTATGTTTTACTAGGCTTTCTGGGATGTTGTTAAGAATGATCTTCTGCTCATGTTCAATGCATGGAATAGAGATCAACTTAACCTTTTTAGGCTTAATTTTGCTATGATTACTTTGATTACCAAGGAAAATGATGCGAGAACTATGAAACAATTCATGCCTATTAGTTTGTTAAACTGTTCTTTTAAGATGTTCACCAAAGTTCTAACTAATAGACTAGCTACTGTAATAGGTAGACTAATTTCCCCCAATCAATCTGCTTTTATTAGAGGTATGTTTATTTTAGAGAGTGTGGTTACTGCTCATGAGGTAATTCATGAGGTGCATAGAAGTAAGAATAAAGGTCTTGTGCTTAAAATAGATTATGAGAAAGCCTATGACCGAGTTAATCTTGATTTCTTGGTTGAAATCCTAGAACTTAAGGGGTTCTGCCCCACCTTTATTAGATTTATTAGACAGATCACCTTCGGAGGGTCTGTAGGAGTTAGAGTTAATGACTTTGAAAGTGATTTTTTCTTTCCGGGAAGGGCCTTAGACAAGGTGATCCCATTGCTCCCCTCCTTTTTAACCTTATGATAGATGTGTTTGCTAGGATGTTAATCAAAGGCACAAAGTGTGGTGCTATTAGAGGCCTTTGCCCCCATTTCATCCCATGAGGAGTGACCTGTTTGCAATATGCAGATGACACCCTCCTCTTCCTGGAACCTGATGAAGCTGAAGCTATTAACTTGAAATGGATCCTTACCTTCTTTGAACAAATTTCCGGGATGAGGATTAATTATCACAAAAGTGAACTCATTCCAATTAATATGGAAGAAGCAGAAGTAAATCCTTTTCTAGACATTTTTCTTGCATTATGGGTAGCTTTCCTGTTAAATACTTAGGGATAACTTTGCACTTTGAAAAACATAGGAGGGAGGATTTGCAACCCCTGATAGAAAACTTGTTGAGTAGGATTATTGGCTGGAGAGGGAAACTCCTCTCCTATGCTGCTAAAAGAGTTTGAATTCAGGCCTGCCTTTCTAGTATTCCTATATACCTTTTATCTTTCTTTAAATTCCCAAAATGGGATCTTAAGCTTTTAGATTCTCACATGGCCAACTTCTTATGGAATGATGAAGAAGGAAACCATAAACTGTATCTTGCAAACTGGCCTTCAGTTTGCATGAAAAAGGAGTATGGAGGTTTAGGCATCCCAAATCTGCAAGACCTGAATCAATGTCTTCTTGGTTCTTGGGTTAAAAGATATATCCAAGGGGAAGGAGCTCTATGGAGGAAAGTAATAGATGCTAAGTATAGAACTAAGTCGCCAAACAATCTTGTGTTGTCATGATCTCCATCCCTCCACTTTCTGGAAAGGGATCATGTGGGCCTCTAGGGCTATAGACATAGGAAGTGGCATGTAGGTAATGGTGAATCCATGAAGTTCTGGGAAGACATTTGGTTTTGTAACTCTACTTTAGCTACCCAATTCTGGGAGATTTATCTAATCTGTAACCAGCAAACAAAAACAATAGCTGAGTTGTGGGATGGAACTCAATTAAAATGTGACTTTAGGAGAACTTTTAGTGAGAAAATGATGGTTCAATGGCATGATATTTTAGGAATAGTCCAAAATATAACCTACACTGATGAGGAAGATCAACTAATCTGGTAGTATGAAGCTAAGGGAGTTTATTCCTCTAGTTCTATGTACTATTTATTTAATTTTAGAGGTATGACCCAGATTTATATACATGCTGTCTGGAAATTAAAAATCCCCCTAGAATCCAGGTTTTTCTTTTGTTATTCTCTCAGAATAAAATCATGACTAGAGAAAATCTTAGGGCTAGGGGGATCTAGAAACCTTTAGAATGCAATCTCTGTAAGGAAATAGAATCTGTTCATCATTTATTTTTTGAATGTTTAGTTTCTAGAATCATCTAGGAGGATGTTCAGGACATTTTTGGGGTTTTGGTTATGAATTTTGAATCTGTTGCTTCGAAATGGCTTGGTAATAAGAAACATTAACATTTAAATGTTGTTTCTTCGGCTGTCCTTTGGAGTATTTGGAATAATAGAAATATCCTTGTCTTTAACAAGAAATCTTGGATTAACATGAAACAGGTCTGGCACCTAGTTCTATCATTTCTAAAACTGTGGAAGATGCCGTTCAAGGAACTGGAGGAAGGGAAGATCAATCTCTTCATGGAACAGATGATCTGTAGACTAAGAAGTCCTCTAGTGCTCCTAGCGAATTAAGCTGCATTGGTTTTGAGTGGATTTCCACTTGGAAAACTACAACATCGTCAAGCTATGGAGGACGCGCATCACTAGGTCATCTCCAGGCCCATCCTGAATAAGATGATTCAATCCATGTGGTGTTCTAAGTCTGATGACTTTCACTTTGTTCCTTGTCTCGCGGCTGTAATGCTTTAATGTACTCTGTAGTTTCCTGGTAGTTTTCTCTCCTCCCTACTGGGTTGAGTTACTGCTGTAGCTGCTTGGACTACTTTCATACTTGTTGTTGGAACTTGTTGGTTTCTTTCCCAGTAATGGAACGGGGGACGGAGTCCCTTTTGATCTAAAAAGGGGGAAAGTAACGATGAGGGGAAGACGTTATTGTGTTGTGATGGCAATGGTGGGTAATTTTTCACCTAAGACTAATCTAATGGCTATAGATTTATAACTTATACTGAATAAATGGCTAGATGTTTCTAATTTATGTGGGATTTTCTAGCTTATTCTCTAATTTCTGGTTAACCCA
Source organism: Avena eriantha (assembly GCA_910589775.1). NCBI lineage: Eukaryota > Viridiplantae > Streptophyta > Magnoliopsida > Poales > Poaceae > Avena > Avena eriantha. Next base: position 2,119,593 of record OU342742.1, read on the forward strand.
TCATGTAATTTTAATATATAATAGATAAAATACATCTTGGCATACATCAAACTATTTGCAATTCAAATATACACCAGTTTGACACTTATTGCCTCATTTAGACAAACTATGTTTTTGGAAGGTATGTTTTGGGAAGAGGCTTGAGTAGAAAGCCATGAACCTTCATAGATAGTAGGTGATTTGAGAAGTGGCGATTTAGGTTAAAACTTGATTTATATACATTTCTTATGGTGGTAGGTCACATAATAAGACTCCTGGGTAGATGCCACTATGTTTTGCTCTTTTTGAATTTGTTGTGCATAAAATGACTGAATTAGCTAGCTAAAACCTATTAGTTGACTCTCTGTTGACCAACCACCGGAGGGTAAAACTGAGTATATTGCACTGGGCAGTGTTAGTACTGGAGGGAAAAACTGAGTAAAACCAAACGGCTAGTGTTACACTTGAGGGCAAAACTGAGCACAACTATGTCACCAGGGTTAGACACGAGGGAAAAAACATGGCTCGCGGTACGAGTGTGTAGTGCACGGGGCGGTAGCGGACACGTTTGGCCGTGCATGGTGCAGTAGCATACGCGGTTACGCGGTGCACGGTGGTGCAACGAAACGTCGCTTCCCTTCTCCTTAAATAGAGGCCTCCTCACTCTCACTCATCACTCACTCACTCACTCAACCATCTCCACTATCCCATCACCTTCTATAAACCCTCAAGAAAACCCCAACCATGCCAGAATGGAGAAGAAGGGCGTGGTGGCCATCAGCGCCTCCAAGGCCGCCGGCGAGGAGGCCCCCCGTCCCCGTACAAGCCCCCGTCTAGGCATGGAAGGCAGCCGCCATCCCCGTCCCAGGATCCACCGTAGCTGCCGGCGAGGAGGCCCCCGCCGGTCTCAGAATAGAGGGAGGGGAAAAATGAGGAAAAACTAAGCGGCTAGGAAAAACTAAGTACAACTAACAAACCGAGGGCACGGAAAAATAAAACCCTAATAGATAAGGGTACCATCTAAAGTGATATGTACTGTTATGGCGAGACTAGTTTGTCTTTAACGCAAAATAATGTGTCCTAGGGCACAATGCCCATGAGAAAGCCCATGAGGTTGATCTAAAGTTACTCTAGGCTCCTAGAAACCGACCACATTCTACTTCCATGACTACGATACATTCACAAAGATGTTATCATGTGATGATAAAGTATTAATATCAATCAAGGTGACATTAGCAAGTTGCAAAGGATTTGTGATTGTAAAGTATAGGCCCAATTCTCAACCTCTTCCATGAGCAAGCATGTTCAAGGTACCGGGATATATGGTGCCAATGATTAAGAACAAATGTAGCTAGTTTATTTGTATTCTAGTGCAAGGGGGAGACTGTTGGAAATATGCCCTAGAGACAAATAATAATAAGGATTATTATCATATTTCATAAAGTTTATGATTAAGTTTTATATCATGTTATAACTATATTGAAAGGAAACTTCAATACACGTGTGATATATAAACAACAAGGGGTTCCCAGTGAAACTCTAGTCACTGGTTCATTGGTCAACAAATGATCAAGGTTTCCTGATCATGTGGCATTTATGCCAGTTGGAAATGGAGTTACCTCATTCTGAGAATGAGATGATGAACTAGTACCGAACCTAAACATCGTGACCCGATCATGTCATGAAGTTCTAGTTACAATGATTAGAATAGACCTAGTGTACTATTTCTTAGACCGTGAGGCTATATTAATCACTATCTCTTGAGGGTACTTTGATAGCATCAAACGTCAAACGGTTAAATGGTGATCATAGAGGTGTGTTCAGGTATTCAGAGGAACGGTAGAGGACTTATACGTCAAGAGCAGGATTTGTCCATCCGCGTGACGGAAAGATACTCGAGGGCCCACTCGGAGAAGTTATATCCAATAGCTGCGCAACGTGTGATTTGATGACATGGATATCGCTTGTCGGAACGAGTTAAGTAGAATTTGTCGGTAACGAGATTGAACCCGACATGGTGATGTCAATGATCAGATCTCGGGCAATGCAAGTATCGAGAGACAAAAGGAATAAGACATGACATTCATGGTTCAAATGATGAAAGATTTCGTGGAATGCAGAGGGGTTACATGGCCATCCAGGACCCTTTGTTGATCATTGGTCCAGGAGTGTCCCGACCATGTCTGGAGTGTTCTCAAACCATGGGGTATCACGCTTAAGGGCTTGGTGATGCTTAGAGAGTGTTTATAGGATTGGTAGAATCACCGAAGAAAGAGAAGACAGAAACTGGTAAGTCCGGAGTGGAGGTGGAAGGTGTTCCATAACCACGGAGATTGAATAATATGTGAATAAATGTTAAATATTGATTTAATCATTTTTTCATAATTATTTAATAAATAGAAAATCAATTAAAGGGTTAAAATACCTTAATGGGCCAAATCCGGAGGGAGAAAGGTCCAAGAGGGAAAGACCAAAGGAGGAAGGAGGAGGGGGATGGCCGGCTGGCCCTTGGCCACCCGCGTGGGGCCTACTTGGGCCTCCTTGGCCGGCGACGACTACCCCCTATCCCCTCTCTTCGTTTAGTCCCACATGGCTACGCTAGTTAGCCATGGGGTGGGATTTCCCCTATATTTAGTGGGGTATTTTGACCAAATAATACACACAATATTCAATAAAGTTTTCCTCACTTTTGGGGATCCCTCCAATTGATCTCTCTCTCTCTCTCTCTGACAAGGGGTAACCTCGGCAATGTCCATGGTGAAAGACTTAGGGTTTCGTGGAAAAGAGAACACGGGGGATTTCGTCGTATGTCAGGAAAACAATGGAGTCAAAGTCGCCTGAATATTGGGAAATTGCACTATTACAAGTTGCCTGGGAGATTTTGGTGTCTATTGTCTAGATCTAAAGTTGGGTTAACGTCTATTGTATTGTGTTCCCTCCTCCTCGTTGGCCCCTCCTAGCCTTTATATATGGGGAGGATAGGTCTCGGGTACCAATACGAGTAGGTTACAAGCTAGAGTTTGTATCTAATTTAGTCTTGTACTTTCCTTGTCTTATATCTCCAGGAGTCTATGTCCTTGTATACTTCGTATCAGCCAAACTGTCGTGGGCTTCATGGATCTTGACAAATCTTCGGGTGAGGCTTCCATTGGGCCGCACCATATATACGAATAATAGGAACCTGAAGGGTTATGCCCATGTCAGTAACCCCCGAGGCTATGGTCGGATGTTGCGTCCGAGCTTAGGCTTAAAGTCCTTTTAAATATACACAGAAGGCCAACTCGAAGATTTCTTCGGATGCGTGAACTTATAGATGTATTTTTTGGCTGATGCATGGATGACGTTGTCTTGTTCTTGAAGTGATGTCAACATTTTTATCGGGCGCTCCCGATGGGAGTAACCTTTGAGGGTATACTCGGGTAGACTCAAAGTTATGCTTCTTAACTGTAGATATTCTTCCATCGACTCCTATTTGGAGGATTTCTGTTTTTTCTATCGGGTGCGCGGCCAGCGCTCCCGATGGGAGTAGCTCCTGAGGCTATGTTCGGGTGTTTGCACCAGAGCATAGGCTCAGAGATCTCATTCATCCGAGAATTTCTCCGTGTAGATAAAATAGGGACCCTATAAAAAGACATGTAGATTATCTAAAATCAGCCAAAAATATAGCTTATTGTAATTTCTTTCGGATGTGTGAATTTGGAACTTGATATATTTGAAACTTTATATATTTTTGCCGATGGCTATGGCGTTTACGCCCCTCGCGAGACCTTTTCGTTAGCCAGATGCCCATTGGGCTGGATCAGCTACTCGGGTCAAAGCGTGTTTTTGACGTATTTCATAGCGGAGCCAAAGAATTTTTAATTTGCGCTGAGTAGCAAAGCCCCCAAGTATCGAAGTATGATCATATAATAATTTATTCGACTGAGCCCCTGAGTATCGGGTGTAATAGCGTATTGAAAAGTAGACTCGGTTAAGAGAACTTAGCTTTATTGATAGCGGGTGAGCAAATATGATCTTCACCCGAGGAATTTCTCGACTCGGGTCTTGATTTTTCTCGCGTGCGCCACCATTTGATGCGAGCGGTGTTTAGTCAATTCCGTGGGAGGACCTGACAAAATAGCTCAATGTAGTTGACATCCTTGCAAAAAGAACATAGAGACTTATGAAGAACTTGCATCATACCACGAATCGGGACCAAAAACCCCTCGATGGTCCCAATCCAGGACAGAGATCTAAATTAAATCGAGGTCGAAATTGAATTGATCTAGTATTTTTGAAAAATTCTTCCACAAATTAATCAAGACAGAGATCTAAATCGAGGCATTTTATTAATTCGATCACAAATTCTTCCTAAGCAAAGGTGCGATTTTACAAATTCTTCCTAGTCGACAATTTCACTTCTGCTGCCGCTGTGCCCCGAGCCGCCATCTTCCTCGTCGTCGTTGGACAGAACCTCCACGATTTCCGCATTGTTTGCGAGACGGAGCTCCTATTCACGGCGAGCGGTGTCGATTACGGTGTACTTAGTCCGTCTAGGGACGGACCAGAACCTCTCCGCCCTTCCTCCATTGTGGAGATCCGGGTGCACCACGTGCCCATAAACAATGCAGTTGCCAATCTTGGCCTTCCACTCCTTCTTGAACAGCCGGGGCCAGTACGGGCTGGCCGCCATGTACCGGGCCAGCGCCCTCTTCCACGCGGGTATCTGGCGGCGACGCGCCGCGATTTCGCTCTCCATCTCGGCTCCGCCGGGGACGTGGAGCGGAGCCACCAGCTCACCCGCATAGCTGATGCGCCATCCGTGGGGCACCGTCGCGCCCGGCGGCACGAGAATGTCGAAGTGCGCGAACATCACCGCCTCGTAGAAGTTCAGCGCAGGCATCTCCATGGCGGCGCGGTGGAGATTGGAGAGGGAGGGGAGGCGAGACGACGACGCAGTGGAGAGATTGCAGAGGGCGATGCGATGGCGCGGTGGAAAGATTGTAGAGAGGGTGAGGCGATGGCGAAGCGACGCGCTGTGGCCTCCTATTTGTACACGAGGACGACGAAGCGACGGTGCTGGGCATTGGTCCCGGTTCATGCCATGAACCGGGACCAAACCCCTCCCCGCGACACATGGCGACCCAGCAACACCCTCCCACCCAGGTCATTGGTCCCCCAATAACGCCCCCCACCCAGGTCATTGGTCCCTGTTCATGCCATGAACCGGGACCAATGACCTGGGTGGGGGGGGGGGCGTTGCTGGGCGGCCACGTCTCATGGGGAGGGGCTTTGGTCCCGGTTCGTGGCATGAACCAGGACCAAAAACCCTCCCCTAGCTATAAATAAGCCCCGCCCATCCACTTATTTTTTCTGGAATTTTGTGTGGGAGGTGGATGCTAGGTTTTTTCTTCACACTGCACACAAGGTGTTCGATGAAATGTCCGAGCCACGCTTAAGTTTGCACAACATGGTATCCTCGGCCGAGGTTAGCAACCTTATCTTTTTTATCTGTAATTGTTACAAAAATATTGCATGTGTCCATGTAGGATGGTCATTTCACTATTCACAATGTCATTGTCATGGTTAATTATTATGACGCAGATCGATGCGCGAATGCGATGGATGTACGGCGACCGACGTGATTCCGATTTTATAGCAGGCCTGCATAAATTTATCGATTTGGCTAAGGCAAACAAAGTGGATAATTTTATGCCTTGTCCCCACGTCGACTGTCGGAACGTGGCGGAGCACTCTGCCCCGAGAATCCTTCAAAGCCATCTGCTTCAGAGAGGTTTCATGCCCGGATATTATTGTTTGGCCATGCACAGAGAAAGAGGGGTTAGGATGGAAGAAAATGAAGAAGAGGAGGATGATGACAGCTATCCTATGTCCCCTGAAGAATGCGGTGATACTACAATGGAAGACAATGAAGAAGAGGGAGGCGGCAATGAAGAAGAACAACGGGCATCGGATGAGCCCACTGATGGTCTTGTTCGGGTCATTTCTGATGCAAAGGGAGAAGCTTAAGTTGAAGGCCATGCAAAAGGATCACAAAAGGTTGTTGTACCCAAATTGCAAAGATGGTAGCACAAAGCTCGGTACCACACTTGAACTGCTGAAATGGAAGGCAGAGACTGGCTTATTTGACAAGGGATTTGAGAAGTTACTGAAAATAATGAAGCCGATGCTTCCAAAGGATAACGAGCCGCCCGAGACAACGTACGAAGCAAAGAAGACTATCTGCCCTCTAGGATTAGAAGTGGAGAAGATACATGCATGCATTAATGACTGCATCCTGTACTGCGGTGAGAAGTACGAGAATATGGATAAATGCCCGGTATGCACTACATGTCGATACAAGATCAGACAAGATGACCCTAGTGATCTTGAGGGTGATGACGAGACCCCCAGGAAGAGGGTTCCTGCTAAGGTTATGTGGTATGCTCCTATAATACAAAAGTTGAAATGTCTGTTCAAAAACAAAGAGCATGCCAGGTTGTTGCGATGGCACAAATAAGAGCGTAAGAAAGACGGGAAACTGAGACACCCCACTGATGGGTCGTAGTGGAGAAACATCGAGAGAAAGTACTCGAACTTTGCAGGTGACGTGAGGAACTTATGGTTTAGTCTAAGTACAGATGGCATGAATCCTTTTCTGGAGCAGAGCTGCAGTGACAACACCTGGCCAGTAATTCTATGTATCTACAACCTTCCTCCTTGGTTGTGCATGAAGCGGAAGTTCATTATGATGCCAGTGCTCATCCAAGGACCGAAGCAACCTGGCAATGACATTTATGTGTACCTAAGGCCATTAGTCGATGAACTTTTGCAGTTGTTGGCAGAACCAGGTGTAAAGGTGTGGGATGAGCACAAACATGAGCCATTTGACGTACGAGCATTGTTGTTCGTAACAATCAATGATTGGCCTGCTCTTAGTAACATTTCAGGACAGTCAAACAAGGGATACAATGCATGCACGCACTGTTTAGATAAGACTAAAGGTACATATTTGGATAAAGGTAAGAAGGTTGTGTACCTGGGGTGTCGTAAATTTCTTCCGACCAATCATCAAGTAAGAAAGAAAGGCAAGCATTTCAATGGTGAGGCAGATTATCGGAAGAAGCCTAAGCTCCCTAAAGGTGCTGATGTATTTGGTATGGTGAAGGACCTAGAAGTAATATTTGGAAAGGGTCCTGGCGGTCAATCTGTTCCGAAAGACCCCATTACCGAACACACGACCATGTGGAAAAAGAAATCTATATTTTGGGAGCTTGAGTATTGGAAAGACTTAGAGGTCCATTCTTTAATCAACGTGATGCACGTGACGAAGAATCTTTGCATGAACCTGCTAGGCTTCCTGGGCGTGTATGGGAAGACAAAAGATACACCAGAAGCACGGGAGGACCAGCAACGTATCAAAGACCCATACAACAAGCATACTGATAAAGGCCATGAATACTTAAGCAGCTACGCTCTTACCAAAGCAGAGAAGGAATTTTTGTTGAAGTCCTTTACAGTATCAAGGTCCCGGCGGGCTTCTCGTCAAATATAAAGGGAATAATAAATATGGCAGAGAAAAAATTCTAGAACCTGAAGTCTCATGATTGCCATGTGATTATGACGTAGTTGCTTCCGGTTGCATTGAGGGGGCTTCTACCGGAAAATGTTCGAGTAGCCATTGTGAAGCTATGTACATTCCTCAATGCAATATCTCAGAAGGTAATCGATCAAGAAATCCAGAAAGGCTACAGAAGGATGTGGTCCAATGTCTTGTCAGTTTTGAGTTGGTGTTCCCCCCGTCCTTCTTCAACATTATGACACATCTCTTAGTTCACCTAGTCGAAGATATTTCCATTCTCGGTCCTGTATTTCTGCACAATATGTTCCCCTTCGAGAGGTTCATGGGAGTCTTAAAGAAATATGTTCGTAACCATGCTAGGCCATAAGGGAGCATCTCCAAGGGCTATGGAACAGAGGAGGTCATTGGGTTCTTTGTAGACTTTCTTCCTGACCTTAAGCCGATTGGTGTTCCTAAATCACGGTATGAGGGGAGACTGAGTGGAAAAGGCATGCTAGGAAAGAAAGCTATGATATTTAGGGACATGCATTCTTTGAATCAAGCATACTACACAGTTCTACAAAGTTCTACCTTCGTGGCTCCGTATATCGAGGAACACATGAATGTTGTACGCTCCAAGTTCCCGGGGAAGGATGACTACTGGATTAAAGAAAATCACATGGAGATTTTCGGCACTTGGTTGCAATTACATCTCATGAATGACACCACTACTAGAGATCAGCTCTACTTGTTGGCCACGAGACCATCTGCAACTGTATTGACTTTCCAAGGGTACGAGATAAATGGGAATACATTTTACACGATTGCCCAAGATAAAAAGAGAACCAACCAAAACAGTGGTGTCCGCTTTGATGCAACATGCGAGAATGGGAAAAAGGACACATACTATGGTTACATAGAGGAGATATGGGAACTTGACTATGGACCTACTTTTAAGGTCCCTTTGTTTTGGTGCAGTTGGGTCGACATGAATGGAGAAGGGGTAAAGGTAGACCAGCTGTACGGAATGACAGTAGTGGATCTCAAGAATATTGGTTATAGAGAGGAACCATTCCTCCTAGCCAATGATGTGGCTCAGGTTTCTTATGTGAAGGACATGTCCTCTAGACCGAAAAAAAGAAAAAATAAGGAAACAAATACATCCGACGATGAGCCCAGGCGTCACATAGTTCTTTTAGGGAAAAGAAACATCGCGGGAGTCGAGGACAAGACAGACATGTCAGCAGATTATGATAAGTTTGATGAAATTCCACCCTTCACCATGAAAACTGACCCGAGCATCCCGTTAAGAAAACAAGATGCTCCATGGTTACGGCCTAAGAAGCGATCATAGGCAAGGGATCGACATATGCGATGAAGGATTCATACCCTAAACCCTAAACCCTATGTAAATCTATGTAATGTATGGAAACTTTATGTGATGTATGAAAACTTTATATGAGAATTGGCTTCACAAAACACCCCGATTTGGTAGAACCAATGCCAAACTTTAATTTGGTGGTTCCTTCATAGAACACCCCGATTTCGGCACCTCAAAAATGTAAATTGGCTTTTTCGTGCGTCGAAAAGGAAAACTTCCTCCTGAGGACGGGATCCTAAGACATCTTCGAGAAGCTCCGCCATAGTGGTGTCCCTGGTCTCGCACACCATCTTGTAGTTCTTCACAAGAATGCATACCTATTTATAGATTAAGTAGCACAACATAGTGTCGGGCACTGATGACATAATGTTGACACACTCACCCCTGGCATAGTGCCGCTACCCACCCAAAATAGTGTCGTCATTTACTGGCTTAGTGCTGCCCACTGAGGACATAGTGTCGACATGTTGTCGCCACATCCACATTTAGTCCCGGTTGGTGCCTCCAACCGGGACTAACGGTTCATCATATCTTTAGTCCCGGTTGTTGGCTTTAATTTTGTTTTTTAGATTAGTACTAATTAATTGACTAACGATGGGGATGAAGCTTCTTTGCCCGGGGCAGAGCCTCTCTTAACTTGAAGTGGATCTCTGATGAAATAGAATGTTGTGAACCTATAAATGATTTTTAGAAAAATTCACAAGCATTATATCATGTACTTGTAGTTCAAATCTGGGCAACCTCCTACCGATTCGGGAGGAATTTGTCTTTTTCATGAGGGATGGATGGAAAGGTTCCAGATACACCGGTTGGGAAATTGTCCATATCAGGTGGTCTAGTATTTTTGAAAAATCTGTTGGTACCAATGCCAAACTTTAATTTGGTGGTTGCTTCATGGAACACCGCGATTTCGGCACCTCAAAAATGAAAATTGGCTTTTTCGTGCGTCGAAAAGGAAAACTTCTTCCCGCAACATCGTAAGCCATCCCAAGATGCATATGTGTGCACAATATGGGCACATTATCACAAACTATGCCCTGATTCTAGCCATAACATTGGTGGTTTGACCTAAATGCCATGAAACCTCGAACATGATAGGTCATTTTGTGAAGGATTTTTTATGATGTTTGCAATTTTTCAAGTTTAATATTTTTCCTTGCAACTATGACACATAATATGACACCACGTGAAGGTTTCACATTGTTTGGATCATTTTTGAATTTCTTATGCCCGTTTCAAACTATATTCAAACCAGTGGAGATGAAGCTTATTAGCCCAAGGCAGAGCCTCGCTGAACTTGAAGTGGATCTCTGAGGACATACCATGTTCTGAACCTATAAATGATTTTTAAAAAAATTCACAAGCATTATATCATGTACTTGTAGTTCAAATCTGGGCAACCTCCTGCCGATTCGGCAGGAATTTGTCTTTTTCATGAGGGATGGACGGAAAGGTTCCAGATACACCGGTTGGGAAATTGTCCATCTAAGGTGGTCTACTATTTTTGAAAAATGGGTTGGTACCAATGCCAAACTTTAATTTGGTGGTTGCTTCACAGAACACCCCAGTTTTGGCATCTCAAAAAAATGGAAATTTCCTTTTTCGTGCATCGAAAAGGAAAACTTCCTCCCGCAACATCGTAAGCCATCCCAAGATGCACATCTGTGCACAATATGGGCACATTATCACAAACTACCCTGATTCTAGCCATAACATTGGTGGTTTGACCTAAATGCCATGAAACCTCGAACATGATAGGTTATTTTGTGAAGGATTTTTTATGATGTTTGCAATTTTTCAAGTTTAATATTTTCCTTGCAACTATGACACATAATATGACACCACGCGAAGGTTTCACATTGTTTGGATCATTTCTGAATTTCTTATGCCCGTTTCAAATTATGATGTTTGCAATTCTTCAAGTTTAATATTTTTCCTTACAACTCTGACACATAATATGATACCACGTGAAGGTTTCACGTTCTTTGGATCGTTTTTGAATTTGTTATGCTCGATTGAAACCATATTCAAAACGGCGGGGATGAAGATTCCTAGCCTGGCTTCTTAGTTAATGAAATATGCAAAAAAATTAGTTAATGAATTCTTAATTGAAACTGGCATAAATGTTAATAATTTGAATAGTTAGAATAATTCTTTTATAAATCAGAAAAATGTTTTGAACACCCCGTTTTCCCGCCGTTCGTTTCTTAGTTAATTGCAAATGGTAAAATTATTAATAGTTTGTATAGTTAGAATAATTATTTTTGAAAACATAAAATGATTTTGGATTAGTTATTTAAATAGCTGCACTTTCCTGTTGAAAGTTTTTTCAAATTCCATATTATGCAATAAATATTTGTTAATGCAATTTTAATTGAAAATAGTAAAATTGTATAGTTAAAATAGAAATATTTGAAAACCAAAAATGGTTTTTGATTAGTTATTTAAATTGAAGCACTTTTCCTGTTAAAAGTTTTTTGAAATTCCAAATAAATAATTATCTTTTTAATTAAAGAAGAAAGCAAATTTGAAAATGGCGGAAAGACCAAAAGTTTGGCCAAAATCTGAAAAACGGGTCAACGATCCCGCTTAGACCTACGAACGGGGACCAATGACCCTGGGTGCGCGCGCACATGTGGCGGCCCTATGAACGCTCCACCCTAGGCCATTATTCCCGGTTCATACCTTCAACCGGGACCAATGCATCAAACGTCCCGATTGATGGGATGAACCGGGACCAATGGCCTGGGGTGGAGCGTTCCTCGGCCCGCCACGTGCGCGCCACCACCATCGACGGCCGGAATCGAGATGCTCTCCTCTGGCCGGAATCGACCCCGAAGTCGTCACCTTCCCGAGCTCTGGCCACCGTCGATTCGCCTCCGTCCGGCCTCCCCTTGCTTCCCCGACCTCGGCATCGTGCTCGTGGTGAGCCAGCGGTCCTCATGGACGCTCTATCTCGCTTCCTCTCACTCTCAGTCGTCTATGTGTCGATTACCGTTCGCTGCCGCCGCAGAAGCTTGTCACCGGCGTGGCTCTGGTGACCTATTTCGAGCGGCGTGGCAATATATAGGTTGCACACGCACGCCTGCATCTAGTGCCCTTGCCCTCGCTACCACGCGCGCAAAGGATCAGGAGATCCTTGATCGACAGCGGAGATCCTCCATTGATGTCGTCAGGGTGACGTCATCATGAGGTCATAAAGGTTTTTCTTTTTAAAATCTTTTTTGTAATTGTTTTATTAACTGAAAATGCTGACAGGTGGGTCCAGCATGTCAGGTTTTTATTCTTTTTGGAAATGTTTTCTTCTTTTTGGAAATAAGTGCATAGTGTTTTTTATTATTTGCATTATAGTAACTTGCAAATTTTAATTTTGCAGATACTATGGATCCAACACACCAAGATACTATGATTCCAGAACATCAGGAAAACATCCTCCACAGAATGATTTGCGAAAATGAAGATATCAATATCAATGTCACCAGGAAGTTTCTGAACGATTCCGGTGAGGGAGATGAGTCTCTCAACCGAGGAGACGGCTCCAGTGAGGTAGAAGACGAAGCCTGGGACAGGGGAGAAGTCGATGAGGGAGAAGGCGATGGCTCCGGCGGAACCTTAAATCTCGTAAACACCGGCGAGGTGTATATATGTATTTTTGTAATTAAAATGCTGTTGTCTATATATATACATACATATATTAATACTCTTTCTTCTTTTAGCCCTCTGGATCGAGAACTTCTTCCGTAAGAACGAAATGAGGCCCAACAAAAAAGTTGGATGACACTATGAGGTATAGGATCGAAGTGGTCGGTGTAGACGGCGAACCGCAAGCTCCCGGCGATGTCGCAAAATTTTTTGTCAAGCAATGCGGAGTTCTTGTGAGGGAGTACATCCCGATCACCGTTCAAGAATGGAATCAGCCAAGCGGCGGTGGAGTCCCGTATGTCAGTGACAACACCAAAGATAAGCTTTTTGACAAGCTCATGATTAATTTCCTCCTGTCGATGCCAGATGTGAATCCAGATGAGTAGGAGAGAGCAAGAATGGAGCGTGTGCAAAGAGTCAAGAAGTTTTCTCTCATCAAGATGGCCGATGCATTCAAGAACTGGAAGAAGAAACTGTACAATAACTTTGTCAAGGTAGAGAAGACTTCGGATTTCAATCAAGGCGGCTATGCTAAGTTAAGACACAAGTGGGAAGATTTTGTGAAGTACAAGACATCAGAGAAAGCTAAGGAAAGGTCTAGAATAAATATGGAGAACGCTGCTAAGAAAGTGTACCATCATAATATGGGGCCTGCTGGCTACTCCGGTTGCATGCCTAAGTGGGATGCACTTGAGGTCAATTACATTGCTGCCGGGATCAGAACAGAGCCCACAACATGGACACCACGGGCGAGAAACTGGTTTTACGTCCATGGGGGCACATTGGACGAAGAAGGGAGGGAAATATATAATCAGAAACACAAAGATCATCCTCTACTGCCCATCGATGATATTAGAAATGCAGTAGATGATGTTGCAGCGGGACGGTTCATTTTCGATAGAGAGAACGACGAGCTCACACGCGCCCTTAAAATTGATGAACACAAAGGACGAGCACGAGGCACACCAGGCTCCAAGCCATGGAATGTTGCCTTCCCTGCGGAAATGAAGAGATATCCCGATAAAAGCCATCAAAGGAGAAAGGAAAGGGAGGCAGCTGAGAAAGCGGCTGCTGCAGACCGGCTGCGTAATGTAGAAGAAGCATTAAAGCAGCACCAGGATCAACTCGACAGACTTAGCCAGCAAGGTACTAGCGGCCAATCTCTGCGACACATGGTAGAAGCTGCATTCGATGGTACTGGTGCCCTATCGAATAAGAAAAGTAGCATCGCTTCCACGTAGCTCCAGGATGTTGATGATGATGCACCGACGACGACTCCTCCTAAACGCTACCTAGTGGATGATATCACGGAGAGCACAGCTTGTGAGCTAAAGGTGCAAGTTATGAACTTAAGGTTGACGGCGACGGTCGGCATGGCCGTACGAATTGTGCCAAACCCAACTTGGCATTGCAGACCAATTCCAAAAGGGTACACTGTCGTAATGGTGGATGATGTGAAGCAAGATTTTGAGGAGCTGAAGCTGGACCACCCTGCAGGGGAAGATATGGAGCTGGTTGAACTAGGATAAGCAAAAGGGGGGACTATTGTATGGCGAAAGGAGCACATCTTGCTTCCAAATTATGTGCCGCCAAGGCCACCCACTCCTCAGAGCAACAATCCACCCTCACCGCCACCTCATCATTCTCCAGCGCAACCGTCACCTTCACCGCCTCACCACTCAGCGCAGCCATCTCCATCGCCGCCTCAGCCATCTCCACCGCCGCATCAGCCGTCTCCGTCCCCTGAGCCTCAGAGAAAAAACCGGAAGTATACTAAGAGGGGCAGCACCACCAACAGCAGCAAGAGCACGTTCCGATCACCGAAACATAAGCTATCGCTCCTCCCAAAAGTATCTCATAAGAATATGAAGAAGCTACCTTGCGAGAAGACAGATGAGGAAATTGCTGCGGCCACAGCTCCGCATTATGAAAAGTGGAAGATTGACATGGCTAACAAAAAAGCCGATAGAGCCATTCTTCCCGGTCACCGCAGAAGATAAAGCAAAAGCAGACACACTTAAAATTCAGCTTCACCAACCCATAGCGCTCACATCAAACTATAATCGCTCTATTACCAAATCGGCTGAGGCAAAAGAGCGGAGAGTCGGGAAATAAGTTGCCTAGCTCAGACAACAGAAAAATCAATCGATCGAACCGCTCAAAGTGTACGATACCAATGAGTGGAGATTCCAGGAGTGGCATGATCCGAACATTGATCCGGAGTTTGTTCAACTGTACAGAGAAAAGGCCAAATTATATTGTAACATCCCAAAACTTTAATCGAAGCTTATCAAGATGCAAATCCTCAAAATTAGGGTTAACAAAAACTTTTCCATTTCAAAATATGAAAGCATTCATGTGTATGTGCATTTAAATTAGGAGTTGATTCCCAAACTTTTCCCAAAGAAAAACAACTCAAAATGAATAAAAGAAGTAAATGGTCATTTTGGTCATTTTAATCCACTACACTACTTTGAGTGTTTCTAGCAGTCATTTCCCAACAGAAATAATTGTGGATCTTTACATCCCTTGCTAGTACACATAATGAGGTACCAATGCCCACTTTTTGATCTGCTAAAAAAATTCAAATACTAATTTTAAATGACAGTTTAAAATTGAATCTATTTCATATGGGAAGATCCCTCTATTTCAAAAACCACTCAAACAAGCTCAATTTCGAAAACCCAAGAAACCACAGAGTCTCAAGCTTATGCCTAGCACACCCACCAAAAATCTTTTCAAAATTCAAAAAGAATTTTCTTGCGGCCAATTCATTAAACACTTGGCAGGCAGAATTCAAACAAAACAAAATTTACTATTTTAAATAGTGTTCTGGCCAAACTTGTCCCCCATTTGACCCCCATTTGCTCACATTGTCTCCTAATGATCTAACTAGGACCTAACTACCCCATCCCCTACCTCCTAGCAGCATGGCCATGCCAAGCAGAGCCTCACCTCACCTGCCAACCTGGTCGCCGCCGCAGCAGACCGCCTCCCCCTCTCTCGCCATGTCTAGGAGATAGCCAGCACCTCACCGCCGCCCACTATCCCCTCCCCGAGCCAGGCCCAGCCGCGGACCACCGAGAAAACCCCGCACCCAGTGCCACCGCGCCATATCGAGCACGCGCCAGAGCGCCGCACCCGGCACGCGTGCACAAGCCGCCGCTCGACCACAACCCACGCCCATCGCGTCGCCATGACCCAGGGAGCATGCCAGACACCCCCATTTGCCGTCCAAGGCCTCACAAACACCGCTCGCCATCGAAGCCACCGCCTCTGCCGCTCAGAGCGCCAGCTCCGCCTAACCACTTACCACTGCCCCTAAGCCCGCATTAAAGTCCTAGAGCACCGCCAGGAGACCGCGCGTCGATCGCCACCCTCAGCCATGCCGCTAGCAGCCCATAGCCATGTCACCATCGTCGCCTGCCCATCCCTCTCGGTCCCGCAGTCGAGCCGATAAAAGGAGGGCACCCCCAGCCGTTTGCAGCACACCACTCCACTCCCCTCACCTCACTGATCGTCCCACACCTCTAGCCGAGCACGGGGAGCAGCAGCTCGCCGGAATTGCACCGGAGCAGGCCGCCTCTGGAGGAGAAGGGCGCCGCTGATTGCGACCACCCCCGGAGCTGCCTCGACCGTCCCTGAGCTCGCCGTCGACCACCAGACCGTTTGCCCGCCTCGCCATCGTCGCTGGAGCCGTGGTACGCCCCCTATGCACCCCCACCGAGCCTCTAGGGTTAGAGCTCGTTGGCGAGAAGTCCGTCGTCGACGATGATCCACAGCCATTGATCCCCACTCTAATCCAACGTCCCACATCGCCCCGTACCGCTTCGCGTGTTATGAGCCACTGACGGATGGACCCCCTTGTCAGCTGAGCCCCGCGCTGCAGAGTGACACTGGGCCAGCCAGTTAGCATTTCCCGCGCGACCCAGTTAGTTTGAATTAGGATTTTTCTTTTTAGTTTAAACTTAGTTTTGTCTCTGAGTTTGAAAATCAATTCAGAGAGATTTACAAATCCAAATTGCATGAAACCAATTTTGCCTAAAAGGTATTGAAATAGTCTATCCAAGCTCGTTGGATTTAATTGAATTAGAGTTATAGATCTCCCCTATTAAAAATGACAAAACAGAAGCATTTGCACATTGCAACATTTTTATAAAATCAACCAAGATAGATTTTGAGTTGATTCCAACTCTCAAAATTCACATTTCATCATACCTATCTGAATATGTAATAATATTAAGGTTTACATACAGTGACTTTGGACTAGTACCAAAATAATGCTATATAGGCATTTCTAGTCACTTTAAATCATTAAGTAATGAACTTAAACCAAAGTAATTATAATCCAACCCTTAAATCACATTCCCACAGGTTAGAATATGTGGTGATGACATGTTTCCACATGATCCCATATTTTAGGTGGTGAATATTAAATCTTAGGTAATTTTTTTAATGAGTAGAAATTAGTTTTCTAAATTAAAAAGAGTGAAACTATTGAATTAAACTTGTGATGCTTGTGATGATAATAGATCATCAAATGTGTGTCTTAGAATGCTAATTAGACTAGTTAAGTATTGTGTGGTGATTGTGTACTCCGTATGTATTTATAGACGATAGTACCGACCAAGCTTTCGAGGAGGAGGAGTTCTACCAAGAAGAAGAAGAAGAAAACTTCAACCACTGCACCAACCAAGGCAAGCTATTGTAGAAAACTAGAATTAAGCTAAACTTGATCTAAGATGCTATAGGCATGCTTGAGTCATATCACTTTGACTATTAGTTATCCCAAGTCTTAGTTACAAGCTTTACTTCCTTTACTTTACCAAAAGTTCTTTACTTGTTTTGAAGGTAGCATAAAGAGTATAAAACTTGACCTATTTAGAACCCTTTTGATGTCATTCTATGGCATGAGATTGAACCCATCTTTTACACTTTAGTTAGTACTCTTAACTTAGTAGTTTAGAGTAGATAAAAACTTGAGTCACTTTAGATGGGAACACTTGGTCAAAATGAATTATGAAAACCTTGGAATGATGAGTCATTCTATTGAGATGTTTTGACATGTGTTGAGAAACACAAATGGTTTATGATGATGAAAATGTTGAGGCATGAGCCTTGACCCTTTTACAAAACTGATGGTTGGATTCGGATGTGATACCATTCCAAATTACCGTACAACCACACTACCTGAATTGGGTAAGGCTTAGCTGGAAATTTATATACATTAGTATTAGTTCCCTCGCGGGAGAGGTTTGAGCTGAGGCTACCTCTCAATATTGTCCACCTATGCAGTGCCCAAGATGACTGGTGGTCATGGTTGGGAGGCCATGCTCATAGGAGAGGTTCTTATACTAGGGTGTGTAAAGGAAAGGTTATGTTTGATTATCTGCATACTAAGTATGATGATTCAGGGTTATCCCTGACAGATGTATCGAATCTTGTGGTGAAAGTGTACCACCTCTGCAGAGTGTCAAACTATTCGAATAGCCGCGTCCGCGGTTATGGACAGTTGGAATGGCCATACTGTTTCTTTGTCAGATGTTTTCAAAACAACTTATGAAATGAATGATGAATCTTGACTTGACCACAACAGGGTTGTGTTTCTGACAATACCTTCCCAACTTAAGTGATTCTAGAACTTTATTTTATCTTTCTTTGCTTCAGAACTCAGCTTAGGTTTCCAACTTAACTTTATATTTAAACTTAGATTTAGCACATTAACTTAGCACTATTACTTGTTAGTGGTAGTTTGCGAGTACTTAAAGAGTACTCATGGCTTTTGTCCCTGGCTATTCTCATGGCCAGACTATGAAGGAGATTACCAAGATGATGGCCAGCAGGACGGCTATGATAACTAGGACTATCTGCCTTCGTCAGCATTGTCTTTGCCCCCTGAAGATGGACCCCACCGCTACGCTTATCTTTTATTTCCGCTGTTTGTTGTATTAAGACTGGATCATGAGATCCTTATTTGTGTAAGACCTTATGTATGGTTTGTAATGGATGATGTACTGTGATATCCAATCTGTTATGTCTCACAAAAATGGTAATCCTAGGATTGCGAGGTATGGCATAATGGACATCTGGGATTAAAAATCCGGGTGTTGACAAGTTGGTATCAGAGCCATCCTGACCATAGGAGACCCTAGTTAGAATGGATGTCCGAACAAAAACTTAGCTTCAAAACCAAAGTGAGTATTTACGAAAATCTATCTCCTCTCTTATCCTTGTGAACTCATTCCTTCTCAAAAATTCATGTTCCTCAAAATTCTTACATTACTTAAAATTTGACACACTTGATCACTTCACTAATTTCCTTATCCTAAATTCTTGTAGATGGAGTCTCAGTTCAACAAGTTTTACCAGTTGGGAAACGGAGGTCAGCTGATCTTCGAGAGGGATCTGGATTCACTGTCGGAGTTACTGGGACACCCACACCCGGAGTTTCTCGGAGCTCAACTTGCAGGACCCCTAGGAGGAGACCTACAGTGGCTAGTCACCGCGGACCTTAGAGGAAGCATCGAAGCACCAACTTCTGGGAGAATTCAGTTCTCCGTGAGAGATAACAACTGGCTAGATGGATTAGCCAGGGCAATTCATGAAGCTCTCGCATGTCTATGTGCCCTCAGCGTCAACCAACTCC
The DNA here is from genome assembly GCA_910589775.1 of Avena eriantha. Lineage (NCBI taxonomy): Eukaryota > Viridiplantae > Streptophyta > Magnoliopsida > Poales > Poaceae > Avena > Avena eriantha. The sequence continues at coordinate 2,138,781 of OU342742.1, forward strand.
AAGGAACCCGTTTTGTTCACTATGCAAGACGTGACTTCATGGGAATGTCGATGGAGATGCCAAGTCAACCAGAGTTGAGGCGTCAAGTGGAGAACCTTGACTTCTTGCTGCACGACAGATAGCAGGAACTGGACAATGCTAGGGAGTTAGTCAACCAGAACCGTGCCATTGCCGACCAGAAGGCCCAAACTTTCGCACTGCTCGTCCAGGATCGCCAGTCTCTTCGCCGCCAGCGTGCAAAGAAGGATCGCACCGTCGCCCATCTTTGCAAGAAGGTGGCCGACCTCGAGAAGACCGTCAAGGAGCAGGAAGCTCAGCTTGCAGTAAAGGAGGAAGAAGAGGAGGGTGAAGACATCCAGGGAGACATGGATTCTGACCTCAGCAACGATGATGACTTTCTAGAGGAGGATGCCGTGGACTTCTACACTAATGATGAGGACTCCGACTTCATCGACGATGAGTAGATGCACAAGAGCACTATCGTAGCATGAGATGTATCAGTCCCACTATATCATAGCTTGCAGCATGGTTCTTCAAAACATCTGTTTTTGCTTTGTTGTTGTGGTGTGTGTTGTATCGTGTGCTTGTTTGCATGAATGAAAATGAAGTTAGTTGAAAAACCTGAGTCTAACTCAAAGTTTTAGCTTTGAAAACCAAAACCATGAACCTTAGAATTTCCCTCTTACCCCTATATCTATCTCAATCTTCAGATGACTCGTGGAAACCAAGGAGGGAGCAGCTTGTCGCAAGACCCAATGCTGCGGATCTTGCAGAATCTCATCGCAGACCGTGAAGCAAGCAGGGCAGAGCGCCAAGATAACTTAGCAACACTTCAACAGATCGCCCAGATGGCTCTCAACAACCAAGGGCATGGAAATCAGGATCACCAGGGATCCAAACTCAAAAAATTTCAGAACACCAATCCCCCAATCTTCAACCAATCTAAAAACCCATTAGATGTTGATGACTGGTTGCAGACAATAGAAAACAACTTAGAAGTTGCAAGAGTTGATGAAAATCAGAAAGTTCTTTTCGCCACCCACTATCTGGCAGGAGATGCAAGAGCTTGGTGGAATAGTATCCGCAATATGAACCATGGTCAAGTGATGACATGTGAAGCATTCAAAGTCAAGTTTAGCCGCACCCACGTGCCGCAAGGTCTAGTCAACAGGATGAGAGATGAATTCCGCGATTTGAAGCAAGGTAGAATGACTGTGGTGGAGTACCGTGATAGATTCCTATCACTCGCTAGATATGCACCTGATGAGATCAACACGGAGGCCAAGAAGAAGGAGAGATTCTTGAACAGACTGCATGATGAGATGCAGACTGTCCTAGTTAACATCCGCTTCGAGGATCTCGAAGAGCTAGTCGACTCTGCCATTCAGATGGAAGGGAAGATTAACCAGGCAAACGACAACCGCAAGCGTCGTATGATGCAGCAATCTGGATCCAGCAGTCACCAGAAGTACTGTCCCAACCCCTCATCGGGATATGCACCAAGGAACAACCGACCCGCAACGTCTTGCCCAAGCTACCCCAACCGTAGCGGAGGCACTGGGAAGTCCGGAGGAAACAATCACAACTCTGGCAATGCCAACAATTTCAACCATGCACCTCCCAAGAACAACAGCAACAACAACAACACTACACCCAGAACTGGCAGCAATGCTGTGCCTGTCACAGTCAAGGACAAGTCTCAAATCACTTTTTTCGAGTGTGGAGTGAAGGGTCATTACTCCAATGAGTGTCCCAAGAAGACTGCAGCCAATGCCAATGTGAATGCCCCACCTAAGCAGCAGCGTCATGTTCAACCAGGAAGAAGATTTGCCCCAGGGAACCCTCACAACCGCAATGGTCGTCTCTTCCACATAAACGCAGAAGAAGCCTAGGAAGCGCCAGATGTAGTGCTGGTTATGTTTTCTGTCAACTCAGTTTTAGCAAGAGTGTTGTTTGATTCTGGAGCATCGCATTCATTTGTCACCGAAGAATTTGCATGCACTAGTAAGATTCACCCAACCAACCTGAAGCATGTCATGATAGTTCAAATACCCGGTTCAACAACCAAAGCTAGAAAAATTTGCAAAGCTGTGCCTGTCAGAATACATGGGATATATTTTTATGCCAACCTAATTGTACTCGGAACCAAAGGATTGGAAGTAGTACTAGGTATGGACTGGATGTCAAGGCATAAAGGACTGATAGACTGTGCTAAGAAAGCCATCATCATGACCAGTAGTTCTGGAGTAACAGTAGAGCATGTCTCTGAAACCTTACCCCGTCAATTCAAGTGCAACAAGAGTCTAGCCCTACGCACCATACACCAAGTCAGAGTAGTCTGTGAATACCCCGACGTATTCCCAGATGACTTGCCAGGTATGCCCCTGGATAGGGATATTGAGTTCATTATCGAACTAATCCCCAGAACCGGACCCATAGCCTAGAGACCCTATAGCATGAACCCCTCAGAATTAGTGGAACTAAAGAAGCAGTTGGATGCCATGTTAGAGAAAGGCTTGATTCAACCAAGCGCATCACCATGGAGATCACCGGTGTTATTCGTCGACAAGAAAGATGGAGGCAACCGTCTGTGCGCAGATTACAGAAAGTTGAATGACGTCAACATCAAGAACAAGTACCCTTTGCCAAAGATAGAGGATCTATTTGATCAGTTGACTGGAGCCCAGGTATTCTCAAAGATTGATCTTAGGACTGGTTATCACCAACTTAAGATTCGTGCGATGGATATTCTGAAGACCGCCTTTACTACTCGCTATGGTTTATACGAGTATACGGTTATGTCTTTTGGATTAACCAATACCCCTGCTTATTTCATGAATCTCATGAATAAGATCTTTATGAATTTCCTAGATAAGTTTGTAGTTGTGTTTATCGACAACATCCTTATCTACTCCAAGTCAGAAAAAGAGCATGAGCAACATCTGAGAATAATCCTAGAAACCTTGAGAGAGCATCAGTTATATGCCAAGTTCAACAAGTGTGAGTTTTGGCTGAAAGAAGTAGGATTCCTAGGACATATTGTGTCTGCCGGAGGAGTCTCTGTTGACCCCGCCAAGATCAAAGATGTCGAAGAATGGGAAGCCCCAACCACCCAAACCAAAGTCCGTGCATTTCTCGGATTAGCGGGATACTACCGCAAGTTCGTAGAAGGATTCTCGAGCATAGCCTGACCCATGACCCAATTGTTGAAGAAGGACAGGAAGTTTGAATGGACAGACAAATGTGAAGCCAGTTTCCAGGAGCTGAAAAGGAGATTGATATCAGCCCCAATATTGATCATGCCAGACATCAAGAAGCTATTTGATGTGTATTGTGACGCATCCAAGATTGGTCTAGGATGTGTATTGATGCAAGAAGGCAAAGTCATCGCGTATCTGTCTCGACAACTGAAGCAACATGAGCAGAACTATCCGACCCATGATCTTGAGCTAGCAGCTGTGGTTCTAGAATTAAAGACATGGCGTCACTACCTGATGGGTAATCGCTGTGAGATTTACTCAGATCACAAGAGCTTAAAATATATTTTCACTCAGAAGGAGCTGAATATGAGGCAAAGGAGATGGATAGAGTTAATCAAGGATTATGACCTTGACATTCACTATCACCCCGACAAAGCCAATGTGGTAGCGGATGCTCTTAGCAGATTGCCGTGTAGGCTAAACACCATGATCAAGGAGAAGCAACCAAGTTTGTATGAAGAGTTGGAGCAATTCAGGACTGAATTAGTTAGCAAAGGATTCTTAGCTAGCATTGAACTTCAGCCCACTTTGATTAGCCATATCAAGGAAGCCTAGAAGGGGAATGAAAGTATCGACGGAATCAAACGTCGTATTGGTACAGGAAAGGTACCTGGATTCACCGAAGACGAAGAAGGAGTACTGTGGTACAAAGGACGTATCTGTGTGCCAGTAGATTTAGAGCTAAAGAAAGTTATCATGAAGGAAGCTCATGATACTCTTTATTCTATCCACCCCGGAGGAACGAAGATGTATCAGGATTAGAAAGAGCAATTTTGGTGGCACAAGATGAACAGAGAAATCGGAAGCTACATCGCCAAGTGTGATATGTGTCAAAGAGTCAAAGTAGAGCATCAGAGACCTACAGGACTGTTGCAACCATTGCAGATTCCGGAATGGAAATGGGATTCCGTCAGAATGGACTTTATCACTAGTTTGCCTACTTCTAGTAGGGGAAATGACTCAATCTGGGTCATAGTTGATAGATTGTCCAAGGTAGCCCACTTTATACCTGTCAAGACAACCTACCAGAGTGCAAAGCTAGCACAGTTGTATATCGCTAGGATTGTTAGTCTGCATGGAACCCCCAAGAGCATTGTATCATAACGAGGAACTCAGTTTACCTTGAGATTTTGGCAGAAAGTTCAGGAAGGATTAGGAACCAAGTTGAACTTTAGTACCGCTTATCACCTGCAAACTGATGGATAGACTGAGAGAGTCAACCAGATCCTAGAGGATATGCTTAGAGCTTGTGTGTTAGAATACAGATCAAAATGGGAAGACTGCCTGCCTTTCGCAGAATTCTCATATAACAACAGTTATCAAGCGAGTTACAGATGGCACCCTTTGAATTCCTATACGGAAGAAAGTGCCGTACCCCTTTGAATTGGTCGCAAGTAGGAGAGAGTCAGATCTTTGGACCCGATATTCTTCGAGAAGCAGAAGAGAAGGTTCGCAAAGTCTGTGAGCACCTCAAGACCTGATTTTCAATGTCGGAGATTTTGTGTATCTCAAGGTTTCACCATTGAAGGGAACTCAACGCTTTACTCTGAAATTAAAGTTAGCCCCCAGATATATCGGGCCATTCAAAATGCTGAACCGTCGAGGAGAAGTGTCGTATCAACTGGAACTGCTTGAAGAGATGTCAGCCATCCACAATGTGTTCCATATCTCGTTACTTCGCAAATGCCTGGAAGTGCCCGAAAAGACTGAAGTGTTCAAGAACATCGATCACAGGGCTGTAGAAATCAACAATGACCTGACCTATCATGAAGTGCCCATCAATATCCTAGAAGAAGCCTACAGAACCACCAGGACCAGGAGTATCAAGTTTCTCAAGATTCAGTGGATCAACCATATCGAGGAGGAAGGCACTTGGGAGCGCGAAGATTACATTAGGACAGAGTTCCCAGATCTCTTTTGTTTAAGGGGGGAAGGTTTGTAACATCCCAAAACTTTAATCCAAGCTTATCAAGATCCAAATCCTAAAAATTAGGGTTAAAAAAAACTTTTCCATTTCAAAATATGAAGGCATTCATGTGTATGTGCATTTAAATTAGGAGTTGATTTGAATTGCCATAGTTCTGTGATTCATTGCTTGTAAAATGATTCTTAGGTGAAATAAACATCATCTAAATCATTCCCAAACTTTTCCTAAAGAAAAACAACTCAAAATGAATAAAAGAAATAAATGGTCATTTTGGTCATTTTAATCCACTACACTACTTTAAGTGTTTCTAGCACTCATTTCCCAATAGAAATAATTGTGGATCTTTACACCCCTTGCTTGTGCACATAATGAGGTACCAAGGCCCACTTTGTGATCTGCTAAAAACATTCAAATACTAATTTTAAATGACAGTTTAAAATTGAATCTATTTCATATGGGAAGATCCCACTATTTCAAAAACCACTCAAACAAGCTCAATTTTCAAAACCCAAGCAACCACAGAGTCTCAAGCTTATGCCTAGCACACCCACCAAAAATCTTTTCAAAATTCAAAAATAATTTTCTTGCAGCCATTTCATCACACTTGGCAGGCAGAATTCAAACAAAACAAAATTCACTATTTTAAATAGTGTTCTGGCCAAACTTGTCCCCCATTTGACCCCCATTTGCTCACATTGTCTCCTAATGATCTAACCAGGACCTAACTACCCCATCCCCTACCTCCTAGCAGCATGGCCATGCCAAGCCGAGCCTCACCTCGCCGGCCAACTGGGTCGCCGCCGCAGCAGACCGCCTCCCCCTCTCTTGCCATGTCTAGGAGATAGCCAGCACCTCACCGCCGCCCACTGTCCCCTCCCCGAGCCAGGCCTAGCCGTGGACCACCGAGAAAACCCCACGCCCAGTGCCACCATGCCTTGCCAAGCACGCGCCAGAGCGCCGCACCCGGCACGCGTGCACATGCCGCCGCTCGACCGCAGCCCACGCCCACCGCGTCGCCACGACCCAGGGAGCACGCCAGACACCCCCATTTTCCGTCCAACGCCTCACAACCACCGCTCGCCGTCGAAGCCGCCGCCTCTGCCACTCAGAGCGCCAGCTCTGCCCGACCGCTTACCACTGCTCCTAAGCCCGCATTAAAGTCCTAGAGCACCGCCAGGAGACAGCGCGTCGATCGCCACCCTTAGCCATGCCGCTAGCAGCCAGTAGCCATGTTACCACCGACGCCTGCCCATCCCTCTCGGTCCTGCCGTCGAGCCTATAAAAGGAGGGCACCCCCAGCCGTTTGCAGCACACCACTCCACTCCCCTCACCTCACTGATCGTCCCACACCTCTAGCCAGAGCACGGGGAGCAGCAGGTCGCCGGAATTGCATCGGAGCAGGCCGCCTCTGGAGGAGAAGGGCGCCGCTAATTGCGACCACCCCCGGAGCTGCCTCGACCGTCCCTGAGCTTGCCGTCGTCACTGGAGCCCTGGTACGCCCCCTATGCACCCCCACCGAGCCGCTAGGGTTAGAGCTCGCCGGCGACAAGTCCGTCGTCGACGACGATCCACAGCCGTTGATCCCCACTCTAATCCAACGTCCCACATCGCCTCGTACCGCTTCGCGCGTTATGAGCCACTGACGGATGGACCCCCCCGTCAGCTGAGCCCCGCGCTGCGGAGTGACACTAGGCCGGCCCGTTAGCGTTTCCCGCGCAACCCAGTTAGTTTGAATTATGATTTTTCTTTTTAGTTTAAACTTAGTTCTGTCTCTGAGTTTGAAAATCAATTCAGAGAGATTTACAAATCCAAATTGCATGAAACCAATTTTTCCTGAAAGGTATTGAAATGATCTATCCAAGCCCGTTGGTTTAATTCAATTAGAGTTATAGATCTCTCCTAGTAAAAATAACAAAACAGAAGCATTTGCACCGTGCAACATTTTTATAAAATCAACCAAGATAGATTTTGAGTCGGTTCCAACTCTCAAAATTCACATTTCATCATACCTATCTGAATATGTAAAAATATTAAGGTTTACATACAGTGACTTTGGACTAGTACCAAAATAATGCTATATAGGCATTTCTAGTCACTTTAAATCATTAAATAATGAACTTAAACCAAAGTAATTATAATCCAACCCTTAAATCACATTCCCACAGGTTAGAATATGTGGTGATGACATGTGTCCACATGATCCCATATTTTAGGTGGTGAATATTAATTCTTAGTTAATTTTTTTAATGAGTAGAAATTACTTTTCTAAATTAAAAAGAGTGAAACTATTGAATTAAACTTGTGATGCTTGTGATGATAATAGATCATCCAATGTGTGTCTTAGAATGATAATTAGACTAGTTAAGTATTGTGTGGTGATTGTGTACTCCGTATGTATTTATAGACGATAGTACCGACCAAGCTTTCGAGGAGGAGGAGTTCTACCAAGAAGAAGAAGAAGAAAACTTCAACCACTGCACCAACCAAGGCAAGCTATTGTAGCAAACTAGAATTAAGCTAGTTAACTTGATCCAAGATGCTATAGGCATGCTTGAGTCATATAACTTTGACTATTAGTTATCCCAAGTCTTAGTTACAAGCTTTACTTCCTTTACTTTATCCAAAGTTCTTTACTTGTTTTGAAGGTAGCATAAAGAGTATAAAACTTGACCTATTTAGAACCCTTTTGATGCCATTCTATGGCATGAGATTGAACCCATCTTTTCCACTTTAGTGAATACTCTTAACTTAGTAGTTTAGAGTAGATATAAACTTGAGTCACTTTAGGTAGGAACACTTGGTGAAAATGAATTATGAAAACCTTGGAATGATGAGTCATTCTATTGAGATGTTTTGACATGTGTTGAGAAACACAAATGGTTTATGATGATGAAAAGGTTGAGGCATGAGCCTTGACCCTTTTACAAAACTGATGGTTGGATTCGGATGCGATACCATTCCAAATTACCGTACAACCACACTACCTGAATTGGGTAAGGCTTAGCTGGAAATTTATATACATTAGTATTAGTTCCCTCGCGGGAGAGGTTTGAGCTGAGGCTACCTCTCAATATTGTCCACCTATGCAGTGCCCAAGATGACTGATGGTCATGGTTGGGAGGCCATGCTCATAGGAGAGGTGCTTATACTAGGGTGTGTAAAGGAAAGGTTATGTTTGATTATCTGCATACTAAGTATGATGATTCAGGGTTATCACTGACAGATGTATCGAATCTTGTGGTGAAAGTGTACCACCTCTTCAGAGTGTCAAACTATTCGAATAGCCGCGTCCGCGGTTATGGACAGTTGGAATGGCCATACTGTTTCTTTGTTAGATGTTTTCAAAACAACTTATGAAATGAATGATGAATCTTGACTTGACCACAACACGGTTGTGTTTATGACCATAGCTTCCCAACTTAAGTGATTCTAGAACTTTATTTTATCTTTCTTTGCTTCAGAACCCAGCGTAGGTTTCCAACTTAACTTTATAGCTAACTTAGATTTAGCACTTTAACTTAGCACTATGCTGATGGGTTCGTAGCATGGAAAACAAAAAATTTCTACCGCAAGAACGAGTAAAACCCATATCTAATCTAGATAAAAGCCAAGATCTAATCTATTAGACATGAGCAACGAGATAGATGGGAACTAACCCTTGTAGATCCGAAAGCGTTAGCGAGATTTGATCTCGTGGTTGATGTAGTCGATCACTTGCCGATCTCAAGATCGTGTGGACGATCCTTCCGGCGTCGCGTTCCAGCAGCGCTTCCGCCGTCGGTTAAGTGGACGATCCTTCCGGCGTCGCGTTCCGGCAGCGCTTCCGCCGTCGGTTAAGTGGACGATCCTTCTGGCGCCGCGATTCGGCAGCGCTTCCGCAGTCGGTCACACGTGCGGAGTCGAAGCAGACCTTCCTCTCCCTGTTCCAGCGAGCAGCGGAGGTAGTAGATCTTCTCCACGGAATCCCGGCAGTACGACGGTGTGGTGGTGGTGGTGGAGTAGAGAATTCTGCAGGGCTTCGCCTATGCCTGTGCAGAAGATGGTGGAGGAGAGAGGCGGCAGAGATTGGACGTTATGGGAGCAGGGGTTGGAGGGGGCGCCCCTGCCCTTCTATTTAAGGGGAGGAGGCGCGCCTGGGGAGGGGGAGTCCTTGTAGGACTCCCCTCCTCTATGGCCAACGAATTTGGGGAGGGGGAAGGAGTCCTCCTCCCCCACGAATTCGTGTCTTGACCCACCAGGACTCCTTGATCCCTATCTTGATTTTCAAGCAAACTCCAAGATATCTTCTAGAACCTTCCAGAACATTCCGAAACCTTCTAGAATCTCCAAACAAACACTCCAGAACATTTCCTAACTTAGAAAATGATCCCCAATATATGAATCTTATTCTCCGGACCATTCCGGATCTCCTCGTGATGTCCCGGATCCATTTCGAGACTCCGAACAACATTCGGTCTCCAACGCATATTCCATATCTACTTAAAACAACTTCGAACCTTAAGTGTGTCACCCTACGGTTCGTGAATATGTAGACATGATAGAGACACATCTCCTATCAATAACCATCAGCGGGACCTGGAGATCCATAATGGCTCCCACATACTCAACGATGACTTCGCGATCGATTGAACCACTTACATATGAAACCAATTCCCTTTGTCACGCGATACTATACTTATCCGAGGTTTGATCGTCGGTATCTCCATACCTAGTTCTACCTCGTTACTGATAAGTACTCTTTACTCGTTCCGTGATATGTCATCCCTTGTGACCTAGTCACATGCTTGCAAGCTAACTAGATGACATTCCACCGAGAGGGCCCAGAGCATATCTATCCGTCATATGGATGGACAAATCCCAATCTTGGTTCATGCGCTTCAACACATACTTTCAGAATACCCAATGACACCTTTATGACCACCCAGTTACGAAGCGGTGTTTGATGTCATCAAAGTATCCATCCGGTGATGGTGATTAACATAACCTCATGGTCGAAGGATTAGGTTACTATGCATTTGAAAGCTTATAGCAATACGAACTTAATGACTTGATCTTTATGCTACGCTTACTATGGGTGTGTGTCCATTACATCATTCTCCTAATGATATAACCTTGTTATTAATCACATCCAATGTCCATGATCAAGAAACCATGATCATCAATTAATCAACAAGCTAGTTCAACAAGAAGCTTACTAGGGACTCTCTTATGTTTACAAAACACACATGTATTAGTGTTTCCTAGTAATACAATTATAGCATGGGATGTAAACATTTATCATAAACATAAAGATATAATAATAACCACTTTATTATTGGCTCTTGGGCATATCTCCAACAGTCTCCCACTTGCACTAGAGTCAATAATCTAGTTAAAAAACTTGTGCATTCAACACTATGGCTTTCTTGTGTTGTATAGACATTATTGCTAGTGGTAAACATAATCTTCAGATCTGACACTTCCAGGTCCGTGTGTATTTGCATGTCCTTGCATCTCTACGCATTACTCATTCTCCAATGAGATGGCATTGTATACATTTGGTCCTTTGGTGAGACCTTTAGTTCCTTCGGCTCAAAATATGTTGATATTATCGTCACACAATATATCTTCATAGTATTAGCCTACTTTGAACCACACCTAGTTTGATAACAAACTATTTAACACAAATGCCTTCCTTTGCTGCTACTACAGCAGTTTATATACTTAGCCTTTTGTTGTAGTATCCGTCACAATGTCTTAACTTTGGAACTCGTCCAAATCCATCATGGAACATCCTTTCCATTACATTGTGCTACCCATAGTCTAAATTGAGATAAACTTAACTTGTGACAAAACTAGTATTAATGTAACAATTTACAATGAACCATTTGTCACCACTATATAAATAATATATTCTTAGTTCTTCCAAAGCTCATAAGAATATCTTTACTATTGTCCAATGATCATCTTATGAATCATTCTGGTATATGCTCATAACATTTAGAGCATAGGACATATCTGGATGTGTAGATCTCAAAGAATGATTGATCAAAATATTCTTGTGATTTCACCAAGTGTCAAAACACTTGAATCTCGTGTCAACACACTTGAATCTTGATTTAGTCCTTTCCGTGCGTCAAGAACCTTTCTTGTTGTTTCCATATTGAACTCATTCAACATCTTATCTATGTATATTTGGCAAAACCATATTAGCGCCTCAATCTATTCATATAGATATTGATGCCTAATTCTTGAGTTATGCCTAAGTCTTTCATCGAAATGAAATTCTTAACCTGTGTCAATACAAGATACATCATTTCCAATCAACAATATGTCCTCTACATAATGTATTAGAAATATGTCTCAGCGCTCCCACTTAATTTCTTGCAAATGCAAGCATCTTCATCATCTCCGATGAATTTAAACTCTTTTAACAGTTTCATCATGGTGAAGATTCCAACTCCGCTATGCTCACTTCAACTATTGAAGTTTTGCATACTCTTTTAGCATCCTTTGAATTAACAAAACCCTTTGGATCACGTCATGTACACGTCCTAGGTAACCATTCTATTAGAAGAACTTGTTTTGTTTGTTCAACTGCCATATACCAAAATATATGTAGTGGTTGCTACATTAATCCGTCTAGACTAAATATCGCTATGAAATATCAAATCTTATCATAGTCAATTCCTTGAACATTGTCGTAAACTCTTTCCGACATGTCGACTATTTCATAGATTTGAAACATCCATGTCTATTTCTTTATAGATCCAAACACGACCGATAGGCTTCACGCCTTTCCGGAGGGTCTTCCAAGTTCAGAAACTTGATTTCTCGTGTATGGATACTATCACGGATTCTATGACTTCTAGTCATTTTATGGAGTCAGGGCCCATCATCGCTTCTTTGCATGTAGTCGGTTCATCATTGTCAAAACAATAACGGTTTGTTTATCATATCTTACTATTTGATTCTTACCGACCCACACGGTTCTATAGGAACTCTAATCTCCGAGATCACACCTTTTGTAATCACGAGAGCCATGAGCATTGTGGCCGTTACCGGGACACTTCCGGCGCTGCGCTACTTAGCACATATAGCTAAGGTTCAACAACCTTATCAAAGTTCTATTGTTCTCCCACTTAACTTTTCATGAAAAATTCCTTCTCAAGAAACTTGACGTTTCAAGTAACAGACTCTTTTGTCCTCGGTGTTATGGAGAAATTCCCAACAAATTCTTTGGAATAACCTACAAAGACGTGCTTATCCGACTTTGGTTGTAAACATTTTACTTATGCATAACATACCAAAATTTAAGAAAAGACAATTCGGGTTTTATCCCAAACCATGACTTATATGGTGTCATTTCAACGGATCACGATGGTGCTCTTTTCAGTGTAAAAGAGGTAGTCACTAAAGCTTTAATCTTTAAAATATAATGGCAGTTTTATAAATGACACCCTTGATCTTACCATTTCAAACATGGTTTGATTTCATCTCTCGAATATGCCATACTCCTATGGTTTATCGGGAAACACAAATCATGCAACAATTTCTCAAGTCTTAGGTGTTTTTGCTAAACATGTAACTCAAATATCTTCCTTTATGATCGAATCATAAACTCTTTATTTTCTTGTTACAATGATTTTTAACTTCATCTTGAAAGTCTTTGAAAATCTTTCAAATGTTTCATACTTCCTCCTTATTGAGTAAATATATACATAATATACTCACTCAAATCTTCGGAGAAAGCATATGAAGTTGAAATCCATTGCCCACGACTACACATAATGGACTATATACATCAATATGTACAAATTCCAATCAGTTAGTCGTCCGTTCCTCTTTTGGCCTACGAACGGTGTTTTAATTATCTCCAGGAAAGTATCACAAGCGTCATTTGATCAAAATCAAAGACCCCAAAAATCCATCAACATGGAGTTTCTTCATGTGTTCCTTTCAATATAATTTAAACGGCGATGTCACTTCGCAAGTGATCTTTCAATCATTTGTCTTGCGACATTTTAGCAATAGTGTTTATGGATGTGATTTATCCCACTAGACTTGTAAAAGTTCATCCATCCTTTATGGAATACGGTTATTGTTTGAACAACCATTGTTCTCGTAATACCGGAACAAAATAACAATTATTAAAACAAATCATGAAGGCTAGGTTTGATGACAACAAAAAAGCAATAACACTTTATTTGTTTTCGATGAACATCATCACTCATTCTCTTGCTAGTTACTTAGGCCATTGTAGTTCATGAATTGCGTTGTCCTGTATGACACTTCATACCAACCGATTCGGTATCCAATACCGGAGAACCACATTGTTTAACAAGCAAGGAATACAACCATAACATGTATATCTTCCATATACCCAAGTTGGACATCTCCAACCTTATAATTTCTGCCAAATATTTTATAGATTCTCTTTCAGCAATTCCTTTTTCTTTTAAAAGAATCTATCAACATCAATAGTGGTGTCATTCACATGACACATAGTACAAAGTGTGTATAGTCAAATACCAATACCTTTGGACTTGCACTTTGAAGTGGATCACCTTCATCAAATGTTTGGCATTCTTTAAAAAATCCATTCTTTAGTAATCTATTAGTGTAGTAAACATTTTACTTACATCTTCTATTCATCCTTATCATGACATCTTTCATGATCAAGCTGCTATAGCTTATAAAGGTGAATTGCGAGTATAATGTTTCTTTTTCAAAACCTTTTGGAGGATTAGGACGACCAGCGTCTCCAACCTTCACAAATTCTCATCAAATATGAAGACGTATACTCTATCATGTTGTAACCAACACATTGTTTTAGATATCGCAATACCTTTCACATATGATGGTTTCTGAAACATTGCTTTCAGCTCTTAGATAAACTTGATATTAAAAACAATCTTTTGAGTATCAAGAATCATGGAGGCAAACATGATACATTAGATACTAACATTGGAATTCTTACTCTTGATTTAATACTATTTATTAAACTTCATGGAGTAAATGGAGTTTGCTGAAAGTTTGCAATAGGACTTATAAATTTTAAATTGACACTCAAAACAATACGATACCAGTTCATAAAGTAAATATCCAGAATTTCTATAGTTCCACTATCTCAACTATAACTAAGCGTAAGGTGGTGAACGGATGCCAATGACTACAACAAACTATGCAAATTCACTTTGATTGTGTTTATGATAAATTGAGTTCGACTAATCCAAATTATAAATAAACTCCCACTCAAAACAACATCCCTCAAGTTGTTTTAGTGATTACATGAACCAAATCCACTACACCAAGTCCGATCATCACGTGAGATGATGTAGCTTTAAAGGCGAACAATCAACATGTTCATCATATCATCCATATGACTCATGCTTTACCTTTCGGTATTCTGTGTTCCGAGACCATGTCTGTACATGCTAGGCTCGTCAAGGTTAACCTTAGTTTCTGCATGTGCAAATCTGGCTTGCACCCGTTGTATGCACACGTAGAGTCTATCACACCCGATCATCACGAGATGCTTCGAAACGACGAGTCTTAGCAACGGTGCCAACTAAGGACGAACACTTTATTACTTGATATTTTGTGAGAGGGATCATCTTATAATGCTACCGTCGCGATCTAAGCAATACAAGATGCATAAAGGATTAACATCACAGGCAATTCATAATTTGTGTGATATGATATGGCCTTTTCTTCTTGCGCCTTTGATCTCCATCTCCAAAGCACGAACATGATCTCCATCATCACCAGCATTGCGTCAAGGTCAGTGGCGCCGCTTCATGGTTGTCCATCATCACCAACAACTATTACAACTACTTGGAATAAAGCTATTACAAGATGAATAGACACGCATGTCTTAACAGAATTAAAGACAACGATTAGGCTCCTGCCGGTTGCCATATTACAACAAGGATCATTGCATACATCAAATATAATCACAATCACATGATGGCCATATCACATCACAAAACCCCTGCAAAAACAAGTTAGACGCCTCTAATTTTCTTTGCATATTTTACGTGGTTTGGGGCTTTTGCATAAGACCGATCTTACCTACGAACAAGAACCACAACGTTGATACAAGTGTTGTCAGATGCTCATTGTAAATTGAATCTTAACTATGGTGGGAGAGACCCACACCCGCAAAGCCACTTGTGCAAAGCAAGTTGCACGTCAAGCGTGGAGCAAGTCTCATGTGCGATGACATGTAATGGTAGCCCGGGCCGCTTCATCCCACCATGCCGCAAGATGCAAACTACACGCTAAGACACCGACAACAAAAGCATCAACGCCCACAACATCATTGTGTTCTACTCGTGCAACAGATCTACGCATAGATACGGCTATGATACCACTGATGGGTTCGAAGCATGGAAAACAAAAAATTTCTACCGCAAGAACGAACAAAACCCAGATCTAATCTAGATAAAAGCCAAGATCTAATCTATTAGACATGAGCAACGAGATAGATGGGAACTAACCCTTGTAGATCCGAAAGCGTTAACGAGATTAGATCTCGTGGTTGATGTAGTCGATCACTTGCCGATCTAAAGATCGTGTGGACGATCCTTCCGGCGTCGCGTTCCAGCAGCGCTTCTGCCGTCGGTTAAGTAGACGATCCTTCCGGCGTCGCGTTCCGGCAGCGCTTCCGCCGTCGGTTAAGTGGACGATCCTTCTGGCGCCGCGATTTGGCAGCGCTTCCACAGTCGGTCACACGTGCGGAGTCGAAGCAGACCTTCCTCTCCCCGTTCTAGCGAGTAGCGGAGGTAGTAGATCTTCTCCACGGAATCCCAGCAGCACGACGGCGTGGTGGTGGTGGTGGAGTAGAGAATTCTGCAGGGCTTCGCCTATGCCTGTGCAGAAGATGGTGGAGGAGAGAGGCGGCAGAGATTGGACGTTATGGGAGCAGGGGTTGGAGGGGGCGCCCCTGCCCTTCTATTTAAGGGGAGGAGGCGCGCCTGGGGAGGGGGAGTCCTTGTAGGACTCCCCTCCTCTATGGCCAACGAATTTGGGGAGGGGGAAGGAGTCCTCCTCCCCCACGAATTCGTGTCTTGACCCACCAGGACTCCTTGATCCCTATCTTGATTTTCAAGCAAACTCCAAGATATCTTCTAGAACCTTCCGGAACATTCCGAAACCTTCTAGAATCTCCATACAAACACTCCAGAACATTTCCTAACTTAGAAAATGATCCCCAATATATGAATCTTATTCTCCGGACCATTCCGGATCTCCTCGTGATGTCCCGGATCCATTCCGAGACTCCGAACAACATTCGGTCTCCAATGCATATTCCATATCTACTTAAAACAACTTCGAACCTTAAGTGTGTCACCCTACGGTTCGTGAATATGTAGACATGATAGAGACACATCTCGTATCAATAACCATCAGCGGGACCTGGAGATCCATAATGGCTCCCACATACTCAACGATGACTTCGCGATCGATTGAACCACTTACATATGAAACCAATTCCCTTTGTCACGCGATACTATACTTATCCGAGGTTTGATCGTCGGTATCTCCATACCTAGTTCTACCTCGTTACTGATAAGTACTCTTTACTCGTTCCGTGATATGTCATCCCTTGTGACCTAGTCACATGCTTGCAAGCTAACTAGATGACATTCCACCGAGAGGGCCCAGAGCATATCTATCCGTCATATGGATGGACAAATCCCAATCTTGGTTCATGCGCTTCAACACATACTTTCAGAATACCCAATGACACCTTTATGACCACCGAGTTACGAAGCGGTGTTTGATGTCATCAAAGTATCCATCCGGTGATGGTGATTAACATAACCTCATGGTCGAAGGATTAGGTTACTATGCATTTGAAAGCTTATAGCAATACGAACTTAATGACTTGATCTTTATGCTACGCTTACTATGGGTGTGTGTCCATTACATCATTCTCCTAATGATATAACCTTGTTATTAATCACATCCAATGTCCATGATCAAGAAACCATGATCATCAATTAATCAACAAGCTAGTTCAACAAGAAGCTTACTAGGGACTCTCTTATGTTTACAAAACACACATGTATTAGTGTTTCCTAATAATACAATTATAGCATGGGATGTAAACATTTATCATAAACATAAAGATATAATAATAACCACTTTATTATTGCCTCTTGGGCATATCTCCAACATATGCTACTTGTTACTGGTAGTTTGCGAGTACTTAAAGAGTACTCATGGCTTTTGTCTCTGGCTGTTCTCATGGCCAGACTATGAAGGAGATTACCAAGATGATGGACAGCAGGACGGCTATGATAACTAGGACTATCTGCCTTCGTCAGCATTGCATGTACCCCCTGAAGATGGACCCCACCGCTACGCTTATCTTTTATTTCCGCTGTTTGTTGTATTAAGACTGGATCATGAGATCCTTATTTGTGTAAGACCTTATGTATGGTTTGTATTGGATGATGTACTATGATATCCAATCCGTTATGTCTCGCAAAAATGGTAATCCTGGGATTGCGAGGTATGGCATAATGGGCATGTGGGATTAAAAATCCGGGTGTTGACATATATGGACTGTCTATTACTGAGTACATAAATCGTATGGATGAGTTCGAGGGGTACCAAGAAATAGCATATGTATACCGATACGGGGCTCCTCTCGTCAAACCCGAGTTAGTCAAAGATCTACCAACAAAAATGCGAAGATTGCATAAGTGGTACATGCAAGCCTGTGCTGAATCCAAAAACTGGATCTATGCTGGATATAAACACCACCATTACGGTCATGGAGATGGTTTCCTACTGATTGAATTTTCAGAATTATTTCAGTTGGTTTTACCAACGAGACGCCCTCGACAAAAATATCATCAGTGCCTATTGTTTGTAAGTATTATTAATTTCTGTAATTAACTGTTTCTAGCTTAGCTCATTCGTTGCTTGTATAATCTTACTCATCACTATACTAATTGTATATGTAGAATGAAGATTCTCGAATGCAACAAAGGACAAATCTATGACCTTGAGTTTATTGACTGCAATTTCCTTCATGAAGTTACTCTAAAAACAAAACCCAAAGAGATGGAGGATAACTTGGTACAATCATTGACGTATTTCAGCAACAGAAGGGAAATACTATTTCCTTACAACGCTGGGTGAGTGTTACTGTCTTGTACATATTCTATTCTCGCTTACTCGATGTTAAGCGTATAATTGACTCGCGTTATATTTTGTTAGTGTGTCCAGCTTTCACTATATTCTATTAATCATTGCTGTTAACACCGGAGTAGTAAAAGTCATGAACTCGAAACACACACGTTTATAAAAGTGGGCGAACATGCAAGAATGCCTCCAGAAGGCTTGGAAACGGTTCACCGCCAACACTAGGGGTGTTAGGAAGCGAGGGCTTACATTTAAACCATTGACTGTAAGTACTACTTGCTAGATCCACGCATCTCTTTGATTCTAGTTTCAATACCACCATTATCATGCTTGATTATTATTTTGATTGAACTCCGTTCTCGTAAAGTGCTTGAGGTAGGAAGCCGGGAATAACTTATGTGGATACTATGTCTACGAGTTCATTCGCAAGAGAAGGGCACATACCGAAACATCAAAAAAATTGAAGTACGATAAACAATAATCACAACTTTATTTTATTACAACCAATTGTGTTTAGTTTCATTCATATATATTGATCCCCTTCTTTAAATTAGATGGAACGGATGCGGGACGGTCTTCTATCACAAGAACGCGTGCAAGAAATTCAAGAGGAAATTGCCGGATTCTTATTAGAACAAGTCATAAATCCGAAAGGAGAATACTATTACCTGGTTCATTTGGAAGGGTGAAGCGTAAAAAAGAAGATGTAAATTAGATCAAATTCGTGTGAGTACCGTTTGTAATTAATATGTTTCGACCAAGCACGACGGATGAGACGGTGTATAATATATTTGTGATCATGATGTGTAATATATATATATATCGTGGATTCATTATTGCTGTACCATTAAATTGAATACAAAACACCAAATAAATAAATGAAAAAAAACCCGGCCATGGTACAAAAATAGCCCTAAATGTAGAGACCAACGATCTCGGTTCGTGCCACGAACCGGGACCAATGATCCACCCGCCTCGTCGCGCGCGCGCCAACATAGAGACCCATTGGTCCCAGTTTGTGCCACGAACCGGGACCAATGATCCACCCCCCTCGTCACACGCGCGCCCACATGGAGACCCATTGGTCCCGGTTCGTGCCCGAACCGGGACCAGCATTAGTCCCGAGTGATTGGTCCCGGTTCAGAAACCGGGATCAATGGCTCTTATGAACCGGGACTAGAGACCCTTTTTCCAGCAGTGTTTGTAGTGCTCCTTAACCCTTAGAAACCGTTTGGACGCCCTCCCGATTGTGAAGAGACTGTAAATGAAACGGTTGCTCCCCTTCCGGCAGGCCCACACATAGATCCTGGCCTCGACGGAGTGCCCCTTCGAGGCACTACCGCTAAGATACTATGCACCGCTACTACCAGGGTAGTATGTACTCCCTCTGGTTTCAAATTACTCCGTACGCACGCTTATCTAGGTGGGCTAGTACTTTCTCATTTTTCACCAAAAAATTCATGAGAAAAATGAGAGAGTACTAGCCCTCCTAGGTAAGCGTGCTCGTGCGGAGTAATTTGAAACAGATAGAGTATCATGGACCTTAGCTTCTTCCTCTTCTCTCGAAGGCCTGCTGAGATATTTAAAGAATGAAAGCGATGACTAACAAGTTGCAATAACGGTGCAACTACGTACAGAATTAGCGACTTGTATAGTCCTCGTTGTCCCCGTAGTAGTTGTGTAGTATTAATAGCCTCGGATTTCAAGAATGTACGTAGACACGCTAAGTATATTTAAACGACGAAAGCAATGTCTAACGGGGTGTGATAATTGCGAAACTATGTGCAAGGTTAAGGACTTGTGTTATCATAGTAGTAATAAACAATTGTGCAGGCCGGCTAGCTTTTTGGCCGCACTAGTCACGGTTCTTCGCAAACAATTAAACAGATCCTGTCACCGTATCACTTTTTTTACGGGTAGGATATGCTTGTCATCTAACCATCTTTTAATTAATGACATACACTCCTTCGCTAGCACTCTGGGTCAAGCCGAGGCAGGCGGGACGAAGTTTCTTGGCAAGACTTTTTGGTGTGCGCAGAATAGGAAGAGATTGATCCATCCCCGGTTGAGACTCAGGTTGGTCATAGTGCAAAGTAACATAGAGTAGTAACATGCATATGTTACTAGTCTATATTACTACCTCCATAGTGGGAAATAACTTATGTAGTAACATGCAATGTTATATTAATTAGGTTGTAGTTTGTCTTGATATGTGTGATGTTACAGTAACATAGCTAGTTACTCTATCCATCTCTCTCTTCATTAACCTATTGCCACATAAGCAAACATACTGACTTGGACTCTTAGTTACTAGTGAAGTTACTCCCACTATGACTAGCCTCAAGGAAACGGCAAGAACAGGCTAGGTAAGATCTTCGGGACCAAGCACACTAGTTGTTTAGGACCAAGTACTAAATCTATTTTTTTGGTCTTGAGAAGACCAAATATATAATGAAGATGTTCTATGACACCTGTTTGATGTCACTGTTAGAATTGTTTTAAATAAATATTTATGCAGTAGCTCGGCCCCATAATGTAGGAAATAATAGACTCAATCGTTTACTTACAATGGAAAATGATATTTTGTAATTTTGAAATATATACCAAAAGAATGCAAGTTGAAGACCATACTCAAACCAAAAATGTGGATTGCTTCATACTCGGCTCGGGATTTTATATTATGTTTGATCACTTTTATTGTGTCTTCCCATGCGAACTAAGCATATCTAGTTTATTTGCATGACTCTAAAAAAGAGTAAAAAGCTTTTGTGCAAAGGGAAAATAGATATTCTTGTTTTTTTCATACAACCCCCACAACATAGGGGTCGGGTTCCACTATCAACAGATAACGGAACAACCAACTTTTGAACATTAAGGCTTATGCTCCTTAAGCCAAAGCAAAAGAAACTACTACAACCCTCTACCATGCCAGATCAGTTCAAAACAAAAAGGGAAAGGAAATAAAGACAGGAGATAGGGGGGAGGGGGGCAGGGAAAAGGCGAGACGCAAGACCACCACAACTAGCTAGTGTTTCAGAAGACAAGAACTAGAACTGGGGGTAAATACAACCTTCCCCACAAAAGATCTACGAAAAACGTATCCATCTGGCACTCTTCTTCACTCCAAAAGGTGTCAATCTTCTTCCTAACCATCTGTAGGAGATCTCGATCGCTTGCGGCTGGTAGATGGTAACCCCAGAAAAGGCACAGGCGCTGTGTCCATAGCTTCAGCATCCGCCAGCGCATTCCTTTGCAGGCTGTCAACACCATTTCTCAATACCTCCCCCTCCTCACCATCGTGGAGACCTGCCCAATATATCATGAAAACACACACATACATCACCAAATCAATAGGAGTTAATAAATTTGTGATCAAAACATGCTCCGTTCCTGATCTTCCAGATTGCCCAATATATGGCTGCTACAGCAGTAATCTGTATGTTACAGCTAACAGATAAAAAGTGTGGGATCCACCAGAAGTATTGAGAAAAGGACCCAGGCCTAGTCTCAGCACCCACGGACCTTGCAACCACACCCCACACATATTTGAAAGCCACACAGGAGAAAAAAAGGTGACCAACTGACTCTTCCTGGTCACAGAATTTGCAAATCGTGTCACCAGTCTATTTACTTTTTTTCATACTATCTTTAGTGGGAATTGCATTGTGCCAAATGAACCATAACCAAAATTTGATTTTCAAAGGAATCTTGGCTTTTCACAAATGTCTGAAGCTCCTATCCACCCCTCCATTTGACAGATGGTTATACATTGACTTAAGTGTGAAAGTCCCTGTTTTTGTCCACAACCATCTAGGTCTATCTGTTTCATTAGACAAAGTAACCCTAGCAAGAATCAACTGCAATTTTCTATACTGTTCCTGATTACCAACATTTAACCATCTCCTAAAAGAACAATGCCAACTTCTCCTAGCCATTGTAGCAACTGTTATAATCTCATGTTAACAAATATCAAATAATTCAGGAAATTTAATCCTTAAAGGTATATCCAAACACCAAGCACCCACCTAGAAATCTATCCCTAAACCATTTCCAATATCCATCTTTCTCCCTGAATATAGATATTTTTGATTTTCAGCAAATTAGACCAACAAGCAGAATCACTTTGCTTGTGTTTCACAGGGAAAATCCTCCCACTACCCAAATACTTTTCCCTCACAAACACTTGCCATGGTCCATCTTCAGCTTCTAACCTCCACCACCATTTATAGAGCAAGCTGATATTAAAAATTCTGATGTTTTTAATCCCTAAACCACCTTTTCTCTTGGGCCTGCAAATATATTTCCACTTAACTAACTGGTATTTTTCCTTCCTGCCCTCCCATACCAGAAAAAATCTCTGGTAGGTTTCTCCACCTCTTCTGCATTGGTCTTGTGTAAAAGGAACATAGACATGGGATACACAGCCACACTTGACACACATGAAATGATCTTGATATATCTACCCCCCATAGAGAGAGCACCCCGATCTAGCCATCCATCTTTTTCCCCAGCTTTTCACCAATGAACCTCATTTCAGCTACTGAACATTTTCTGCTACGCACAGGAAGACCTAGATATTTGATGGGCCACTCCCCTGTTTGACAATTAAACAGGGTTGCATACATTTCCAACTTTTCATCATCCTCCATGATCATTAATACTTCACTTTTTTCAAAGTTAATTTTAAGATTAGACATAGCTAAAAAGAGATACGACAATAATTTTAGGTTCCTGGCCCCCTCTACATCATCCCTGATGAACACAATAGTGTCATCAGCATACTGCAGAATAGCAATCCCTTTTTTCAAACAAATTGTCAGCTAACCCGGTGAAAAGACCACCTGCATGATCATTCAACACCATTTTGCCCAAACAATCTCCTGCCATATTGAATAAGAAAGGGGAAAAAGGATCACCCTGCCTTACACCTTTAAAACTCCCAAAATAAGGTCCCACTTCACCATTAACTTTCACACTGAGTGTCCCTGGTAACAACACTTTTTAACAAACCAACCAGTCATCACTAAACCCTTTTTTCTTGCAACAATGGAACAAGAATTCCCATTTGACTTTATCATATACCTTTTCAAAATCCAACATCAGGACCACACCCTGTTGTTTCTGGGATTTAGCTTCCATCAAAATCTCATGCAGAAGAGTGACCAAATCGGATATAAATCTCCCTTTGATAAAAGCAGTCTGGCATGTATCAATCAACTTATGCATCACAGGTTCAGTTCTAATTGTTAGAGCTTTTGTGAAGATCTTAAATAACACTTGTAATAGACAAATAGGTCTGAATTTTTTATGACATTAGCATCCTCACTTTTTGGCAATAAATTCACTACTCCATAGTTGATACTGGCCAGATCAATTTTATGAGAGTGAAAATCATCAAACGCAGCCACAACATCATGCCTGATGAACTGCCATCAGAGTTGATAGAACTCCACAGGTATTCCATCAGGCACAACAACTTTATTTCTCTCCATCTGATCAATCACCTCTTTAATTTCCTCTTTTGGAAAAAGTCTCCCCATTCTCTATATCTTGATCACTAAGTTTCTCCCAAGTTTCCCAATTTTCATCAGATAGCCTAATAGCAAAACCATCAGCAGGTCCAAACAGTTTTTTATAATACCCAGTAGCATGGTTCAAGGGATCATAGGTCCCCTGAATGTTTCCACACTCACTCTACATGGAAAAGATCATTTTTCCTTCTAATACCATTAGCCATCCTATGAAAACATTTTGTGTTACTATCACCCTTCAACAACCATGTATCTCTGGATCTCTGCTGCCAATACTGCTCTTCTTTTTCATATATCTCAAATAGCTCCTGTTGAACCTAAGATTTATGGTATGCTGTTCTCTATTGAGTAGATTTAGTTCCTCAATATCTTCAAGCTCCTGCAACTCCTCATTCAATTATTTTCTAAGCTTTTTTTCCTGCCCTCTGATGTGAGCTCCCCAACCTTTCAAATCATTTTTGACATTTTTAAGCTTCTTTTGTAGTCTATCTAAACTATTCCTGCACCTGACAGGCTTATTCCAAATTTTCTCAACCCTCTTCAAAAACTCAGCTTTTTCTAACCAACTTTTTTCTAATATGCTTTGTTCCCCCAACTTACCCTTCCATAGTGTCCAGAATTAAAGGACTGTGGTTAGAAATTTCTCTAGTTAGTTTGTGTACGGTAGTCAAAGGAAAGAGATTTTCCCAATTTTTACAAACAAGAATCCTGTCCAGCTTCTCTAAGGTGGGAATAGCTTGATTATTAGACCAAGTATATTACCCTCCTGACATCTGAAGCTCCCTCAAACCATATGTATTAATGATTGCATTGAACATGTGACTCCATGTGCTTAGGACATGGTTTTCATTTTTTTCAGAAACAAATCTCATAATATTTAAGTCCCCTCCCAATAGAAGAGGGAGAGATTGATCTCTACAAACTTCTGTCAATTCTACTAGGAAGTCTTCCTTGTATTCCTCCTGTGCAACCCCATATTCCACTAGATGCCAATGAACCTGCATCTTGATATCAAAAACGTTTATCTTAACATGGAATCGACCAACAATTGAGCCACAGTTATCAAACCTGGAGGAACGTAGGACCCCTAGGATACCCTCCGATTTTCCCATCGAAGGTAACCAACTCCAGGAAAATTGATTCATATGATCAATTTTCCTGAAAAACTCAAAAGAATAATCTTTCTTCATTGTCTTGCAAACCAATAAAATCCAAATGCTCTTACTGCATCAAATTAACCAAATAACAACTCATACCCTTCTTACGAACCCCTCTGTAATTTAGAATAGCTCTTGTCATAATACCTTTTTCCTTTCCCTTGTTCCTGTTACAATAGTTATTAACATTCACAACAACTACTTTTAACTTTCCCTGACCCCCTTTCACACTACTAATAGATTTCTGCTTTCCCTTATTTTTTCTAGAAATTACTAGAGTAAAGTCTACCTTCCCCTCTCCATCACTCCTACACTCAAGATATTCTACCTGTTCCTTCTGTTCTGACACTTCCTTAGAGTTATCATTATGCCTACCAGCTAATTTATGTCTAGCAATTCTAAAGCTTTCAAAGAATTGACAAACTCAAAGGATAGAGATGAATATTCCACTCCCATTTCTAATGCTCTTTAAATAATATAATCATTATCCAACATAGAAAAGAAATTGTAAAAGGACAGGTTAGTACCTGATAAGTCTCTCTGAGAGGCTTGAGTCATGACATTTTCATTCATATTAGAATATCCCTCCTAATTAGCCAACATGTCACTCATTCTAACTAATGGATCACCAGTCCCTATCTCTGCATTCCCAGCTGCCTGTCCTTGAGAACCCTGTTGAGAGCCCTGACTTTCTTGGATCAACACTTCAGGTTGAGAGGATCCCACCTGCATCACCACTTGTTCCTGATCCTGATTAGGAGCATTCATAATTTCAAGAGGTGCATGATCAACAGGAGGACTGCTTTCCTCATCAGCCCCACTTTTAGTAGAAGAAATGGTGTCATCAGATTCTTCTCCCTCACTTTCATTCTCATCTTCAACCCCTCCTTGGTCCTCCTCAATTTGTTCCAATAGATGGCCATACTGATTCTTATGTTCATAATACTTGTCACTCTTCTTATTTTGAAGCCAGTCCTGCACAAACTCCTGGAAAGTCTGCCCCCCAGCTGGATCATCAGGATTAACCATAGCCCCTATTTCCTGTGGGGCCAGAGCTTGTGCAACTTCCTAATGTACTTCCCCCATCACTTGATCTTGAGCTTGAGCACCCACATCATTTTGTTGTCTGTGACTCCCAGAATTCCCCCTTACATTATCAACTGAATTATTGGTTTCAACAACCGGAGCATCTCTAATCATTATTCCACCCGCAGAACCACCACTGGGCCATAACTTAGCCACCCTAGCACCAAATGATATTTCACCAGTATTTCCAGCAGTTTCCCCTTCTACCCTAGTTCTTTACCTTTTTCCCAAGCGGCACACTGTGGGAGACCCCTCTCAGATTGATTAGTCCTGGTATTGACCGCATGTGGAGCTGATTCCACACCTGTACCAGCTCCATTTCTTCCATTAGTATCCAGAGTGAGGACATGCCTGTTACCATCAATAGGACCAGCCTGACTTGCCTGATTATTTTCACCTCCCACATTAACAGTTATAGGGACATATGGCACAACATCAGGGGCAAAAATCTCCCTAGTCTATTTGAATTCATAAATCCCCCTTTCATCTCTCCTCTCCTTGTGTTAGGCACTAGAATAACATCCAAACATGCTACCTCCACTCTAACATATGCCAAATTTCTCAGACTATTCCTATCCATTCTTGTGAACATGAGGAGAAATAAAAATGACCGTTTAAGGTTTTTTAAATTCCAAGGGGACGTGCAAAATTCTAAATACCTATAAAAATGCAAAAAGATAATTTTTCTTTTGGTATAGTCTTGTTACTGAGAAATAGATCTTCCAAGAGTTTAGTAACTCAAGTTGACACTTGAGAGTCTGGAAGGAATGACATGGGTGGGTGATGACTGCAAGTGCATAGATCAATTGTAGCTAGTTTTAAAAGTAAGAGTATCGAACCATAGAGAGCTATTGGTAGAGGTCTTTATGCCCCTCGTTACTACATACCAATGGATACTTGGAGCTGCCCTTGATCACAAGTAAGAGTGTTTTAAGAGAGTTTGGTTTGGTTAGAAAAAATAAAGATTACAGTAAAGTAATGAGAGCAATGAAAACTATAATGGAACTTTAGTAAGGCTAAATGTTCTCGGGGTATTAGGATCCACCTCTAGCACTGGTATTAACTATGAGTAGTATAAATCTATATCTGTTGTTATGATATGTGTGGGGAGAGCTATATAATAAGATGTGCCCAGAAAATCATCGGTCATCACATCTCTAAATAACCACTGCAACGATCTTCGGCAACCACCTATGGATCCATTGCAATTCAGGGTTACCCCGTGGATATCGATATGAGCTTAGTGAATCCCTCTGTATCCCCATTTTCCATATGGTAAAGCACTGAGCATGGTATGTCACGTCCATGCCATACAACAACTCCATACTTCCAAAGGTAATTCCCTCTCTAGTCCTGAAGGGAAATATTACATGGTCAACTTCATATAATATCTAGACAAAGAACGATAACATATTCATAGCACTAAGTTATAGATCATCTTCATTTTACATTATAATATTGCAAGGGTTTCTCCCTCTCCCTAAAAATATGGAGGCAATCAACAACATCATCATAATCATGCAGAGGGAATGAAAGTGTATGGATGAATTTGTATACAAATCCACAATATCAATTGCAAATAGAACTAATTGAGATAAGTAGGACAATGGAATGGTGTAGTTGATGGAGATGCAACGGTTGAGGATGAAGTGGGTGATGTTTGTCCTCCAATGATCCATGTAGCAGCGAGGATGATGCCTTCCTGTGAGTTCCTCCTCTAGATCCCTTCTAGAGGTGAAATTTCGGTGTTCCTGGTACCTGTGAATGTGGGATCTCAGATCCATCTACGCCATGTGAAAGTATTTGACGAGGCAAAGCAAATGGTGGTCCGTACAGGCACATGGTACGGGTGGGATTCGCTCGTACCGATGCTCCTTATGGGCTCAGGTGCTTCTCCTTGCTTCCTCCTTTTACCAGGTGCGTGAAAGTTATTTACTTCACTTTTATCAAGTAAAAATATCATATTAAAACATAATATGACAGTTCATATTGGTATGTTCATTGTTAACTTAATATTTTGGGATCATGCGAAACAAGCATAAAAGATGCGCGCAAGCATGGTAAAATGCCAAAATCCTACCATTACACATGCAAAAACATAAGGTAAATATTCTTTAGATAATCACTCATCAAATTTCCCAAACTTAGACTCTTGCTTTCCCTGAGCAAGATGGTAGCTTAATGGTGAAAGTCATTATGTCCATGAAGCACGAGTCGTTAAAATATAGGAGGCATATGAAGCAACAATTATAATATTTGATATAATAATCACAATATGAGTTGCATAACACTTTCACAAACCAAATGACTTGGGCTTCCACACCTTTTGTGATAATAGCTCACATGAAGATTAGTTACTTAGCATATCATACAACCATAAAGTTCGATTGAATGAGTTTGTGAGGTGACCTCAAATATGTTTATGCCTTCGCACATCTACTTGGGGTTTAAAACCATAAATGGTCTATTTAAATTCCTCTCATGATCATGCATATGTCCATTACTCTTTACAAAAAAGCTAGCTTCTTATTTCTTTTTATCTTTTATTTATCTTATGAAGCTTGTGAAAGGAGTTAGACATATTCTTGTTCTCATGAAAAGATTCAAAACAGAACAATAAGAGACATCGTCTCCCAAGAAAAATATGAAGTGATTCAGGGTTGTGTTTGAGGATCTATCTTGACTTGTACTCATTCGAATGTTTTTCTTAATAGAATCATTTATTCATACTCATTTATTTCATAGTTTTTAAGCTTTTGAATTCATGTTTTGTAATCAAACAAATGAGTATAACATGCTATCAAGAATTATTCTCATGTTATATTAGTACTATAGGTGTGAAAGACCCTAAAATCATCACAAAGTACAAGTATAGTAATATTCATCCTAATTCATACATCTAAGAAAATAATCATAAAACTATGAATACTCCAAATATCATAAAGGCTCCAAAATTCATTGGATAAGATTTCCCTTCTCCAATTGAGTTGATCATGGAACTAATGCAAAGCTTCAGACTTTTAACTAAAATACACACGAGAAAGTAAACATGCTAAAAACCGTAAGATAGATTACAAGGTGTTATAGATCTTGCAAATCTTGGAATCAAGGTAGGTGGGATCAAATAATCCCTTGCAATTATTTCATATTGTGGTGCTCTTTATTTCAAAGATGAATCCTGTGCATCATGGAGTTTAGTAGAGAGAGTCTTGTTCATCGCCTCCAGAAGAGCAATGCAGTTCCTGTGGTTTTCGTTAATCGACTCCAAGTGGGCCATGAAGCCACGTTGGAGCTTGTCAACACCCGGATTTTTAATCCCAGATGCCTGTTATGCCATACCTCGCAATCCTAGGATTACCATTTTTGCGAGACATAACGGATGGGATATCACAGTACATCATCCATTACAAACCATACATAAGGTCTTACACAAATAAGGATCTCATGATCCAGTCTTAATACAACAAGCAGCAGAAATAAAAGATAAGCGTAGCGGTGAGGTCCATCTTCGGGGGCACATGCAATGCTGACGAAGGCAGATAGTCCTAGTTATCATAGCTGTCCTGCTGGCCATCATCTTGATAGTCACCTTCATAGTCTGGCTAGGAGAATAGCCAGGGACAAAAGCCATGAGTACTCTTTAAGTACTCGCAAACTACCACCAACAAGTAGTATAGTTCTAAGTTCAAGGGCTAACTCTATGTTTAACTATACAGTTAAGTTTGAAACCTAAGCTGAGTTCTGAAACAAGGAAAGATAAAATAAAGTTCTAGAATCACTTAAGTTGGGAAGCT
Source organism: Avena eriantha (assembly GCA_910589775.1). Classification (NCBI taxonomy): domain Eukaryota; kingdom Viridiplantae; phylum Streptophyta; class Magnoliopsida; order Poales; family Poaceae; genus Avena; species Avena eriantha. The sequence goes on from OU342742.1 coordinate 2,168,676, forward strand.
ATTGTCATGAACACAACCCTATTGTGGTTAAGTCAAGATTCATCATTCATTTCACAAGTCATTTTGAAAACATCTCACAACGCAACTGTATGGCCATTCTAACTGTCCATAACCGCGGACGTGCCTATTCGAATAGTTTGACACTCTGTAGAGGTGGTACACTTTCACCAAAAGATTCGATACATCTGTCAGGGATAACCCTGAATCATCATACTTAGTATGCAGATAATCAAACATAACCTTCCCTTTACACACCCTAGTATAAGCACCTCTCCTAGGAGCTTGGCCTCCCAACCATGACCATCAGTCATCTTGGGCACTTCATAGGTGGACAACATTGAGAGGTAGCCTCAGCTCAAACCTCTCCCGCGAGGAAACAAATACTAATGCATATAAACTTCCGGCTAAGCCTTACCCAATTCAGGTAATGTGGTTGTATGGTAAATTTGGAATGGTATCGCATCCGAATCCAACCATCAGTTTTATAAAAGGGTTAAGGCTCATGCCTCAACATTTCACCATCATAAACCATTTGTGTTTCTCAACACATGTCAACACATCTCAATAGAATGACTCATCATTCCAAGGTTTTCATAATTCATTTTCACCAAGTGTTCCCATCTAAAGTGACTCAAGTTTTTGATCTACTCTAAACTACTAAGTTAAGAGTGTTCACTAAAGTGGAAATGATGGGATCAATCTCATGCCATAGAATGACATCTAAAGGATTCTATCTAGGCCAAGTTTTAAACTATTTATGCTACCTTCTAAACAAGTAAAGAACTTTGGGTAAAGTAAAGGAAGTAAAGCTTGAAAATATACTTGGAGTAAGTACTAGTCAAAGGATTATAACTCAAGCATGCCTAAAGCATCTTTGTTAAACCATCTAGTTCAATCCTAGCTTGCTAAGCATTATACTTGCAAGTGTTAGCTTGCATTATTAATGGTGGCTTGTTAGAGCAAGTTTTGGAAGGGTTAGCTTGCCAATAATAACTTGCCTTGGTTGGTGAAGTGGTTGAAGTTTTTTTCTTCTTCTTCTTGGTAGAACTCCTCCTCCTCGTAGACTTGGTCGGTACTATCGTATATAAATACATACGGAGTACACAATCACCAAACAATACTTAACTAGTCTAACTAGCATTCTAAGACACACATTTGATGATCTATTATCATCAAAAGCATCACAAATTTAATAGTTTCATTCTTTTTAATTTAGAAAAGTAATTTCTACTCATTGAAAAATTAACTAAGATTTAATATTCACCACTTAAAATATGGGATCATGTGGACACATGTCATCACCACATATTCTAACATGTGGGAATGTGATTTAAGGGTTGGATCATAATTACTTTGGTTTAAGTTCATTATTTAATGATTTAGAGTGACTAGAAATGCCTATATAGAATTATTTTGGTACTAGTCCAAAGTCACTGCATGTAAACCTTAATATTATTACATATTCAGATAGGTATGATGAAATGTGATTTTTGAGAGTTGGAATCAACTTAAAATCTATCTTGGTTGATTTTATAAAAATGTTGCAAGGTGCAAATGTTTCTTTTTTGTTATTTTTACTAGGAGGGATCTCTAACTCTAATTTAATTAAATCCAACTGGCTTGGGTAGATATTTTCAGTAGCTTTCCAACAAAATTGGAATCACTTCATTTGGATTTGTAAATCTCTCTAAATTGATTTTAAAACTAGGGGACAGAACTAAGTTTAAACTAAAAAGAAAAATCCTAATTCAAACTAACTGGGTCGAGCGGGAAATGTTAACGGGCCAGCCCAGTGTCACTCTGCAGCACGGGGCTCAGCTGCCAAGGGGGGGTCCACCGGTCAGCGGCTCATAACGTGCGAAGCGGTACGGGGCAATGTGGAGCGTTGGATTAGAGTGGGGATCAACGGCTGGGGATCGTCGTCGACGACGGACCTGTCGCCAATGAGCTCTAACCCTAGCGGCTCGGTGGGGGTACATAGGTGGCGTACTAGGGCTCCAGCGACGACAGCGAGGCAGGCAAACAGACTGGTGGTCGACGACGAGCTCAGGGATGGTCGAGGCAGCTCCGGGGGTGGTCGCAATCAGTGGCGCCCTTCTCCTCCAGAGGTGGCCTGCTCCGGTGCAATTCTAGCGAACTGCTGCTCCCCGTGCTCCGGTTAGAGGTGTGGGATGATCAGTGAGGTGAGGGGAGTTGAGTGGTGTGCTGCAAATGGCTGGGGTGCCCTCCTTTTACTGGCTCGTCGACGGGACAGCGCGGCATGGCCAGGCGACAGTGGCGACATGGCTGCGGGCGGCGGTCGACGCGCGGTCTCCTGGCGGTGCTCTAGGACTTTAATGCAGGCTTAGGGGCTGTGGTATGCGGTCAGGCGGAGCTGGTGCTCTGAGCGGTAGAGACGGCAGCTTCGACGGCGAGCGGTGGCTGTGAGGCGTTGGACGGCGAATGGGAGTGTCTGGCATGCTCCCTTGTTCGTGGCGACATGATGGGCGCGGGCTGCGGTCGAGCGGCGGCTTGTGCACGTGTGTCAGGCGCGGCGCTCTGGTGCGTGCTCGGCATGGTGCAATTGCAGTAGGCACGGGGGTTTGGTGGTGGTCCATTGCTTGGCTTGGCTCGAGGAGGGGATAGTGGGCGGCGGTGATGTGTTGGCTATCTCTGAGACATGGAGAGCGGGGGGAGGTGGTCTGTTGCGGCGGTGACCAAGTTGGCCGGCGAGGTGGGGCTCGGCATGGCATGGCAAGGCCACTAGGGGGTAGGGGAGTGGGGTGTAATTGCATGGTTAGATCATTAGGAGACAATGGGAGGAAATGGGGGTCAAATGGGAGACAAGTTTGGCCAGAACACTATTCAAGATAGTGAATTTGGTTTTGTTTGAAATCTGTCCACAAGGTGTTTGATGAAATTGCCACATGAACTTTAATTTTTAATTTTGAAAATATTTTTGGTGGGTGTGCTAGTAATAAGCTTGAGACTCTGTGGGTGCTTGGGTTTTGAAAATTGAGCTTGTTTGAGTGGTTTTTGAAATAGTGGGATCTTCCCATATGAAATAGATTCAATTTTAAACTGTCATTTAAAATTAGTATTAGAATGTTTTTAGCAGATCACAAAGTGGACCCTGGTACCTCATTATGTGTACTAGGAAGGGGTGCAAAGATCCACAAATGTTTCTGTTAAGTTTTGAGTACTAGGAATAGCCAAAGTAGGCATGATAGTTAATTTGGCAAAAATGACCATTCACTTCATTTATTTATTTTGAGTTGTTTTTATTTGGAAAAGTTTTTGAATGATTTAGATGATGTTTATTTCACCTAAGAATCAAGCAATGAATCACAGAACCATGGCAATTCAAATCAACTCCTAATTTAAATGCACATACACATGAATGCTTTCATATTTTGAAATGGAAAAGTTTTTGTTAACCCTAATTTTGATGATTTGGATCGTGATAAGCTTGTATTAAAGTTTTGGAATGTTACAAACCTTCCCCCCTTAAACAAAATGTGCTCCCGAGATTTTCAAAGAAAACTAGGAACTAAAGAGATCTGGGAACTCTGTCCAAATGTAATCTTCGTGCTCCCAAGTGGCTTCCTCCTCGGTATGGTTGCTCCATTGAATCTTGAGAAACTTGATACTCCGGGTCCTGGTGTTTCTGTAGGCTTCTTCTAAGATACAGATGGGCACTTCATGATAGGTCAGGTCATTGTTGATCTCCACAGCTCTGTGATCGATGTTCTTGAAAACTTCAGTCTTCTCGGGCACTTCCAAGCATTTGCGAAGTAACGAGATATGGAACACATTGTGGATGGATGACATCTCCTCAAGCAGTTCCAGTTGATACGATACTTCTCCTCGACGGTTCAGAATTTTGAAGGGCCCGATATATCTGGGGGCTAACTTTCCTTTCAGACTAAAGCATTGGGTTCCTTTTAATGGCGAAACCTTGAGATATACAAAATCTCCGACATTGAAAGTTAGGTCTCTCCTTCTCTTGTCCGCATAACTCTTCTGTCTGGATTGGGCGGTCTTGAGAATGTCTGGTCCAAAGATCTGAGTCTCTCCTACTTGCGACCAATTCAAAGGGGTACAACACTTTCTTCCGTATAGGAATTCAAATGGTGCCATCTGCAAACTAGCTTGATAACTGTTGTTATATGAGAATTCTGCGAAGGGTAGACAGTCTTCCCATTTTGATCCGTATTCCAACACACAGGCTCTTAACATATCCTCTAGGATCTGGTTGACTCTCTCAGTCTGTCCATCAGTTTGCAGGTGATAAGCGGTACTGAAGTTCAACTTGGTTCCCAATCCTTCCTGGACTTTCTGCCAAAATCTCGAGGTAAACTGGGTTCCTCGATCAGATACTATGGTCTTGGGGGTTCCATGTAGACTAACAATTCTAGCGATGTATAACTCTGCTAGCTTTGCACTCTGGTAGGTAGTCTTGAAAGGTATGAAGTGAGCTACCTCGGACAGTCTATCAACTATGACCCAGATTGAGTCATTTCCCCTACTGGAAGTAGGCAAACCGGTGATAAGTCCATTCCGACGGAATCCCATTTCCATTCTAGAATCTGCAATGGTTGCAACAGTCCTGCAGGCCTCTGATGCTCTACTTTGACTCTTTGCCAGATGTCACATTTGGCGATGTAGCTTCTGATTTCTCTCTTCATATTGTGCCACCAAATATGCTCTTTCAAATACTGATACATCTTCGTTCCACCGGCGTGGACAGAATAAAGAGTATCATGAGCTTCCTTCATGATAACTTGCTTCAACTCCAAATCTCTGGCACACAGATACGTCCTTTGTACCACAGTACTCCTTCTTCGTCTTTCGTGAATCCAGGTACCTTTCCTGTACCAATATGACGTTTGATTCCGTCAATACTTTCATTCCCCTTCTGGGCTTCCTTGATTTGGCTAATCAAAGTGGGTTGAAGTTCAATGCTAGCTAAGAATCCTTTGCTAACTAATTCAGTCCTGAACTGCTCCAACTCTTCATACAAACTTGGTTGCTTCTCCTTGATCATGGTGTTTAGCCTACACGGTAATCTGCTAAGAGCATCTGCTACCACATTGGCTTTGCCGGGGTGATAGTGAATGTCAAGGTCAAAATCCTTGATTAACTCTATCCATCTCCTTTGCCTCATATCATCTCCTTTTGAGTGAAGATAGACTTCAAGCTCTTGTGATCTGAGTAAATTTCACATCGATTACCCATCAGATAATGACGCCATGTCTTCAATGCCAAAACTATGGCTGCTAATTCAAGATCATGGGTCGGATAGTTCTGCTCATGCTGCTTCAGTCGTCGAGACAGATATGCGATGACTTTGCCTTCTTGCATCAACACACATCCGATACCAATCTTGGATGCATCACAATACACATCAAATGGCTTCTTGATGTCTGGCATGATCAATATTGGGGCTGATATCAATCTCTTCTTCAGCTCCTGAAAACTAGCTTCACATTTGTCTGTCCAGTCAAACTTCTTGTCCTTCTTCAGCAATTGGGTCATGGGTCTGGCGATGCTCGAGAATCCTTCTACGAACTTGCGGTAGTATCCCGCTAATCCGATAAATGCACGGACTTGGGTTTGGGTGGTTGGGGCTTCCCATTCTTCGACATCTTTGATCTTGGCGGGATCAACAGAGACTCCTCCGGCAGACACAATATGTCCTAGGAATCCTACTTCTTTCAGCCAAAACTCAGACTTGCTGAACTTGGCATATAATTGATGCTCTCTAAGGGTTTCTAGGATGATTCTCAGATGTTGCTCATGCTCTTCTTCTAACTTGGAGTAGATAAGGATGTCGTCGATAAACACAACTACAAACTTATCTAAGAAATTCATAAATATCTTATTCATGAGATTCATGAAATAAGCAGGGGCATTGGTTAATCCAAAAGACATAACCTTATACTCATATAAACCATAGCGAGTAGTAAAGGTGGTCTTCGGAATATCCGTTGCACGAATCTTAAGTTGGTGATAACCAGTCCTAAGATCAATCTTTGAGAAAACCTGGGCTCCAGTCAATTCATAAAATAGATCCTCTATCTTTGGCAAGGGGTACTTGTTCTTGATGGTGACATCATTCAAATTTCTGTAATCTGTGCACAAACTATTGCCTCCATCTTTCTTGTCGACGAATAACACTGGTGATCTCCATGGCGATGCGCTTGGTTGAATCAAGCCTTTCTCTAACATGGCATCCAACTGCTTCTTCAGTTCCACTAACTCTGAGGGGTTCATGCTATAGGGTCTCTGGGATATGGGTCCGGCTCCGGGGATTAGTTCGATAATGAACTTAATATCCCAATCCGGGGGCATACCTGGCAATTCATCTGGGAATACGTCGGGATATTCACAGACTACTCTGACTTGGTCTATGGTGGGTAGGGCTAGACTCTTGTTGCACTTGAATTGACGGGGTAAGGTTTCAGAGGTATGCTCTACTGTTACTCCAGAGCTACTGGTCATGGTGATGGCTTTCTTAGCACAGTCTATCAATCCTTTATGCCTTGACATCCAGTCCATACCTAGTACTACTTCCAATCCTTTGGTTCCAAGTACAATTAGGTTGGCATAAAAATCTATCCCATGTATTCTGATAGCCAAAGCTTTGCAAATTTTTCTAGCTTTGGTTATTGAACCGGGAATTGAACTATCATGACATGCTTCAAGTTGGTTGGGTGAATCTTACTAGTGCATGAAAATTCTTCGGTGATAAATGAATTTGATGCTCCCGAATCAAACAATACTCTTTCTAAAACTGAGTTGACAGAAAACATACCCAGCACTACATCTGGCACTTCCTGGGCTTCTTCTGCGTTCATGTGGAAGAGACGACCGTTGCGGTTGTGAGGGTTCCCTAGGGCAAATCTTCTTCCTGGTTGAACACGACGCTGTTGCTAAGCTGGGGCATTCACATTGGGATTGGCGGCAGTCTTCTTGGGACACTCATTGGAATAGGGACCCTTCACTCCACACTCAAAACAAGTGATCTGGGACTTGTCCTTGACTGCGACAGGCACATCATTGCTGCCAGTTCTAGGTGCAGTGTTGTTGTTGTTGTTCTTGGGAGGTGCACGGTTGAAATTGTTGGCATTGCCAGAGTTGTGATTGTTTCCTCCGGATTTCCCATTGCCTCTGCTACGGTTGGGGTAGCTTGGGCGAGACGTTGGGGGTCGGTTGTTCCTTGGTGCATATCCCGATGAGGGGTTGGGACAGTACTTCTGGTGACTGCTGGATCTAGGTTGCTGCATCATACGACGCTTGCGGTTGTCGTTTTCCTGGTTAATCTTCCCTTCCATCTGAATGGAAGAGTCGACTAGCTCTTCGAGATCCTGGAAACGGATGTTGACGAGGACTGTCTGCATTTCATCATGCAGTCCGTTCAAGAATCTCTCCTTCTTCTTGGCCTGCGTGTTGATCTCATGAGGTGCATATCTGGCAAGTGACAGGAATCTGTCATGGTACTCGACCACAGTCATTCTTCCTTGCTTCAATTCGCGGAATTCATCTCTCATTCGGTTGACTAGACCCTGCGGCACGTGGGTGCGGCCGAACTTGACCTTGAATGCTTCCCATGTCATCACTTGACCTTGATGGGTTCATAGCATGGAAAACAAAAAATTTCTACCGCAAGAACGAACAAAACCCAGATCTAATCTAGATAAAAGCCAAGATCTAATCTATTAGACATGTGCAACGAGATAGACCTGTACTAACCCTTGTAGATCCGAATAGCGTTACGAGATCGGATCTCGTGGTTGATGTAGTCGATCACTTGCCGATCTCAAGATCGAGTGGACGATCCTTCCGGCGCCACGTTCCGGCAGCGCTTCCGCAGTCGGTCACACGTGCGGAGTCGAAGCAGACCTTCCTCTCCCTGTTCCAGCGAGCAGCGGAGGTAGTAGATCTTCTCCACGGAATCCCAGCAGCACCACGGCGTGGTGGTGGTGGTGGAGTAGAGAATTCTGCAGGGCTTCGCCTAAACCAGAGCAGAGGGAAGGAGGAGGAGAGAGGCGGCTAGGGTTTGAAGTGCCAGGGGGTGGTGCCTCCACCCCTCTATTTAAAGGAGGGAGGCGCCATGGGGAGGTGGAGTCCTTGTAGGACTCCCCTCTCCCTTGGCCGGCGGATCAAGGAAGTGGGGGGAGAGTCCTACTCCCCCATGAATCCTTGTCTTACCCCACAAGGATTCCTTGATCCTTTCTTGGTTTTCAAGTAAACTCCAAGAAATCTTCCAGAACCTTCCGGAACATTCCGAAACCTTCTAGAATCTCCATACAAATACTCCGGAACATTTCCTAACTTAGAAAATGATCCCCAATATATGAATCTTATTCCCCGGACAATTCCGGAGCTCCTCGTGACGTCCCGAATCCAATCCGACACTCCGAACAACATTCGGTCTCCAACGCACATTCCATATCTACTTAAAACAACTTCGAACCTTAAGTGTGTTACCCTACGGTTCGTGAATATGCAGACATGATGGAGACACCTCTCCGATCAATAACCATCAGCGGGATCTAGAGATCCATAACGGCTCCCACATACTCAACGATGAATTTGTGATCGATAGAACCATTAACATACGAAACCAATTCCCTTTGTCACGCGATACTCTACTTATCCGAGGTTTGATCGTCATTATCTCCATACCTAGTTCTACCTCGTTACTGATAAGTACTCTTTACTCGTTCCATGTTATGTCATCCCTTGTGACCCAGTCACATGCTTCCAAGCTAGTTAGATGACATTCCACCGAGAGGGCCCAGAGCATATCTATCCGTCATATGGATGGACAAATCCCAATCTTGGTCCATGCGCTTCAACACATACTTTCAGAATACCCAATGACACCTTTATGACCACCCAGTTACGAAGCGGTGTTTGATGTCATCAAAGTACCCATCCGGTGATGGTGATGAACATAACCTCATGGTCGAAGGATTAGGTTACTATTTATTTTAAAGCTTATAGCAAACGAACTTAATGACTTGATCTTATGCTATGCTTACTACGGGTGTGTGTCCATCACGTCATTCTCCTAATGATATGATCTTGTTATTAATGCCATCCAATGTCCATGATCAGGAAACCATGATCATCCATTAATCAACAAGCTAGTTTAACAAGAGGCTTACTAGGGACTCTTTTATGTTTACAAAACACACAAGTATTAATGTTTCCGGTTAATACAATTATAGCATGGGATGTAAACATTTATCATAAACATAAAGATATAATAATAACCACTTTATTATTGCCTCTTGGGCATACCTCCAACAGTCTCCCACTTGCACTAGAGTCAATAATCTAGTTAAAAACTTGTGCATTCAACACCTATGGCTTTCTGGTGTTGTATAGACACTATTGCTAGTGGTAAACATAATCTTCGGATCTGACACTTCCAGGTCCGTGTGTATTTGCATGTCCTTGCGTCTCTACGCATTACTCATTCTCCAATGAGATGGCATTGTATAAATTTGGTCCTTTGGTGAGACCTTTAGTTCCTTGGGATTAAATCATGTTGATACAATTGTCATACAATGTATCTTCATAGTATTATCCCGCTATGAACCACACCTAGTTTGATAACAAACTACTTAACACAAATGCCCTCCTTTGCTGCTACTATAGCAGTTATATACTTAGCCTTTTGTTGTAGTATCCGTCACAATATCTCAACTTTGGAACTCATCCAAATCCATCATGGAACATCCTTTCCATTATATTGTGCCACCCATAGTCTAAATTGAGATAAATTTAATTTGTATCTTGTGACAAAACTAGTATCAATGTAACACTTTACAATGAACTACCTTTAACTATTTGTCACTTATACATGATATATTCTTAGTTCTTCCAAAGCTCATAAGAATATCTTTACTATTGTCCAATGATCATCTTATGAATCATTCTGGTATATGCTCATAACATTTAGATCGTAGGACATATCTGGATGTGTACATCTCAAAGAATGATTGATCAAAATATTCTTGTGATTTCACCAAGTGTCAAAACACTTGAATCTCGTGTCAACACACTTGAATCTTGATTCAGTCCTTTCCGTGCGTCAAGAACCTTTCTTGTTGTTTCCATATTGAAATCATTCAACATCTTATCTATGTACATTTGGCAAAACCTATTAGCGCCTCAATCTATCCATATAGACAATGATGCCTAATTCTTGAGTTATGCCTAAGTCTTTCATCGAAATGAAATTCTTAACCTGTGTCAATAAAAGATACATTATTTCTAATCAACAATATGTCTTTCACATAATGTATTAGAAATATGTCTTAGCGCTCCCACTTAATTTCTTGCAAAATGCAAACATCTTCATCGTCTCTGAAGATTCCAACTCCGCGATGCTCACTTCAACCATTGAAGTTTTGCATACTCTTTTAGCATCCTTTGAATTAACAAAACCCTTTGGATCGTGTCATGTACACGTCCTAGGTAACCATTCTATTAGAAGAACTTGTTTTGTTTGTTCAACTACCATATACCAAAATATATGTAGTGGTTGCTACATAAATCCGTCCAGACTAAATATCGCTATGAAAGATCAAATCTTATCATAGTCAATTCCTTGAACATTGTCGTAAACTCTTTCCGACATGTCGACTATTTCATAGATTTGAAACATCCATGTCTATTTCTTTATAGATCCAAACACGACCGATAGGCTTCACGCCTTTCCGGAGGGTCTTCTAAGTTCAGAAACTTGATTTCTCGTGTATGGATACTATCACGGATTCCATGACTTCTAGTCATTTTATGGAGTCAGGGCCCATCATCGCTTCTTTGCATGTAGTCGGTTCATCATTGTCAAAACAATAACGACTTGCTTATCAAATCTTACTATTTGATTCTTACCGACCCACACGGTTCTATAGGAACTCTAATCTCCGAGATCACACCTTTTGTAATCACGAGAGCCATGAGCATTGTGACCGCCACCGGGACACTTTCCGGCGCTACGCTACTTAGCACATATAGCTAAGGTTCAACAACCTTATCAAAGTTCTATTGTCCTCCCACTTAACTTTTCATGAAAAATTCCTTCTCAAGAAACTTGGCGTTCCAAGTGACAAACTCTTTTGTCCTTGGCGTTATGGAGAAATTCCCAACAAATTCTTTGGAATAACCTACAAAGACGTGCTTATCCGACTTTGGTTGTAAACATTTTAGTCATGCATAGCATACCAAAATTTAAGAAAAGACAATTCGGGTTTTATCCCGAACCATAACTCATATGGTGTCATTTCAACGGATCACGATGGAGCTCTTTTCAGTGTAAAAGCGGTAGTCACTAAAGCTTTAATATTTTAAAATATAATGGCAGTTTTATAAATGACACCTTTGATCTTACCATGTAAAACAAGGTTTCATTACATATCTCGAACACTCCATACTCCTATGGTATTTTGGGAAATGAAAATCCATGGAACGATTCCTCAAATCTTAGGTGTTTTGCTAAACTTGTAACTCAAACATCTTTCTTTATGATCCAATCATAAACTCTTTTATTTTCTTGTTACAATGATTTTCCACTTCATCTTCAAAGTCTTTGAACATTTTTCAAATGTTTCATACTTCTTCCGTATTGAGTAAGTATATACATATACTCACTCAAATCTTCGGAGAAAGCATATGAAGTTGAAATCCATCGCCCACGACTACACATAATGGACTATATACATCAATATGTACAAATTCCAATCAGTTAGTCGTCCGTTCCTCTTTTGGCCTACGAACGGAGTTTTAATTATCTCCAGGAAAGTATCACAAGCGTCATTTGATCCAAATCAAAGACTCCAAAAATCCATCAACATGGAGTTTCTTCATATATCCTTTCAATATAATTTAAACGGCGATGTCACTTCGCAAGTGATCTTTCAATCATTTTTCTTGCGACATTTTAGCATTAGTTTTATGGTCGTTATTTCTCCTACCAGACTTGTATATTATCCATCTATTATGGAATACAGTAATTATTTGAACAACCTTTTGTCGTCATAATACCTGATCAAAATAACAATTATTGAAACAAATCTTGAAGGCAAGCTTTGATGTTAACGAGCAACACAACAACCCTTTGTTTATTTTCGATGAACATCATCACATTTTCTCTTGCTAGTTACTTTGGCCATTGCAGTTCATGAATTGTGTTGTCCTGTATGACACTTCATACCAACCAATTCGGTATCCAATACCGAAGAACCACATTGTTTAACAAGCAAGGAATACAACCATAACATGTATATCTTCTATATGCCTAAGTTGGACATCTCCAACCTTTTATTTTCTGCCAAATATTTTATAGATTCTCTTTCAACAATTCCTTTTCTTTTAAAAGAATCTATCAACATCAATAGTGGTGTCATCAACATGACACATGGTACAAAGCATATATAGTCAACCACTAATACCTTTGGACTTGCACTTTGAGGTGGATCACCATCATCAAATGTTTGGTGTTCTTTCAAAAATCCATTCTTTAGTAATCTTTTAGTGTAGTAAACATTTTACTTACATCTTCTATTCATCCTTATCATGACAACTTTCATGATCAAGCTGCTATAGCTTATAAAGGTGAATTGCGAGTATAATGTTTCTTTTTCAAAACCTTTGGAGAATTAGGACGACTAACGTCTCCAACCTTCATAAATTCTCATCAAATATGAGGACGTATACTCTGTCATGTTGTAACCAACACATTGTTTTAGATATCGCAATACCTTTCACATATGATGGTTTCTGAAACATTGCTTTCAGCTCTTAGATAAACTTGATATTAAAAACAATCTTTTGAGTATCAAGAATCATGGAGGTAAACATGATACATTAGATACTAACACTGGAATTGTTACTCTTGATTTAATACTACTTATTAAACTTCATGGAGCAAATAGAGTTTGCTGAAAGTTTGCAATAGGACTTATAAACTTTAAATTGACATTCAAAACAATACGATACCAGTTCGTAAAGTAAATATCCAGAATTTCTATAGTTCCACTATCTCAACTATAACTAAGCGCATGGTGGTGAACGGATGCCAGTGACTACAACAAACTACGCAAATTCACTTTGATTGTGTTTATGATAAATTGAGTTCGACTAATCCAAATTACAAATGAACTCCCACTCAAAACAACATCCCTCGAGTTGTTTTAGTGATTACACGAACCAAATCCACAACACCAAGTCCGATCATCACGTGAGATGATGTAGCTTTAAAGGCGAACAATCAACATGTTCATCATATCATCCATATGACTCATGCTTTACCTTTCGGTATTCCGTGTTCCGAGACCATGTCTGTACATGCTAGGCTCGTCAAGGTTAACCTTAGTTTCCGCATGTGCAAATCTGGCTTGCACCCGTTGTATGCACACGTAGAGTCTATCACACCCGATCATCACGAGATGCTTCGAAACGACGAGTCTTAGCAACGGTGCCAACTAAGGATGAACACTTTATTACTTGATATTTAGTGAGAGGGATCATCTTATAATGCTACCGTCGCAATCTAAGCCATACAAGATGCATAAAGGATTAACATCACAGGCAATTCATAATTAGTGTGATATGATATGGCCCTTTCTTCTTGTGCCTTTGATCTCCATCTCCAAAGCACGGACATGATCTCCATCATCACCAGCATGGCGTCAAGGTCAGTGGCGCCGCTTCATGGTTGTCCATCATCACTAGCAACTATTACAACTACTTGGAACAAAGCTATTACAAGATGAATAGACACGCAGGTCTTAACAGAATTGAAGACAACCATTAGGCTCCTGCCGGTTGCCATATTACAACAAGGATCATTGCATACATCAAATATAATCACATTCACATGATGGCCATATCACATCACAAAAAACCCTGCAAAAACGAGTTAGACGCCTCTAATCTTCTTTGCATGTTTTACGTGGCTTGGGGCTTTCGAATAAGAACGGATCTTACCTACGAACATGAACCACAACGTTGATACAAGTGCTATCAAGTGCAAAGTATAGATTGGATCTATACTATGGTGGGAGAGACAGACACCCGCAAAGCCACTTGTGCAAAGCAAGTTACACGTCAAGCGTGGAGCAAGTCTCATGTGCGTTGACATGTAAGGTTAGCCCGAGCCGCTTCATCCCACCATACCGCAAGATGCAAAGTACACAAAGGAAAAGACGACACGAGCACCAACGCCCACAAAACCATTGTGTTCTACTCGTGCAACAGATCTACGCATAGACACGGCTCTGATACCACTGATGGGTTCATAGCATGGAAAACAAAAAATTTCTACCGCAAGAACGAACAAAACCCAGATCTAATCTAGATAAAAGCCAAGATCTAATCTATTAGACATGTGCAACGAGATAGATCTGTACTAACCCTTGTAGATCCGAATAGCGTTACGAGATCGAATCTCGTGGTTGATGTAGTCGATCACTTGCCGATCTCAAGATCGAGTGGACGATCCTTCCGGCGCCGCGTTCCGGCAGCGCTTCCGCAGTCGGTCACACGTGCGGAGTCGAAGCAGACCTTCCTCTCCCCGTTCCAGCGAGCAGCGGAGGTAGTAGATCTTCTCCACGGAATCCCAGCAGCACGACGGCGTGGTGGTGGTGGTGGAGTAGAGAATTCTGCAGGGCTTCGCCTAAGCCAGAGCAGAGGAAAGGAGGAGGAGAGAGGCGGCTAGGGTTTGAAGTGCCAGGGGGCCAGGGGGTGGCGCCTCCACCCCTCTATTTAAAGGAGGGAGGCGCCATGGGGAGGTGGCGTCCTTATAGGACTCCCCTCTCCCTTGGCCGGCGGATCAAGGAAGTGGGGGGAGAGTCCTACTCCCCCACGAATCCTTGTCTTACCCCACAAGGATTCCTTGATCCTTTCTTGGTTTTCAAGTAAACTCCAAGAAATCTTCCAGAACCTTCCGGAACATTCCGAAACCTTCTAGAATCTCCATACAAATACTCCGGAACATTTCCTAACTTAGAAAATGATCCCCAATATATGAATCTTATTCCCCGGACAATTCCGGAGCTCCTCGTGACGTCCCGAATCCAATCCAAGACTACGAACAACATTCGGTCTCCAACGAACATTCCATATCTACTTAAGACAACTTCGAACCTTAAGTGTGTCACCCTACGGTTCGTGAATATGCAGACATGATGGAGACACCTCTCCGATCAATAACCATCAGCGGGATCTGGAGATCCATAACGGCTCCCACATACTCAACAATGACTTTGTGATCGATAGAACCATTAACATACGAAACCAATTCCCTTTGTCACGCGATAATCTACTTATCCGAGGTTTGATCGTCGGTATCTCCATACCTAGTTCTACCTCGTTACTGATAAGTACTCTTTACTCGTTCCAGGTTATGTCATCCCTTGTGACCCAGTCACATGCTTGCAAGCTAGTTAGATGACATTCCACCGAGAGGGCCCAGAGCATATCTATCTGTCATATGGATGGACAAATCCCAATCTTGGTCCATGCGCTTCAACACATACTTTTAGAATACCCAATGACACCTTTATGACCACCCAGTTACAAAGCGGTGTTTGATGTCATCAAAGTACCCATCCGGTGATGGTGATGAACATAACCTCATGGTCGAAGGATTAGGTTACTATGTATTTTAAAGCTTATAGCAAATGAACTTAATGACTTGATCTTATGCTATGATTACTACGGGTGTGTGTCCATCACATCATTCTCCTAATGATATGATCTTGTTATTAACGACATCCAATGTCCATGATCAGGAAACCATGATCATCCATTAATCAACAAGCTAGTTTAACAAGAGGCTTACTAGGGACTCTTTTATGTTTACAAAACACACAAGTATTAATGTTTCTGGTTAATACAATTATAGCATGGGATGTAAACATTTATCATAAACATAAAGATATAATAATAACCACTTTATTATTGCCTCTTGGGCATATCTCCAACAGATACTAGTCCACCGAGCTCTTGCATCTCCCGCCAGATAGTGAGTGGCAAAGAGAACTTTCTCGTTTTCATCAACTCCTGCAACTTCTAAGTTGTTTTCCATTGTCTACAACCAGTTATCAGCATCTAATGGGTTTTCAGATTGGTTGAAGATTGGGGGATTGGTGTTCTGAATTTTTTTGAGTTTGGATCGATGATGATCCTGATTTCCTCGCCATTGGTTGTTGACTGCCATCTGGGCGATCTATTGAAGTGTTGCTAAGTTGGCTTGGCGTTCTGCCCTGCTTGCTTCACGGTCTGTGATGAGATTCTGCAAGATCTGCATCATTGGTTCTTGCGACGAGCTGCTCCCTCCTTAGTTTACGAGTCATCTAAAGATTGAGATATATATAGGGGTAAGAGGGAAATTCTAAGGTTCATGGTTTTGGTTTCAAGCTAAAACTTTTGACTTTGACTCAGGTTTTGCTACGAACTTCATTTCATTCATGCAAACAAGCACACGATACAACACACACCACAACAATCAAAGGGAAAACAGATGGTTTGAAACCATTCTGCAAGCTACGATACAGTGGGACCGATACATCTCATGCGACGACAGTGGTCTAGTGCATCTATTCATCATTGATGAAGTCGGACTCCTCATCGTCAGTGTAGAAGTCCACGGCATCCTCCTCCAGAAAGTCATCATCGTTGCTGAGGTAAGAATCCATGTCTCCCTAGATGTCTTCACCCTCCTCTTCTTCCTCCTTTGCTACAAGCTGAGTTTCCTGCTCCTTGACGGTCTTCTCGAGGTCTGCCACCTTCTTGCAAAGACGGGCGATGGTGCGATCCTTCTTTGCACGCTGGCGGTGAAGAGACTGGCGATCCTGGACGAGCAGTGCGAAAGTCTAGGCCTTCTGGTCGGCAATGGCACGATTCTGGTTGGCTAACTCCCTAGCATTGTCCAGTTCCTACTGTCTGTCGTGCAGCAAGAAGTCAAGATTCTCTACTTGACGCCTCAACTCTGGGTGACTTGGCATCTCCATCGGCATTCCCATGAAGTCACATCTTGCATAGTGAACAAAACAGGTTCCTTGGAGTTGGTTGACGCTGAGGGCACATAGACGTGCGAGAGCTTCATGCATTGCCCTGGCTAATCCATCTAGCCAGTTGTGCTCTCTCACGGAGAACTGAATTCTCCCAGAAGTTGGTGCTTCGATGCTTCCTCTAAGATCAGCACTGACTAGCCACTTTAAGTCTCCTCCTAGGGGTCCTGGAAGTTGAGCTCAAAGAAACTCCGGATGTGGGCGTCCCAGTAACTCCGACAGTGAATCCAGTCACCTCTCGAAGATCAGCTGACCTCCGTTTCCCAACTGGTAAAACTTGCTGAACTGAGTCTCCATCTACAAGAATTTAGGATGAGGAAATTAGTGAAGTGATCAAGTGTGTCAAATTTTAAGTAGTAATGTAAGAATTTTGAGGAACATGAATTTTTGAGAAAGAATGAATTCACAAGGATAAGAGAGGAGATAGTTTTTCGTAAATACTCACTTTGGTTTTGAAACTAAGTTTTTGTTTGGACGTCCATTCTAACTAGGGTCTCCTATGGTCAACCTGGCTCTGATACCAACTTTTCAACACCCGGATTTTTAATCCCAGATGCCCGTTATGCCATACCTCGCAATCTCAAACTTTGGTCAACCTGGGATTGCAAGGTATGGCATAATGGGCATCTGGGATTAAAAATCTGGGTGTTGACAAGTTGGTATCAGAGCCATCCTGACCATAGGAGACCCTAGTTAGAATGGACGTCCGAACAAAAACTTAGTTTCAAAACCAAAATGAGTATTTACGAAAAACTATCTCCTCTCTTATCCTTGTGAATTCATTCTTTCTCAAAAATTCATGTTCCTCAAAATTCTTACATTACTACTTAAAATTTGACACACTTGATCACTTCACTAATTTCCTCATCCTAAATTCTTGTAGATGGAGACTCAGTTCAGCAAGTTTTACCAGTTGGGAAACGAAGGTCAGCTAATCTTTGAGAGGGATCTGGATTCACTGTCGTAGTTACTGGGACACCCACATCTGGAGTTTCTTTGAGCTCAACTGCCAGGACCCCCAGGAGGAGAATTAAAGTGGCTAGTCACCGCTGATCTTAGAGGAAGCATCGAAGCACCAACTTCTGGGAGAATTCAGTTCTCCGTGAGAGAGAACAACTGGCTAGATGGATTAGCCAGGGCAATGCATGAAGCTCTCGCACGTCTATGTGCCCTCAGCGTTAACCAACTCCAATGAACCCGTTTTGTTCACTATGCAAGACGTGACTTCATGGGAATGCCGATGGAGATGCCAAGTCACCCTGAGTTGAGGCGTCAAGTGGAGAATCTTGACTTCTTGCTGCACGACAGGCAGCAGGAACTGGACAATGCTAGGGAGTTAGCCAACCAGAACCATGCCATTGCCGACCAGAAGGCCTAGACTTTCGCACTGCTCATCCAGGATTGCCAGTCTCTTCACCGCCAGCGTGCAAAGAAGGATTGCACCATCGCCCGTCTTCGCAAGAAGGTGGCAGACCTCGAGAAGACCGTCAAGGAGCAGGAAGCTCAGCTTGTAGCAAAGGAGGAAGAAGAGGAGGGTGAAGACATCCAGGGAGACATGGATTCTTACCTCAGCAACGATGATGACTTTCTGGAGGAGGATGTCGTGGACTTCTACACTGATGATGAGGATTCCGACTTCATCGACGATGAGTAGATGCACTAGACCACTGTTGTCGCATGATATGTATCGGTCCCACTGTATCGTAGCTTGCAGAATGGTTCTTCAAACCATCTGTTTTTCCTTTGTTGTTGTGGTGTGTGTTGTATCGTGTGCTTGTTTGCATGAATGAAAATGAAGTTAGTTGAAAAACCTGAGTCTAACTCAAAGTTTTATCTTTGAAAACCAAAACCATGAACCTTAGAATTTCCCTCTTACCCCTATATCTATCTCAATCTTTAGATGACTCATGGAAACCATGGAGGGAGCAGCTCGTCGCAAGACCCAATGCTGCAGATCTTGCAGAATCTCATCGCAGACCGTGAAGCAAGCAGGGCAGAGCGCCAAGCTAACTTAGCAACACTTCAACAGATCGCCCAGATGGCTCTCAACAACCAAGGGCATGGAAATCAGGATCACCAGGGATCCAAACTCAAAAAAATTCAGAACACCAATCCCCCAATCTTCAACCAATCTGAAAACCCATTAGATGCTGATGACTGGTTACAGACAATACAAAACAACTTAGAAGTTGCAAGAGTTGATGAAAATGAGAAAGTTCTCTTCGCCACCCACTATCTGGCAGGAGATGCAAGAGATTGGTGGAATCGCATCCGCAATATGAACCATGGTCAAGTGATGATATGGGAAGCATTCAAAGTCAAGTTCAGCCGCACCCACGTGCCGCAAGGTCTAGTCAACAGGATGAGAGATGAATTCCGCGATTTGAAGCAAGGCAGAATGACTATGGAGGAGTACTGTGATAGATTCCTGTCACTTGCCCGATATGCACCTGATGAGATCAACACGAAGGCCAAGAAGAAGGAGAGATTCCTGAATGGACTACATGATGCGATACAGACTGTCCTCGTCAACATCCATTTCGAGGACCTCGAAGAGCTAGTCGACTCTGCCATTCAGATGGAAGGGAAGATTAACCAGGCAAACGACAACCGCAAGCGTCGTATGATGCAGCAATCTGGATCCAGCGGTGACCAGAAGTACCATCCCAACCCCTCATCGGGATATGCACCAAGGAACAACTGACCCCCAATGTCTTGCCCAAGCTACCCCAACCGTAGCGGAGGCAATGGGAAGTCTGGAGGAAACAATCACAACTCTGGCAATGCCAACAATTTCAACCGTGCACCTCCCAAGAACAACAACAACAACAACACTGCACCCAGAACTGGCAGCAATGTTGTGCCTGTCGCAGTCAAGGGAAAGTCTCAAATCACTTGCTTCGAGTGTGGAGTGAAGGGTCATTACTCCAATGAGTGTCCCAAGAAGACTGCAACCAATGCCAATGTGAATGCCCCAGCTCAGCAGCGTCGTGTTCAACTAGGAAGAAGATTTGCCCCAGGGAACCCTCACAACCGCAACGGTCGTCTCTTCCACATGAACGCAGAAGAAGCCCAGGAAGCGCCAGATGTAGTGTTGGGTATGTTTTCTGTCAACTCAGTTTTAAGAGTGTTGTTTGATTCTGGAGCATCACATTCATTTGTCACCGAAGAATTTGCATGCACTAGTAAGATTCACCCAACCAACCTGAAGCATGTCATGATAGTTCAAATCCCCGGTTCAACAACCAAAGCTAGGAAAATTTGCAAAGCTGTGCCTATCAGAATACATGGGATAGATTTTTATGCCAACCTAATTGTACTCGGAACCAAAGGATTGGAAGTAGTACTAGGTATGGACTGGATGTCAAGGCATAAAGGACTGATAGACTGTGCTAAGAAAGCCATCACAATGACCAGTAGTTCTGGGGTAACAGTAGAGCATATCTCTGAAACCTTACCCCGTCAATTCAAGTGTAACAAAAGCCTAGCCCTACCCACCATCGACCAAGTTAGAGTAGTCTGTGAATACCCCGATGTATTCCCAGATGAATTGCCAGGTATGCCCCCAGATAGGGATATTGAGTTCATCATCGAACTAATCCCCAGAACCAGACCCATAGCCTAGAGACCATATAGCATGAACCCCTCAGAATTAGTGGAACTAAAGAAGCAGTTGGATGCCATGTTTGAGAAAGGCTTGATTCAACCAAGCGCATCACCATGGAGATCACTAGTGTTATTCGTCTACAAGAAAGATGGAGGCAACCGTCTGTGCACAGATTACAGAAATTTGAATGACGTTACCATCAAGAACAAGTACCCTTTGCCAAAGATAGAGGATCTATTTGATCAGTTGACTGGAGCCCAGGTATTCTCAAAGATTGATCTTAGGACTGGTTATCACCAACTTAAGATTCGTGCAACGGATATTCCGAAGACCGCCTTTACTACTCGCTATGGTTTATACGAGTATACAGTTATGTCTTTTGGATTAACCAATGCCCCTGCTTATTTCATGAATCTCATGAATAAGATCTTTATGAATTTCCTAGATAAGTTTGTAGTGGTGTTTATCGACGACATCCTTATCTTCTCCAAGTCAGAAGAAGAACATGAGCAACATCTGAGAATCATCCTAGAAACCCTGATAGAGCATCAGTTATATACCAAGTTCAGCAAGTGTGAGTTTTGGCTGAAAGAAGTAGGATTCCTAGGACATATTGTGTCTGTCGGAGGAGTCTCTGTTGACCCCGCCAAGATCAAAGATGTCGAAGAATGGGAAGCCCCAACCACCCAAACCCAAGTCCGTGCATTTCTCGGATTAGCGGGATACTACCGCAAGTTCGTAGAAGGATTCTCGAGCATTGCCCGACCCATGATCCAATTGTTGAAGAAGGACAAGAAGTTTGAATGGGCAGACAAATGTGAAGCCAATTTGCAGGAGCTGAAAAGGAGATTGATATCAGCCCCAATATTGGTCATGCCACACATCAAGAAGCCGTTTGATGTGTATTGTGACGCATCCAAGATTGGTCTAGGATGTGTATTGATGCAAGAAGGCAAAGTCATCGCGTATCTGTCTCGTCAACTGAAACAGCATGAGCAGAACTATCCGACCCATGATCTTGAGCTAGTAGCTGTGGTTCTAGCATTGAAGACATGGCGTCATTATTTGATGGGTAATCGCTGTGAGATTTACTCAGATCACAAGAGCTTGAAATATATTTTCACTCAGAAGGAGCTGAATATGAGGCAAAGGAGATGGATAGAGTTAATCAAGGATTATGACCTTGACATTCACTATCACCCCGGCAAAGCCAATGTGGTAGCGGAAGCTCTTAGTAGATTGCCGTGTAGGCTAAACACCATGATCAAGGAGAAGCAGCCAAGTTTGTATGAAGAGTTGGAGCAATTCAGAAATGAATTAGTTAGCAAAGGATTCTTAGCTAGCATTGAATTTAACCCACTTTGATTAGCCAAATCAAGGAAGCCTAGAAGGGGAATGAAAGTATCGACAAAATTAAACATCGTATTGGCACAGGAAAGGTACCTGGATTCACCGAAGACGAAGAAGGAGTACCGTGGTACAAAGGACGTATCTGTGTGCCAGCAGATTCAGAGCTAAAGCAAGTTATCATGAAGGAAGCTCATGATACTCTTTATTCTATCCACCCCGGAGGAACGAAGTTGTATCAGGATTTGAAAGAGCAATTTTGGTGGCACAAGATGAAGAGAGAAATCGGAAGCTACATCGCCAAGTGTGATATCTGTCAAAGAGTCAAAGTAGAGCATCAGAGACCTGCAGGACTGTTGCAACCATTGTAGATTCCAGAATGGAAATGGGATTCCATCGGAATGGACTTTATCACCGGTTTGCCTACTTCTAGTAGTGGAAATGACTCAATCTGGGTCATAGTTGATAGATTGTCCAAGGTAGCCCACTTTATACCTGTCAAGACAACCTACTAGAGTGCAAAGCTAGCAGAGCTCTATATCGCTAGGATTGTTAGTCTGCATGGAACCCCCAAGACCATTGTATCAGATCGAGGAACTCAGTTCACCTCGATTTTGGCAGAAAGTTTAGGAAGGATTGGGAACCAAGTTGAACTTCAGTACCGCTTATCACCCGCAAACTGATGGACAAACTAAGAGAGTCAACCAAATCCTAGAGGATATGTTAAGAGCTTGTGTGTTGGAATACGGATCAAAATGGGAAGACTGCCTGCCTTTCGCAGAATTCTCATATAACAACAGTTATCAAGCCAGTTTATAGATGGCACCATTTGAATTCCTATACGGAAGGAAGTGCCGTACCCCTTTGAATTGGTCGCAAGTAGGAGAGAGTCGGATCTTTGGACCCGACATTCTCCGAGAAGCTGAAGAGAAGGTTCACAAAGTCCGTGAGCACCTTAAGACCGCGCAATCCAAACAAAAGAGTTATGCTGACAAGATAAGGAGAGATCTGACTTTCAATGTCGGAGATTTTGTACTCAAAGTTTCACCATTGAAAGGGACCCAACGCTTTAGTCTGAAAGGAAAGTTAGCCCCTAGATATATCGGGCCATTCAAAGTTCTGAACCGTCGAAGAGAAGTATTGTATCAACTGGAATTTCCTGAAGAGATGTCAGCCATCCACAATGTGTTCCATATCTCGTTACTTCGCAAATGCTTGGAAGTTCCCGAGAAGACTGAAGTTTTCAAGAACATTGATCACAGAGCTGTAGAGATCAACAATGACCTGACATATCATGAAGTGCCCATCCGTATCTTCGAGGAAGCTTACAGAACCACCAGGACTAGGAGCATCAAGTTTCTCAAGATTCAGTGGAGCAACCATACCGAGGAGGAAGCCACTTGGGAGCGACAAGATTACATTAGGACAGAGTTCCCAGATCTCTTTAGTTCCTAGTTTTCTTTGTAAATCTCGGGACGAGATTTTGTTTAAGGGGGGAAGGTTTGTAACATCCCAAAACTTTAATCCAAGCTTATCTAGATCCAAATCCTCAAAATTAGGGTTAACAAAAACTTTTCCATTTCAAAATATGAAAGCATTCATGTGTATGTGCATTTAAATTAGGAGTTGATTTGAATTGCCATGGTTCTATGATTCATTGCTTCTAAAATGATTCTTAGGTGAAATAAACATCATCTAAATCATTCCCAAACTTTTCCCAAAGAAAAACAACTCAAAATGAATAAATGAAGTGAATGGTCATTTTGGCCAAATTAACTATCATGCCTACTTTGGCTATTCCTAGTAATCAAAATTTAATAGAAACAATTGTGGATCTTTACACCCCTGGCTAGTACACATAATGAGGTACCAAGGCCCACTTTGTGATCTGCTAAAAACCTTCAAATACTAATTTTAAATGACAGTTTAAATTTGAATCTATTTCATATGGGAAGATCCAACTATTTCAAAAACAAGCTCAATTTTCAAAACCCAAGCAACCACAGAGTCTCAAGCTTATGCCTAGCACACCCACCAAAAATCTTTTCAAAATGCAAAAGGAATTTTCTTGCGGCCATTTCATCAAACACTTGGCAGGCAGAATTCAAACAAAACAAAATTCACTATTTTAAATAGTGTTCTGGCCAAACTTGTCCCCCATTTGACCCCTGTTTGCTCACATTGTCTCCTAATGATCTAACCAGGACCTAACTACCCCATCCCCTACCTCCTAGCAGCATGGCCATGCCAAGCCGAGCCTCACCTCATCGGCCAACTTGGTCGCCGCCGTAGCAGACCGCCTCCCCCTCTCTCGCCAAGTCTAGGAGATAGCCAGCACCTCACCGCCGCCCACTGTCCCCTCCCCGAGCTAGGCCCAGCCGTGGACCACCGAGAAAACCCCGCGCCCAGTGCCACCGCGCCATGTCGAGCACGCGCCAGAGCGCCACACCCGGCACGCGTGCACAAGCCGCCGCTCGACCGCAGCCCGCGCCCACCGCGTCGCCACGACCCAGGGAGCACGCTAGACACCCCCATTCGCCGTCCAATGCTTCACAGCCACCGCTCACCGTCGAAGCCGCCGCCTCTGCCACTCAGAGCGCCAGCTCCGCCTGACTGCTTACCACCGCCCCTAAGCCCGCATTAAAGTCCTAGAGCACCTCCAAGAGACCGCGCTTGGATTGCCACCCTCAGCCATGCCGCTAGCAGCCCATAGCCATGTCGCCACCATCGCCTGCCCATCCCTATCGGTCTCGCCGTCGAGCCTATAAAAGGAGGGCACCCCCAGCCGTTTGCAGCACACCACTCCACTCCCCTCACCTCACTGATCGTCCCACACCTCTAGTCGGAGCACGAGGAGCAGCGGCTCGCCAGAATTACACCGAAGCAGGCCGCCTCTGGAGGAGAAGGGCGCCGCTGATTGCGACCACCCTCGGAGCTGCCTCGATCGTCCCTGAGCTCGCCGCCGACCACCAAACCGTTTGCCCGCCTCGCCGTCGTTGCTGGAGCCCTGGTACACCCCCTATGCACCCCCATCGAGCCGCTAGGGTTAGATTTTGCCGACAACAAGTCCGTCATCGACGACGACCCATAGCCGTTGATCCCCACTCTAATCCAACGTCCCACATCGCCCCATACCGCTTCGCGTGTTTTGAGCCACTGACGGATGGACCCCCTGTCAGCTGAGCCCCGCGCTACGGAGTGACACTGGGCCGACCCGTTAGCGTTTCCCGCGCGACCCAGTTAGTTTGAATTAGGATTTTTCTTTTTAGTTTAAACTTAGTTCTGTCTCTGAGTGTGAAAATCAATTCAGAGAGATTTACAAATCCAAATTGCATGAAACCAATTTTGGCTAAAACGTATTGAAATGATCTATCCAAGCCCGTTGGATTTAATTCATTTAGAGTTATAGATCTCTCCTAGTAAAAATAACAAAACAGAAGCATTTGCACCTTGCAACATTTTTATAAAATCAACCAAGATAGATTTTGAGTTGATTCCAACTCTCAGAATTCACATTTCATCATACCTATCTGAATATTTAATAATATTAAGGTTTACATACAGTGACTTTGGACTAGTACCAAAATAATGCTATATAGGCATTTCTAGTCACTTTAAATCATTAAATAATGAACTTAAACCAAAGTAATTATAATCTAACCTTTAAATCACATTCCCACAGGTTAGAATATGTGGGGATGACATGTGTCCACATGATCCCATATTTTAAGTCATGATTATTAAATCTTAGTTAATTTTTCAATGAGTAGAAATTACTTTTCTAAATTAAAAAAAAGAATGAAACTAGTAATAAAACCTGTGATGCTTGTGATGATAATAGATCATCAAATGTGTGTCTTAGAATGCTAATTAGACTAGTTAAGTATTGTTTGGTAATTGTGTACTCCTTATGTATTTATAGACGATAGTACCAACCAAGCTTTCGAGGAGAAGGAGTTCTACCAAGAAGAAGAAGAAAAAAACTTGAAAACCACTGCACCAACCAAGGCAAGCTATTCTAGCAAACTAGAATTAAGCTAGTTAACTTGATCCAAGATGCCATAGGCATGCTTGCGTCCTAGCACTTTGACTATTATTTATCCCAAGTCTTATTTACAAGCTTTACTTACTTTACTTTACCCAAAGTTCTTTACTTGTTTTGAAGGTAGCATAAAGAGTATAGAACTTGACCTATTTAGAACCCTTTAGAAGTCATTCTATGGCATGAGATTGAACCCATCTTTTCCACTTTAGTGGACACTCTTAACTTAGTAGTTTAGAGTAGATAAGAACTTGAGTCACTTTAGATGGGAACACTTGGTGAAAATGAATTATGAAAACCTTGGAATGATGAGCCATTCTATTGATATGTTTTGACATGTGTTGAGAAACAGAAATGGTTTATGATGATGAAAATGTTGAGGCATGAGCCTTGACCCTTTTACAAAACTTATGGTTGGTTTTCGAATGCGATACCATTCCAAATTACCGTACAACCACACTACCTGAATTGGGTAAGGCTTAGCTGGAAATTTATATACATTAGTATTAGTTCCCTCGCGGGAGAGGTTTGAGCTGAGGCTACCTCTCAATGTTGTCCACCTATGCAGTGCCTAAGATGACTGATGGTAATGGTTGGGAGGCCATGCTCATAGGAGAGGTGCTTATACTAGGGTGTGTAAAGGAAAGGTTATGTTTGATTATCTTCATACTAAGTATGATGATTTAGGGTTATGCCTGACGGATGTATCGAATCTTGTGGTGAAAGTGTACCACCTCTGCAGAGTGTCAAACTATTCGAATAGCCGCGTCCACGGTTATAGATAGTTGGAATGGCCATACTGTTTCGTTGTCATATGTTTTCAAAAGAACTTATGAAATGAATGATGAATCTTGACTTGACTACAACAGGGTTGTGTTTATGACAATAGCTTCCCAACTTAAGTGATTCTAGAACTTTATTTTATCTTTCTTTGCTTCAGAACTCAGCTTAGGTTTCAAACTTAACTTTATAGTTAAACTTAGATTTAACACTTTAACTTAGCACTATGTTACTTGTTAGTGGTAGTTTGCGAGTACTTAAAGAGTACTCATGGCTTTTGTCCCTGGCTATTCTCATGGCCAGACTATGAAGGAGATTACCAAGATGATGGCCAACAGGACGACTATGATAACTAGGAATATCTGCCTTCGTCAGCATTGCCTGCGCCCCTGAAGATGGACCCCACCGCTACGCTTATCTTTTATTTCCGTTGCTTGTTGTATTAAGACTGGATCATGAGATCCTTATTTGTGTAAGACCTTATGTATGGTTTGTAATGGATGATGTACTGTGATATCCAATCCGTTATGTCTCGCAAAAATGGTAATCCTGGGATTGCGAGGTATGGCATAACGGTCATCTAGGATTAAAAATCCGGGTGTTGACATGTTCCCATCTAAAGTGACTCACGTTTTTGATCTACTCTAAACTACTAAGTTAAGAGTGTTCACTAAAGTGGAAATGATGGGATCAATCTCATGCCATTGAATGACATCTAAAGGATTCTATCTAGGCCAAGTTTTATACTCTTTATGCTACCTTCTAAACAAGTAAAGAACTTTGGGTAAAGTAAAGGAAGTAAAGCTTGAAAATAATACTTGGAGTAAGAACTAGTCAAAGGAGTATAACTCAAGCATGCCTAAAGCATCTTTGCTAAACCATCTAGTTCAATCCTAGCGTGCTAAGCATTATACTTGCAAGTGTTAGCTTGCATTGTTAATGGTGGCTTGCTAGAGTAAGTTTTGCAAGGGTTAGCTTGCCAATAATAGCTTGCCTTGGTTGGTGCAGTGGTTGAAGTTTTCTTGGTAGAACTCCTCCTCCTCGTAGACTTGGTCGGTACTATCGTCTATAAATACATACGGAGTACACAATCACCAAACAATACTTAACTACTCTAACTAGCATTCTAAGACACGCATTTGATGATCTATTATCATCATAAGCATCACAAGTTTAATTCAATAGTTTCATTCTTTTTAATTTAGAAAAGTAATTTCTACTCATTGAAAAATTAACTAAGATTTAATATTCACCACTTAAAATATGGGATCATGTGTACACATGTCATCACCGCATATTCTAACATGTGGGAATGTGATTTAAGGGTTGGATCATAATTACTTTGGTTTAAGTTCATTATGTAATGATTTAAAGTGACTAGAAATGCCTATATAGCATTATTTTGGTACTAGTACAAAGTCACTACATATAAACCTTAATATTATTACGTATTCAGATAGGTATGATGAAATGTGATTTTTGAGAGATGGAATCAACTCAAAATCTATATTGGTTGAATTTATAAAAATGTTGAAGGTGCAAATGCTTCTGTTTTGTTATTTTTACTAGGAGAGATCTCTAACACTAATTGAATTAAATCCAATGGGCTTTGGTAGATCTTTTCAGTAGCTTTCCAACAAAACTGGAATCACTTCATTTGGATATGTAAATCTCTCTAAATTGATTTTCAAACTAGGGGAAAGAACTAAGTTTAAACTAAAAAGAAAAATCCTAATTCAAACTAACTGGGTCACGCGGGAAATGTTAACGGGCCGGCCTAGTGTCACTCCGCAGCGCGTGGCTCGGCTGACAGAGGGGGTCCACCGGACAGCGGCTCATAACGCGCGAAGTGGTACGGGGCAATGTGGAGCGTTGGATTAGAGTGGGGATCAACAGCTGGGGATCGTCGTCGACGACGGACCTGTCGCCGGCGAGCTCTAACCCTAGCGGCTCGGTGGGGGTGCATAGGGGGTGTACCAGGGCTCCAGCGACGACGGCGAGGCGGGCAAACGAACTGGTGGTCGACGGCGAGCTCAGGGACGGTCGATGCAGCTCCGGGGGTGGTCGCAATCAGAGGCGCCCTTCTCCTCCAAAGGCGGCCTGCTCCGGTGCAATTCCGGCGAACTGCTGCTCCCCGTGCTCCGACTAGAGGTGTGGGACGATCCGTGAGGTGAGGGGAGTTGAGTGGTGTGCTGCAAATGGCTGGGGGTGCCCTCCTTTTATAGGCTCGACGGCGGGACAGCGCGGCATGGCCAGGCGACAGTGGCGACATGGCTACGTGCTGCTAGCGGCATGGCTGCGGGCGGTGATCGATGCGCGGTCTCCTGGCGGTACTCTAGGACTTTAATGCGGGCTTAGGGGCGGTGGTATGCGGTCGGGCGGAGACGACGGCGAGCGGTGGCTGTGAGGCGTTGGACGGCGAATGGTGGTGTCTGGCATGGCAAGGCCACTAGGGGGTAGGGGAGTGGGGTGTAATTGCATGGTTAGATCATTAGGAGACAATGGGAGCAAATGGGGGTCAAATGGGAGACAAGTTTGGCTAGAACACTATTCAAAATAGTGAATTTGGTTTTGTTTGAAATCTGTCCACAAGGTGTTTGATGAAATGGCCGCATGAACTTTAATTTTTAATTTTGAAAAGATTTTTGGTGGGTGTGCTATTACTAAGCTTGAGACTCTGTGGGTTCTTGGGTTTTGAAAATTGAGCTTGTTTGAGTGGTTTTTGAAATAGTGGGATCTTCCCATATGAAATAGATTCAATTTTAAACTGTCATTTAAAATTAGTATTTGAATGTTTTTAGTAGCTCACAAAGTGGGCCTTGGTACCTCATTATGTGTACTAGCAAGGGGTGCAAAGATCCACAAATGTTTCTGTTAAGTTTTGAGTACTAGGAATAGCCAAAGTAGGCATGATAGTTAATTTGGGAAAAATGACCATTCACTTCATTTATTTATTTTGAGTTGTTTTTCTTTGGAAAAAGTTTGGGAATGATTTAGATGATGTTTATTTCACCTAAGAATCATTTTACAAGCAATGAATCACAGAACCATGGCAATTCAAATAAACTCCTAATTTAAATGCACATACACATGAATGCTTTCATATTTTGAAGTGGAAAAGTTTTTGTTAACCCTAATTTTGATGATTTGGATCTTGATAAGCTTGGATTAAAGTTTTGGGATGTTACAGAGCTCCACTATCTCCTTTTGAATCTTTAGCAAACTGAGACTGATGTCAAAATTGCCTCCAATCATATTCTTATATTTGTATCCACCTGATCAAGATAATGACAGAGTAGGTTAGTATGCTTACCAAATCCCGGGGCTATTACCTCAACTTTCTTGATCCTACGTTCAAGGTTATCGAGCGATGCCTATATTTTTTCTTATTCCCTCTTAATCTTATCAATCAAGAAACTGCCATCCTCCTCAGGGGTTAGGTGCACTTCTTCATGGTCATCCTCTCTCCCTACAAGCATGCTGAATCTCCTACGTCCTTCTTTTCTCTTCTCAATGAGCTTGAACCCTTCTTCTACACCAAGATGTTCCATCAAAAGTTCCTCCTTCTCAATGGACTTCCTTTTAGTGTCCCTTCAAGATTTTAGAAACTCTTTCCTATAATTATTCCCTTCAATGATCTCCCATGGCTATGACATGGTGGCGAAGTTCCTTGAGAGGGATAGAGATAATGAGATCTGTTTATTATGAAAAGAAAAGAGAGAGAGGAGAAACAGACTCCAAGAGGAAGTTTATAAGAGGTTAGTATAGGAAAATACATAGTAAATGACTTGGATTCTCTCAATAAAAAAATCCCAATAAAATAGGAAAGAAAAGATCGAGCAAGGAAAAATCTGGAGGCAAAACGATCATCGGTACGGGTCACCAATAACCGATGTGCTTCCAAAAATGCGTGCACACCGAAGTCGGTAAAATCCTGCCAAATCCCCAGTACAAGCAGGATGAACCCGTACTGCTTGTTCGTACCAAGGGTTGTCAACGTCTAGAGGCGGGTTTTTATTTTATAACAACAACCAGAAGAAAACTGAAATTCCATAGAGAATAACGACTGTCGGTATGGTGATGCGAGCCCATACGGCCCGGTCATACTGACTCTGCCAATCGAAGAAAGAAAACAACGAACTTACTGCGAGCGTAACGACCGCAGCTATGGGCGTACGCGGCCGTACCATCCACCCATATCAGTGCCAGAAACTGACAGCTTACTTAAAAAAATGCAAGGATTTCAAAAATAAAAATGAAAAAAACGAAATCACAACTAAAGAATGAAAGTAATTACATCGGAAATTACCTCACTTACGAAGAGTTCTATGAACTGTTTTAGGAGTCTTACTTCGAGTTCTTCTATCAATTTTGTTTTCCCTTCATATGTGATTGGTTGCAAAATATTGCTAAGACCATTACACATAGTTGGAGAAAAATTATTCTCGGAGCGAAGTGCACCTGGTGGTATATAGACAGAAGCTACATTTTCTTGAGTTGTCTATTCTTTAGAAGGGTACTGTGATACTGGCAGCTCTTCCTTCCGTTATAGGATCCGCAAATCAAATTCTTGTAAAAGAAAATTCCAACGAATCATTCTAGGCTTAACATTGGTGCATTGAAGGATTTATTTTAAGCTATAGAGATCATTATGCACTCTGACTTTTGAATCAATAATATAGGATCTAAATTTATCACAGGAAAATACAAAAAAAAGTTTTTTTAGCCATAGGGTAATTCTTTTGTGCTTCATTAAGAGTGCGACTAGCATGATGAATGATATTAAATTCATCACCATCACACTGACAAAGAACAACCCCAACAACTTCATTACTAGCTTCAAAAAATAAATTAAAGGGTTTTCTCCAATCCGGTGGTTTAATGATAGGAGCATTTAAGGGTGCTTGTTTTAAAATGGTGAAGGCCGCAAAGCAACTTTTATCAAATTTAAAACGAACATTCTTTTGTAAGATATTGGTTAGTGGTCGAGCAAACTTTAGAGAAATTCGCTAATGAATCATCTATAAAATCTTGTATGACCAAGAAAACTTCTTATACCATTGACACCATGTGGATTTAGTTATTTATCTATTGCTACAATCTTTTCTTTGTCAACCTCTATAACTTTACCTGAGATTTTGTGACCAAGCACTATACCTTTTTGAACCATGAAGTTTTACTTCTCCCAATTCAAGACAAGATTAGTGTCTTCAAATTACTGTAAAACTTTATGGGGACAATGGTTAAATGAAGTTACGTACACGTAAAAATCATCCATAAATACTTTCATTATATTTTCAACATAATCAGCAAGAATAGTAGTCATACATCTTTGAAAGTTAGCAGGAGCATTACATAAACCAAAAGTCATGCAACGATAAACATGCATCAATAATTGCACACTTTATCGTAACGAGTACGCGGAGAGCAAAAGATATAACATAACTGTGAATGCTTAGTGGAGTCATCAAAGGGGAAAGTAAAAGTTACGATATAACCAAAGGGGAAAGTAAAAGTTATTTTAGTTGATATTTTGGATGATCGAAATTTGAGAAAACCCGGAATATCCATCTAGATAACACAACTGTGAATGCTTAGTGATCCTCTCTAGTGTTTGATCTATAAATGGTAAGGGGTGGTGATCTTTTCTAGTTTCCTTATTTAGCTTTCTATAGTCAATACATATCCTATGCCCAACTATATTACGAGTAGGAACTGGTTCATTGTTTTCATTTAAAACTATAGTGAATGTATCTTTCTTTAGACCAAATGAACATAACTTACCCAATCACTTTCTGCCACGTGGTAAATGATACTGCGTCTAAGAGGCAAATTATTTTATTCCTTGCCACTTCTTTCATTTGTGGTTTGAGTCTTCTTTGAAAATCTACGACCAGTTGAGATCCTTCTTCCATGAGTATTCTATAAGTGGGTATTGAGAGGATAATCCCTTTCAAGTCATCCATAGAATACCTGAAGGCCTTACGGTGCATTCTTAAAACAATCATTAAATTTTCTTCTTCCTTCTTTGCAATATTAGCGCTTACAATAAACCGGATATTTATTTGTATCATCTAAGAACCTGTATTTTATTTCTTTTGGAATAAGTTTAAGCTCTAATGGTCGAAGTTCCTGATACGTTGCAAACGTATCCATACTTTTTGATGTTCTATGCTTTGTTTTATCTACTTTCTTATGTTTTGTCCACACTTTGGAGTACTTTTCATATTTTTTCTTGGACTAACCTAATAACAAGAGCCACCGTGCTAGCTGCCTATTTTCTGCTGTTTTTGGTTCCAGGAAAGTCAGAAAATGAATATTCTCGGAAGTAGACGGGACAAAAGCCAAAGTCAGTTTTTCACAGAGGGACACATGGAGCCAGAATACGAGATGGAGAGGGGCTAGGGGCCGCCACACCACCTGGCTGTATGGCCCAGCCTGGCCCGCACCAGGGGGTGGTCTGGCCGCCTCCGGCAGCCCCTCGGCCTCCCCTTTTTCCTATAAGTTGCCTCCGATACAGAAACCCTAAGTACCCGATCAGAATTCCACGAAAGAGTATGGAGCCGTCGTCATCTCCATCCCTAGATCAGGAAGGATCTGAAGCTCTTCCCAGCACCCTGCGGGAGAGGTGAATTCACCCTGGAGGCCTTCTTCATCACCATGCAGGCCTCCGGTCTGATGCATGAGTAGTTCATCTCTAGACTACGGGTCCATGTAGTAGCTACATGGCTGGTTCTCCTCCTTTGTGCTATCATGTCTAGATCTTGTGAGCTCCGTTCATGATCAAGATCTTCTATTTGTAATTCTGCATGTTGTATTTGCGGGGATCCAATGGATATTGAGATGCTATTTCAGATTGATTATTGATTCTATCATGTCTTTGTTATTTTTGATCTTGCATGCTTTCCGTTGTTAGTAGCTATCTTGGCCAAGTAGATGCTAGCAACTCCTAGAGTTAGTATTTATGCTCGATAGTGGGTTCATGCCTCTGGTAATCTGGGGAAGTGACAGAAATCTCTAAGGTACTAGATGTGATGTTGCTACTAGGGAGAAAACAACAATCTTTTGTTCATATAACAATCGTATTGTTTACTTTACATGCAATTCGTAATGCAATTATCTGTTGCTTGTAACTTAATACTAGAGGGGGTTCGGATGATAACCTGAAGGTGGATTATTAGTCATAGATGCAGTTGGATGGCGGTCTATCTATAATGTTGTAATTCCCAATCGAATCTCAAAGGAGTCAAGATGAGTAGTATATGCTTATATGCTTTCTCGATGTTTGTCAATTGCCCTGCTATAATTTGTACACCCAACATGTTATCTATCTTAAGGAGAGCCACCTCTAGTGAACTATGGACCCCGGTCCTTTCTTTTACTATCAATCTACAATCAACTATTTACTGCTTTGTGTTTACTTTCTACAAACTATTACTTTCTTCCACTCGATAAGTTTAATCCTTTATTTTCAGCAAAACCGGTGCGATTGACAACCTCATCACAAGTTGGGGACAGAGTTCTGTGGTTGTGTTGTGCAGGTCTCCACGTTGCTGCTGGCACCGGTAGT
The DNA here is from genome assembly GCA_910589775.1 of Avena eriantha. Lineage (NCBI taxonomy): Eukaryota > Viridiplantae > Streptophyta > Magnoliopsida > Poales > Poaceae > Avena > Avena eriantha. The sequence continues at coordinate 2,203,094 of OU342742.1, forward strand.
GCGCCCTGCCAAAGTTCAGCTAGCTACACCTTTGGGGTGTTCCCTTGCTCCTACTGGATTTATAACCTTGGTTTCATAACTAAGGGAAAACTTACTGTTGTGCTCATCATACCTTCCTCTTGGGGTTCCCCCAATGAGCTCGTTAATACACGAGTTAGCAAGTTCTTTTTCTGGCGCCGTTGCCTCCATCCTCTTTTCCGCAGCCTATTTTGGCTCCTCTCCTCCTTGATGAGATCTGGGTTGGGGTACGTGAGACGCTCCACCGTCTCCGTGTCGAAGGCTGATGGCTGTGAAATATAGCCATCTACATCCACATTTAAACTGGATATTATTCATATTTTTGATGAAATATCTCTCTAAACCCTACCACTAATGCCTAATGATCAAAGGGGTATGCAATCCTTTCTTTCTATTTTCCTTGTGCAGATAATGACGTTTGAAGACGGGAATCACAATATTAAAGTCAAAGATACAAGATTTCCAACAACTCGAAGAAACCAGGGGTCCTGGAGTGGAGACAGACGCTTTAACAACCAACTATACGGCGGTAATAAAATTTCGGCTATATAGTCCAGTTGTATAGTTTCCATCGACACCTCTAGGTCAAACAGAACAACTTTCGTGAAGGGATCCCTATATAAAGAGGCTTCGGGCGATGTGGAACACGATCGCTAGCGCCTCCCAAAACCCCAGAAACCTGCATCCACAACACCGAAGAGCCGCCGGAGGAATAAACTTAGATATAATCTCCAAACTACCATAGCCATATTCAACAACTTGTAATAGTAGATCTCATCTTTGATTGGCGACATTGTAAGACTATTTGATATAAATCGCATGATTTCAATTGCAATGTTTATGATTGTTGATTTCATCTCTATGTGTGAGTAATTCTCTTTGGGCTAAGGGCTTCGGCCTAGACATGTAGCTTTTTGTACATGTTATTTATCATAGATGGGATCATGTATTAGTTTGTAAGACATGATGGTTATTGTATCCTCTCTTGCCTCAACCCAAGGACTTACTAGGTACGCAAGACTCCGAGGATTGAGCCAGGTATAGGGAGTATGAGTAATGACTAATCTGCAAGTTGGGAATCCTAGTGACAGAAGGGGTAGTACGGCTATATGTGAGGGATTTACTTGGGAATAATGGTGATGTCACTATGCATATCATTAGTTCTCTTTCTTCTATGGATGAGAGTAGTTGGTTATTGCTATAAGTGGTTGCGGAGGCAATAGCAATTATGGATGCACTGCCCACATATAATTATCTTGCTCTATCAATTACATGCATACTTTATTATTATCTTTTATTCCCATCAGATGTTTTGCATAGCTATAGGTGAAACCGAAAGCCCTAGACCCTCTCTCTCATCATCGACAACAACAAAAGACAGCAAACTCTTGGTCTAGTAAAACACAAATAGAATTCTAAAACTCCCGAAGGTTCGTGAAAGTAACTTCACTATGCTTTCTGCTTCCTGAGGATTCGATAACCTAGGTCTACTAGGGAAAAAGAGCTATACTACATCCGTAATCCGAATCGAAGGTATCAACCCTTTTTCTGGCGCCATTGTCGGGGTAGCAATAGCTACCCTAGTGAGGTTAGTAGGAACCTTGCTAGTTTTAATTCCTATTTTTTTAATTTTGTTAATTTGCTTTCTGTCTTTATTTGAAAACCAAAAAAATAGTTAGTATTTTAATTCTTGTTTTTACTATCATAAGTCTTTGTTTAAGAAAACCAAAAAACATAGGAAATATGGCTGAAAAGAATCTTAGGGAGTTTGAAGGAAATATGCCCTGAGAGGCAATAATAAAGTGGTTATTATGTATTCCTTGTATATGATAGATTTTTATTTTGCATGATATAATCGTATTGATAGTAAATGTCAATACATGTGTGTTTAATAAACAAAAAGGTTCCTAGTTATGCCTCTCTGATAGACTAGCTCGTTGATTAACAAGATGATCAAAGTTTCCTGATCATGGACATTGGATGTTGTTAATAACGAGGTCACATCATTTGTGAAATGATGTGATGAACATTCATCCGAAGTATAGCATTACGATCAAAGTCATTTTTTTTATATTTCTATAACATCATACAAAGTAGTCTTAGTCCTTAGACCATGAGATCATATTAATTGCTAACACCGAAGAGTATCTTGATAACATCAAACGTCACACCGTAACAGGGTGACTATAATGGTGGGTTTAGTGCTACGAAGGTGTTATGTTGAGGCTCATGGATCAAGAGTGGAATTTGTCAATCCCGATACGGATAGATATACTCCGGGCTTGCAAGCAAATGATGTGATCACTAGAATGTTATATCACGGGAACGAGAAAAGAGTGCATGTCGGTAACGAGACCAAAGTAGGCATTTGGATACCGATGATTGAATCTAGGACATGTATTATATCACGAGACAAAGGGATTAAGTTACTAGCGTTAAAGGTTCTCACGATCACAGAAGTCATCGTTGAATGTGTAGGAGTCAGTATGGATCTCTAGGTCGCGCTTCTGATTATTGATCTGAGAGGAGTCTCAATCATGTCTGCATTATTCCCGAACCATAGGGTGACACACTTAAGGGTTGCCGGACACCATTTTGGAGCACATATGTTTCAGACAAAAGGATTGCAAAGCGTAGAAATTGTTTCGATAGAAACAGGAATTGTTTCGATAGAAACAAGAATTGTTTCGATAGAAACCTGAATTGTTTCGCGTGAAATTGCAGAAAGTGGTTCTACATGTGATATTGAAATGTTGCAAGGGGTTTTACGTGAATGTTTGTTAATTAAAGTAATTAACAAAATTCTGAATAAAATAAATAAAAGAGTTTTATTAATTGAGAGTTGCATTAAATTTGGTGGAAATTTAATGTATGTGAGTGGAATTTTGGGTGGAGTCAAAATTGATGTGAGTGGAGCTTCCACCACATGAATGAGGAAGAGGTGGGAGCACCCTCCTTGGCCGCCGGCCATGGTAGGGGAGGAGCCCCCCCCTCTCCTATAAAAGGCCCCCCTCTACTACCTCACAAAGCACACCTCCTCGTGAAGGATCTCTCCCCCTCTAGATATTCCCCATGGTCTCGGATTAGCGAGATACATGTTCCCGGTGGCCTTGCATCTGGAAGGAGTTGCTTCTTGCGCTGATTCGCTGGAGCGAGGAGGTGGAGGTTGTCCGGTGGCTTGGGTGTGTGCGAGGACGGATGCGCTGCTGATTTGCAGCGCTCGGACTTCCACATGATCTTGAGATCAGCAAGCGTACAACTACATCAACCACGAGTTCCTACTCGTTAACAAAGCTAGTTGTCTTCGAGGGCAAGTTCTCTATGGATGTATATCCACCCGTTGCTCTGTATCTAGTAGATAGATCTTGGCGTATAGTTCTCATCGTAGGAAATTTTTTGTTTTCTATGTTGCGAACCCAACAATGGTATCAGAGCCTGATCTATGCGTAGGTGCTTTGCATGGGTAGTACACATATGTTTATATGTGGGCGATGATGATCATGTTATTGCATCTTCTATGTATTTTGGATATTTGGTGGCATAGTGGGATGAAGTGTCCCAGACCAACCTTACATGTCATCGTACATGAGACCGGTTCCGCGACTGACATGCAACTAGTTTTGCATAACTGGCTCGCGGGTGTCTGTCTCTCCTACTATAGTCAATATCTAATTTACAACGAGTTGCTAATAACTTAGTTATCCTCGTTGTGGTTCATGTTCGTAGGTAAGACCGGTTCTATCTCTGAAAGCCCTAAGCCACGTAAAACTTGCAATTGATAAATTAGAGGCGTCTAGTTTAGATCGTTGATGGGCTAGTGTCTTGATATGGTACTGTTGTAAGTAGATGTATGATAGATACTCTTACAACTCACTTAACGTGTAAGTTCCATAGACCTTGGCCTTACACACAAAGGAATGACAGAGATCATACCACGATGCAAATGATAAAGATCAAATGAATGAACCATATCACCTCACTTCACACATTAGATGTTAGCATCTTATATTGCTAGTTTGGCGCTTTTGGTAGCATTATAAGATGATCCCTCATTTAGATATCAAGATAAAATGTGTTCTTCCTTAAGTATGCACCGTTTTGTGGATCGTGTTTTGAGGCATCACGTGATGATCGGGTGTTCTCGACTCTAGGCTTTCATACAACGGGTGTAAGACAGTTTTACACACGCGAATACTAAGGTTCTTACTTGGCGAGCCTAGCATGTACATACATGGCCTCAGAACACAGACCGAAAGGTTAAGCATGAGTCATATAGTTGATATGATGCCCATATAGATGCTCGCCTTTGAAGCTACACTGACTCACGTGACGATCGGACTTGGTGTAGTGGATTTGGTTCATGTAATCACCAAAAAGACACGAGGGATGTCGTTTTTGAGTGGGAGTTCATTAGTAATTTGGATTAGTTGAACTCAATCTATCATAAACTTAGTCTAAATATACTTTACAAATTCTGTTGTAGATGGCACCACCTGCTTTTAATTTCAATGTGTTCATGGAGAAAGAGAAACTTGCTGCAAATGGTAGCAACTTCACCAACTGGGCTATGAATTTGAGGATTCTCCTCAATGCTGCACAAAAGCTATATGTGCTAGAGGAGCCACTAGGCCCCCCACCAGCTCTTGATGCCCCTGACGAGGAAAAGAATGTCTATATAACTCGTCAGGAGGACCACAACTTAGTTCATTGCGGCATACTGTATGGGCTGGAGCCAGAACTTCGAAAGCATTTTGAAAATGGCAATGCCTTTGATACCATGGGAGAATTGAAAATGATTTTCGATACCCATGCTGTTGTAGAGAGTTATAATGCTTCTGAAAAGTTCTTTAGCTGCATGATGGAGGAGAACAGCTCCATTAGTGAGAACGTACTCAAAATGTCTAGGTACGCCGATAAGCTTGTGTCCTTGGGAATAATGATTCCCATTGATTTAGGCATACATCGTGTGCTCCAATCTCTCCCACCTAGCTACAAGACCTTCGTGATGAACTATAACATGCAGGGCATGAAGAAGTTTCTTCCCGAGCTTCTGTCAATGCTTAAGACTGCAGAAGTGGAGATTAGAAATGAACATCAAGTATTGATGATCAATAAGACCAACGGTTTCAAGAAGGACAAGAAAGGCAAGCAGAAGGGAAAGAAGGGTGGCAAATCTATTGCCGCACCTGAAAGGAAATCCCGAGCTGGCCCTAAGTCTGATACCGAGTGCTACTATTGTAAGGGGACTGGCCATTGAAAGCGCAACTGCCCCAAGAATTTGGCGGACAAGAAGGCCGACAAGGCAAACAAAGGTATATGTGATATACATGTTATTGATGTGTTCTTGACTAGTACTCGCAGTAGGACCTGGGTATTTGATACAGGATCGGTTGCTAATATATGTAACTCGATACAGGGGCTGCGGAACAAGCGACAACTAGCAAAGGATGAGGTCACGATGCGGGTCGGCAATGGATCAAGAGTTGATGTGATCGCCGTTGAAACGCTGCCTCTCCATATGCCGTCGGGATTAGTTATAAATCTGAATAATTGTTATTTGGTGCCTGCACTGAGCATGAACATTGTATCTGGATCGTGTTTGATGCGAAGTGGTTATTCCTTTAAATCTGAAAACAATGGTTGTTCGATTTATATGAATGATATCTTTTATGGTCATGCACCTATGTTGAATGGTTTATTTCTGTTGGATCTCGATAGTAGAATTACGCATATTCATAATGTTGATGCTAAAAGGATTAAACTTGATAATGATATACCTGCATATATGTGGCACTGCTGTCTAGGTCATATTGGCGTTAAACGCATGAAGAAACTCCATTCTGATGGACTTTTAGAATCACTTGATTTTGAATCATTTGATACATGTGAGCCATGCCTTATGGGCAAGATGACTAGAACGCCGTTTTCCGGTTCAATGGAACGGGCGACAGATTTATTGGAAATCATACATACTGATGTGTGTGGACCAATGAGTGTGTCGGCGCGAGGTGGATATCGTTATTTTGTTACTTTCACAGATGATTTGAGTAGATACGGGTATATCTATTTGATGAAACACAAGTCTGAAACCTTTGAAAAGTTCAAGGAATTCCAGAATGAAGTGGAAAATCAGCATAACAGAAAGATCAAATTTCTGCGGTCCGACAGTGGAGGAGAGTATCTTAGTTACGAGTATAGCACACATATGAAAGACTGTGGAATAGTTTCACAACTCACAACTGCCGGAACACCACAACGTAATGGTGTGCCAGAACATCGTAATTGTACTTTATTAGATATGGTTCGATCTATGATGTCTCTGACTGACTTGCCACTGTCGGGCACCATCTAAATCCGTTGAAACGACACCATATGAATTATGGTTTGGAAACAAACCTACGCTGTCATTTCTTAAAGTTTGGGGATGCGATGTTTATGTGAAGAAACTTCAGCCGGATAAACTCGAACCCAAAGAGGAAAAATGCGTCTTCATAGGATACCCTAAGGAAACGATTGGGTATACCTTCTATCACAAATCCGAGGGCAAGGTTTTTGTTGCCAAGAATGGATCCTTTCTTGAGAAGGAGTTTCTCATGAAAGGTGTGAGTAGTCGGAAGGTAGAACTCGAATAGGTTATTGAACCTTCTCTTCAGAATTGGCGAGTGGTGTAGCACCGGAAGTTGTTTCGGAGTTGACTTCACCTGATGAAGAGAGAGCTAATGATAATGATCATGAAACTCCGAAAGAGGATACTGCCGAACCTCGTAGGTCAAGCAGGACACGTGCAGCTCCTGAACTGTACGGTAGTCCTGTTATGAATTTCATGATTGATGAAGTAAATGACCCTACTACGTATGAAGAAGCGATGATGAGCCCGGATTCCAACAAATGGCTAGAAGCCATGAAATCTGAGATGGAATTCATGTACGAAAACCAGGTTTAGACCTTGGTTGACTTACCTCACGATCGAAAGGCCGTTGAGAATAAATGGATTTTCAAAAGAAAAACTGATGCTGATGGTAATGTGACCATCTATAAAGCTTGACTTGTCGCAAAGGGGTTTCGACAAATTCAAGGAGTTGGAATCAACGATCCATCTATGGACTGAAGCAAGCATCCCGGAGTTGGAATCTCCGCTTTGATGAGGTGATCAAAGAGTTTGGATTTGTCCAAACTTATGGAGAGGCTTGTATTTACAAGAAAGTGAGTGGGAGCAATGTGGCATTTCTGATATTATATGTGGATGACATATTATTGATTGGAAATGATATAGATCTTTTAAATAGTATTAAAAGTTATCTAAACAGCAAATTTTCGATGAAAGAGCTTGGTGAAGCTTCATATATATTAGGCATTAAAATCTATAGAGATATATCAAGGCGCCTAATTGGGCTATTGCAGAGTACATACCTTGATAAGATATTAAAGAAGTTTAACATGGACGGAAGTAAGGAGGGGTTCTTACCTATGTTGCAAGGCAAGACATTGAGTACGACTCAAAGTCCAGCTACGGCGGAAGAAAGAGACATAATTGATAAGATCCCCTATGCCTCAGCCATAGGCTCTATAATGTACGCCATGCTATGTACAAGACCGGATGTGGAACATGATATTAGTTTGACTAGTAGGTACCAATCTGATCTAGGTTCGGAACACTGGATAGCGGTCAAGAATATCCTTAAGTACTTAAGAAGAACTAAGGTTATGTTTCTTATATACGTAGGTGAAGAAGTGCTAGTCGCTAAGTGTTATGTCCATGCTAGCTTTGACACCGATCTGGATGACTCTAAGTCTCAATCCCGAATACGTATTTCTCTTGAACGGAGCAGCAGTTAGTTGGAGGAGTTCCAAACAACCTGTGATGGCTGGATCAACGACGGAGGCGGGATATGTTGCTACTTTAGAAGCGGCACAGGAAGCGGTTTGGATGAAGGAGTTCATAACGGAACTAGGTGTGGTTCCTAGTGCATTGGACCCAATGGTGATCTATTGTGACAACAATGGAGCCATAGCCAACGCCAAGGAACCAAGGTCTCACAAGAATTCCAAGCATATTAAGCGCCGGTTTCACTCCATCCGCGAGCATGTCAAGGATGGAGATATAAAGATTTGTAAAGTACACACGAACCTAAATGTAGCGGATCCGTTGACTAAAGTACTCCCTAGGGCAAAACATGATCAACATCGGAACTCCATGGGTGTTAGATTTATCACTATGTAAACTAGATTATTGTCTCTAGTGCAAGTGGGAGACTGAAGGAAATATGCCCTGAGAGGCAATAATAAAGTTGTTATTATGTATTCCTTGTATATGATAGATGTTTATTTTGCATGCTATAATTGTATTGATAGGAAACGTCAATACATGTGTGTTTAATAAACAAAAATGGTTCCTAGTTATGCCTCTCTAATAGACTAGCTCATTGATTAACAAGATAATCAAAGTTTCCTGATCATGGACATTGGATGTTGTTAATAACGAGGTCACATCATTTGTGAAATGATGTGATGAACATTCATCCAAAGTATAGCATTAGGATCAAAGTCATTATGTTTATATTGCTATAACATCATACGAAGTAGTATTAGTCCTTAGACCATGGGATCATGTTAATTGCTAACACCAGAAGAGTATCTTGATAACATCAAACGTCACACCGTAACAGGGTGACTATAAAGGTGGGTTCAGTGCTACGAAGGTGTTATGTTGAGGCTCATGGATCAAGAGTGGAATTTGTCAATCCTTATGATGGATAGATATACTCTGGGCCCTCTCGGTGATATCACATTAAGATAGCTTGCAAGCAAGTGATGTGGTCACTAGAATGTTATATCACGGGAACGAGAAAAGAGTGCATGTCGGTAACGAGATCAAACTAGGTATTTGGATACCGATTATCGAATCTCAGACATGTATTATATCATGAGACAAAGGGATTAAGTTACTAGCGTTAAAGGTTATCATGATCACAGAAGTCATCGTTGAATGTGCAGGAGTCAGTATGGTTCTCCAGGTCCCGCTTCTGATTATTGATCTGAGAGGAGTCTCAATCATGTCTGCATTATTCGCGAACCATAGGGTTACACACTTAAGGGTTGCCAGACACCATTTTGGAGCACATATGTTTCAGACAAAAGATTGCAAAGGGTAGAAATTTTTTCGATAGAAACAGGAATTGTTTCGATAGAAATCGGAATTGTTTCGGATGAAATTGCAGAAAGTGGTTCTACATGTGATGTTGATATGTTGCAAGGGGTTTTATGTGAATGTTTGTTAATTAAATTAATTAAGAAAATTCTGAATAAAATAAATAAAAGTGTTTTATTAATTGAGAGTTGCATTAAATTTGGTGGAAATTTAATGCATGTGAGTGGAATTTTGGGTGGAGTCAAAATTGATGTGAGTGGAGCTTCCACCACATGAATGAGGAAGAGGTGGGGGCACCCTCCTTGGCCACCGGCCATGGTAGGGGAGGAGCCGCCTCTCCTCCCTCACAAAGCACACCTCGTCGTGAAGGATCTCTCTCCCCCTCTAGATATTCCCCATGGTCTTGGATTAGCGAGATACATGTTTCTGGTGGCCTTGCGTCTAGAAGGAGTTGCTGCTTCCGCTGATTCGCTGGAGTGAGGAGGTGGAGGTTGTCCGGTGGCTTGGACGTGTGTGAGGACGGATGCGCTGCTGATTTGCGGCACTCGGACTTCCACATGATCTTGAGATCGGCAAGTGTACGACTACATCAACCATGAGTTCCTACTTGTTAACAAAGCTAGTTGTCTTTGAGGGTAAGTTCTCTATGGATGTATATCCACCCGTTGCTCTAGATCTAGTAGATAGATCTTGGTGTATAGTTCTCATTGTAGGAATTTTTTTGTTTTCTATGCTGCGAACCCAACTGAGTTTGCAACTCCCAACAATGATTATTTGCGTACTCCTATTACCCACAGAGCAATTACTGCTGATGATTATGAAATTAAGCCCCACTATTTAAGTTTGGTTCAACAAAATCAATTTGGAGGCTCTGCTGTTTAGGACGTAGGTATGCATTGGAACACTTTCACTGAAATATGTGATATGATGCGCATAAAAGATGTTGACCCCGATGCGGTCAAATTGCGCTTATTTCCTTTCTCTCTTAGAGGAAGAGCAAAAGAATAGTTGCTATGTTTACCTAGAAATACTATTACATCATGGGTGCAGTGTACTTATTTATTTATGACTAAAATTTTCCCACCTGCAAAGACTATGCAACTAAGATATAATATTACTGGTTTTAGACAGGAATTGAAGAGCGTGAGCCACTAGTGCTTGCATGGGAGAGGATGAAAGAATGCATGAGAAACTGTCCTAGTCATTGGATGGAATATTGGTTAATTTTCCACTTATTTTATAATGCTATTAACCATGTGTCTAAGTCTCTGCTTGATATTGCAGCTGGAGGAACGTTTATGGGAAAACATATTACCGAAGCAAAGCAGTTGCTAGACAATATGCAAGACAACCATGCCCAGTGGCATGTGCATAGATCAAACAAGAAGAAGGTGAACTCCATCTCACCATGTGAAAATGAAGAACTCAATGCTAAGCTGGATGAGCTTATATTAGCCATAAAAGGTAAGGAAAACTAGGTAAGAGCTATCCTAGAATAAAATATTGAAGAAATAGACTTCGTAGCTTGTAATGATTATAACCCTGCTTGGAAGAAGAATTATAATCCTAATTTTCGGAAACATTATTCTAGTCCTGCAGGTAACTCTAATAATAATATGGAATCAAGTAATGGTAGTATCCTAGAAACACTTAAGTCCTTTAAGGACTCACAACATGAACAAAACAATATTCTTGTTAAAATAACGGGGAACCATGATGCTATGCTTGATAAATTGTATAACCAAACTGTAAGTTTGAGGAATGATTTGCAGGCCCTCCAAGAAAGAACAAGGATTTTTGAGGCGCTGCTAGGCAAGATAAACGAGAGTCAAACTCTCATTCTAGCTAAATTTGTAGGCAAAGATGAGCCCAATCCTGTTGAAGACCTTAGGATGATAAGAATCCAAAGGGAGGATCCTGAACAACTTGATTATAGTAATGCTCCTTCACCAAATTACACAATTGAAGATCTTGTAAAAAGGATCAATATGAAGATTCTGGTAAATGAAGGAAATGAGGAAGCTATGTATCAACACGTCGTTAATCAGTTATCAATAAAGATATGTGAACTTGAGAAAGAATATAAGAAAATTGCTAAAAAATTACCTGTGAAGCTTGATGATATATTTGAGCCTACTGTTAAGATTAAAATTGGGACCAATGAGATAGCTGCAATTTGTGATCTAGGTGCAAGCGTTTGAACAATTTCAAAAAGTCTTTTTAATAAGTTGAATCTTGGCTCTTTTGAAATCGCCGAGTTAAAATTACATCTAGAAGCTTCTACATTCAACCAAGCTATAAGGATTAAAGAAAATACTTTAGTATACATTAAAGGCTATCCTGCTCTTATTGATTTTGTTATTGTTGACATGCCCTAAGATGCTACTGCTACTATTATATTAGGTCGTCCATTCTTAATAACTATTAAGGCTTTGATTAATCTACAGGAAGGGAATGTGAAGATTCAATTGCCTTCGCAAGATCCTTTTGTTATTCATTTTCCCAGGAAGAACAAAGCCAAGCATGATGAAAACGAGACCATCACTTTAAAGGCCAACTATTTTGGAGTGGGTGTTCCACTCATCTGGCCTGAGTGAGCAACATTAAGGTTAAGATATTGACCATAAAGAGAGCTTCATGGGAGGAAACCCATGTGAAATAAAGATTTGAGTAAATTTTTTAAGTTTTAGTTTAAGTTTTATGTTCAATAAAGAGTGCTAGAAAGCTCCAATTGAGGAGAAGAAGTTCAGTAGTACTAAAAATCCTGCTTTATATATGCTGATGTTGGTCCACAATTTTTAATGTTATATTTCTGTCAAAAACAAGGTGTTTCACTAAGTTTCGGGATAAGAAAGAATTCTCGAAGAAATAGAAATTTTTTGATGACTACAGAAGGTTGAACGACCAACTATACGGTGGGAATAAAAATTCTGACCGTATAGTTCCGGCCATATAGATATCGATGCTTTTGTAAAATTTCAATTCCAGGTATAGAAGGTTTGACGACCAACTATACGGCGGGAACAAATTATTCCGGCCGTATAGTTCTACCCGTATAGCTGTACTGCCAGGTGAAAACCCTAATTTTTTTAAACCAGGCCAACTATACGGCAGGAACATATTGTTCCAGCCATATAGTTTGACCGTATAGTTGCGTCTAACCACAAAATCGCCACAGGAAGGTAACCCCAACACCAAAACTTCAATCCTTTTTCTCTCTTCTACCTCCAAACTCTCTCAAAACCTCAAGAGATCTTCATCTCTACTTAATTTCATTCGATTTCCTTGCACACAATTGATCTACGATATGTTTCTCCTTCGATCCTCCAATTACTTTTTGCAAATTCATTTTTGATCTGTTGTCATTACCAATCTAGGGTGAGACCTACTATGAACTAATTGCCATGATTCTCTTGCCTAGATTATTATTTTGAGAGGACTTTTTAGTGTGCTATGATGACGAATATATTATGCTTATTATTGTTGCATCAAAAAATTTAATTTTTTCTTTCCTTATTATTTTAGATGATGAACACAAGGAGCCAAAATCATGCTCGTGCCGCCGCTAGTGCTTCTCGGGCTGCCGCTCAGGAACACATGGGGATATAGTTCACGGACGAGCTCCAACGTGATAGCTTCAATAGGATCAAGAACCGAGAAGTGAATACAACCAAGTGGGCTTGCCTCATTATATTGAATCAACTCAGTATTTCTAATGACTTCAATTTACTTTGCAATAGGGTTGGCCTGCAAAACTTTGTAATCAATGATGTGCCTACTTATCGCCGGTTAACTCTAGAATTTCTAAGTTCTTTGCAACGCACCGTTAAAGCATGGCATGGAGAGGACATGATTTCTTTCTCACTTATGAACAACAATTATGCTTTATCACTAGATGAATGGTGCGCATGTTTTAATTTTCCAAACAATGATGCTAATGCCTTACGCGCATCCTTTACTGGCTTAGACCCTTCCCCGGAACTTTATTATAATGGAATGAGTTTTAATTCTAGAGTAAGCAAGGGGAAGAATATTCAACATCCTGCAATTTACTATTTATTCTATGTTATTGACAACACCTTGTAGGGACAAAATTAGTTCACGAGACTCAATGAGGAGGACATCTTAGTCCTCGCAAAAGCTTCTTTCAACAACATCGACTTGTCACTCAACTTGGGCGGAATTCTTGTGCACTACCTGGAGCACCAATCCTCCCAAAGCCATGAACCAATCACAGGTGGACGCATCATCACCATGCTTTCCATTGCCCTAGGTATCGACCTAGGTGAGTTGCAACCAGTGCTAGGTGAGCGACGTGTTGGTTTCTCGACTTTAAAAGCTTGTGGAATGCTCACTAGGAGAGGTGGTGTTTATTACTTGCATATTGCTGGAGCTGGGCGTCTCTACCCCGCTCCTTTGCCTAATGGTCTTTTCTCTATCGAGGAAGGATGTTTGCTATATGACTTGCAGGTTGAGCAACACCAACCCGTGGAACAGATTCTTTATGAAAATGAGGACCAAGAAGAGGAGCAAGAAGTTCATTATTAAGAGGAGAAGCCACCAACCCGGTTCGCTACATATCAAGACTTCCAAGAACTTGGAGGAACTGTGGAGAGGATGCATGACCTCTCCTTGAACCTCCGAGAAACAACTAGTAATTTATCAACTCAATTTGTGAACTGGAGTTACGACTTTTTCCCACCACCATAATGATTTAAAGGGCTTACAAAATCCCCAGCTTGGGGAAGTTTCCTCATTATTTGACATTCATTTGGTTTTATTTATTTCGAGGTTATGTTTTTAATTCGAGTTGATAAGCACTCGTGTTGGTTTCCCCAACACTTTATCTTTAGTTATTTCCTTTTGTTTTCGAGATCTTCTAGCCGAGCTTTGCCATGAATTTTCTATTCTTTAATTCCATCTCTTAAAAACAACAAAAAGATTTTCCATTTACCTTTATTTTCCCTCTTCCTTCCTTTTTATTCTCCTTGTGGCTTACACATATTTGCAGGAGAGTGATCGACTTCGAGTTTCCAAGAAGCAAATCAAAAGGGAAGAGAGAAGTGGAACCAATCATGAGAGGTATGCCTCAAGACTCCCCACTTTTGAAGTTTGAGAAACCCATGCTAGTTAGTAGTAAATGTTAAGATATTACATTGGTGGAGTGAGTCTTTATATTGTATTAAAGTTTTGTTTGCATGGATATTTGATTGGGTACGTTTTGTTCCATCTCTTGTAGTTAACCAAGTCTTGCCTAAAAATTTGCTAAACAATTGTAATAAGAAAAAGTCTCACAATTGAAGGCTTGGGTATTGTAGTGTTTAGTCTTAAAGACTTATTTCTAGAGACACTCAACACCACATAAAATAATGATTGACTTGATATCTCTCTTTAAAAGGATTTGTTCAATTGAATTAATGTTTAGCAGTTTTTATGAGCATGCCAAAGTTTGACTTGTGAATCATAAGAATGATATAGATTTATGCGCGTCAAACTTCATGGGATGCCAACAACTCCGCTAGCCTACGAACGATCTTCATGGAGGAAACTCCTAGATTCCAGCTATGAGTTGATTAAACATATGTAGCAGCAATGCTATAATAAGTAAGATTCTTGGCAATCTCGGGTAGCTATGTTCATGATGGAATCACACCTCTGGATGATATTAGTAATCATTGTGCAAAAGGAAAAAAAACCTTAGTGATGCCACGAGTGTCCATCACAGCCTGATAAACTAACAATTTTTTTGGCATGCTCTCAATTACTTAAGAACTGAAATTCTTGAAGGACAATGAATAGAAAGGTAGCGCTTGAAAAGTCTTGATTTATTGATGTGGGAGAATTGAGATACCCTAGTGTATATATTTTTCATGATAAACTCTCACACTCCGAATTTTGCATGATGGTACTTTATTGTTTAAGGCAAGCATATGAGTTGATTACATGACACGGAATAAGGTTTACACATTTTAATCATCCATGTTAACAATAATTTTGCTACGCTACAAGGATGCATAAAAATCCGTATGATATGCATGAAATTACTCTATCTATGCTGAAGTTTTTCAGATTTATAAAGTGGAGGAAACATGAGACTACCAATCGTGAGTAAGATCACCATCTCATTATTTCAGTTCAAATGCCGAGTTCCTTTTTGATTTTGGTTTTCTTGCTCGAGGATGATCAAGTTTAAGATTGGGGAGGTTGATGAATGTGAAATATAGCCATCTACGTCCATATTTAAACTGGATATTATTCATATTTTTGATGAAATATATCTCTAAACCCTGCCACTAATGCGTAATTATCAAAGGGGTATGCAATCCTTTCTTTTTATTTTTCCCTGCGCAGATAATGACGTTTGAAGATGGGAATCACAACATTAAAGTCAAAGATACGAGATTTCTAACAACCCAAAGAAACTAGGAGTCGTGAAGTGGAGACAAACGCTTTAACAACCAACTATACGGCGATAATAAAATTCCAGCCGTATAGTTTCGATCGTATAGTTGCCATCAACACCGCTAGTTCAAACAAAACAACTTTCGTGAAGGTACCCCTACATAAAGAGGCTTTGGGCGATGAAAAACACGATCGCCAGCGCCCCCAGAACCCAAGAAACCTGCATCCACAACACCGAAGCGCCGCCAGAGAAATAGACTTAGATCTAATCTACAAGCCCTTCTCCACCACCATAGCCATTTTCCACCACTTATAATACTAGATATCATCTTCGATTAGCGACATTGTAAGACTATTTGATATCAATCTCATGATTTCTATTGCAATGTTTATGATTGTTGATTTCATCTCTATGCATGAGTAATTCTCTTTGGGCTAAGGGATTCGGCCTAGCCATGTAGCTTTTGTGCATGTTATTTATCATAGATGGGATCATGTATTAGTTTGTAAGACATGATGGTTATTGTATCCTCTCTTGTCTCAATCCAAGGACGTGTCCGGTACCCAAGACCCCGAGGATTGAGCCAAGTATAGGGAGTATGAGTAATGACTAATCTGCAGGTTGGGAACCCCGGTGACATAAGGGGTAGTACGGTTGTATGTGAGGGAGTTACTTGTGAATAACGGCGACGTCACTATGCATATCATTAGTTCTCTTTCTTCTATGGATGCGACTAGTAGGTTATTTCTATAAGCGGTTGCGGAAGCAATAGCTATTATGGATGCACTGCCAACATATAATTATCTTGCTCTAACAATTACATGCATACTTTATTATTATCTTTTGTTCCCAACATATGTTTTGCACAGCTACAAGTGAAACTGAAAGCCCTAGGCCCTCTCTCTCTCATCATCGACAACAATAAAAGACATCAAACTCTTGGTCCGGTAAAACACAAAAAGAATTCTAAAACTCCCGAAGGTCCGTTAAAATAACTTCACTACGCTTTCTACTTCCCAAGGATTCGATAACCTAGGTCTACTAGAGAAAAAGAGCTATACTACATCATCCGTAATCCGGATCGAATGTATCACAGGCCTCCCTGTCCTCCCATTGCATGCAGTCGGAGACCAAGTGCTGGCCGAACAGCTCCGGATCTGGCACCAGGCCACACCCTAGAGGGAAGATAAACATGTCGCAGTCCGAGCCGTGGAGTTCGACGTTCTTCACGTCGTACGCCAATGCCGCATGCTCTGTCTATTGGAAGGTTCCAATCCACACCTTCTTACGTTTGAATTATTGGGGCCCACGAGCCCCACGACCGCTGGTGAACGCAGCGGTAGACCGGCGCCGCTGACACGGGAAACTCAAGGAGGCTGCAGGAGCAACGGGGCTGCTGACATCGTTTATGTGGTGCCAATTGTGGAGAGGAATTGCAGTTGGAAGAAGAAGAAGTGGGCAGAGGGCTGTGGTGGCGGCAATCACTAGGAATGGGCGGCGGGGATGGCCGGCAAGAAGATCCAGCCATCGCAAGGCTGTGGCGGTTGCGGGGGCATCAGCGGCCGTCGGAAGTGGAGGAGATGCCGAGGTGGAGGGAAAAAATTGGAGGAGAATCGTTTACTCATCCACCGTTCGGAGGAGTAAAATTGAGTCAAGCGGGGCCGTCTCCTAAATTTTCTACTTCTTTAAAGGTGATAGGAGATCATTTAGGTGCGCGTTACTTCGTGTAGAGACCTATGAGTGTATTTTCGTCACCTTCAATCGTTTCCATTATTTGTGGCTTTATATATCATATAAGTAAGTGGGATGAAACGTTGTTTCGAGGAGGACAGACACGCCTGCCTAGATAGTTGTTGGAGCATATATATATAGCTGAGCTGTACAAGTAGACATCACAAACTTTACATTAGCACATCGATCCACAGCGTAAAGTAATGGACCGTTGCACAGCTCATATTACTATGGATGTGCGCGGGCCGGCCGGCCAACCATATTATCTTACGAAGACAAAGACGAGGCTCATATTACTATGTAGAGTGTTTAGCATAAAACCACCATTTTTTGTGTTAAAGTTTAAAAAACCACCAATTTACGTTTGAATTTTAAAAAACCACCACTTTACAGCAAATTTGTTGCAAGACGCCGTAAAGTGGTTGTTTTTTCAACATTTTTTTTGCAAAAACCATATTGCAACAAATTTGTCATAAAGTGGTTGTTTTTTGCAATTCAAAAGTAAAGTGATGGTTTTTGAAGTGGTGGTTTTCCGCTAAACACTCTACTATGCACGTGCAGTTGTGCACCCGTGATCAACTATAGCCCGCTAGTCTCTGGTCAATTATTGGGGCCCGACACTTAGGAAATCAGGGAAAAGGAAAGTTTTATTACTGGTGAGTGGTGACTTCGTCTCGGTCTCATTGTTGATTCATCAACGTCAGACAAGACAAGACCGACTGTCGGTATATGCAGATTATATTGGCCAGTTAACACTTAATACGACAACCCTCACATGCTTCAATCAGTCCGCAAATATTCCTTGGATTCAATAGCGTACTGAGCTAGCTGTGTACACAATACCGTTGGACTAAACTGCTGCATCGTCTGTTTCAGTGGTATAGTATGTTTTGACAAAATAAATTAGTTTACAAAATATGCGGTATTATATGATACAAACGGAGTCACTATAAGAAACACGATAGGCACCCGTCGGCGTAGCCCCAGATTATCGTTGCCGTATGCTCGTCGACGTACTGCCCCATTGGCGTAGCTCCTCTGGCCGTCGGCGTGTGAGAAAGCCATCGGTGTACATAGCTACGCCGACGGCTAAGCCGTCGGCATAGGCCAGATGGATCCCACCTAGATGGGTAATAGCCGTTTGGCTATGCCGACGATTTTGCTGTCAGCCTACCTTTTTTCAAAAAAAAATCCAACTTTTTGAATGTTTAACTCGTTAATCTCACTGGGACATTTTTATCTGTAAGTATACTTAATCTCAAGTTGAATTGTACTCGTAGTCAAACTTCCTGACCAGTCATCCTTTCTAACACTACTCCAACCTCAATCTCTGTTCCTTCCAAATGAGCTTCCGACAAACATTTAGAACTTGTTGTGAATAATATCATATCAATCCTATTAACCATTGGACCACGATGTGAGACGTCTTTATTATTTTACATTCCAAAAAATTATTTAAGTAAACAACAACGAATAAGTAATAATAATCTTGAATTCAAATAAAAATAAATTTTATTTATTTTACCTTTTTTCCATTTAATATTGAATAATTCATATCTACAAATCCGTAAATCGTAATTCGATGAATAATATATCCAAATCGATCATAAAAATGAGAGGAATCCAAATATGATATCATTATCATATATTTAATCATGTATCATATCTTTTTAGCAATACACCAACCAAAACTATGTCAGGATTCACGAAACACCCTGTTTCTGGCACTCGGAAAATAGAAAATGTCCTTTTGGTGCGACAAAAAAGAAATATTAAAGTGGATCTCTAATTAAATAGCATACTATGAACCTAAAAAATGATTTCCAAAAAATCATAAGCATTAGATCATGTACATGTACTTCAAATATGACCCACTTCCTCCGATTTGACATGAATTTGTCTTTTTTACAAGGAGTGGATAAAAAGGTTTAAGATACCCCAGTTGAAATATTGTCCATGTAAGGTAGTATAGTATTTTTTTTAAATTGGTTGGTACCATTTTGAAACTTTCATTTGTTGGTTGCTTCACAATACACCCTGTATTGACACTCGATAAATAGAAAATGGCTTTTTAGTGCGACAAAAAGAAAAACTTCCTGTTGCAACATTGTTCGCTATCCCAAGATGCACATGCGTGCACAATATAGGCACATTATCACAAACTATGCAGCCATTCTAGCCATAACATTGTCGTTTAGCCTGAAAGTCATGAAACTTCGAATATGATAGCTCATTTCTCAGAAGGTCTTTTTGAGATATTTATACTATTCTAAGTTTGATATTTTTCATGCAACATGTCACATAATATGACACCACGCGAATATTTCACATTGTTTTGGTGATTTTTTAATTTCTTATGCCTATTTCAATCTATGGTCAAAACGGCGGGCATGAAGATTCTTTGCTCGGGACGAAGTCTCGCTAAACATGAAGTGGATATCTATTGAAATAGCAAATTGTGAATCTAAAATTGATTTTTTCAAAAAATCATGAGCATTAGATCAAGTACAATTGTTCAAATATGACCCACATCCTACCGATTCGATGTGAATTTGTCTTTTTCACGAGGGGTGGACGAAAAGGTTTATGGTACCCCAGTTGTGATATTGTCCATTTAAGGTGGTCTAGTATTTTTTTAAAATAGGATGGTACCATTTTGAAACTTTTATTTGGTGGCTGCTTCACAAAACACCCCCATTTTTAGCACTCTATAAATGGAAAATAGTTTTTTGTGCAACGAAAAGGAAAACATCCTCCTACAACATTATTCGCAATCCCAAGATGCATATGCATGCATAATATAAAAACATTATCATAAAGTATGCAGTGATTCCAGTCATAATGTTGTCGTTTGGCCCGAAAGTCATAAAACTTCGAACATGATAGCTCATTTCTGAGAAGGTTTTTTGACATATTTACAACATTCCAAGCTTGATATTTTTCATTGCAATTATGTCACGTAATATGACACAACATGAAGGTTTCACATCATTTCGATCGTTTTTGAATTTCTTATGCCGGTTTCAAACTATGGTCAAAAAGGCGGGCATGAAGATTCTTAGCTTGGGGCTGAGTCTAGCTAAACTTGAAGTGAATCTCTAATGAAATAGAATATTCTGAATCTAACAATGATTTTCATAAAAATTCACGAGCATTAGATCATGTACATGTAGTTCAAATATGACACACTTCCTACAGATTCGACCTGAATTTTTCTTTTTCACGAGGGGTGGATGAAAAGGTTTAAGGTACCCCGATTGGGACATTATCCATGTATTTTTTTTAAATAGGGTGGTACCATTTTGAAATTTTTATTTGGTGGTTGCTTCACAAAACACCCCGTTTTTATCACTCGCTAATAGAAAATGGCTTTTTGGGCGACGAAAAGGACTTCCTCCTGCAACATTATTCGCCATCCCAAGATGTGCATGCATGCACAATATAGGAACATTATCACAAAAAATGCAGTGATTCCAGCCATAACATTATCATTGGCCTGAATGTAATGAAACTTTAAACATGATAGCTCATTTATAAGAAGGTTATTAAAGATATATATAATATTCCAAGTTTGATATTTTTCCTTGAAATTATGTCCCATAATATGACACCACACGAAGATTTCACATTGTTTGGGTTGTTTTTGAATTTTTTATGCCCATTTCAAACTGTGGTTAAAATGACGGGCATGAAGATTCTTAGCTCGGGGTTGAGTCTCGCTAAACTTGAAGTGGATCTCTAATCAAATAGCATATTGTGAATCTAAAAATGATTTTCTCAAATAATCATGAGCATTAGATCATGTACATATAGTTCAAATATCACACACTTCCTACCGATTCGATATGAATTTGTCTTATTCACGAGGGTTGGATGAAAAGGTTTAAGGTACCCCGGTTGGGAGATTGTCCATGTAAGGTGGTCTAGTATTTTTGAAAAATAGGGTGGTACCATTTTGAAATTTTTATTTGGTGACTGCTTCACAAAACATCCCATTTTTAGCATTCTGTAAATAGAAAATGCCTTTTTGGTGTGACGAAAAAGAAAACTTCCTCCTGCAACATTGTTTCTTATCCCAAGATGCACATGCATGCATAATATAGGTATATTATCACAAAGTATGTAGTGATTCTATCCATAACATTGTCATTTGCCCTAAAGGTCATAAAATTTCGAACATGATAGCTCATTTCTGTGAAGTTTTTTTTGAGATATTTATAGAATTCCAAGTTTGATATTTTTCATTGCAATCATGTCACATAATATGACACAACGTGAAGGTTTCACATTGTTTTGATCGATTTTGAATTTCTTATACCCGTTTCAAACTATGGTGAAAACGGTGGGCGTAAAGATTCTTAGATCGGGGATGAGTCTCGCTAAACTTAAAGTGTATCTCTATTGAAATAGCATATTGTGAATCTAAACATGGTTTTTTCAAAAACTCATGAGCATTAGATGATGTACATGTAGTTCAAATATAACCCACATCCTATCAATTCTGACATGAATTTTTCTTTTTCACGAGGGGTGAACGAAAAGGTTTAAGGTACATCGGTTAGGACATTGTCCATGTAAAGTGGTCTAGTATTTTTACAAAATAGGGTGGTACCATTTTGAAACTTTTATTTGGTGACTGCTTCACAAAACATTATGTTTTTAGCACTCGATAAATAGAAAATGGCTTTTTGGTGCAACAAGAAGGAAAATTTTCTCCTTAAATATTGTTCGCTATCCTAAGATGCACATGCATGCATACTATGGACACATAGCGATTCCAGCAATAACATTGTCGTTCATCCTGAAAGTCATGAAACTTCGAACATGAGCTTATTTTGGAGAAGTTTTTTCTTTTAGATATTTGCGATTTTCTAAGTTTGTTATTTTTTCATGCAATTATGTCACATAATATGACACCACACGGAGGTTTCACATTGTTTTGACCGTTTTTGAATTTGTTATGCCCGTTTCAAACTATGTTTAAAACGGCGGGTATGAAGATTCTTAGCTCGTGGCCGAGTCTCGCTAAACTTAAAGTGGATCTCTAATGAAATAGTATATTATGAATCTAAAAATGATTTTTTTCAAAAACTCATGAGGATTAGATCATGTACATGTAGTTAAAATATAAGCCACTTCCTACCGATTTGACATGAATTTGTATTTTTCACGAGGGGTGGAATATAAGGTTTAATGTACCCTGGTTGGGACATTGTCCATATAAGGTGGTCTAGTATTTTTGAAAAATAAGGCGATACCATTTTGAACTTTTATTTGGTGGCTGCTTCACAAAACACCTCATTTTTAGCACTCGGTAAATAGAAAATGGCTTTTTGGTGCGACAAAAAGGAAAAATTCCTCCTGCAACATTATTCGCTATCCTGAAAAATAGGGTCGTACCATTTTGAAAGTTTTATTTGGTGGCTGCTTCACAAAACACTCAGTTTTTGGCGCTTGATAAATGGAAAATGGCTTTTTGGTGCGACGAAAAGAAAAACTTCCTCCTACAACATTGTTCGTCATCCCAAGATGCACGCGCTTGCATAATATGGGCACATGATCACAAAAGATGCAGCGATTCTAGCCCTAACATTGTCGTTTGGCCTGAAAGTCATGAAACTTCGAACATGATAGCTCATTTCTAAGAAGGTTTTTTGAGAAAACTTCAATATTCCAAGTTTAAAATAGTTTAAAACGAGCATAAGAAATTCAAAAACAATCCAAAAAATACAAAACCTTTGTGTGGTGTCATATTATGTGACATAGTTGGAAGGAAAAATATCAAACTTGGTATATTTATTATGGCTCAGAAAAACCTTCACAAAATGACCTATCTCATTCGAGGTTTCCTGGCTTTCGGGTCAAATGACCAATGTTATGTTGAAAATCAAGGCATAGTTTGTGACAATGTGCCCATATTGTGCATCATGGGACGGGGAACAATGTTGCAGGAGAAAGTTTTCCTTTTCGTCGAATGGAAAAGCCATTTTCTATTTTTTTTGTGACAAAATCGGGGCGTTTTGTGAAGAAACCACCATATGAAAGTTTCAAAATGGTGTCACCCCATTTTTCAAAAATACTAGACCAACTTACATGGACAATGTCCCAACAGGGGGATCTGAAACCTTTCCGTCCACCCCTAGTGAAAAAGACAAATTCATGCCGAATCGGTTGGAAGTGGGTCACATATGAACTAAATATACATTATCTGATGCTCATGATTTATTACAAAGATCTGGACTTAGGTTTTCAATTTCATGTTTTAAACTTGTTTTTTAATAGTTTTCTATTAAAGCATGGATTTTGAAAATAAATAAATAAATTGTAGATTTTTTAAATAAATCTTGAGACTTCAGATTTCCTATATGTAGGTAGAATAGATGTTGAGGAGAATTTTTGGGCTGATTTAGACAATATCGAACAACATTCCCTACCTTTGGAGCTCATTTATCATGACTATGTGTTGTACTTCGCAAAAGCATTAGATTAATCACGTAAAGTTTCTAATATTAGAGACAACATTGGAACAACAACAAAACATAGAAAATTACAACTAGCAACATTGGATAAAATTCAAAATTTGTCTCAAACAAGATGAATTTTGGCTGAAATTTGAATTTTTGCTCAAATTTGATATAAGTTTTGATTAGCAGCATTATTGAAAGTACCAATAACATTACATCATGCATGTTTTCACTTATTATTCTCGGAACTCACTTTATTCTTCCTCTTCTTACCATTGCTTTTGGTTCCACACCAAGTAGCACAACCATGCTCTTTGTTTTTTCTGCATCACTACAGCTAGGTCTTCACACAACACAACCTAAAGCTGCAACTACATTAGTTTGCACAGATTCACCTTGTAGCACAACATCCAGATTGGCATCAGGTGGCACCTCAATAGCATCACCTTGCAGCACAACAACCAGATTGGCATTAGGTGGTAGCTCAACGGCATGACCTGGCAGCACAACATCTAGATTGGCATTAGGTGACACCTCAACTACATCACCTTGCAGCACAACATCCAGATTGGCGTCAGGTGGCACCTCAACAGCATCACCTTGCAGCACAACATCCAGATTGGCATCAGGTGGCACCTCAACAACATCATCTTGGAAACTTCTCTTTCTTCTAAAATCACTAACTCTTCTCTTTTTTGTTGGCCGATGACTGCAAGTGCACAGATCGTTTGTAGCTAGTTTCGAAATAAAGATATCAAGCCCACAGGGAGTAGGAGTCTAAAGTCTAATAATTCTTGAAATAAATATTATGATAGGAATGCTAAATAAAGTTCTAAGTGACAAGATAAAATGCGAGTATTGTGTAAAAAGGTGTTTTTGGGTTCTAGGTATAAGAGCAACAATAAAGTAAAGTAGAACAACTGAATACAGAAAGTAAGTATCGCGTATGTAATAGAGACTGGAACTGCAATAGGGAAAAAGTGTTCTCAGGGAATAGAGGATACACCACTAGCATTACAAGGAGCTAAGATAAAGATTATCATCTTGAACATTCTCAACTATGTATGTGTGGGAGGAACTCCGTATTTGGACAAATAGGCAGCAACCGCTTCTCACATCATCATCATAACCATAGTAGTCAGCAATCGACATCAATCGAATTACTGTGCTATTAAGGGACGTAATCCCGTAGGACGTATCCCATGGCATGGATAGTATTCCATGAATTTTCTCGGTTTCCCAAGTTGATACGTCCATTTTGCATCACTATTCTATGTCATAATTCACTGTTATTCATTGATATATTTCATATTGAGAGGTGATACTTATGTTATTTCATCTGTTTTTGCATGGTTGATGACTTTTGGAGCATGGACCGCTGCAGTCAGAATTCTGATGGAAAAGGTGATGTTTGGAGGCAAAATTCGTGAAGATCAGAAAATCCGGGAAAATATCCGGAAAATCCTATTTTTCCAGAAGACAAAGGAAGCCAGAAGAGGGGCTGGAGATGGGACACAGGGGGCCCACACCACCCCCTGGCGCGGGCCAGCCTAGGCCGCGCCACCAAGTGGTGTGGCCGCCCTGGTCCACCCCTGGCACTCCCCTGTGGCTGATATTATCCTCCTGAAACCCTAAGACTTGGGGAGCGACCACAGAACGATTCCGCCGCCTCTACGGGGCGGAAAACACCAAGAGAGAAAGATCTCTCTAGCAGACAGATTTCTGCCGGGGGAATTCCTTCCCGGAGAGGGGAGATCATCGCCATCAACACCACCATTAAGCTGTACTTCATCGGGATCATCATCACCATCATCACCACCACCATCACCATCAGCACCCTCATCACCATCTCCATATTGCTATAACAATTGTGTTGAATCTTGCATAGTTCATAGGGGAAACTTTCCGGTGTTGATTACTCTTTGTAGTTGATGCTATTGAGTGAATCATTGAATTATTGTTTATGTTCAGATTGTTATACATCATTATTCCATCTCTGATCATGATCCATATGATGTCTTGTGAGTAGTTCGTTTTGTTCTTGAGGACATGGGAGAAGTCATGTTGTTAGTAGTGGAATTGTGTTGAGAAAGATTCAATAGTTTGGTATTTAAGTTGTGGTGCACTTCTTCTAGTGGTGTCATGTGAATGTCGACTACATGACACTTCACCTATATGGGCCTAGGGGAATGCATTGTATATTTGGCTAATAATCATAGGGGTTGCCGGAGTGACAGAAACCTGAACCCCTGTTAGGAAACCATTGCACAAGGGACGTAAGGGTCTTAGAGTTTAAAGCTGTGGTTAGGTTTCTACCTTAATTACTTTCTTGTACTTACGGATGTTTGCAAGAGGTATAACCACAAGTATGTATTAGTCCTAGGAAGGCCGGTGCATTAGCACAAGTTCACCCACACAACACTTAGCAAGCTAAAGAAGATTAATCAACTATATGAAGCGAAAGCACTTGACAGTCTTCCCATGTGTCCTCAAGAACGTTTGGTCATCTTAAGTAATACAACCGGATTGTCCTTTGCTGCATAAAGGATTGGGCCACTTGCTGCATTTATTCCTATTGTCTTTTATTTACTCGTACTTCGTTTACTTGCTATATCAAAAACCCCTAAAAATCCGTTTGCTAAGTATTTGTAGAGAATTCCTGATCCATACCACTAGCCAGCACCTTCTGCTCCTCGTTGGGTTCGACACTCTTACTTATCGAAAATATTTCGATACACCCCCTATACTTGTGGGTCATCAGGAGTGCCAACAGCTTTATAGTCACTATAAGTTCTATCATGCCTCTGTCTACCAACAAGTAGTTCCCTCCATCAAGTCCCCATGAGAGGCAAATATTGAGAGGTCGAATTCTCTCAATATCAAGATGTAGAAAATCTAACACATGGTCACATCGATGGATATCATAATATAATTTATCTTATTTCAATCTCATACTAGGGTTTCTCCATCTCCCCAAGAACTAATGATCTACTGAGACATGGAGGCAATCAACATCATGACAATAATAATGGAATCTATCATAGATGAATAGTACTTGTATAAATCCACAACGAGTATGGGAATTACAACAAGATCTGGACAAGATGTAGATGGGATGGATGGAGATGGTGCTAATGCAGCGGTTGATGATGAAGATTGATGCCTTAGCCTCCCGGATCTGCGCAGGGCGAAGATGGATCCCCGGTGGATGAGTTCCACCTCCATATGCCTTCCGGAGGTGAGGTTTCGGCGATTTCTGGTTGTTCTGTATGTCATCTCTCTGATCCAGTTGGACGGGGTGAAACTATTTGAGGAGGCGGTGGTGGCGCCAACTATACGGCGGGAACTATACAGCCGAAAATTTATTCCCGTCGTATAGTTGGTCGTTAAACCGTCTGTATGCTTTGATTGCTTCGAGTCTTCTTCTGGTGTTATTGATATTTCCCAAATAAGCGATTTACGTTGTTTTTGACTCCTTTTCTCCCCAATACAACTGGTCCAAGAATTTTGTCCATTGTATCCATCATCTGTCCTGATCCTGGTGAAAAATAGACATAAAATGTGCGCTCGAACACCGTAAAATACTAAGACCCTATATCTACAACGTAAAAATAATAATATAAAACATGATGCACATATACACTCATCAACTTCCCCAAGCTTAGACTCTTGCTTGTCCCAAGAAAGTTTAGCTTAATGGATATGATCCTCATATTCATGAAGCTGAGTTGATAGAATAAATGAGGCAGTTGCAACATGTGTTTGTCATATATGATAGATAGGAATAAGTTCATGAATAGCACCTTACTCGAACCATCTGAATTATATTAGCAGGCTTCCACACCTTAGCATTTAACAATTCACAAAAGATTACTCTCAATATGATGTAACAGTATTCAGTTTGACCAAATGATTTAGCGAGGTAGTCCCAAGTGTTTTTGGATTAACATATTCACTTGGGTTTAAAATCTCAGACGCTTCTTTGTCATACTAGAATATAGTGGTGTATGCCTACTTTCTCTTTCCACATTCGCTCTTTTTCTTCTTTTCTTCTTTTCTTTTCTTTTATATATATATGCTCACACTTTTGCTGGAGTGCTATGCAAAGGATCTAGCCATACATTCCACTCCATGTAGGAATTCAAAGTTTAACGATCTCAATTACCAAATTCCAATTGTATATGAGGCAATCTTTATAGCTTGAATATTCTACCTCGTCTTATTCTCACTCTAATTTGATAGCACTTTTGATTTTCCTTTGTTCAAGGTTTCTTTTTCAACTTAACTGATTAGATATTTTTTCTTCGTAAATCAAACCATGGACTTACAACATATTGACCAAATTATATTTGTATGTTCCATTAATACCAATGGTGTGGAAGACTCCTATTGCTATCATCAAGTGCAAGTAAAATTATATCCAAGCCATTCATATATCCAATAGGACAAGCACAAACTCAATATTGCTCCATATATGATAATAAACTCAGAATTTCATAAAATAGATCGACTATTCCTGAAGGGAATTCTAATGATGCAAACTTTATTTCTAATTTGAACTAATGCAAAATTAAAATAGTAATGTAAAACTTATAAGATAGATTACAAGGTCTTAAAGATCTTCCCAAGCTTGGAATCAAGCCAGGCGGGATCAGATAATCCCTTGCGATTATTTGATACCGTGATTATTGTAGATCACTGTGGTGCCATGTCATATAACATCACGGTGCGTAGCTTCTTGTTGGTATCCTCCAGAGAAGTGATGTGGCTGTAGCACCTGCGCAAATCAGATTGCAAAGTGTCCACTTTATCTGCGACCTTAGTCACCAATGGGAGGAGATCATCCTTCTTCTCTATCTCCTTGAGACGGTTACGGACTTCAACATGATGGAATAGCTCCTACTTCTGATACATCTCTAGTGCCCGCATGCGATCCTTGGTACTGGGAACAGCTTCTTCCTCCTCATCTACAATCGATGGATCGGGGAAGTAGAAACCGTTCCTCCACTCTTCTTGAGGCTTCACCCTCATATGAGCACCAATGGTAGGCTTCAAGAGTGGTACCTTCGCTCCTTTGCTAGCACCTGCACCAATATTAGGTAATTCCTTACGCTTGTGTGGTCTATGGTCCATGGCGATGAACTTGACTGTCTCCATATGGCCTTTTCCATGCGGCTTGTGATCTTCTCTCTCTTGTTGAGCTCTCTTCATTGATGTCCAGTTGATCTCCGGGGGATCATAGACAACACGGCGGATGTAGATGTCACTCCAATCTTCATTGGAATCATTATAGAAGCTTGGCTCGACGTACTCCTTGTACTCCCAGGCTAAACCTCTCCACCTCCTTGTTGTCGTCCTCCATGGACGGGTTGCTAGAGCGGTACCTGGAAGGGGCAATGAGACTCAGGGATTTTCCACTGCCTGGGGCAGGATGCTAGATTGGTTCCTGGTGATTATAATTTAGAGAGAAACACAATGGCAGTATATAAGGGGGGTCAGAGGTTAGTAAAACTCGCGAGGAACACCAAATTCACGCCCAAGAAAAGAATCTTAATGAAACAGGGAAAAATCACAGTTTGGAGGAGTCTTGTCGCGTAATGACCAACTATATGGGCACGAGCCCGTATAGCTCTGGTTGTATAGTTGGTTCCGGACATATATTTCCAAATATCTTGATTCCAGGTCGATTAGGTTATGACTCGGAACTGACAAAACCGTTTTTTTAATATCATAATAACAAAAAAGTAAACAAAAATGTCTGAGAGTTTAACGGCCAACTATACGGCCGGAAAATTTATTCCCGCCATATAGTTGCGACCGTATAGATACAGACATCAAAAATCGGAAGTGTCTAAGAGTTTAACGACTAACTATACGGCCGACATATTTTCTTCGGTCGTATAGTTGCGATCGTATAGATCCAGACATCAAAAACAATTTTGTAAAGAAGATACAGAAGGTTTAATGGCCAACTATACGGTCGGAATTTTTCCTCTGGTCGTATAGTTGCGCCCGTATAGTTGGTAAAAACCTTCAAAAACTTCAGAAAAACATGAGGATTCGAAGGAAAAAATTTCAGAAGTAAAATCTGTGAAATGAAATCACTTATTTGAGTAAGCATACTTACCTTGCACTTACCATTTACTTATTCAGGGATGGCAAGCTCCTCCAACAACAAAGACTTCTTCTCTTTTGGAGGAACTGGCCTTAGTTCATTTAATAATTCTCGTAAATGAAAATCACCAGGACTAAAGTTCCTCTCAATAAGATTAGTGTCTTGCTAGGAAAATATGGACACTGCATCCAACATCTTTATTTCTTTCCTTTGCATAATTTGCAACTCAAATTCTTGAAGCAAAAGAATCCAACAGATCAGTCTTGGCTTATGATTTTTCCTCTCAAGGAGTTCTTTTAAACCATCACGACCCGTATGAACTCTCACTTTTCCATCAACTATATAAGAACGAAATTTATCGCAAGAGAAAAATACAGCAAAAAGTTCCCTTTCTTCCTTAGGATAGTACTTTTTGAGCACTATTAAGAGTTCTACTAGCATGATGTATAATATTAAATATGTGACCTATATGTTGTCCGAGAGTTACTCCTATGACATCATCACTAGCTTCTCATATTAAGTCAAAAGTCATATCCCAGATAGGTGGTTTAATGGTAGGAGCATGGGATATCAAAGGCTATAAGACATTTATCATCAAAGTTAAATCTTACTCCCTTTTGCAGAAGGTTACTCAAAGGTTTAGATATTCTAGAGAAATTTCTAATGAACCTTTTATAAAAACCCACATGACTAAGGAAACTTCTTATAGCTTTTATATCCCTAGGTTGTGGCATTCTCTCGATGGCCTCGACCTTAGCTCTATCCACTTTAATTCCCTTACCTGATATCTTATGTCCAAGGACTATATCTTCTTTGACCATAAAATGGCACTTCTCCCAGTTTAGAACGAGATTAGTCTCTTCGCAACGATACAAAACTCTTTTGAGATTGTCCAAACAACTAGTAAATGAAGTTCCATGGACAGAAAAGTCATCCATAAATACTTCCATTATAAGTTCTATAAAATCTGCAAAAATAGCAGTCATGCATCTTTGAAAGGTAGCTGGAGCATTACATAAACCAAAAGGCATACGACGGTTAACATGTAAACCATAAGGACTAATGAAAGTTGTTTTAAATTGGTCGTCAGGATGAACTGCTATTTGAGAAAAACCAGAGTATCCGTCTGATGTGCTCGTCGTTCGACGTAGAGCTCGTTGGGAACCCCAAGAGGAAGGTACGATGAATACAGAAGCAAGTTTTCCCTCAATTTTGAAACCAAGGTTTAATCAAACCAGTAGGAGCAAGGAAACACCCCAAAGGTGTTACTATCTGAGCTTTGGCAGGGCGCACTACCGGTGCTAGTAGCAACGTGGAGACCTGCACAACACAACCAAAGAACTTTGTCCCCAACTTGCGATGAGGTTGTCAATCTCACCGTGTTTTGCGGAAAACAAAGGATTAAACGTATCGAATGGAAAGAAGTAAAAGTTTGCAGAAAGTAAACATAAAGCAGAAACAGTTTATAGATTGTATGTAAAGTAAAAGGACCGGGATCCATAGTTCACTAGAGGTGGCTCTCCTTAGATATATAACATGCTGGGTGAACAAATTACAGCGGGGCAATTGACAAACACCGAGAAAGCAATACATGCATATACTAATCATCTTGACTCCTTTGAGACTTGATTGGGCATTACAACATAATACATAGACCGCCATCCAACTGCATCTATGACTAATAATCGACCTTCAGGTTATCATCCGAACCCCCTCCAGTATTAAGTTGCAAGCAACAGATTATTGCTTTACGAACTGCGTGTAAAGTAAACAATAGAATTGTTCTATGAACAAAGGATAGTTGTTTTGTCCCTAGTAGCAACAGCACATCTAGTACCTTAGAGATTTCTGTCACTTCCCCAGATTACCAAAGGCATGAACCCACTATCGAGCATAAATACTAACTCTTGGAGTTGCTAGCATCTACTTGGCCAAGATAGCTACTAACAACGGAAAGCATGCAAGATCTCAAATAACAAAGACATGATAGAATCAATAATCAATCTGAAATAGCATCTCAATATCCATCGGATCCCTGCAAACACAACATGTAAGAATTACAAATACATGATCTTGATCATGAACGGAGCTCACAAGATCTAAACATGAAAGCACAAAGGAGGAGAGACCAGCCATCTAGCTACTACATGGATCCGTAGTCTAAGGATGAACTACTCAGACATCACACCGGAGGCTTGCATGGTGATGAAGAAGGCCTCCAGGGTGAATTCCCCTCTCCGGCAGGGTGCCGGGAAGAGCTTCAGATCCCCCCCCGATCTAGGGACAGAGACGACGGCGGTTACAGACTCTTTCGTGGATTTTTGATCAGGTACCTAGGGTTTTCGTCCCGAGGGCAACTTATAGGCGGAAGGAGAGGCCGAGGGGGTGCTGGGGGCGGCCAGACCACCCCCTGGCGTGGGCCAGGCCTGGCCGCGTGGCCAGGTGGTGTGGCTGGCCCCCGGCCCTTCTCCGTCTCGTATTCTGGCACTTGATCCCTTCCAGAAAAATAGGCACTTTGGCTTTTGTCCTGTCCAATTCCGAGAATATTCATTTTCTCACTTTTCTGGAACCAAAAACAACAGAAAATAGGCAGCTGGCACTGTGGCTCTTGTTAATAGGTTAGTCCAAGAAATCATAATAAAAGTACTCCAAAGTTAGAACAAAACACAAGAAAGTGGATAAAACCAAGCATGGAACATCAAAAATTATAGATACATTTGCAATGTATCAACATCCCCAAGCTTAACTCCTGCTCATCCTGGAGTAGATAAGTGATAAAAAGAAATAATTTTTGAGGTGACATGCACCATCAAAGACTTGATCAAAGTATTTGCAAAACATTCAAGGCTGGGATCATAGTACATCAATCATAACATGAAAGACAAAGTTCTAGCAATAAGCAAAGAAACTATGATGCAACATGAAAAGGCACAAACAAAAGATTCATGAGTAACAATGCTTTGCAAGACGTTTGTTTGTTTCACATAAAGAAAACATAGCATAAAAGTATTCAGCTTGTCCCTCAATAGAGTAGCAAATATAAATGCATAGGACACCTTCAAAGTTCTTAAGAGTGACTAGATACAATAGTTTCAAACAAGCAATATCAAGTTATGCATCAATCAACTAGTGTTGGGACAATGCACATAGAACTAAGAATGTCCACTATGCTCTCAAAGTAGGTGCATAAAGGTAGAAGGTGGAGACTCAATATAATGGTGGAAGAAAGGCCTTCATAGAAGGAAGCAGAGATTCAAGTTTCATAAAGAGCTTCCAAAAATTATTGTACTTATAGCTTTCAGCTCTCATTGCCCCTATCATAAGCATCTTGAAGTGATTAAAATTAAAGTGAACAAACTATAGTGTACATGCTTGACGAAGTATAAGTTAGAAATCTCATGTCCCTTGTATACGAGGGTCGCTCCTCATGCTACTCAAGTTCAGTCACGAGTAAGCTCTTGTCATTGTAAGTATATGTATCATTAAGAACCGCCAACGGGGTACCCCTTGCACATGATACGGGAGCTTTCCCATAATCAAAATGACAAGGCAAGTAGACAATGAGCATCTCAGCGATCTTTTTATTTGCTATTTGCATAGGTTTTTATTGAGGATGCTTCATAGAGTGCACATTATGGTGATGCTGCAAGTTTCCACCATGATTGGGCATGGCTTAGGCTAGCGGCCCAGGCGTTTCTCTAACACACATACAAACTCCATGATCTTACAAGTTCCACATTTATTTCACACCGACGACATCCATATACAAAAGAGCATGATATCAACTAGGTACAAGTACCAAGTGCAATGTGGAAAGCGTTCCCCATGAAACATGGTTCTGCTAATTTCAACTTATAAAGCGCAAGCATATACGCAACAAAGAAGGACCCAATGGTTCAAGTTTATTAGAGGCAATAAAGTAAAGTGTGCCATCAAGTTCGTGAGAGCTTTAATCACTAGTTTTCTCATAACAAGTGGAAGGTAAACAAAAGCTTGAATATACCTGGAATAGCATAAGCTAGTAGGTAGGTATGGTGGACTCTTTGGAAAAACTTGGTTTAGGGAGTTGGATGCATGATTGGAATTCATACTTGTAGTGGAGGCTAGCAAAAGACTGGGAGCGACAAACTAAGAGAGCAATAATGGCCATAATCATGCAGAGCGACAAAACATCATTGATCAAAGCATAAAGTGATACTACAAGTTGAAAACTAAAGGATCATAAAGGCTATGGTGACTTGAGATAGTCATAACATGGTGTGAGCATGCGCCAAGTCAACCCAAATAAAGCATCAAAGGAGAATACCACTATACTATGCTTTAATATGCTAAAACAACGCAAGATTCATCCAAGGCACATTAAGAAATCTCAATTGTTTATAGCAAGTCATGCTACAGCAAAGAATACTAAGCATAAAGCCAAAACAATATCAAGCATGGCATGACAAAGCATAGGCCACAGTAAAAAACGAGCTCTTTTTCCCACATAAGCATGAACTTTCCTACTCTTTTCCAAAACCAAACCAAACTATTTGCAAACCAAAGTGTGAAAGAGGGGGTCCAACCAACTTATTCAGAAAACTAAGCAAACCAAGAAAACTAAAAACCAAAACGAAAACAAAAAGAAGACGCTCCAAGAGAAATACAACTGTGCACGAAATAATAAAAATGAAGCGTTTGGAAGAAACCTGGAATTTTTATTGATGAAGAAGGGGATGCCTTGTGCATCCCCAAGCTTTGACGCTTGTACTTCTTGGATATTTCTTGGGGTGACACGCGTGGCATCCCCAATCTTGAGCTTTAGTCCATTCTTCATCTCATTACTCATTCCTTCCATACACCTGAAAATTTTCCTTCATACAAAACTTCATACAATCTCATTAGCAACATTAGTGCACTTAAGATAAATAAGTCTCAAGGTTCAGTTCTAACACCAAATAAACTTCCATTAGAACACTAGCTATTGTATCACTTCCCTCAAAAAGCTCAATTCCCCAAAGGAACTCAAGAAGGAACTAACAAGAAGCAAATGCAGAAAATGGCAGAAATCTGTCAAAACAGACCAGCAGGTAAAGACAAATTTTTTCGAAGACCTTCTATTGCTCAAATCAAAAAGTGTTGAACTAACGAAAGTTAGATAACAACCTGGGCAGAAGCACAAAAAATGACAACTCAATCTGATGCACAGAGCTCTCTCAGGAATTTTTAGGGTGAAGCACATAAATCTGTTTCGGGATAAAAACTTTCCCATTCATTACTTCACTCTCATTAGAGGTAACTCTTGGCACAAAAAGCAAATAAAAAGGATAAGGAGAGGTTATTACAGAGGTAATAACTTCCAATACTCAACTAAAACTCTTGGGTTATCTCCGAACAAGTACTTTTCTTTAACGCCTTTAAGTTAGGCATAAGAACCAAAGAAACAATCAAGTGTTCTCGAATGAAGAAGCATTAAGACCAAATTTCGTTTTCATAGGAGAAGCAAAAGAAATCTTTTCTCTCTTTTTAGGGAAGTGTTCTATACCTTTCTTGAGTGGGAGTTGATATTTAATGGTGCCTTCTTTCATATCAATGATGGCACCAATAGTTCTAAGAAAATGTCTTCCCAAAGTAATAGGACAAGAAGCATTGTATTCAACATCCAAAACATAGAAATCAACGGGGACATAGGAATCATTAACCATAATAAGAACATCATTAAGACTCCCCATGAGTTTCTTTTTAGCATTATCATCAAGTGGGACATTCAAATAACAATCTTCAAGAGGAGGCAAATCAAGCATATCATAAATCCTTCTAGGCATAATAGAAACACTACTATCAAGATCACACAAAGCTTTGAAATCAAAGTCATTCACTTTCATATTAATGATGGGTTCCGAGCCATCTTCTTGCTTTATAGGAATAAAAGCTTTATGTTTCATCTTTTCTTCTTTAATCATTATGAGAGCATCGGTAATGTGTTTTGTAAAAGCCATGTTCATAGCACTAGCATTGGGACTTTTAGCAAGCTTTTGTAGGAACTTAATAACTTCAGAGATGTTGCAACCATCAAGATCAAAATCAACTTTATCATCTAAAGTAGTAGAACTATTACTAGCCTCAACACTAGTGGTGGTAATAGTAGAAACACTAATGTTTCTAGCAATTTCATCTTCTCTTTCCCACTTAGAATGTAATTCAGCTAATAGTCTAACATTTTCATCAATTCTTACTTGTATAGCATTAGTAGCTGCAAAGGGATTCTCATTAGTTTTAGGTTTAGCAGCCATTTTATTCAAAGTAGATTGAGCTTCAGCCAAAGATGCTATATTCCTTTCAGCATTAGAGAGTTTTTCCTCAATAGTTTTATTGAAAGCAGTTTGTTTACTAATAAACTCGTTAAGCATAACTTCAAGTTCAGAGCGAGCACTCTTATTATTGTTGTAAGAATTTCCATAGGCATTACCATTGTTGGGAGGATATGGCTTATAATTGTTGTTACCAAAATTGTTCCTATAAGCGTTATTACCATAAGTATTGTTGTCAAAGTTGTTATTTCCTATGAAGTTCACATCAACTTGCTCTTCTTGAGCAACCAAAGAAGCTAGAGGAACATTATTTGGATCAATATGGGCTTTCCCATTAACAATCATAGACATAATTATATCAATCTTATCACTCAAGGAGGAGGTTTCTTCAACAGAATTTACCTTCTTACCTTGTGGAGCTCTTTCAGTATGCCATTCAGAATAATTAACCATCATATTATCCAATAGTTTTGTTGCAGCACCCAAAGTGATGGTCATAAAGGTACCTCCAGCAGCTGAATCCAATAGGTTCCTTGAAGAATAGTTCAATCCTGCATAAAAAGTTTGGATGATCATCCAAGCAGTCAGTCCATGAGTGGGACAATTCTTAACCAAAGATTTCAATTCTTTCCCAATCTTGAGCAACATGCTCATTATCAAGTTGTTTAAACTTCATTATTTCACTTCTCATGGATATAATCTTAGCAGGAGGATAGTATTTTCCAATAAAAGCATCTTTGCACTTAGTCCAAGAATCAATACATTTCCTAGTTAAGGAATTCAACCATTCTTTAGCTTTTCCTCTCAAAGAGAAAGGAAACAATTTTAGTTTAATAATATCACCATCTATATCCTTATGCTTTTGCATCTCACAAAGTTCAACAAAGTTATTTAGATGGGAAGCAGCATCTTCATTACCAATACCAGAAAATTGCTCTCTCATAACAAGATTGAGCAAAGCAGGTTTTATCTCAAAGAAAGTATTTTCAGCCATAGGTGGAGCAATAGGTGTGCTCATAAATCATTGTTGTTGGTGCTAGTGAAGTCACACAACTTAGTGTTTTCAAGAGTAGTCATTTTTTTGGGTTTTCAAATAAGAAAGCAAACAAGTAAAACTAATTTTTTGGGGTTTTTGAAGAACAAAACAAGCAAACAAAGCAAAAAGAAACTAAGCAAAACAAAAACAACAAAGTAAAGAGATTGGTTATGAGGGACTCCCCTTGTGAAGATGTCCTTGACTCCCCGGCAACGGCGCCAGAAAATCTTGATGTGCTCGTCGTTCGACGTAGAGCTCGTTGGGAACCGGTGCTAGTAGCCACGTGGAGACCTGCACAACACAACCACATAACTTTGTCCCCAACTTGCGATGAGGTTGTCAATCTCACCGTGTTTTGCGGAAAACAAAGGATTAAACGTATCGAATGGAAAGAAGTAAAAGTTTGCAGAAAGTAAACACAAAGCAGAAACAGTTTATAGATTGTATGTAAAGTAAAAGGACCGGGATCCATAGTTCACTAGAGGTGGCTCTCCTTAGATAGATAACATGATGGGTGAACAAATTACAGCGAGGCAATTGACAAACACTAAGAAAGCAATACATGCATATACTAATCATCTTGACTCCTTTGAGACTTGATTGGGCATTACAACATAATACATAGACCGCCATCCAACTGCATCTATGACTAATAATCCACCTTCAGGTTATCATCCGAACCCCCTCCAGTATTAAGTTGCAAGCAACAGATTATCGCTTTACGAACTTCGTGTAAAGTAAACAATACAATAGTTCTATGAACAAAGGATCGTTCTTTTCTCCCTAGTAGCAACAGCACATCTAGTACCTTAGAGATTTCTGTCACATCCCCAGATTACTAGAGGCATGAACCCACTATCGAGCATAAATACTAACTCTTCGAGTTGCTAGCATCTACTTGGCCAAGATAGCTACTAACAACGGAAAGCATGGAAGGTCTCAAATAACAAAGACATGATAGAATCAATAATCACTCTGAAATAGCATCTCAATATCCATCGGATTCCCGCAAACACAACATGTAAGAATTACAAATAGATGATCTTGATCATGAACGGAGCTCACAAGATCTAAACATGAAAGCACAAAGGAGGAGAGACCAGCCATCTAGCTACTACATGGATCCGTAGTCCAAGGATGAACTACTCACGCATCACACCGGAGGCTTGCATGGTGATGAAGAAGGCCTCTAGGGTGAATTCCCCTCTTCGGCAGGGTGCCGGGAAGAGCTTCAGATCCCCCCCGATCTAGGGACAGACACGACGGTGGCTACAGACTCTTTCGTGGATTTTTGATCAGGTACCTAGGGTTTTCGTCCCGAGGGCAACTTATAGGCGGAAGGAGAGGCCGAGGGTGCTGGGGGCGGCCAGACCACCCCCTGGCGCAGGATAGGCCTGTCCGCGCGGCCAGGTGGTGTGGCCGGCCCCCGGCCCTTCTCCGTCTCGTATTCTGGCACCTGATCCCTTCCGGAAAAATAGGCACTTTGGCTTTTGTCCCGTCTAATTCCGAGAATATTCATTTTCTGACTTTTCTGGAACCATAAACAACAGAAAACATGCAGCTAGCACTGTGGCTCTTGTTAATAGGTTAGTCCAAGAAATCATAATAAAAGTACTCCAAAGTTGGAACAAAACACAAGAAAGTGGATAAAACCAAGCATGGAACATCAAAAATTATAGATACATTTGCAATGTATCACCGTCCAAGTAGAAAAAGTGAGTGTGGTTTGCTAACCTCTCTAAAGTCTGATCTATGAATGGTAAAGGATAGTGATCTTTCCTAGTTTCTTTATTCCATTTCCTAAAATCTATACGCATCCTATGTCCAACAATAATTCTAGTAGGTATTAATTCATTGTTTTCATTAGGAACAACAGTAAAACCTCCCTTCTTAGGGACACAATGAACATGACTTACCCATTCACTTTCTTTTACAGGATAGATTATACCTACGTCCAGTAGGCATACTATTTCTTTTCTTACCACTTCCTTCATTTTGGGCATCAGTCGTCTATTAAATTCTGCAACTTTACCTTCCTCCATGAATATTCGATGGACGGTTATCATGGGACTAATGCCCTTTAAATCATCCATTGAGTACCCAAAGGCCTTGCAATGCTCCTTAAGTATTTTCATGAGTTCTTCTTCCTCATCCCCTGAAAGTTTAGGACTAATAATAACAGGAAATTTATTTGTATCATCTAAAAATCTATAATTAAGATTATCTGGTAGAGTCTTCAACTCTAGGGGTGGTAATTCCTCGTCCCCTCTCTTTTCTGGCTCTTCGAAAGCCTCATTAGTTGGAGGACCTATAATGGGAAGTGAATCGAATTCACCTTCTGGTTCTTCTAGGGACTTGTCCTCCATAACTAGTCCTTCATAATTTATGTATTCATTTATTTCTTCTTTTTGATCACTAAAGAAGAGAGCTTCCATTTCCTCGATAGTTTTCTCTTTCTCTTCTTCTTGTAATTGTAGAGGTCTGTCTTTAAATTTCAAAAAGTGGAATTCTTTTTCCGCTTTCCCAAGCTTAAGAGACACAATCTCCTTTTTGAAATCAACATTGGCACCTATATCACTCAAAAAGTTTCTTCCAAATATAATTGGGCAAAGAGAGTCAGTTGGCATATTAACAACTAAAAAATCGATAGGAAAGTTTTTATTGCCAATTGTGGCAGTTGCATCTTCAACTACTCCCATTGGAATCCTAAGAGTTTTATTGGCTAACATGATCATCATATCCATATTTTCAATTGTAGTCGGTTCTAATTTTCTTTTATTTCTAAATATAAATCATAAGATATAACATTAACTTCGGTGCGAAGATCGCATAAACCATAATGTGAGGTTTCCTAAAATATGCAGGGCAGAATAGTCTTACCCACATCTTTTACCTTTGTTTTACCTTCAACCAATACGGAAGTCTCTTCATAAAGTTCAACTATGTTACAATGTGCATACGTAGCCATAATTGCTTCCTTGGTTACCTCTTCATCTTTGGTTTCTTCCACATGTTCCTCAACTTCTTTCACACTTTCCTCTTCCTTTTTCTCATGTACTGCTTTGACATGTTCATATTCAAAATTATGCTTTTGCGTAGTGTTAGGGAAAGGTATCTCATATGTTGGTTTTAGGGAGGCCAGTGTTGCTTTAACTTATCTTTTCTTCTCAGGTTTGGGTGGTGGATGATACTTGACCAAACCCTCTTTTGGAGCTTTGATGTGTTATGTAAAAGCTTTAACAACTTGCAACACAAGATCTGAATCCAAATAAAGTTCTTTAGATAATTCTTTAACATGGCCCTTTTTATTATAGTCATGAATACAATCATAATCTATTTCTGTGCCTCCTTTGCTTCCTAGACCAAAATTCCATGAAACTCTATGATCGCGAATTTTATTAAGTAAAGCCCAACCTTTAGTTATAGGAAGATTCATAAAGCCTCCTTGCGTCAAAGAGTCTAGCTCAATTTTATTAGGTTCAATTAAAGCACCATAAAAGATATGCAATAAATACCACTGAGGGAAATCATGATGAGGACATAGATTAAGTAAATCTATAAATCCGATATAAGCTCTTACTAGTCCTTCATTAGGATGGTTTGCCTGATTTCAAAAGATTTTGATAATGGATAATATTTTGCTAGAAACTCAGAGGCTAAATTATCCCAAGTAGTAGTGTCTTCTAGGGGTAGAGATCTATACCATGAGAGAGTTGTACTAGTCAAAGTCTGACTAAAAAGTTTAACCCTTACCTCATTAGTGGTATATGCCATCAATTGGAAAGTGCCACATATATATTTAAAACATGCAATGTGCTCATATGGATCGGGATCTTCTTCATCTCCAGTAAATTGCTTCTTGTGTAGAATATCAAGTAATAGAGGATTTATTTCAAACCCCCTTGTCTTCTCGTTGGAGTTGTCTATTTTATTAATACCATAGGGCTTCCCAAACTGGCCGAGTGGGTTAGCACTAGCCATATGCTCAAACTCCATCATGTTGGTGGATACCTGTAACTCAAACAAAACTTAGCAAGACAAAAATAAATAAGCAAAAACTAAAAGACCTACAACACTTAGTTGCCCGGTAACGACGCGAGAAAATAGCTTGATGACTGCAAGTGCACAGATCGTTTGTAGCTAGTTTCGAAATAAAGATATCGATCCCACAGGGAGCAGGAGTCTAAAATCTAATAACTCTTGAATTAAATACTAAAATAGAAATGCTAAATAAAGTTCTAAGTAAAAAGATAAAATGCGAGTATTGTGTAAAAAGGTGTTTTGGGGTTTTTGGTATAAGAGAACAATAAGTAAAGTAAAGTAACTAAACATAGAAAGTAAGTATCACGTATGTAAAAGATATTTGGAACTGCAATAGGGAAAAAGTGTTCTTAGGGAGTAGCGGATACACCTCTAGCATTATAAATAGGTAAGGTAAAGATTATTATCATGAACATTCTCAACTATGTATGTGTGGGAGGAACTCTGTATTTGGACAAATAGGCAGCAAACACTGCTCACATCATCCTCATAACCACAATAGATAGCAATCGACATCAATCGAATTACTGCGTTATTAAGGGACTTAATCCTGTAGGACGTATCCCATGGCATGGATAGTATTCCGTGAGTTTCCTTGGTTCCCAAGTTGATATGTAAGGAGTGTCAACAGCTTTATAGTCACTGTAAGTGCTAACACACCTCCGTCTACCAACAAGTAGTTCCCTCCATCAAGTCCCCATAAGAGGCAAATATTGAGAGGTCGACTTCTCTCAACATCAAGATGAAGACAATCTAACACATGGTCACAGATCATAATAAACTTTATCTTATTTGAATGTCATACTAGGGTTCTCCATCTCCCCAAGAACTAATGATCTACTCAGACATGGAGGCCATCAACATCATGGCAATAATAATGGAATCTATCATAGATGAATAGTACTTGTATAAATCCACAACGAGCATGGGAATTACATCTAGATCTTGACAAGATGTAGATGGGATGGATGGAGATGGTGGTGATGCAGCCGTTGCTGATGAAGATCGATGCCTTAGCCTCCTGGATCTGCACAGGGTGAAGATGGATCCCCGGTGGACGAGTTCCCACTCTAGATGCCTTCTGGAGGTGAGGTTTCGGTGATTTCTGGTTGTTCTGTATGTCATCTCTCTGATCCAGTTGCACGGGGTGAAACTATTTGAGGAGGCGGTGGTGGAACCAACTATACGGCGGGAACTATACGGCCGGAAAATTTATTCCTGCCGTATAGTTGGTCGTTAAACCGTCTGTATGTTTTGATTGCTTCAGGTTTTCTTCTGGTGTTATTGATATTTCCCAAATAAGCGATTTACGTTGTTTTTGACTCCTTTTCTCCCTAATACAACTGCTCCAAGAATTTTGTCCATTGTATCCATCATCTGTCCTGATCCTAGTGAAAAATAGACATAAAATGTGTGCATGAACACCGTAAAATACGAAGATCATACATCTATAGTGCAAAATAATAATATAAAACATGATGCAAATATGCACTTATCATTGGCCAACATGTTTTAACAACAAGGGGCTGAAATGCATCATCCCTGAAGCATGTTATATGTTCAGTAAGTGAATAAAGCAGAAAAAGAATTTGCATCGAAAGCATCAACTCGGGGATGAAATGAACATATTTTTACCTAGAAGGAGTGTATCGACATTTGGTTGA
The DNA here is from genome assembly GCA_910589775.1 of Avena eriantha. Taxonomy (NCBI): domain Eukaryota; kingdom Viridiplantae; phylum Streptophyta; class Magnoliopsida; order Poales; family Poaceae; genus Avena; species Avena eriantha. The sequence continues at coordinate 2,246,004 of OU342742.1, forward strand.
TATAGCTCGGTGCCCAAGTTCTTCACAAAGCTTGCATCTATTTTTGTTACCCTTTTGTTGCCTTTTAGGCTTTTCATCTTTCTTTCCCTTCTTGTTACTCCAACCTTTCTCAAACCATGCCATGAATCTACTCACTTTAGGCATGCCGGCCTTTCTTCTAGTTAGAGGAGGACACAAAGAGAATTCAATGTCCACTTTAGGTCACTGAGACTGATATGTAATTGCTGGAATAGGAGCTGCATATGCAGCTTTGAATCTTGCAACTGAATAATACTCATCCAAATATGGATGCATATTTATCCCGGGTTGGGAGGCCAAGAAAAGTATGGCATGCTCACAAGGATTTCATGTGTGTTTCCACTCAAATCAAGTGCATTCATGCAGTTTAGTGTTAACAACATGCCTCCTACCGGTCTTAGTATCCCTAACTTCAGCACCCCACAAAGAAGATTTCTCACCACACAAATGTGAAAGATTTTTGCTCCTGTTGCTACCTGCTGCACCACATCAGGAAGCTTATCTCCTTGCACAACATGAGCAAGCCTTCTCGTCAATTCCCACAACCTCATGATCATGATCCTGATTTGGTCAACCATGTCATGAATAGGCAGGTCTTTTAACTCCTTCACCTTGTTGTTAAAACATTCTTCCAAGTTATTGTTGATATGATCACACTTGATGCAGTGTTAAATCCTGACCTATACCATAATAGAGAATGGTATTGGTTCATCCAAGGGGCAAATGTAATGTCTGCTGCCATTATCTTACCAAGATGACATTAATGTGTTGGTTCAGTGTAAGATCTTGTTGTTGGAGACAACCTTCCATAATCATCTCCTTTGATTTTTTGATCGCATTCATCCACATATGACCAAAGCACTCCCTCTGCTCAGGATGGGGGAAAACAATCTTCACTGCATTTTCTACCCCTTTACATGCATCTATATGGAATGCCAAAGGTGACACTAGACCTATGCATCCTTTCAACTACATCATGAACCATGTCCATGCAACCTCTGTCTCAGATTGAAACAGGCCAATAGCTAAAGGAAACATCCAATTGTGACCATCTAGAGCAATGCATGTTGTCAATTGACCATTCCACTTGCCAGTCAAAAAAGATGAATCTATGCTCAAATATGGACGGCGCCCTGCCTTGAAGCCATCAATACAAGGCTTTAAATCCATGAAGAAATTAGAGAAAAATACTTTGCCATCTGCTGTTACCTCGATTCTATCTCCACAACACTGCCAGGTGATCTTTTCTCCACTTCTAAGTTGAAGTTATAAATCATTCTAAAGGTATTTGCCCAATCACCATATAATTCTTGCATTGCCCTTTGTTTTGCCTTCCACACTGAGGTATATTTCAACTTAATTGGGTGCTGCTTTTCCAAGTCTACTAAAAGCTTTTTTGCTGTGGAGTTTGGTGTCTTAGCTAAAATAGGAGTGATCTTTTCTGCCACCCAAAATTGAGATGTCATGGTGGATACTTTCTATGAACTAGTCATACAAGTATGTGCATTTGGAAGTTGATTCACCCTGACTGTTCTTTCATCAGATTGGCATACAGCAGATATATACCACTTGTAAGGCCTTGCACCACCATCAAAACCTTTGCACACTGCATACAATTTCTTCTTATCAATCCACTTAGTCTTTGTTTCAAACTCATGTCTGACTGCATAAGTTCCGAAACACATCCTGAACTCTTCCATGCTTGGAAACATTCTCCCTACTTCAATAATAGGGTTCTCTTTGTCATACAAATTTACTAACTCATCATCATGTGCGTCATCAAACATCATCTACAACATTTTGCATCAATTCTGGATCTACATCTTCATAGGAGGATTGTCTGTTATCAAAATCTGCAGCTGTATCCCCTTCCTTCTCCTTCTTCTCATCTTTCTCATGGACAAGAATGCCAAAAAGTTTGGCCATTTAGATGTCAGACATTGGCGCAATCACCAAATCAGTACGGGCATTAAGTTCAAATGTATTCCAATCAACAGAAAGAACCTTGTCAGCACTATCATCCCGGGCTTGTTCATGTGCAGCACCCTCCTCTATTAGTACTAATGTAAATTCAGTAACTATGGGAAAAACCGGCCTCTGTGCAGCCCAATCATCTTCCACCATCTGCAAAGCCAACTTGGAGGGAACATATCCAACCCTCGTATCACAGTTCAGATCAACGAGCTCTACATGAATGGTAGCATGTTTCGTTGTCCAACCATCTTGCCGATCGATTGCATCAACTATATCATCCCCATCCTTAATCGTAACATACTCTTGCTTCCAATCATCGAATCGTGACAGTGCTACTTCTTGCTCTAGGCCCTAACCTATACTCTCCCCAATTTTTTCCACCCAATTCTTCACCGACTGCTCTTTCTTGCTCTGAATGTCTTGGGGATTAATCTCGGCATAATCAACATTCCATTTAGTAATTGTATCTCTCTCAATCACCTGCATGTTACCATCAACTAACTTGGCCCTTGACGGAAAAAATTCGACAGTAATTTCAAAGGTTCGCGCAACATATTATCCCTTGTTTTTTCAATCACGGGGCACTATAAGCTAGTAGAAGTGGGCGATGAAAATAAGATGCAGAAGGGAGATGGCATACATGCATTACTGATTAGAAGGAGGGGAAGTTCTCTCTCGCGGCTCCATTCCCCCCGTTCACTCTACTCTGGGGCTCAATCTAGGATTCAAATGGGACAGTCAGATGTAAATCGACAGGGAGGGGACGGGATTAGGATTCATAATGCCACTCACCTCATTCGCCACAGAAAGCAAGCTCTGCCGCCGCTGAAATCGGTCCGCCGTTGCCGGAGAAGAAGAAGGGGAAAGCTCCACCGACGCCGCCGTAGGAGAGGAATGGGGTGAACACGCTGAAACAGACACGAGGCACATGTGTCTCAACTAATTGGGACCCACATGTCTTATCCTAAAGAGGATGGGCTCGATTATTACCGTTTTATCGTGTCTGTGTCACTGGGATATTTTTCGCGTCCAGACGTTGCATGCAGGCTATTCCTCTGAAAAACGTCACACCGCAGATTGCTCCATGGAAATATGTTGCATGTGAGCTAATACCCCATGTAGGGCACTAGTGGAAAACAGGCCTTTAGTCCTGGTTTGCCAACCGGGACTACGAAGACGGGACTAAAGGTCAAACCGGGACTAAAAGTCCTCAGGAGGCTGCGTCGAGCATGCGGGACCTTTAGTCCCGGTTCGTAATATGAACCGGGACTAAAGATTTTTTTTCAATTTTTTTCCAATTTGTTTTTCAATTTTTTCTTGAACTTTTGAATTATCTGACTCGTTAATCTCTCACAACTCTCATTTTTAACACTAACTATACTTAATTTTAGATCAAATTATATTTATGGTCAAACTTCCTGGTCGGTCACCCATCCTAGCACTACTCCACCTCCAGCATGCTTAACTTTCTCATTCCGACTCACCCACCTCGCGTGAGGGACCCTTATACCTTGTTATCAAGACTAGTATATCAATCCTATTAACTTATATCAATATGTCAACCATCTTTATTTTTTGAAATTACGAAAAACTATTTAAATAAATAATAATAAATAAGTAATAATAATATTTTATTCTAATGAAAATAAAAACTAATTAAATTAATATTTTATTCATTTTTTACCATTTATTCATTTAATATGACATAAATAATATCTTCAAATTTGTAAATCAAAATTCGACAAATAATATATCCATTATTATCAGAAAAATGTGAGGAATTCAAATATGACATAAAAATTACTAAAAAACATTTAATTTTTTAAATAACTTTTCTTTTCTTTTCGAATTTTAAGAATCTGAAAGAATCCAAAAAGGTCTAAGGCTGTTGAAATTAAAGAAAAAAATCTGCACGTTTTGATAGGCTGTATGTTTTTTCTAACATCGTATGTAAAAGTTATGGTCATTTGAATTTTTTTGCTCGTTTTTTTTAGTCCTGGTTGGTAATACGAATCGGGACTAAAGGTCACCCCTTTAGTCCCGGTTGGTGATACGAACCAGGACTAAAGGGGTCGGAGCCTGCCGCATCCACTGGATAGCCACTGAACTAAACAGCCCCTACAGCTGAGCTGTACAGGTAGACATCGCAAACTTTGTATTATTCCCTCTGATCCATATTACGAATCTAGATAAATCCAAGTCAACTAATATAGATCGGAGAGAGTAGAAACATATCGATCCACAACGTAAATTAGTCGATCGTTTGCACAGCTCATATTACTATGATGTGCATCGGCCGGCCGGCCAACCCTATTATCTTATGATGACAAACACGTGGCCATGTATGTGCAGTTGTGCACTCGCGATCAACTATAGGTCGCTAGTCTCTCTGGCCCGACCTTAAGAAATCGGGCAAAAATAAAGTTTTATTACTCGTGACTTGTTGTCTCATGGATGAGTGATCCACGTCAGACAAGACAAGACAATATACCTAATGTTGGTCAGTTATTAACACTAACACGACAATCCTAACATGCTTGAATCCGTCCGCCAATCTTATTCTTTGGATTTAGTAGCGTACTGAGCTGTCTACAAAAAAGCGTTAGATTAAGGAAAATGATAGATATCACCCGGAAGATCGCATCGTCCTGGTGCGACCTCCCGTACCCGCGAGCGATAGTTAGACAACCTGGGCCCATCCTCGTTCGCTCCTTCCTTATCTCTTTCTCATCTCTCTCCCGCTGAGACGCCGCACGTCATCCCCATCCCGGTGAGCCGCCGCACCTCATCCCCCACCTCGTGTCGCCGCCGTGCCATGGCGCCCCACCTCGTGCCGCCGCCGCGCCATGGCGCCCTCATCTCACGCAGCTTCCCTAGCGAGCCTCCCTCGTGTCCCTTCACGACGACCTGCTCAACTCCCTCAACCTCACGGCCTCCTCCCCGAGATGGACGCCATGGTCGCCGTCCTAGGCCTCCACGTCCACCTCGACTCCGTGTGTGCCTTCCTGCAAGTTCCGACCCCGACCCCCTCGAGACGGACGCCATGGTGGTCGTCCTAGGCATCGAGGACGACGGGGTCTCACTGAACGTCGCCCCGCTTATCTCCTATCTTCCACCTCTGGCGAGAACCGGTGATTCATGGTGGCGACTCCTATGCATGCTACCTACTGCCATGGATTTTGCTACCGATGGTTGTCGTTGTTGCTACCGACGACCGGCATATTTTCTATGCAAGATTTTTCATGTTGTGAATTTTTGCTAGGATGGAGATTTTCTTTTTGCTACAATAGTTAGTCTCATATGCTACCTACTGCCAATGTTTTTGCTACAACTATATTATGGTCTTGCTACAATAGCGTAATTTTTTTGCTACTACATGTCCAACGAGTTCTCCGGCGAGGTCCCTAGCAAAAGACTCCGGCGAGGTCTCCGATGAAGTAAAAAAAATTGCTACCACCGTCTATTAGGTTTGCTACAATAGGTTAAATTGTTTGTTACTTCGTCTCCGGCAAGGTTTTTCCGGCGAGTTTTCTGGGCTGAACTGTTTTTTTTTGCTAATGCAGCAAAAGCGGGTCTTTTTTTGGCAACTGCAGCAAAAGCGGGATTGGGGTAGTTTTTCTATTTTTCTGTGCTGAATCGTGTTTTGCTACCGCAGCAAAAACGGGCCTATCTTTTTTCTACCGCAGCAAATGCGGGATTTGGGGACACGTGGCGTGCGGGAAAGGAGGACGATGTGAGGCTTCCCATTTTCCGGGGACGCCTAGCACTTGCCTTGGACTAAACTACCACATCATCTACTTATTCAAAGTTTACTCCGGTAGAGACAGCAGGCCGGGTTCGTATATATTTGGTAGCTCTTTGTTGTCTTATGTATTGTTTGATGACGAGAATAACACAAATAATTTTGAATTGAATACACAATTCGAAAAGGCTAGCATATATACATCTGTTGTTAAAAAACTGTGTAGATCTACGCCGGAGATATCCTCACATCCTTCAATCAGGTCGCAAATATTCCTTGGATTGAGAAGCGTACGTAGCTAGCCACTAGTGGAAACGAGGCCTTTGGTTGAGCTTGAAAATGGGCGTGAACCGGTGTTAAGGGGGGGTGCCTGTACCATCGTGGCCCGTGCAGCAAAAAGGAGCCCCCCTTTAACACCGGTTCAAGCCACGAACCGGTGTTAAAGGCACCTGCACCAGTGGCCTGCGCAGCCCCCCCTTTAACACCGGTTCGTGGCTTGAACTGGTGTTAAAGGGGGGGTGCGCGGGCTATATAAGACACCGCAGCCCACACCCCACTCTTCCATTTTTTCACTATCTCATTTTGGAGCCTAGCAAGAGGGTGTGAAGTGTGTTAGTTTGTGTTTTTTTCGTATGCACAAGAGGTGTTCGGTGAAATGCCCGAGAGCTCAAAATAAGTTTTCTCGTTGCTCTTTCCTTCTCGGTCGAGGTCGACAACTATCCTTTCATGTGTCATTGATGTAGTATATATATAAATGGTCATCTCCCTATTATTTTTTAATATATACTATATATTAATGCAGATGAACCGGCAATGGATGTACGGTGACCGCCGCACTCCCGAGTACATTACGGGCCTCCAAAATTTCATCGTTGTGGCTAATGCAAACCGTGGTCACAATGGTTTTATGTGCTGTCTGTGTGTTCACTGTCAGAACAAGAAAGACTACTCAAATACCAGAGCCATTCACGCCCACCTGCTTCGATCCGGTTTCATGCCCAGCTATAATTGTTGGACCAAGCACGGAGAAAAGGGGGTTGTGATGGAAGACAACGAAGAAGAAGAGGATGATGACAACTATCATAATATGTATCCTGAATATGATGATACTGCAACGGGGGTAGATAATGAAGATCAAGAGGCAGCAGATGGGCCCGCTGATGACGATCTTGGTCGGGCCATTACTGATGCAAAGGAAGAATGTGAAACTGAAAAGGAGAAGGAGAAGCTGGAGCAGATGTTAAAGGATCACAAAACATTGTTGTACCCAACATGCGAAGATGGCCACAAAAAGCTAGGTACCACATTGGATTTGCTGCAATGGAAGGCAGAGTACGGTGTGACTGACAGCGCATTTTCAAAGTTGTTGGTAAAAATGAAGAATCTTCTTCCATGAAATAATGAGTTGCCCGACAGTACATACCAAGCAAAGAAGGTTGTCTACCCTCTAGGATTAGACGTGCAGAAAATACATGCCTGCATTAATGACTGCATCCTCTACCGCGGTGAGAAGTACGAGAATTTGGATGCATGCCCGGTATGCACTGCACTGCGGTGTAAGATCAGACGAGACGATCCTGGCGATGTTGAGGGCGAGGCCCCTAGGAAGAAGGTTCCTGCCAAGGTTATGTGGTATGCTCCTATAATACCACGGTTAAAACGTCTCTTCGGAAATAAAGAGCATGCCTGGTTGTTGCGATGGCACATGGAAGACCGTAAGAAAGACGCGATGTTGAGACACCCCGCTGATGGGTCACAGTGGAGAAAAGTCGAGCGGGAGTACCCGGACTTCGCACGTGACGCAAGGAACTTAAGGTTTGGTCTAAGTACAGATGGCATGAATCCTTTTGGTGAGCAGAGCTGCAGTCACAGCACCTGGCCTGTGACTCTATGTATCTATAACCTTCCTCCTTGGTTGTGTATGAAGAGGAAGTTCATTATGATGCCAGTGCTCATCCAAGGCCCGACGCAACCCGGCAACGACATTGATGTGTACCTAAGGCCATTAGTTGAAGAACTTTTACAGCTGTGGGCCAAACCAGGTGTACGTATGTGGGATGAGCACAAAGGGGAGCCATTTGACCTACGAGCATTGCTTTTCGTAACCATCAATGATTGGCCTGCTCTTAGTAACATTTCAGGGCAGACAAACAAGGGATACAATGCATCCACATACTGTTTAGATGAGACTGAAAGTGTATATTTGGATAAATGTAAGAAGGTTGTGTACCTAGGGTATCGTCAATTTCTTCCGAACCTGCATCCAGTAAGAAAGAAAGGCAAGCATTTCAAACGTCTGGCAGAACCCCAGAGGAAGCCTGTCCTCCGTACCGGTGAGGAGGTATTTGGTATGGTCAAGGACCTAGAAGTAATCTTTGGAAAAGGTCCTGGCAGTCTATCTGTTCCGAATGACGATGCCGGACACGCGCCCATGTGGAAGAAGCAATCTATATTTTGGGACCTACCCTATTGGAAAGTCTTAGAGGTCCGCTCTTCAATCGACATTATGCACGTGACAAAGAATGTTTGCGTGAACCTGCTAGGCTTCCTAGGAGTGTATGGGAAGACAAAAGATACACCGGAAGCACAGCAGGACCAGCAACGTCTGAAAGACCCTGAAGAGCCTATGCATCCTGAGAACGAGAAGGGTAAACGATGCCACTTAACTCCTGCCAGCAACGCTCTTACCAAAGCAGAGAAGGAAATCTTTTTCGAATGCCTGAGCAGTATCAAGGTCCCGTCTGGCTTCTCGTCGAATATAAAGGGAATAATAAATATGGCAGAGAAAAAATTCCAAAACCTGAAGCCTCATGACTGCCACGTGATTATGACACAATTGCTTCCGATTGCATTAAGGGGGCTTCTACCTAAAAATGTTCGAGTACCCATTGTGAAGCTATGTGCATTCCCCAATGCAATATCTCAGAAGGTAATCGATCCAGAAAGCCTACCAGGGTTACAGACAGATGTGGCCCAATGTCTTGTCAGCTTTGAGTTGGTGTTCCCACCATCCTTCTTCAATATTATGACGCATCTCCTGGTTCACCTAGTAGAAGAGATTGCCATTCTCGGTCCTGTATTTCTACACAATATGTTCCCCTTTGAGAGGTACATGGCAGTCTTAAAGAAATATGTTCATAACCATGCTATACCAGAAGGAAGCATCACCAAGGGCTATGTAACAGAGGAGGTCATTGAGTTCTATGTTGATTTTATTCCTGACCTTCAGGCGATTGGTGTTCCAGAATCACGACATGAGGGGAGACTGCGTGGAAAAGGCACCCTAGGATGTAAAGCAATGATATGTAGGGACGGGCATTCTCTCAATCAAGCACACTACACGGTTTTACAAAGATCTATCTTGGTTGCCCCGTATATCAATGAACACAAGAATTTAATACGCCTCAAACACCCGGGGCAGTCTGATGAATGGATTATAACTGAACACATGGCGAGTTTTGGCGGCTGGCTGCAAAGACTTCTCACGAATATCACCACTGTTGGGGATCAGCTGTACTTGTTGGCCAGGACACCATCTTCGACTGTATGTACTTTCTAAGGGTACGAGATAAATGGAAATACATTTTACACGATAGGCCAAGATAAAAAGAGCACCAACCAAAATAGTGGTGTCCGCTTCGATGAAGCAGAAGACAATGGGCAAAAGACCACGTATTATGGGTTCATAGAGGAGATATGGGAACTTGACTATGGACCTAATTTTAAGGTCCCCTTGTTTCGATGCAAATGGGTCAAGCTAACAGGAGGGGGGGTTGAGGTAGACAAGAAGTACGGAATGACAACGGTGGATCTCAACAATCTTATGAAGGTAGACAAGAACTTAGACGAACCATTCGTCTTAGCCAATGATGTGGCTCAGGTTTTCTATGTGAAGGACATGTCTACCAAACCAAAAAAAGAAAAAATAAGCAAACAGATACATCACACGATGAGCCAAAGCGTCACATAGTTCTTTCAGGGAAAAGAAACATCATGGGAGTGGAGGACAAGACAGACATGTCAGAAGATTATAATAAGTTTGATGAAATTCCGCCCTTCAGAGTGAAGACTGACCCAACCATCCTGTTAAACGGCGTTGATACTCCATGGTTACGGCCGACGCGATCATAAGATTGACTATATGTATTAATTGAGCCATTTTTGGCACACATATGTATTAATTGAGACATTTTTGGCACACATATGTATTAAATGAGCCATTTTTCTTCCTTCTATTTCTTCCCTCCATTTTTCTTCCCGCCATTTTTTCCTGCCATTTTTCTTCCCGCCATTTTTTCCCGCCATTTTTTCCCGCCATTTTTCTTCCCGCCATTTTTTCCCGCCAGTTCTTCACTATATATATATATATGTAGGGTTGGCCTCCATTGTCATTGCACATCTCTAGACTCATATATGCAACCTCATCACTCTTTCCCATGGCTTCCACCATAGCACTAACCCCCAGGGAGGCGGAGGCGCTTTGCGCCTCGAACTACCCCTGCCCGCCGGGCTACTGTGTCCCCGTCGGCTGGATGTTGAGCGCCGGAGGCATGCCGGTTCCTCCTGTCCCTCTAGGTGTGGCACGCCGGATGGCCATCACGAACCACTACTACTTCAAGCTCACGCCGGAGCAGCGAAGGAATCCCAGATGGCATCCCGACTATTTCCCTACTTGGGAAGCCTTCTTCGTGGATCGGCGTGAGAGGGCGCTCTCCAGGCACGAGGAGGACGGCCCACCTCCTCCGAACTTCAACGAGGCCGGCCGTCGGCTATGGTGGCACGGTCGGACTCTCCAGAGCGTCATGGCCTATGACACTGCCGCCAACTCTAACCCCCGTCTGCGCTACCCCACGCGTACTCAGCCTTCAAGGTTCAATTACGGCGACCCCGACAACGACAGCGATGACGGCGGCGGCGAGTACGACGACTACAGTGTCGAGTATTATAGGTGTAGGCAGGAGCATGACTGAATCACTCCAACATTCCGAAACAAGTTCGGCCGATTGTTACTTAATCTGGCCATGTATCTTAATTTTCAGTTCTTTTATGTATCTTAATTTTCAGTCGTGCTTTATGTAACTTACTATTAGTTGCATTTTGTATTTTAGTTCCAGTTCTATCTCCTTCACAAAATGATACGATGCTCAGATTCAAGTGTATACAAAAGATGCGGCATTTAAATATCCAATCAATTCAAAAATGTTAATACAAAAATAAAATATGATTTGCTCTAATAAAATAGGGTGGGGGAAACTTTCATCCTGGGTGGGGGCTCAAACCAGGACAAAAGATGGGGGGGCCTTATCTGGGGGAGGCTTATCTGGGAGGGCCTTATCTGGGGGGTGGCTAACCTTTATACCGGCTGGTGGGTGGAACCGGGACTAAAGGTGGTTTTTGTGTCATCTACCAAAACTGTCGGTGGGATAAGGACGCGTGGGTAACCTTTAGTACCGGGTGGGGGCTGAAACCGGGACTAAATCTGTCGGTAGGATAAGGACGTGTGGGTGGACGCACTGCTCGTTGAGATAAAGCATGTAGCGCACGACGCCCTGTCGGAGGAAGAAGACAAAGTAGAAGCGGCGCCGTGCCTATAAAAGGAGCATCGATACGCCATGGCAAGCAACTCAACAAGCCAACATGGATGGAGAGTTTCATCCCCATGGATGGAGGAAAGGGTTGGGAAATCTCCCGTGGCGGAACTTCTCGAAGATGCCCTTGGTGCAAACGCCCTATGGCATCTTCGGAAGTTCCGCCTCGGAAAATATTTTCCTGCTAGCCCGTGAAAGACTCCATCTCCGCCTCCCTGGGGTTAGAGGTATGGTGGAAGCCATGGGATAGAGTGGAGAGAGGCGGCAGATATGAGTCTAGATGTGCTATGGCAACGACCAAGCCAACAGGGATGGAGAGTTTCATCCCCATGGATGGAGGAAAGGGTTGGGAAATCTCCCGTGGCGGAATTTCTCGAAGATGCCCTTGGTGCACACGCCCTATGGCATCTTCGGAAGTTCCGCCTCGGAAAATATTTTCCTGCTAGCCCGTGAAAGACTCCATCTCCGCCTCCCTAGGGTTAGAGGTATGGTGGAAGCCATGGGATAGAGTGGAGAGAGGCGGCAGATATGAGTCTAGATGTGCTATGGCAACGACCAAGCCAACATGGATGGAGAGTTTCATCCCCATGGATGGAGGAAAGGGTTGGGAAATCTCCCGTGGCGGAATTTCTCGAAGATGCCCTTGGTGCACACGCCCTATGGCATCTTCGGAAGTTCTGCCTCGGAAAATATTTTCTTGCTAGCCCGTGAAAGACTCCATCTCCGCCTCCCTGGGGTTAGAGGTATGGCGAAAGCCATGGGATAGAGTGGAGAGAGGCGGCAGATATGAGTCTAGATATGAGTTTTAGGATTTGACAATTTATTTTTGTTTAAATTGAATAATCAAAATTTATATGTAAGTATTTTAATCATTTTGGAAATTTTCATCTAAAGTAAATATAAAATGTTTTTACATGAATGGACAGATATTATTTTTCTGAAAATTATGATATATTATTCATATTTTTCTGAGTTGAGAATAAGATATGAATTTTCTAAATTCATATCCTATTTTTTGAATTATAAATGCCCCCACCCCTTTAAATAAATGCATGAAATAACGCCCCCCCTTTAACACCGGTTCCAGCCACGAACCGGTGTTAAAGGGGGGCATTTATTTTGTTTCGCGCGCGCACACCCCCCCTTTAACACCGGTTCGTGGCTGGAACCGGTGTTAAAGGGGGGGGGTGCGGGCGCGAAACAAATTCCCCCCCCTTTAACACCGGTTCCTTCTTCCCCCCACGAACCGGTGTTAAAGGGGGGGGTTATAACGCCCTTCCCCTTCCTTCTTCCCCCCAGCCAGATCGAAACCGTCGTCTCCTCCGGCCTCTCCGCCTCCGACGACCATCTCCTCCGCGTCGACGACCATCTCCGACCATATCCGTCGCGCGCTACGTGCTCAAGGTGAGCTTCTGGTTCGAAGGGACCACCTTCTCGTCCTCCTCCCGCTCTGTACCGAGCTCGCGTCGCGCGCCTGCCCTTCGCCGCCATAGACCACCGTTGTCGCTGCTGCTCCGGCGACCAAAAGCCAGTTGCGCCGCTAGTATCTGGTCCGCCTGGACGTGCTCGCCCGAACGCAGCCCCGCGCGCACCCTCCGTCGCTGTCACCAGTGAAAACCGACGGTAGCCGCTGCGATGACGTCACCGCGGCGGTGGCCGGCGTGGGCCCGTTGACCGCTGACCGCCACGGTGGCATCCGACGTGGCCTCGGGCCCGTCCGTCTGTTGCAGTTGCTAGACCCAGCCCCGGTGAGAAACAACCTGACACAATAAAAGGTTTTTAAATGGTTTAATAATTTCAGAAATTGGTTTAAATCTTATAAATTCAATAACTAATTATTTATAAGTTAGAAAAATATGTATAATATATCAAAATGTCCATAAAATTGAGATCTATTTGTTTAAGCTATAATCATGCATTGTTAAGCAACTTAAATGAAAATTTTAATTAGAGAACTAAATCAGCCCCTCATAGGTGTTTCGGGGTTCCCCTGTTCTAGGGTTTGTACCCTTCGGACCCTCTTTAAAATGATCAAGCATGCCCTAGGGTTTCATTTAAGATCTATTTAACTTGTCATATCATCATACTTGCTTGATCATTGCATCGATGCCATGTGTTGATTGTTGTTCTCCCTTTCTTTCCGATGTTTGCTTCTTCCCGGTAGAATACGAAACCGACTCCGAGATCGAAGACCAAGATCAACATCATCGAAGCTTGAAGAACAATACTTGATCAACTATAATCAAGTCAAGCACAAGGCTTCCGAAGATCTATATCTGGGTATCAACAAACAAGGCAAGCATAGCCTCACACATAGAAGAATCCTATGATTTTGAAAGTATTTCTTTCTTGCCATGATGCATACGATTCTACTATGGTATTTTATCGATAGATAGAGTATCCTATCCGTTGCATTATTCCCTATGAGCTTATATTACCCGATCCACTGCTCCTAGCATAACTAGGTTTGGCTTGTGTGCATTGCTCCCCGCGCGCGCGAGCCTTCGCCATCGCAGTCGACGCCCCCCGCCGCGCCAGCACCGTCCGCCACCGCGCGCGCCCGCGTCGGCCGCCACCCCCCGTCACCGCCGCTCGGATCCGCCACGCGCCAACACCGAAGCCTCCGCTGGTATTTAGTGTATTTAGTTTAGGGTTATTTAGTGTATTTTATAGTTAGTATTAGTTTAGGGTCGTCACCTCGCTGCCGCCAGCCGCCGCTTTCTGGAGCATCCTCCGGTCAGCCACTGTAGCTAGCCCCTCTCATATGCATCCGGGATTTCTCCCAATTAGGGTTTGGACCCCTCGGAACTCGTTTGAAATGATCAAGCATCCTTAGGGTTTTAATTTCATTTGTGTATTTATTTGTGTATTTTTGTATGAATAATATGTATATTTGTGTATGAATCCAAGTCCACTTGAATGTTTACTCTCTTACTCTAGATAATATTATTGTTTTAGAAACTATGGATCCACTTAGTAGAAACCTTGAAGAACAAGAAATAATGGAGAACATTATCGATGAGGACACCTCACAATATCTGAACTTGGAGAGACATGATGACAGCTCAAGTAGTCATGGAGAAGATGAAGACTCCGGTGAACGCAATTTAGTGATTACAAAGTCCGGCGAGGTATATGCATTGATTAAGCCTCTGCTGACTTCCACCAACAATCTTCTTCTACATGTATTAATTAACGCTTCTTTCTTCTTTTAGCCCTCTGGATCGACCAGCCAGCAACCATCTTCTTCTATGAAAAAGAGCAAGCGAGGCGCGAGCCATCGGTTGAAAGATCGTGCAAAGTTCACGATCGAAGCAGTCCGTGTTGATGGCAGGCCGATGGAGCCCAAGAAGGTCGCAGACAAATTTGTACGTCAGGCTGGAGTTCTTGTTAGGGACCAAATCCCAATCATAATTGAATATTGGAATAAGCCAAAGCAGGGCGACGGTACCTTTGTCGATGAAAGATCCAAAGAAACGCTTTGGAATTCGCTGTTGGTAAATTTCACCCTTCCGCCAGAGGAGGATGAAAACAAACCGGTTATAAAGGAAAAGGTCAAAGAGTGGACTCTAAAGAAGATGGCTGAAGCTTTCCGCAACTGGAAGACAAAATTGAACAAATTTGTCAAAGCTCGCGCGACTCCAGATTTCGAAGACGCATATTATGCGAAGATAAGACCACACTGGCGCGAATTTGTGGCATACAAGAAAGGTGCTATAGCTACAAAGAGGTCAGAAACCAATACGCTAAATGCCCATAAGAAGGAATATCACCAGAGGACAGGGTCAGGTGGCTACATATCTCAGAGGCCTAAGTGGGAGGAAGCTGAGAAGGCCCTGCGCGACAGAGGGATCACACCCCAGACACATGGGTGGGACCTACGTGCAAAGACTTGGTTCTACGGAATCGGGGCAAGGTTGGACCCAGAAACAGGATTGTGTATCTTCCCAACCATCCTTGCCAAACCCGTAACTGAACTCATCACGGCATACGAGGAAACAGCCGCCAGGACCTTCCATCCCGACAGAGAGAATGACCAGCTCACACGCGCCATTGGTAAAAAAGAACACCCTGGACATGCACGAGGCACAGGGGGTATGATGTGGAAGGATGGGTTTGCCGAGTGGAGCGACTCTTACAGATGGCGCGGCAGAAAAGAAAAAGAGCGTACAGAGCGGATGACACAGATAGAACATGCACTTGTGGCGCTGCATGCGCAAGTGAATGCACAACAGAGCCATCAAGCTACCGGCCCATCTCAGCGGCACGAAGAGCCTGCATTGGAATCTGTCGGAGGCCCAGACTCTGCGTGGAAAAGCAGCGTGGCTTCCACGGAGAACGTGCAGCCCACGCTTGAAATGGCGGGTCCTCGATACCCCGTGGATGAGATCACGGAGAGCGAACACGCTGAGCTGCATGTGAGATTAATGTTCTTATCCATTAAGGTGGCTGTCGGCTATGCCTTACCTCCTGTAGCTGGTGGAACTTACCACTGCCGACCGATTCCAGATGGCTATGCTATTGTCGGGGTGGATGAGGTTGTGAAGGAATATGAGGAAGCACAACTTGACCATGCTACAGGTGAAGGGGAAACTCAACTCAAATTTGCAGTGAAAACAACCATTCTTTGGAAGAAGGAACACATCGTGCTTCCAAATTGGAGGCCACTGGCACCCCCGCCGTCTCCGCGGCGTCAGCAGTCTGAGCCGCTTCAGCCATCTCCTGCGCGGCAGCCATCTCCGGCGCTTTAGCCATCTCCTGCGCGGCAGCCATCTCCGGCGCGCTAGCCATCTCCTGCCCGTCAGCCATCTCCGGTGCTTCAGCCATCTCCTCAGCGTAAGCGGAAGAGCACTGCCACGAAGAGCATCACTAGCAGTGCCACAAAGAAATCCACAGGAAACCGTACGCCAAAGAGTTCAAAAAACTACGTCCCGCAGCCTTCCGCCAAGCCATTGCCGGTTTTACCGTGGAATCGCAGCGAAGAGGAGACCAATAGGATCTCGGAAGAAGAGGTCAAGAAATTCTTTGCACCTAGACGGGCCGAGCCAAAGGAGAAATTAGATCTGGCGATGGTGGAGAAGTTTTACAAAAATCTTTTGAAACCTGAAACCCCACTTGTGCCGGACTACGAGCTCCATATTTTGTAGGCGGATGCAAGGCGTCGTAGGGAGACTGAAAGTAGCAGTCGTGCGGCACCCCAGAAAATAGTTCCCATGCTCGGAGAGCAGGAAAACCAATCATGCGCCCTGCTCCAAGTGTTCGACAAACGGGACGCTCCTCCCGTAAATGATTACGAGGCAGAGCTACAAAGAAAGGCCAATGAGATGGGGATGACTTACATTGCATACTTGAACATCATGGGAGACAACTTGCCCAAATGCGATGCCAACCCCATACAGCCATGGAAGTATGGGAAGAATCTCGTCAAGAAAGAGGAGCTCAAGAATCTACCAACAAAGATGCGAAGATTGCACAAGTGGTACCTTGATTTCTGCAAGACGAGAAAGGAAGAATGGATCACGGCGCATATAAGAGATGATATTTTCTTGTGCGGAGACGACGAGATCGACTTCAACATTGAAGACTTGCATTTTCTATTCAATCAGAAGGAACTCGACAAAGCTACCATCAGCCTTTATTGTGTGTAAGTACTATTTCTGTATTTTCTATCTCATCTCATTCACTTCATTAATTGCATGTATATATATATGCTCACCATATATGTATATACTATTATGCTGGAAAAAGGTTATGGAATGCATGAAAGGAGGACCTTTTGACATTGGGTTCGTTGACCCAAATAGAGTTCATGAAGAAGTGGTAAGAATCAAACCCGGGCAAACAGAAGATTTATGGCTAAGGTCTTTACTGAGAGATAAATCTCTGTGCCGCGGCAGGAAAAAGAGATAAATCTCTGTGCCGCGGCAGGAAAACGGCCTCAATCTCTGCCGCGGCAAAGTTCTGCCCCTGCCCCGTTCTAGGCGTATTTCTGCGGCGCGGCGGGGACGGGGAGGGGGGGAGGGGGAATCGATCGGGAGCGGTATACACATACATCGTCATCGGTACATACGAGTACATGAATAATTAAGCAACTAGTATTATACACAGCATCGTCATTGTGTGGTATTCTCCGTAAACGTTGAAGCATCAAGTACAACACAAACACGTTCAAACATATATACAACGTTCATTTTGGTGGATATCTAAAGAGTTCTCCGCCAGGCGTGACGACCTCATCAAGTATGAACCCCGCCAATTCCTCTTGAATGGCTCGTATGCGGTCAAATGGTAGGAGTTGGTCCCGCATCCGTTCGATCTGAATATATATGAAGAATGGGGTCAATATATATATAAGAATAAAACTCAACACAATTGATGGCAATAAAATAATGTTGTGTACTTTGTTTACTTACTCTAAGTTGTTCTAGTGCGGCTTGGCCCGTGGCACATATCGTGTTGCGAATGAACTCGCAAACATAGTACGCACATAAGTTATTGCCGTGTCCCTGATGCGCGCACTTTACAAGAATAGAGAGTTCAATCAAAATAATAATCAATAAAGCATGATATAATGGAATTGGAAGCAGAATCAAAGAGATACGCAGACCTAGCTAGCTAGTATTACTTACATTTTGGTCTACAAATTTTAGTTCTTCTGACCATTCACCCATGGCCCTGCCCGTGAACCTTTTCCAAACCCTGTCTGGCAAAGAAAATGGATAAAGGAGTAATTAATTACTTGTTGTCACGAAAGTTGCCGATCTAGTGCGATAATATGATTGAAATTACCTCTGGAGCATCTCTCTAAAGTCTGCCCATAGCTCTTTTTCTTTTCGTAACGAGTCCATGACAAGGACTTTTCCCGAGTCAGGTTGAATGACTAGCAGAATAAAGTGGAACCTACGCACGCATAACTCATCATCAGTTACACTTAACATCGAGTAAGCCGAAATAGAATGTGTACAAGAGAGGGTAACAGTACTCACGAGAAGTTGTAAGGCAATAGTATTTCCCTTTTGGTTTGTTGTCGCAGTAAAGACCTTAGCAATAAATCTTCTGTTTGCCCGGGTTTGGTTCTTACCACTTCTTCATGAACTCTATTTGGGTCAACGAACCCAATGTCAAAAGGTCCTCCTTTCATGCATTCCATAACCTTTTTCCTGCATAATAGTATATACATATATGGTGAGCATATATATATACATGCAATTAATGAAGTGAATGAGATGAGATAGAAAATACAAAAATAGTACTTACACACAATAAAGGCTGATGGTAGCTTTGTCGAGTTCCTTCTGATTGAATAGAAAATGCAAGTCTTCAATGTTGAAGTCGATCTCGTCGTCTCCGCACAAGAAAATATCATCTCTTATATACGCCGTGATCCATTCTTCCTTTCTCGTCTTGCAGAAATCAAGGTACCACTTGTGCAATCTTCGCATCTTTGTTGGTAGATTCTTGAGCTCCTCTTTCTTGACGAGATTCTTCCCATACGTCCATGGCTGTATGGGGTTGGCATCGCATTTGGGCAAGTTGTCTCCCATGATGTTCAAGTATGCAATGTAAGTCATCCCCATCTCATTGGCCTTTCTTTGTAGCTCTGCCTCGTAATCATTTACGGGAGGAGCGTCCCGTGTGTCGAACACTTGGAGCGGGGCGCATGATTGGTTTTCCTGCTCTCCGAGCATGGGAACTGTTTTCTGGGGTGCCGCACGACTGCTACTTTCAGTCTCCCTACGGCGCCTTGCATCCGCCTTCAAAATCTGGCGCTCGTAGTCCGGCACAAGTGGGGTTTCAGGTTTCAAAAGATTTTTGTAAAACTTCTCCACCACCGCCGGATCTATTTTCTCCTTTGGCTCAGCCCGTCTAGGTGCAAAGAATTTCTTGACCTCTTCTTCCGAGATCCTATTGGTCTCCTCTTCGCTGCGATTCCACGGTAAAACCGGCAATGGCTTGGCGGAAGGCTGCGGGACGTAGTTTTTTGAACTCTTTGGCATACGGTTTCATGCGGATTTCTTTGTGGCACTGCTAGTGATGCTCTTTGTGGCAGTGCTCTTCCACTTATGCTGAGGAGATGGCTGAAGCGCCGGAGATGGCTGGCGCGCCGGAGATGGCTGCCGCGCAGGAGATAGTTGAAGCGCCGGAGATGGCTGCCGCGCAGGAGATGGCTGAAGCGGCTCAGACTACTGACGCTGCGGAGACGGCAGGGTGCCAGTGGCCTCCAATTTGGAAGCACGATGTGTTCCTTCTTCCAAAGAATGGTTGTTTTCGCTGCAAATTTGAGTTGAGTTTCCCCTTCACCTGTAGCATGGTCAAGTTGTGCTTCCTCATATTCCTTCACAACCTCATCCACCCCGACAATAGCTTAGCCATCTGGAATCGGTCGGCTGTGGTAAGTTCCACCAGCTACAGGAGGTAAGGCATAGCCGACAGCCACCTTAATGGATAAGCCCATTAATGTCACATGCAGCTCAGCGTGTTCGCTCTCCGTGACCTCATCCACGGGGTATCGAGGACCCGCCATTTCAAGCGTGGGCTGCACGTTCTCCGTGGAAGCCACGCTGCTTTTCCGCGCAGAGTCTGGGCCGCCAGCAGATTCCAATGCAGGCTCTTCGTGCCGCTGAGATGGGCCGGTAGCTTGATGGCTCTGTTGTGCATTCACTTGCGCGTGCAACGCCACAAGTGCATGTTCTATCTGTGTCATCCGCTCTGTACGCTCTTTTTCTTTTCTGCCACGCCATCTGTAAGAGTCGCTCCACTCGGCAAACCCATCCTTCCACATCATACCCCCTGTGCCTCGTGCATGTCCAGGGTGTTCTTTTTTACCAATGGCGCGTGTGAGCTGGTCATTCTCTCTGTCGGGATGGAAGGTCCTGGCGGCTGTTTCCTCGTATGCCGTGATGAGTTCAGTGACGGGTTTGGCAAGGATGGTTGGGAAGATACACAATCCTGTTTCTGGGTCCAACCTTGCCCCGATTCCGAAGAACCAAGTCTTTGCACGTAGGTCCCACCCATGTGTCTGGGGTGTGATCCCTCTGTCGCGCAGGGCCTTCTCAGCTTCCTCCCACTTAGGCCTCTGAGATATGTAGCCACCTGACCCTGTCCTCTGGTGATATTCCTTCTTATGGGCATTTAGCGTATTGGTTTCTGACCTCTTTGTAGCTATAGCACCTTTCTTGTATGCCACAAATTCGCGCCAGTGTGGTCTTATCTTCGCATAATATGCGTCTTCGAAATCTGGAGTCTCGCGAGCTTTGACAAATTTGTTCAATTTTGTCTTCCAGTTGCGAAAAGCTTCAGCCATCTTCTTTAGAGTCCACTCTTTGACCTTTTCCTTTATAACCGGTTTGTTTTCATCCTCCTCTGGCGGAAGGGTGAAATTTACCAACAGCGAATTCCAAAGCGTTTCTTTGGATCTTTCATCGACAAAGGTACCGTCTCCCTGCTTTGGCTTATTCCAATATTCAATTATGATTGGGATTTGGTCCCTAACAAGAACTCCAGCCTGACGTACAAATTTGTCTGCGACCTTCTTGGGCTCCATCGGCCTGCCATCAACACGGACTGCTTCGATCGTGAACTTTGCACGATCTTTCAACCGATGGCTCGCGCCTCGCTTGCTCTTTTTCATAGAAGAAGATGGTTGCTGGCTGGTCGATCCAGAGGGCTAAAAGAAGAAAGAAGCGTTAATTAATACATGTAGAAGAAGATTGTTGGTGGAAGTCAGCAGAGGCTTAATCAATGCATATACCTTGCCGGACTTTGTAATCACTAAATTGCGTTCACCGGAGTCTTCATCTTCTCCATGACTACTTGAGCTGTCATCATGTCTCTCCAAGTTCAGATATTGTGAGGTGTCCTCATCGATAATGTTCTCCATTATTTCTTGTTCTTCAAGGTTTCTACTAAGTGGATCCATAGTTTCTAAAACAATAATATTATCTAGAGTAAGAGAGTAAACATTCAAGTGGACTTGGATTCATACACAAATATACATATTATTCATACAAAAATACACAAATAAATACACAAATGAATTTAAAACCCTAAGGATGCTTGATCATTTTAAACGAGTTCCGAGGGGTCCAAACCCTAATTCGGAGAAATCCCGGATGCATATGAGAGGGGCTAGCTACAGTGGCTGACCGGAGGATGCTCCAGAAAGCGGCGGCTGGCGGCAGCGAGGTGACGACCCTAAACTAATACTAACTATAAAATACACTAAATAACCCTAAACTAAATATACTAAATACCAGCGGAGGCTTCGGTGTTGGCGCGCGGCGGATCCGAGCGGCGGCGACGGGGGTGGCGACCGACGCGGGCGCGCGCGGTGGCGGACGGTGCTAGCGCGGCGGGGGGCGTCGACTGCGACGGCGAAGGCTCGCGCACGCAGGGAGCAATGCACACAAGCCAAACCTAGTTATCCTAGGAGCAGTGGATCAGGTAATATAAGCTCATAGGGAATAATGCAACAGATAGGATACTCTATCTATCGATAAAATACCATAGTAGAATCGTATGCATCATGGCAAGAATGAAATACTTTCAAAATCATAGGATTCTTTTATGTGTGAGGCTATGCTTGCCTTGTTTGGTGATACCCAGATATAGATCTTCGGAAGCCTTGTGCTTGACTTGATTATAGTTGATCAAGTATTGTTCTTCAAGCTTCGATGATGTTGATCTCGGTCTTCGATCTCGGAGTCGGTATCGTATTCTACCGGGAAGAAGCAAACATCGGAAAGAAAGGGAGAACAACAATCAACACATGGCATCGATCCAATGATCAAGCAAGTATGATGATATGAAAAGTTAAATAGATCTTAAATGAAACCCTAGGGCATGCTTGATCATTTTAAATAGGGTCCAAAGGGTACAAACCCTAGAACAGGGGATCCTCGGAACACCTATGAGGGGCTGATTTAGTTCTCTAATTAAAATTGTCATTTAAGTTGCTTAACAATGCATGATTATAGCTTAAACAAATAGATCTCAATTTTATGGACATTTTGATATATTATACATATTTTTCTAACTTATAAATAATTAGTTATTGAATTTATAAGATTTAAACCAATTTCTGAAATTATTAAACCATTTAAAAACCTTTTATTGTGTCAGGTTGTTTCTCACCGGGGCTGGGTATAGCCACTGCAACAGACGGACGGCCCCGAGGCCACGTCGGATGCCAGCGTGGCGGTTAGCGGTCAACGGGCACACGGGCCACGCCGGCCACCGCCGCGGTGACGTCATCGCAGCGGCCACCGTCGGTTTTCACCGATGACAGCGACGGAGGGCGCGCGCGGGGCTGCGTTCGGGCGAGCGCGTCCAGGCGGGCCAGATACTAGCGGCGCAACTGGCTTTTGGTCGCCGGAGCAGCAGCGACAACGGTGGTCTATGGCGGCGAAGGGCAGGCGTGCGACGCGAGCTCGGTACAGAGCGGGAGGAGGACGAGAAGGTGGTCCCTTCGAACCGGAATCTCACCTTGAGCATGTAGCGCGCGACGGAGATGGTCGGAGATGGTCGTCGACGCGGAGGAGATGGCCGTCGGAGGCGAAGAGGCCGGAGGAGACGACGGTTTCGATCTGGCTGGGGGGAAGAAGGAAGGGGAAGGGCGTTATAACCCCCCCCCCCTTTAACACCGGTTCGTGGCTGGAACCGGTGTTAAAGGGGGGGAATTCGTTTCGCGCCCGCACCCCACCTTTAACACTGGTTCCAGCCACGAACCAGTGTTAAAGGGGGGGGTGTTATTTCATGCATTTATTTAAAGGGGTGGGGGCATTTATAATTCAAAAAATAGGATATGAATTTAGAAAATTCATATCTTATTCATTTCCACTCAGAAAAATATGAATAATATATCATAATTTTCAGAAAAATAATATCTATCCATTCATGTAAAAACATTTTATATTTACTTTAGATGAAAATTTCCAAAATGATTAAAACACTTACATATAAATTTTGATTATTCAATTCAAACAAAAATAAATTGTCAAATCCTAAAACTCATATCTAGACTCATATCTGCCGCCTCTCTCCACTCTATCCCATGGCTTTCGCCATACCTCTAACCCTAGGGAGGCGGAGATGGAGTCTTTCACGGGCTAGCAGGAAAATATTTTCGGAGGCGGAACTTCCGAAGATGCCATAGGGCGTGTGCACCAAGGGCATCTTCGAGAAATTCCACCACGGGAGATTTCCCAACCCTTTCCTCCATCCATGGGGATGAAACTCTCCATCCATGTTGGCTTGGTCGTTGCCATAGCACATCTAGACTCATATCTAACGCCTCTCTCCACTCTATCCCATGGCTTCCACCATACCTCTAACCCCAGGGAGGCGGAGATGGAGTCTTTCACGGGCTAGCGGGAAAATATTTTCCGAGGCGGAACTTCCGAAGATGCCATAGGGCGTGTGCACCAAGGGCATCTTCGAGAAGTTCCGCCACGGGAGATTTCCCAACCCTTTCCTCCATCCATGGGGATGAAACTCTCCATCCATGTTGGCTTGGTCGTTGCCATAGCACATCTAGACTCATATCTGCCGCCTCTCTCCACTCTATTCCATGGCTTCCACCATACCTCTAACCCCAGGGAGGCGGAGATGGAGTCTTTCACGGGCTAGCAGGAAAATATTTTCCGAGGCGGAACTTTCGAAGATGCCACAGGGCGTGTGCACCAAGGGCATCTTCGAGAAGTTCCGCCACGGGAGATTTCCCAACCCTTTCCTCCATCCATGGGGATGAAACTCTCCATCCATGTTGGCTTGTTGAGTTGCTTGCCATGGCGTATCGATGCTCCTTTTATAGGCACAGCGCCACTTCTACTTTGTCTTCTTCCTCCGACAGGGCGTCGTGCGCTACATGCTTTATCTCATCGAGCAGTGCGTCCACCCACACGTCCTTATCCTATCGACAGCTTTAGTCCCGGTTTGATCCCCCACCCGGTACTAAAGGTTACCCACGCGTCCTTATCTCACCGACAGTTTTGTTAGATGACACAAAAACCACCTTTAGTCCCGGTTCCACCCACCAGCCAGTATAAAGGTTAGCCACCCCCCAGATAAGGCCCTCCCAGATAAGCCTCCCCCAGATAAGGCCCCCCCATCTTTTGTCCCGGTTTGAGCCCCCACCCAGGATGAAAGTTTCCCCCACCCTATTTTATTAGAGCAAATCATATTTTATTTTTGTATTAACATTTTCGAATTGATTGGATATTTAAATGCCGCATCTTTTGTATACAGTTGAATCTGAGCATCGTATCATTTTGTGAAGGAGATAGAACTGGAACTAAAATACAGAATGCAACTAATAGTAAGTTACATAAAGCACGACTGAAAATTAAGATACATAAAAGAACTGAAAATTAAGATACATGGCCAGATTAAGTAACAATCGGCCGAACTTGTTTCGGAATGTTGGAGTGATTCAGTCATGCTCCTGCCTACACCTGTAATACTTGCCACTGTAGTCGTCGTACTCGCCGCCGCCGTCATCGCTGTCGTCGTCGGGATCGCCGTAATTGAACCTTGAAGGCTGAGTACGCGTGGGCTGGACTTGAGGGTAGCACAGACGGGGGTTAGAGTCGGCGGCAGTGTCATAGGCCATGACGCTCTGGAGAGTCCGACCGCGCCACCATAGCCGACGGCCGGCCTCGTTGAAGTTCGGAAGAGGTGGGCCGTCCTCCTCGTGCCTGGAGAGCGCCCTCTCACGCCGATCCACGAAGAAGGCTTCCCAAGTAGGGAAATAGTCGGGATGCCATCTGGGATTCCTCCGCTGCTCCGGCGTGAGCTCGAAGTAGTAGTGGTTCGTGATGGCCATCCGGCGCGCCACACCTAGAGGGACAGGAGGAACTGGCACGCCTCTGGCGCTCAGCATCCAGCCGACGGGGACACAGTAGCCCGGCGGGCAGGGGTAGTTCGAGGCGCAAAGCGCCTCCGCCTCCCTGGGGGTTAGTGCTACGGTGGAAGCCATGGGAAAGAGTGATGAGGTTGCAGATATGAGTCTAGAGATGTGCAATGACAATGGAGGCCAACCCTACATATATATATATAGTGAAGAACTGGCGGGAAGAACTGGCGGGAAAAAATGGTGGGAAGAAAAATGGCGGGAAGAAAAATGGCGGGAAAAATGGCGGGAAAAAATGGCGGGAAGAAAAATGGCGGGAAGAAAAATGGAGGGAAGAAATAGAAGGAAGAAAAATGGCCCATTTAATACATATACTGTTAACAGAGGAAATATGACATTGATTTCCATGTTGAGATACATATGTGTGCCAAAAATGGCTCAATTAATACATATAGTCAATCTTATGATCGCGTCGGCCGTAACCATGGAGTATCAACGCCGTTTAACAGGATGGTTGGGTCAGTCTTCACTCTGAAGGGCGGAATTTCATCAAACTTATTATAATCTTCTGGCATGTCTGTCTTGTCCTCCACTCCCACGATGTTTCTTTTCCCTTAAAGAACTATGTGACGCTTTGGCTCATCGTGTGATGTATCTGTTTGCTTATTTTTTCTTTTTTTCGGTTTGGTAGACATGTCCTTCACATAGAAAACCTGAGCCACATCATTGGCTAAGACGAATGGTTCGTCTAAGTTCTTGCCTACCTTCATAAGATTGTTGAGATCCACCGTTTTCATTCCGTACTTCTTGTCTACCTCAACCCCCCCTCCTGTTAGCTTGACCCATTTGCATCGAAACAAGGGGACCTGAAAATTAGGTCCATAGTCAAGTTCCCATATCTCCTCTATGAACCCATAATACATGGTCTTTTGCCCATTGTCTTCTGCTGCATCGAAGCGGACACCACTATTTTGGTTGGTGCTCTTTTTATCTTGGCCTATCGTGTAAAATGTATTCCCATTTATCTCGTACCCTTGGAAAGTACATACAGTCGAAGATGGTGTCCTAGCCAACAAGTACAGCTGATCCCCAACAGTGGTGTTATTCGTGAGAAGTCTTTGCAGCCAGCCGCCAAAACTCGCCATGTGTTCACTTATAATCCATTCATCAGACTGCCCCGGGTGTTTGAGGCGTATTAAATTCTTGTGTTCATTGATATACGGGGCAACCAAGATAGATCTTTGTAAAACCGTGTAGTGTGCTTGATTGAGAGAATGCCCGTCCCTACATATCATTGCTTTACATCCTAGGGTGCCTTTTCCACGCAGTCTCCCCTCATGTCGTGATTCTGGAACACCAATCGCCTTAAGGTCAGGAATAAAATCAACACAGAACTCAATGACCTCCTCTGTTACATAGCCCTTGGAGATGCTTCCTTCTGGCCTAGCACGGTTATGAACATATTTCTTTAAGACTGCCATGTACCTCTCAAAGGGGAACATATTGTGTAGAAATACAGGACCGAGAATGGCAATCTCTTCTAGTAGGTGAACCAGGAGATACGTCATAATATTGAAGAAGGATGGTGGGAACACCAACTCAAAGCTGACAAGACATTGGGCCACATCTGTCTGTAACCCTGGTAGGCTTTCTGGATCGATTACCTTCTGAGATATTGCATTGAGGAATGCACATAGCTTCACAATGGGTACTCGAACATTTTCAGGTAGAAGCCCCCTCAATGCAATCGGAAGCAATTGTATCATAATCATGTGGCAGTCATGAGACTTCAGGTTTTAGAATTTTTTCTCTGCCATATTTATTATTCCCTTTATATTCGACAAGAAGCCAGACGGGACCTTGATACTGCTCAGGCATTCAAAAAAGATTTCCTTCTCTGCTTTGGTAAGAGCGTAGCTGGCAGGAGTTAAGTGGCATCGTTTACCCTTCTCGTTCTCAGGATGCATAGGCTCTTCAGGGTCTTTCAGACGTTCCTGGTCCTGCCGTGCTTCCGGTGTATCTTTTGTCTTCCCATACACTCCTAGGAAGCCTAGCAGGTTCACGCAAACATTCTTCGTTACGTGCATCACGTCGATTGAAGAGCGGACCTCTAAGACTTTCCAATAGGGTAGGTCCCAAAATATAGATTGCTTCTTCCACATGGGCGCGTGTCCGGCATCGTCATTCGGAACAGATAGACTGCCAGGACCTTTTCCAAAGATTACTTCTAGGTCCTTGACCATACCAAATACCTCCTCACCGGTACAGAGGATAGGCTTCCTCCGGGGTTCTGCCTGACGTTTGAAATGCTTGCCTTTCTTTTTTACTAGATGCAGGTTCAGAAGAAATCGACAATACCCTAGGTACACAACCTTCTTACATTTATCCAAATATACACTTTCAGTCTCATCTAAACAGTGTGTGCATGCATTGTATCCCTTGTTTGTCTGCCCTGAAATGTTACTAAGAGCAGGCCAATCATTGATGGTTACGAAAAGCAATGCTCGTAGGTCAAATGGCTCCCCTTTGTGCTCATCCCACATACGTACACCTGGTTTGGCCCACAGCTGTAAAAGTTCTTCAACTAATGGCCTTAGGTACACATCAATATCGTTGCCGGGTTGCGTCGGGCCTTGGATGAGCACTGGCATCATAATGAACTTCCTCTTCATACACAACCAAGGAGGAAGGTTATAGATACATAGAGTCACAAGCCAGGTGCTGTGACTGCAGCTCTGCTCACCAAAAGGATTCATGCCATCTGTACTTAGACCAAACCTTAAGTTCCTTGCGTCACGTGCGAAGTCCGGGTACTCTCGCTCGACTTTTCTCCACTGTGACCCATCAGCGGGGTGTCTCAACATCGCGTCTTTCTTACGGTCTTCCATGTGCCATCGCAACAACTTGGCATGCTCTTTATTTCTGAAGAGACGTTTTAACCGTGGTATTATAGGAGCATACCACATAACCTTGGCAGGAACCTTCTTCCTAGGGGCCTCGCCCTCAACATCGCCAGGATCGTCTCGTCTGATCTTATACCGCAGTGCAGTGCATACCGGGCATGCATCCAAATTCTCGTACTTCTCACCGCGGTAGAGGATGCAGTCATTAATGCAGGCATATATCTTCTGCACGTCTAATCCTAGAGGGCAGACAACCTTCTTTGCTTGGTATGTACTGTCGGGCAACTCATTATTTCATGGAAGAAGATTCTTCATTTTTACCAACAACTTTGAAAATGCGCTGTCAGTCACACCGGTATCTGCCTTCCATTGCAGCAAATCCAGTGTGGTACCTAGCTTTTTGTGGCCATCTTCGCAAGTTGGGTACAACAATGTTTTGTGATCCTTTAACATCTGCTCCAGCTTCTCCTTCTCCTTTTCAGCTTCTCCTTCTCCTTTTCAGTTTCACATTCTTCCTTTGCTCCAGCTTCTCCTTCTCCTTTTCAGTTTCACATTCTTCCTTTGCATCGCGCAGTAATTTTCCCGAGCTGATAGAAAATAATCGCGTAGTAATTTTCTCGAGCAACAAAAAGATAAGATCAGCATAGAGATACAATTCTGCAAACCGCGTCGTGGCGAGGCGGGCAGCGGAGGAGGAGAGCGCGTGTATGTTACTCCTCTTCTCTCACTTTAGGAAGTAGTAGAACACTCCACTATATATATATTGGTGTAACTCCCTTCAAACTAGCAAGGTGAGATTAAACTTTGGTGCCACCCCTTGTTAGGCATGAATAGGCCTTGAGAATTTGAAAATTTGAATTGGGCCATGGGCTGAAATTCACAACCAAATTCCAACATCTGCACCCTACACATCAACCCATTCACGAAATATTATTTCCATGTTAGCTAGATAAAGTAGAAAAAAAGTAAGTTGGTCTAAACAAATGCATTAGAATGGTGAAGAAATATTTGTGTTGAGCTAAGAGAAAGTTTCTTCCCTTGTGGTCGAAAACCACACGGGGGCTTCCTGTTAAAGAATTATGAGAGATATTACAGCATAGATTCTTGTTACTTCAGCAGCAACGCGCGGGCATTTAACTAGTATGATACAAACAGAGTACCTCTATCCCAAATTCTAAGATGTTTTGGTAGGCTATTTCAGTTTACCAAGACATCCTATAATTTTGAGCAGAGAATAGTCCCAACTTACGCTTATAGCGATACACACTACTTATTCAGATGGAGTATTAAAAGTCTAATCCGGTAGAGACATATTTGTATTTTGTAGCTCGCTGTTGTCGTATGTACTGTTTGATGAAGAGAATAACAAAAATAGTTTGAATTGAATACACAATTGGAAAAGGCTAGCATACAGTCGGTGTCAAAAAAAAGGTGCAGATCTACGCTTGGAGATAGGTGTGATGCACTGGTACTAGCGGCGAACATGATGCATGACGCATATTTGGATTCGTACATGCCACACCATCGTAAACCTTGTCCGTCGTCGGACCCTTTCAGCATATATATATATATATATATATATATATATATATATAAGCCCCACTTGCGGGGAGCTAGAACCACCTTTGAGCTATAAAAGGATGGGCCAGTACATCCTTGTTGATGTTAGTAATTAAGGCGTCTCCACCGTCGGATCGGACAGCGACAGACATGTTTGGTAAACTTCCCCTTAAGCATGCATTCTCTTCTTCTTTGGTTTCTTGTTTCCTCCGGATGGATGGAGACTCATTATTCATCAACGACCAATTTGTGGCATACTACTAATATCTCTTGTGCTTCTTTTCAGCTGGAAATGGATGTTCAGACACATTAATACTTGGTAAGGCCAGGATGAGATCGATGGAGCTTCCAGATTCTGCTTCAGTGGGCCCCATAGGACCTCTCCTGCGGCAACTCGCTTCATCCGACGAAGGTGCCGCCGGTATAGTGGATCTGAAGCAAGAGCTGGAGAAAATATACGTCTTGGTCGTGGAACCACTGTACAAGGCGGAAGACCCTAGCCACACGGCCAGGTGGTGGATGAAGGAGGTCCGGGATCTTTCCCATAACATCAAGGAGTACTGCGACCTCCATCCGCCAAGTCGCCAATGGGACTTGACAGGATTTGTAGGCCGCATGAGAGCTCTGAGCGAAAGGGCCCAGAGCTCGAAGCTTACGATGACGGCCGCCGCCGCCGCGGGGAGTTTCGAGCAGCAAACTACCACGCCAGAACCTCTCGCCTTGCTGCCGGATCCACCCATACAGGATCTTGTCAAGCAGCTGGCTTTCGGCGACGAGATGGCCAAACAGCTCCGGGCGGTAACTTTGTTCGGCTTTGCTGGTGCTGTGAATACCAGAGCTGCCAGGACAGTGTATGATTTGTATGGAGGGAGGTTCCAGTGCCGGGCTTTCGTACGGGTGTCCCAAGATCCGGACATGAGGACCATTTTCAGCAGTATCCTCTCGCAAGTCAAGGCACCACCGGACGATGGATTTTCCGATGTGGATCAACTTATTCTCACTCTCAAAAACCATTTACTGCACAAAAGGTATATATTTACTTTTCTTCCTCCCGGGCTCCTCGTCAAATACGGAAGCTTTCGTGATTTTCTTCCCTGCTAGCTCTTTTAGTCTGTCAAAAAGACATACAATTTGGATAAGAGATACTAGTACGTAATTAATAGTGCTTTCTCTACCTTACTATTCCCTCCCTCCGTTCACAAATATAAGACGTTTTTAACTATGTGAATTGGATGACGTCTTTTTTTTTAGTGTATAAGTTCAAAAAGGTTCCGAGTGAGCCTATATATATACACTAAAATGTGTCTATCTACATCCATTTCACAAAACTAAGATGTCTCATATTTCTAAATCGGAGGAAGGGAGTAAAATAGTAAATCTAATCAGCCACACTGCTTGGCCAAAGTACCTCAAAAGTTGTGAAATTGGCACTAGAATTCGCTATTAAACTAGCTACAATCAATATTTTGGATCCCCTTTCCATGCATCGTAACTCTAGTTTAATTTACATACACGGTTTGCCAAGCATTGGGCCACGTCCGCCCGCGTATATTTGTGTGTATTTTCGCAAACTTTTGTCGTGTTATATGATGACAGGTGGGTATAATTATTTACTACTTTGATCGTAAATCTAACCCGCTAACTTTTGCCTAGTTAAATTATAAAAATAATAATAGAGGGGTCACATAACATACAACTACCTGCAATGACTATGTCTTTTTTTTGACAAAAACAGTAGATATTCTACTGTATATTTTATTATTTTTGGTTTAAGTATTGTACAAGGTGGGTTGTACTTAAAAGGAAAAAAAAGAACTGCAAAAACAAAGCAAGATTTAACTAAAGTGGTCTGCCCATGCTGCAAAGTTCGTGTAGCTTTTCCTCTTAGCCCTGTACTTTAGCCACTTGGGTTCATACTTGAAAATGGCCCTAGTCGAGAATAGATTAGGCGTCATCTTATTGAAAATGGCATTGTTCCTTGTCAGCCAAATAGCCCATGTACCCAAAATAATTATCTCCATAAAGAGAGGCTTATTGAGTTGCTCCTTCAGCTTGAGGATACACTCAAAATGGCCATCTGTATCCAAGAAAGAGACTGAAGGACATATGTATTTCCAATAGGACTGTGCAAATTGGCATTGAAACATCAGGTGGGTACGGGTTTCATGGGCCCTGGTATTGCAGAGAACATAGCTATAATCCTCGATGAAGAACTGTTTCCGCTGAAGCAGGTTTCTAGTGTTTATTCCGTCTTGGAGCAAGAGCCAGCAGAACACTCTGTGTTTCTGTTGACAGCAGGAATTCCAGAGCCATTTAAAAGCAGAGCGCACTGTTATAGGATGTCTTTCAGTCATGAAATAAGCATAGGCATGTGACACCATATAATCAGTCCCCCATGGGTAGTGCCAGGTATCAGGAGTATTTGAAATGGTGATCTTTTGGAGAATTTCTTGAAGATCTATGAATTCTTCATATGCAGCCGCAGATAATGGCAGTTTTAACTGAATTGTCAAGGGATAGAGCATAGGAAGCTAGATGAGGGTGAGTATGCTGCAGTGACTCGTTTTGCCATTTTTCTGACCACAACAGAACGGAGGTCCCACTTTGCAGCTGGCAGGAAGGGTTTTGCTTAATTTTTGGTAGAAGTTTGAGACAGTCTCGCCACCAAAAAAGAGCAGCCTTTCATCTTAGCAGGCGGAAGAGCAGGGTCATAATATGATTCCCAGACTAGATGAACCCAAGGGCAGTTTGCTTTGTTCGGAGTGAGCCTATATACATACACTAAAATGCGTTTATCTTCATCCATTTCACAAAACTAAGATGTCTCATATTTCTGAATGGAGGGAGGGAGGGAGTAAAATAGTAAATCTAATCAGCCACACTGTTTGGCCAAAGTACCTCAAAAGTTGTGAAATTGGCACTAGAATTCGGTATTAAACTAGCTACAATCAATATTTTAGGATCCCCTTTCCATGCAGCGTAACTCTTTAATTTACAAGCACGGTTTGCCAAGCATTGGGCCACGTCCGCCCGCGTATATTTGTGTGTATTTTTGCAAACTTTTGTCGTGTTATATGATGACGGGTGGGTATAATTATTTACTACTTTGATCGTAAATCTAACCCTCTAACTTTTGCCTAGTTAAATTATAAAAATAATAATAGAGGGCATACAACTACCTGCAATGACTATGTCATTAAATGAGCTGAGAGATGATGATATAAGTATATCATAACATCAAACATTCCTATAATGAATAACTCCATATGTTAATAAATGAGGCTTTTTTAGTTACTCCCTACATCCCGCTTTAAATGACACATATAGCAAATCTCTGGATCCTAGACTTTTTCTGAGTAGGCCTAATTTAGCTCTTACTAACTCTCTGATTCGAATTAAATGCTTATATACCTATGAGGTAAGAGAGTTTTAGGATTGCATGATTTCCAATATGTACCCTTTAAACATGGACGGAGGAAGTACTAGTAATACCTAATTATCCACTATGAAGGTCATAGCATAAAATAATATCATATGCATGACACCACTCTATGTTACTTCCCACAATGAGTAGTCTAAGGGGTGTTCCATACACCCCGCCAAAAGATTAAAAAGGGTATTTTCGTACTTGCTATTTATTTGTATTATGTTAACCAAATTAAGTTTAATTTTTTCCTTAACTACGTGCACACCTATTAAACTGAACCGTGGTACTCCCTCCGACCTGGTTTATATCTCCTCTACGTACCCCCTAGATTATCAATTCGACTAATCAAGTACAAAATTATACAAAAATAAGTAAGTATAACATCTAAACTTTCTTATGATATAAAGTTTATGTTATATGTTGATCCAAATTCTACAAAGTAAAGGCCAACTTCTGAAGGACCGGAACAAGGCCAATCGCCGGAGGCTTGGACCGAAGACCTAGGTTTTCACTGTTATATATACCTCTTGTAAGCCGCCGGCTGGGACTAGTCGCATCTATGAAAATCTCTGGCGTTGTGTAAACACTCCTCGATATAGTGAAGTTTTGTGTCCCTTTGCTATGTTTTTTTTATCGTTCTTCGTTATTTAATTATCGCAAAGCTGACAGTTTATAATATATATCCCGTATTACGTTGGTCAAAGGGTATGGGCAAGACCTATAAGCCTGGACAAAGGAAGAAGTTTAAATGGAGACAATAAAGATTATGAACTGCGTGGGCCTAGTCCTTGATAATGATGAAAACATGTAGAGATGGCCAGATCATCCATCGACCTAGTGGGTGATGTTGGGTTTGGACTGCACTAGTTCCGCCTCGACCACTTCTCCCTGCGACGGCATCGAAGCTGAGGAAGCTGGCACAAGGGCAGGTTATTTCTTGGAGTTCTTGATGGCCACCTGCTTCCGAGGAAGATGGGGACCTATGTAGTCCATGAGGAACTCCGACGTCTGTGACCTAGAGATCCGAGAGGGGTGCTCTGTCGCTTCCACTGGTTTCGGGGCGAGCTCTTGCTCCCCTGAATCTGATTGGACCAACACCCAGAACTTCGAGTGCAGGTCGCCGTTACCGCACTAGCGAGTAGGTGTTGTGTGCCCAGGTTGCACCACAGCGCTCATGCCGGTGGTGTACAAGGTGGAGCTCACCGACGAGGAGATCTACGGGTCAGCAAGCGAGTCGCCCGCTCCTAGGAGCCTAGATGTTAGACACATCGCCTCCTTTCGAACTATTGTCAGTTCCTCGTAGCTGAAGGATGACTTGTTGGACCCTAGTGGCGACTGCTGCTTGGTAGATCCACAGCTATCATGGCCGTCGCGGCTGCCCCAATCCATGGCGGTTTGGCTGCTGTTGCTGGGGAAGGAGCAGTGAGGAGAGCGAGGTAGTAGAGATCTCGAAGAGGAGCGGGGAAGAGGAGCAAAGGATCTAGGGTTCCAACTGGCCACCAGCACCAGTTAAGTAGTGAACTCGTATCCTCACTCACTAATGCGGTGGGCCGGGCCGGCAAGTTCTCAATGGGCCACAAGGTCAAGCTTCGGTTAACCCAAACCAGAGGGGATGGGATTCAAAGTCGGGCCACCGCCATCGAAGGGCCAATCCACAGCCCACGTGGAGCGCTACCTACCACCGGCACCTGACTCTCTTCAGGCTCTACGCATCGCTGCCCCCCGAGTTGATCATACCAGCACAAGACGGCGCCACCACCGGCGACGAGGTAGGAATCAGGATGTTCATCGAGCCCACCTTAACTGCACACGTAGGACAGAGCGTGGCATATCTCTCCATTCTCATCTACTGAACAGGAAGGGCGAGGAACTCTTCGGTCCGCATAGATCTGGATCTGGGGAGACCGGAGTGCACATACTGAACAGTGGACGAGATCCCCAGCTGGAAACATGATTGGTGGTTGCCCGGTGCGAAAGAAGCTCTCTTCCTCCTCCGCCCACGGAATCTCCACTCCACCACCGTCCATGAGGAATCCAACACTTCTCCTAGGGTGAACTCCGATGTCGGCAACCTAGAGATCTGAGACAGGTGCTCTGCCGCTTCCTTCGGTTCCGCTCCTCTAAATCTAATTGGACCAACGCCCGGAACATCAAGCTCAGGTGTTGCATGCCTAGGTCGCACCACAACTCTAGTGTCGGCGGTGGACAAGGTGGAGCTCACTGGCGAGATGTCTGTGGCGCCAGCCAGGCCCGGCGTCGCCAGGTGACCATAGGAGAGCCCGCCCGATACTACCGGTGGCGGCGGCCCATACAACACCCCTGACGGGTGGTTGGAGCCCAACATGTGACCCGAGTGCATGTAGCCGCGTTAACAAATCTTGTTGTCATCTATGTGTTGTGATTTGTCCTGAGTAGATCAATTGTGCGCCTACGACCATAACAATACACATATTTTGCAGGGTACTTGATTGTAATTGATGATTTATGGACAACACCCGAGCAGAATCTTATTATGAGTGCTTTTCCTGGTGGTTATTGCCACAGCAGAATAATAACAACCACGCAAGCCAAGGATGTAGCACTGGCAAGCTGTGATTCTTACCTACAGAAAATACTTGAGGTGACTCCTCTTGACGATGATGAATCAAAAGGAAACCAAACTCCCTTGGGGATGAAACAAGAACTAAACCGCATCTACAATAATCTTTCACCTGAGTTGAAGACATGCTTGCTATATCTCAATATGTGCCAGCCTGGCTACATGATCAGGAAGGACGAGTTGTTAAAGCAATGGACAGCGGAAGGTCTTATCTTGACCGAAAGTGTGGATCTTTGGTCTCTAGAAAAAAAGAAATCACAAGATCATATAGAGAAACTTGCTGGACAATATTTTGATGACCTTGTTAGCAGAGAACTGATCCAGCCTGCAGAAAGAAATTGGAACGGCGAGGTGATGTCGTACACAGTTCAGCATATGGTAATGGATATGATTGTGAGGAAGTGCAAGGAGGTGGATTTCATTACGAGTGTGAATTACTCGGAAAAGATAGGACTTCCCGACGAGGCTCGTCGACTATCAATCCAGTTCAGAGGTGAAGTAGATGCCAAGATACCTGAAAATTTACTATTGGCTAAAGTCCGATCACTTGCATTTTCTGGATTCTATGGATGTGTACCATCCCTTGTGGAGTGCAGGCTTCTTCAGGTCCTTATTCTTCGTATTTGGGCTGATCGAGGCCATGGGGCATTTGACCTCTCAGGAATCTCTGAATTGTTTCTACTGAGATATGTAAAAATTGCATGCAATGTTAGTGTCAATTTGCCCGACAGGATTGGTAAGATGCAATCCTTGAAGACACTGGAAGTAGCTGGAAGAGTAGGTACTGTCCCATCAGATATTACCAGCCTGGAGGGCTTGCTCCATCTGTGTCTTCCTAGCGCCAATCTGCCCACTGGTGTTAGTGCCATGAAATGTGTTCGCACTCTAGGGTGTTTTGATCTCAGCAGACATTCTGAAGAAGATGTGAAGGACCTGTTGAACCTGGAAAGTCTCGAGGATTTACATCTCACCTGTTGTGCTTCTGGAGCAAGGCTAGATGATATGCAAAAGAAGATTGATCTCATATGGTGGTCCATTTTCTGGGAAAACACAAGTCTCAGGTCTATAGATCTGATGCCTACAGGCTCCAATGATGTTGATACTGCTTTTCTTAATATAGAGGAAGATACGGAGGCTTCAACTTCAGGTTCATCGAGTGTTCTTGAGCGGCTTGAGTTGTCACCCCGGATTTGCATCTTTTCCAGCATCCCTAAGAGGTTAGCGAATCTTGGCAAACTCCGCATTCTTAAGATTTCAGTAAGGGAGATATCGCAGGAAGATATTGATGTCCTCAAAACAATACCTCAACTCACTGCTCTCTCGCTCTATGTCTGGACAACATTTGGCGCCAACAAAGCTGATAGCAAGAATGAAAAGAAGGTTCCGGAAAGATTAACAATTGGCAAGGAAGGGTTCACAGTTCTAATGTATTTCCAGTTCACATGTCCCGTTGCATGCTTGGGCTTTCTGCCTGAAGCAATGCCCAGCGTCCGAAGGCTCAAGCTAAGGTTCAATGCTAGCAGTCTTGGGAAATACAGCCTGCAGTGTGCTGGCTTGGAGAATTTGACAGGCCTTCAAGAGATCTCTGTAAAATTTGGGAACGACGGTGGTCCTGATTTCTACCTACGGGGAAAACAATCTGCATTGGAGTCCGCCTTCCCAGAACATCAAGTCCAACCTATCATCAACTTGCAATCGGTGGATCATATTTTTGGTCCGCCCGGCCCAGCTGATAGTATCAGGTACATGATGCCCTTAAAATTCAACAAACCGAGCTATGCTCACTTGCGCCTGATTGATATATCTTAATCTGTAACTTTTTCTCACCTCGGGTACGAACTTTCGAGTTTAATTTTTTTTTTTAAAATCATTTTACGTATGTATCATACTTATTCCTTTACTTTTGAAACCCATATTTACGTGAACTAATAATTTCTTCATCTAACTTGAACAGTTCTCTTCCATCCGAGTCCTCATCTAATCAAGGTAACATATTTATCTTTTGCAATTCCTTGATGCTAATTGCCCATGTTCGAATGAAGTTGGTTTGTCCGCTAGGTATTCACTGTAAATTCTACATTAGGACATTTTGTTCCAAACAAACTGGGATAGGTTAGATATGAAACCCCACGAAAACGTATCAAAACAAAAAATAGGATGAAGCCTCCGGTAATTAACTGAAACTATAGTGGAGTCCTCCCACCACAAGGATGGATGTCCTAAGCGTCATTGAGCTCTCGATTGCATGTCTTTTTTCTAAGACTTTCATTTTGAGCATAATATTCCTTAGTCGATTTGAGATACTCCCTCTATTCGCAATAAGTCTATTTCTAAATCTTGTCTTAATCCAAACTTTTTTTTTGAAAATGGCCGCTTTATTAATATTCATAAAATTTACACCCAGCCTCTGCATAGCTAGGATGCACACAGCCGATCAACCAAAGAGAAGATAACCAGAACGAAAGTATCAACATTACAAGAATGATAAAAACGACGGCGCACGTCGAACTATGGTAGGTCTATCCGCAGGTCATGCTGCCATCCATATCGGGAGAAAATATCCCTCGTCGTGGCCTCCAATCGCGTACACCCCGCCGCAAACAAGTCGCGAAACTTCATACGCTGGAGAGTAGTCCATGATCGGAGGATAGCCGTGGCTCGATAGATCACCTGAAGAGAAGACGACACAATGTTATTAAAAATCTTGTCATTTCTACATAGCCAAAGCGACCAAATCATGGCAAGCGCTCCCACCCTAAATAAAGTCTCATATTTATCGTGTATCCCGTGCAACCAATTACCAAATAAATTGGTAACCGAACGTGGAGGAGATAAACCAGAGGCTACATGGATGATTGACCATATAGTACGAGAAATTTGGATTGGAAGAATAAATGTCGAATTGTCTCATTATGATGATAAAAAACACATTATGTACTTCCTTGCCAATTCCTCTTAACAAGATTATCCTTTGTAAGAATGACCCCTTTACGAAGGTACCAAGCAAAAATCTTCGTCTTAAGTGGTATTTTTATGTTCCAAATTTTAGAATTATCAACTACAGGAATATCAGGTTGGATCCATTTGAACTCATCCATCCCCTCAGACAACTGTATCGTGGATAATCGTAATAGAAGATTGTTCCATGATACAAGTCTAGGACCGAAGAGACTTCGTCTGAAAGACACATTAGGAGGATCAGATCCCAATATTGTGGAGAGGGTATCCCCTTTGTGCCTAACAATCGAGTATAGAGATGGGTATTGTTCGCGAAGATAGGTTTGGCCAAGCCATTTATCTTCCTAGAACCTAACCTGTGATCCATACCTAATATCGAAAACACCAAAGCGGAAGAAATGTTTTTTGGACGCCATTAGTCCAGCCCAAAAATGCGAATCACTGGGTTTCTAAACCACTTGAGACACAGCTTTGGAGCCAACATATTTCCTCCATAGAATGGTTTGCATGACACTATGTTCTGATAGTAGCTTGAAAATCCATTTACCAAGAAGCGCGGTGTTTTTGACTTGCAAATCATGTATGCCCAGTCCACCATATTCTTTTGGTCGGCAAACCACATTCCATTTGGCCAGTCGATATTTCTTTTTTTCACTATCCCCTTGCCAAAAGAATCTTGATCGGAAATAATCCACTTTCTTCAAGACACCTTTAGGCAATTGGAAAAACGAGATCATATACAGTACCATGTTGGTGAGTACTGAATTTATGAGAACTAGTCTTCCACCAAGGGATAGCAACTTTACTTTCCAACTATTAAGACGACTTTGGAGTCTTTCCTCAACGATTTTCCATTCAGCAATCGTGAGACGCTGATAGTGGATCGGTATTCCCAAATAGTTGATTGGTAATTGCCCCTGACTATAGCCGAAAAGTTCAGCATATAGGTGGGTCTCGTTTTGAGCCTCGCCAAAACAATACAGATCACTTTTATGGAAGTTAATCTTTAATCCAGAGAGTTGCTCAAATACTCATAAAATTAATTTCAGATTCTTAGCTTTCTCTAAATCATGTTCCATAAATAAGATTGTATCGTTAGCATATTGAAGAATAAATAGGCCTCCATCAACTAGATGAGGAACCAATCCTTCAATTAGGCAATCAGCCTTAGCTCTCTCGATAAGGATAGCCAACATATCAGCCACTATGTTAAATAGTATAGGCGATAATGGATCCCCTTGTCTTAGCCCTTTTTTAGTCTGGAACTATTTGCCAGTGTCATCGTTGACATTCATGGCAACACTACCACCAGCCACAAAAGACCGTACGAGAGCACACCACTCCTCAGAAAAACCTTTCATACGAAGTGTTTGCTGAAGGAAAGACCAATTAACTTTATCATAAGCCTTCTCAATGTCATTTTTGAATAATACACCATTCAACTTCTTCGAGTGTAGTTCATGAACTATTTCATGCAAGATTACTACCCCATCTAGGATATTTCTTCCTTGCATGAAAGCAGTTTGAGATGGGCTTACAACATGGTCAGCAACCGAATTAAGTCTAATTGTAGCAACTTCGGTGAAAATTTTAAAACTAACGTTAAGAAGGGAGATTGGACGATATTGTTCGTTCTGCATTATTAACCTTAGGAATTAAAATTATGTTGCCAAAATTTAGTCTAAAAAGGTCTAACTGCCCGGCATGTAGGAACGCAAACAAATGCATGAGGTCCCCTTTGATAACTTCCCAGAACTTTTGGTAAAATTCCGCCGGGAAACCATCAGGACCTGGTGCCTTGTTATGTTCCATCTGAAAAACGGCTTTCATAACCTCATCCTTCGTATACGGAGCGGTTAGAAATTCGTTTTCCAGAACAGAAACCTGAGGAATATCTGCAGTTTGGGACTCATCCAACGAGAAGGAATTCTCTGGCAGTGTCCCAAACAAAGATTTATAATAATTAGTAATATACAATTTAAGTTGCTCCTGCCTCTCAATCATACCTTCATCCTGGATAAGGGAGTGAATAAGTTTCTCCTTATGCTTGCCATTAGCCACAGCATGGAAGTATCTTGTGTTCGCATCTTCTTCTAGAATGAATCTCGCTTTAGAGCGTTGGTACCATTTGAGTTCCTCCTCGCGGAGTAGTCTGGCAATTTCTGCATTTGATTGATTTTTAAGCTCAATCTCTTGTGCAGATAAAAGCCTTACTTCCGTAGAAGCCTCCAAATCATTAATAATAGATGATAGGCGTATTTTTTCATTTTTAAGGATTCCAGCAGTATGTCGAGCCCAACCACGAAGGAATTTGCGTAATGCACGCATTTTGTTGTTCCATCGTTGTATAGGCGTTTGACCACTAACAGGTTTCTCCCAAATAGCCTTCACCAAGTCCTGGAACCCATCACGT
The DNA here is from genome assembly GCA_910589775.1 of Avena eriantha. Lineage (NCBI taxonomy): Eukaryota > Viridiplantae > Streptophyta > Magnoliopsida > Poales > Poaceae > Avena > Avena eriantha. The sequence continues at coordinate 2,287,035 of OU342742.1, forward strand.
TCCATCCATCCAATTTCAAATTTGAAACTATGTTTGGATTTTCGTGGTGGTGTTCCAACAGACAACAAAATAGGAGCATGATCTGATAAAGCCTCAATATGTTCAAGGGCACGAACAGTTACCATAGGGAATTTATCTTCCCATTCGGTATCCATAAGCACCCTATCCAGTTTTTCATATGTAGGCTCAGAAAGACTATTAGCCCAAGTGAACTGTCTTCCGATCATTGTAACCTCTCGTAAATCCAAGCTTTCTATGACAGCATTGAACATGAAGGGCCAATGATCATCAAAACGGCCCCGACTTTTCTCACGAGGGAATCTGAGTAAGTTGAAGTCTCCGCCTATAAGAATAGGGTACGGATTGTCCTTAGTCAGATTTACCAACTCACGTAAAAAGTCCGCCTTAAAAACCTCCTGGGCAGCCCCGTATACGGCGACTAGAGACCATAGAAAGTCATCAGCCTTGTTAAGGATATGGAGTTTAATAAAAAAATCTCCAACCGAACTGGCTAGGACTTCCATACTCTCATTTCGGACGCCCAACAGGATTCCCCCGGATCTACCCCGCGGCGGTCGCGATACCCACGTAAAGTCCACTCCACCAGAAAGGCGATTGAGTTGAGCTTGTGAGAAATCGCGTCCACCAGTCTCAGAAATACCCAAAAAATCTAAATTATGATCTCTCACAGAATCGGCAAAGAACAAATATTTAGCCAAGTCACGAAGACCTCTGCTATTTGAGAGCATGCCATTCATTTAGAAACAATAGGATATTTGGATACGCGAGACCTCTTACGAGATTTTTGACCCTTCGATTTTCGACCAGAAGCTGTAAGTTCAAATAATGAACCCAACTCAGTCTCATCGAAGCCCACCTCTGATACTTCACCAACTAAGTGAGAAAGGAGTTGACCATCTACTGTGGCATGCAACTCTTCCTCCTCGATCGGTGAAGATACAGAAACAAAATGAGTCTTTGGAGTAACCGTTAAACGGTCAACCTCCATCCGTCTCAACACAGAAGTAGATAAAGAAACATCCTTAACAGATCTACCCATACTAACTCCAACATTTGCCAATTTTTCAGTGAAAGATGAATTGGAGAAAGATAGGAAGGACTTTGGCAAATTCAACATACCTTGCGAGTCGAGGTTCTTCTCAGCCTTCCTCCGCATGGCCTTGACCAACGAGTCCTCATCAGTAGCCGAAGCCCAGAGGCGTCGACACCATGTCTAGCACTCCTCCGCGCTACATGACCCGGCTGCCCCGCTTGGGCGGCCAGACCACGTCCAACGTCCACGAACCCACCAGCCGCATCCCCAGGTAGCAGCCCTACGTTGGACGACGAAGACCCTGACCCCCCACTCAGCTCGACTCCACCTGCCTGGATCAAAGAGGGGCCAGGCTGTGTGTCCAGGACTGAAGTCGTCAAGGTCGAAGACGCAGCATGGTCGACCAACCCCTCCTGGGCCAGTCTCCGCGACGAAGACCCTGGCTCCCCACACAACCCAAGGCCGCAAGCCTGGATCAGCGAGGAACCAGTCTCTGTGACCCGCGGTAGAGACGACGAAGTCGGAGAAGCACCACGGTCGACTAGCCCCTCCTAGGCTAGTCCCCGCGCCGAAGACCCAATGACCATCTCCGGAAGAACCAGCTCCAGCACAGGTCCCTCCCGGCGAGGAATAGATCGACCCAAAACATTAGGTCTACAACGAGCAGGGGACGTCGACCGCGTAGGAGTCTGAGCCCTAGCAGCTGCCACCCGCAAAGAAGCCTGCAGCTGGGAAGGAGAGACCCGAGGCGAACACACAACAGGTGCGGCACCACGAAGAGGAGAGCCCATCGGAAGAGACTCAAGAATTTCCTTTCCACGCGGCGTAGAAGGATTGGGATTAAAAGAAGTGACCGCGATCAGAGGAGCAGAACCCTAAGACAAAAGCTGAGCCCTCTGGATGGAAAACGGTGGCACCGCCGCCCCCTGACCAGGCTAGGCCGAAGAGGAGCCATCCCCAGCATCCAGTAGACCACTGGTCGAATCAGACATGTCCATAGCATCATCAGGACCCTTCCCATTCGTATCATCATCATGGTCCTCGTCCCTCTTCCGCCATAGGAAAGGAACAAAATCCGGCTCCGGAACATAACCTGCAGGCTCCAACCGGAAACGAAGCTCGAATGTCTTAAGGTTGACCACAACATCCGACTTAAGGTAATGTCCCAAAGCATCACTCAGCTATGAGAAAACTGAGGTGTCAGTCATAGCAACTAGGATCCGAACGACTCCACGTCGTCTCAAGCTGAAAAAGTCCACATCCTGAGTGATCCCCATGAGCCCACCAACAGCCCACAGACCCAGAAAGAGCGCAAACAATGAGGTACCCCCTCAACATGTAGCCAAACATGCTTGAGCTCAAACTTATGTGGCACCTCCATCGTACGAAAAACCGAGAAAGCCAGCTGAGAGTTGCCTTACGGCACAGACACCTAAATCCCATCCACCCTGTCCAGATCCTCAAACGACGGGAAGCTCACCAGAAAAGCTGCCTCACCATGAGGCAAGGCCTCCCACTTCCACGTATCTCATACCGGGCATCTCCTGGCAATCTGTCGTTGGACAACATCTGTCGTCACCATCTGTCCAGACACACTCACTAGAGCTATAGGAGACTGAGAGTTCCCCATATGATCGCGGACAACATTATCAGGAATCTGAGAAAACAAAGTCCTCTCATTGCCAATACCGGCCATGTAGGGAGTGGGACGCGGCTGCTTGAGAACAGGGCATCTCAAAGTGGGTTGAGCAGAACTATCACAAATATAACAGTAGTGAATCACCGTGCAGTCCTTAGTCGCATGAGAATTAACTGCGCACTTCCAGCAGCGAACAGCCTTCAGGTTCTTCTTACCCACAGTAGCAGAACTCTGTGCAATAGGAACGACCTCCGAAGTGGCAACCACCGGTAAAGCAGTATCCACAGTCCCCTGCACCCCATACTAGTATGACCCCTGTTGCCCAGATGCCTGAAAGGGTGCACCCGTTGCCATTGCTGGGTACCCATACTGTCCAACCGACCACTGGTGAAACTGCGACTGGTACTGAACAGGTTGCGAAGCCAACTGCTGATCCACCGGAGATTTCTTCTTCTTAGTCTTCCTCTTCGGCACCACTGCACCCACAGCTCCGACCCCAACGCTAAACGGCTAGGACACCGAAGCCTAGGGATACATCCCCTGCTGGTGCAAAGGAACACCACTCGGCTGCTGTCCGTGAAATGGTGGCTGAAGCGGCTGTTGGCCAAACGGAGGCAGAAAAGGAGGCCACGGTACGATGTCCTGCTGGAAAGCCCCCGACGGCGGCAACCCCAGCGGTCCGGAGAAAGGCGGCGGCCCATGGACGAACTGACTCGGACGAGGCTGCATCGTGAAGGGGGGTCCAGCTCCAAGATTTGGACCATGGGAGGGTGCGGAACCTGGCGGCACCCCTCCCGGCAAGGTCGCAGCAGGACGCGACAGCTCTATCCCTTGCAGCATTGCGGAGACATGAGGGTCGTCGCCCTCATAGGCGCAGCAGCCGCCGCGGCCGCAGGCAAGCTTGGGCGGCCCAAAGCGCCGGCCATCGAAGCAGTCCCAAGGACCGCCTAGGCGAACGAGCGTCGAGCCGACGAGAAGCCGGGAGGCGGCGAGGATGAAGGGACCGACGAGGGCGCAGAAGGCGGAGAAGCGGGCGAAGACGGCGGAGATGCGCGATGCGGTAGAATCGAGGCAGAAACCGATCGGGGCTCTAGGCACAACGACGTAGGCTTTCGGTCCCGAGACCGACCTAGACCAAGGGCCTCTGCCACCGCGCGCCAGGAGTTCGGTTCGGTCAGGGGGCGATCGACGACCCCCCCCCCCCCGCCCCGCACGCAGACCGATCTGCCCCACGTCAGCACTAATCCCGATCACATGCACGATTTCCGGAGTCAGCGCCTACGATCTCCCACACCGATCGCTCGCAGCCCGCGCCAGCAAGCGCCGCCGGCTGAAAAGCCTCGAGCACTGGTGGCGCAGACGCCCTGCGGGGAGGCAGCGGCCCCTTCCACGGTCGCACCCAGGGGCCTCGCCGGAGGACGAACTCTGCCGGCGACGCGCCAACACACAGCTCAGCGGCCGGAGGCGAGGAAGACGGCCGCGGCGGCGAGGGAGTAGACACACGCTCCCAGAACTAGACGCTGCCGTCGGAAAGCCGATGTCCTCCCAGAAGGCTTGCCGGAGCTCCTCCCCGGTCTTCCTACGCCGCCGGTAGACAGTAGTCCATCCCAGCTCGCCCGACTCGTCCACGAGTTCCTCGAGAGCCACTCGCGTCGCCAGAGACTCCTCCCCATCGGACCCGGACTCCGAGCCCAGGCAGCTGAACCTGGACCCAGAACCATCCGCCGCCGGAGAGGCCGCCATCGCCGCCGGCGACCCCAGTGCCCCGGGCACGAGGGTGAGCCTGCGGCCACACCCACGCCCCATCAGCCTCTTGGCGCGCGGGCTCCGAAATCTTGGAATCTCTCCCGCCTCTAAGGGCTTCGCTCCTCTAAGGGCACCGATCATCTGGAATATATGTTTAATTTTATTGGAGAATATAGCAACATTTATAACATTAAATTAGTATCACTAGATCCCATTTCAAATAAAGTTTTATAATATACCAGCGCACATGGAGTTTCATAATATGAAAATGTATGATCTATGGTCGGGTGATGGCAGCGCTTGTGTATTATTTCCTTCTCGGAGTGTCGCTTTTGGAGAAGATGGACTTGTGATGATGTCTTGGTGGCTGCTACATGGAATGGGTCGCTAAAGTGGGACTTTTCCTTTTTGTAAATATTCTTCTGTTTTCTAGGCTATGTGCACCCGTAAGGCCCAAAGGCAATGCGTTGTTGCAGAGGCTGGGTGTAATTGGTAATTGCGGGATATTAATATATATATATATATATGCTCTTATCAAAAATTAAATAAATAATAGTCAACTCGATTTGTAAGACAAAATTTTATACTCGCTCCGTCTGAAAATAGATGTCGAAAGTTTGGCTAAAATTTAGATGTATCTAGACACTATTTAGCATATAGATATATATAAATTTAGATAAATTTGCGATATTTATTTTGGGACGGAGATAGTACTAAATATATGCAGCTGAATATTTCAACGTGCCTTCCTAACAAGCTTTACTTGTCAGGATTCGGTTTGTCAGATGCATATTTCAGCGCGCATGTGCGGTTTTTTATGATGGTAATCGTATCCACAAATTGCGTCTTTCCAGTTGGGCCTTCAAGTTCGAGTGCCTTCTGTATAGATGTGCTGTACAAAAGAGCGATTACCTACGAATTTGATGCTTACAACAGAAGACCCAACATTTTTCATTACAACTTTGTCATGCCTTTACATAGATTGGTCCGTCGCCTCTTCTTTCGCTCTACGCTCTGCCATGCCTTTTCTTTTCTTAATGTGGAAACTTCCCATCAATTCTACTTTCTACGTTCCAATTAGTAGAGTCAACTTTGTCAAGATACATTACGTGTCTATACAAAGTTGAGTCAATTAATTTGAAAGGAAAAAATATATTATTTTGGCAGAAATATTTCTTCCATTTAACGTGTATTTGTTAGTTCTTGTCGTTGTTTTTTCTGGATAACCATGTTACAAACAAAAAGATTGAAAAACACGATACACTAGAGTGGGTATGTGAAGTTTTTCTCTTCTTCGACATAAATGTTTTATGCTACAGAACGGTAAGTAAATGTGAAAGGAAAGCGAACATATTCCAGATGATCTAAAACTAAAATAAAAACACATGTTATTTGTCAGAGTCACCAGCATATAGTATTATTTGTTTTAGCGCCCTTGCAATGCACGGTACCTTTCTAGTTATCAAAATCCCGTGGCTGGTCCACCGCGTTGCCACGCGCTTATTTGCGCCCTCCGACCGCACGATCCGCTTTCGCTCTTCCTCGGAGAGGTCGCTGCAACGTTGCTGAGGCCGGTTGCCATCACCGGTACCTCCGCTATGCCCGCCCCTACCCCAAACAGCCCACGCCGGCAAGACATCGCTGGAACGCGCGGAATCGCTCGTAGGAGTTCTAGCTGGGTGTGGCGGCTACAGTGCAGAGCTAGGGTTGTGGTAGGGAGGAAGTGAGGGTTTCGTCCCGCAGCGCCGCATCAGTTGGTACGTGTAGCGACCTCATCTCAAGTTTTCACGGACCACTGAAAACATTTTTATGGGTTGTCCCGGAATACAGGATCATCTATCTCGTGCTTCTTCTCGTGGACGTATCTGCTAGAGTTGCTCTAAGCCTGGCAGCAGCCCTAGGCGAGGGTGTTTGATGCTTGCTTTGCTAGTCGTGAATGATCGCATCTCATCGGAATCAGATCGACTGAAATCGTAGTCCAGCTTTCATGAAGGAGCGGCAATTGTCTTGGCCTTTTTTTGTGTATGTGCTTGCAGTTTTAGTGCTACTACCTCTATCCCAAAGTTTAAGACTTATAATTTCTTTGAAAAGTCAAGATACGGAAAATTTGACCAAATTATGATATTATATAGATACCACGTGAAAATATGTTTCATGATGCATTAATGATACGGATTTCGTATTGTGAGTATATATTAATATTTTTTGTCTAAAAACTTGGTCAAACTATACGTTGTTAGACTTTTGGAAAAGATATACTAAGGCGTAAGTTTTGGCACGGAGATAATAATTATGTATGTGGAGTTGAAGGGGGAATGTGAAACCAAAACGTTTATGCTATAAACTACTACTAGTATATATGATGATGATCATTTCTTTCTGAATGGCAGGAGAGGAGGAGGAGGAGGAGGAGGAGAGCTGGAGGCGGACGGATGACGTCCACCACGCGAAGGCTAGGCGATTACTCTTATACATTATTGGGCACAAGAATTACAAATTTATAGAACGAGAGAAGGAACTTATGATTACTGTAATCGAGGGGAACCAGGAGGATAATCAAGGGGCATCCAAGGAGAAGTGGATCTTACAGCTGCATGAGTTGGTTTATGATATTGAGGACTTCATATATAATCTCAGCCGGCTGACGAGGATATTGTCAGTAACAGAATTTGTGGGTCGTATGAAACGTCTGAAAGGTAGGATCAACACCCTACGGAACTGGCAATACGCCGCTCAGTGGAGCCAGGGTGGAGACGCTACTGCCGGCATCATCACGTTGCCAGTTCACAGTCTCCTGGTTGGGATACCAAACTCGCGGTCCCGGGGATATCAAACTCCTCCGTGCTACCCTCCAGAGTCTGATCTCATTGGCATCCACGGTCCCAAGAGTGAGCTTCTGGGACTGATGAACCAAGGAGATATGCAGCTGAGGGTGATCTCCATCGTGGGATGTCGCGGCTCGGGGAAATCTGCACTCGCAAGAACAGTTTATGACAACATTTGTTCCTCGACTGGACTCTGGGTCTGGGATGACCCTCCCTCCTCCTCATCCTGCAGCGGTGAGCCTGCTTCTTCGTCCGATAAATTCCAGCGCTTTGCTTGGGTCGTAGCATCTGACTGCAGCAGCAGCCAGGATCTTCTAAACAAGATTCGCCAACAACTTGCCCCGGAGGAAGCAAGCAGCACTACCCGTGATGAGTATTGGTTACGAAGGACCTTGACTAACCAAAGGTGGTCCCTCTCTCTCTCTCTCTCACTACCTAGTACATTTCAACTACCTAATGAAGCATTTCTCTTATATATATATATATATATATATATATATCCATTTTTATAAAAAAAGTTTTTATCTTATTAGGAATATATGTACCAGCAGTACTTGTTATATACTTTTTTGTTTTGTTGAGAAAGTATAGATTATTAAAACAGTTTTGAAATCTCATTACCTACGTTGAAGATCTATCTATCTAAATGTGACATCCACACACTCCATATTTTATCTTGAACCTTTGATCCAAAATTAATTAGAACTGAATGGTCTCAAGTCTCACAATATAATGCAAGTGTCTCGAATTTGCCTTCCCAGGTACCTTTTGGTCATTGATCAAGTGGAGCGAGCAGAATTGTGGCACGGTATAAAACATGCCTTCCCAAAATGTAGCAAAGGTAGCAGAATAATTGTTACCACCAGTATTGGGTCTGTGGCAGCCGCGGCCGCCAACAACAACAGTATTTATGCGATGCCAAGCCTTGGGCATAAAGATTCAGGAAGTTTGTTCTGTAATAGATTTTATGGGCCCAATACAGAACCAGCACCAATCATGGCCGATGCTTCAGAGAGCATATTGAAGAAATGTGATGGTTTGCCACTGTCACTACTTAGTGTGGCTCAGTATCTTCGTGACCATCATAGGATTGGAAGGTTCAGTAGATTCATAGGAGGAGTACCGGAAGCCCTTGGGGAAATGAACAGTGCACTTGCCCATTGCTACAGCAGTCTCCCAGACAATGGCCATAGGGCATGCTTGCTTTCTTTGAGCATATTCCCCCATGGCCATCGAATTAACAGGAAGAATGTAATCAGAAGGTGGGTAGCTGAAGGTGTGGTTGCCGGAGATGGTGTGCGCAGCGGGGAAGAAGTCGCTGCTGACCGTTTGGATGAGTTGATTGACAGGAATATCATTGAGCCGGTTGTGATTGGTAATAATTCCAGGGTTAAGAGGTGCCGGGTTCGTGGTTCAATGCTCGATTTCATCGTGAACAAAGCAATCTCTAGAAACATGGTTACTCTGATTCGCGATGATGAAGCTGTCCCCAAGAAACAACACCACCTTGTCCGCCGACTATCTGTTCAGGACGGCACCGCAGAAAGTGGAAGAGTTGCCACCCAGACTGGATTATCTGCTGTCAGGTCACTGAGTATCTTCAAGAATGTGGTTTTCGATCTCCGGAGCTGCAAGTTGCTGCGAATCTTGGATCTGGAAGGTTGCACGGGCATCGACAATGCAGTTGTTGACGCAGTGTGTCAACTGCTGATTCTCAAGTATCTTAGCCTAAGGCGCAGTGGTGTTTCCAGGATCCCCAAAAGAATTAGAAGATTGCAGTATCTTGAGACCATGGATCTTCGGGAGACGATGGTGAAAATTCTGCCTATTGAAGCCATCATGCTGCCATGCTTGGCACATCTGTTTGGCAAGTTTGATCTACCGCCAGAGTTCAAAGATGCCAGGAAAAAGAGTAAGATTCAAAGGTTCTTATCAGAAAATAGCAGACTCCATACCGTGTCAGGATTTGTCATTGACAGAAACACTGGTTCTGAGGCCACACTGATACTTGAGGCCAGATGTCTAAGGAAGGTCAAGATATGGTGCAACAGACATAATCCGTCCGTCTCCGTATTGTCAGAGTCAGAGGATGTACTAGTCTCTTCCCTCAACCGGCGCTTCATGGGAGGCACTGCTCTCGAGTCTCTGTCAATTGATCTCAACCCTTATGCTTCTCCAGGAGGCTTCCTCGAGTCCCTGGAACTAGAAGCTCCATGTCTGGTCAGCTCCATGAAACTGAGCGGGCAGATAGGCAAACTGCCTGACTTTCTTACATCACGTGCGACCACTCTAAGGGAGTTGCAGCTGTCCTCTACTGGTTTGAGCAGCAATGAGTTGTCTCTCCTACAAAATCTGCGCCGCCTGCGTTACCTGAAGCTCCATGAGGATAGGTGGGGATTCGGTAGCGGAGAATTCATCATTGACAGTGATGGATTTGAAAGCCTGGAGCGGCTGTGCTTTCAGGCCCAAACGATCCCAAAGCTCGTTATCAAGCAAGGAGCCACCACCAAGCTCGCTTCCCTGTGCCTGCTCTGTCAAGAGTATCAACCATCGCGCATTGAGGGTATCAAACATCTCCAGCATCTCAGCGAGGTGGTGCTCCATGATTCTCTTGAGGCCAGCGAAGTGGAGGTCTGGAAGAAGGAGGCGATGAAGCACGACAACAGGCCAAGGGTAACAAAGCATCATCTGGCAACCAGTTCATAATATGCATCAGGCAGGGCTGCTGGTTTCGTTATTGTTTAATGTTGTTTTGTTTTCTCAGCATATATGTGTATTTGTGCGGCGCGGTGTAAGTTGCCAGGTTTTTTGCCCCATAGTTTGTACACTACTCCTTGTAGTGACGGATAGTGGGTTTTCCTGACAATGCGCCGGTTGTACTCTCTTTAATCTAAATTAATTGACTCAACTTTATCTAGATACGCATGCATATAGTTAGGCATATACATTTTTTTCCGCTTAAACCATTGTGATGTCTCCATTACAACGTCTATCATTTCATGCCGCATTTTCTCACTTTCAGCATGATCTTTTACTCATGTCAACTGGCAGCTTATTTTACAAATCTAATCTAGAGATGATAAGTAAAAAATCAATCAAATGCCCAAATTGTAAGTTTCTCCATGCGAAGAATCTTATATGGTATCAACGGTCCAAACCCCATTGCATTGTTGATAGGGGTTCTAGTAAAATGTATATTTCTTTCCATTCGATCAAGGGCACTTAGAACCACGCTATGGTCGGATTGTTAGGAGGACAGTGGTATCCTTATCCTAAAAGGGATCAAACCCTAGATTCGACGCTTTGGTGTTCCATAAAAATGCAGAATATTCTTTGAATATGAGGCGACGTTACAGTCGATAGTGAGGCTCCTATAGTGACTTCATCAATTTCAAGAGCCACTGCCCAGTCTCTCGGAGGTTCTCATAGGAATAAGGTGTATCTGTGTGCGTTCATAGGGGTGGGAGCATGTATGTTTCTGTGACCGTTTCTGTTTATACTGTGTTTTTCGGAAAAAAAAGATAAATGGTGCTTTATTACTGAAAATGTCATGGGAACTTACACCCATCCTAGAGAGGAGGTGTAGCATAGCAATGTTTTAAACTCTTGTCATCCTAAATTTTACAACTTGTTGAATCAAATGCATTGCATATTATAATTGCTCAAGTCCATCATGTGATATTGCATGGATCATATAATTATGTTGTTGCATTATAATTATTGCATTGTATTTGTTCTTGCTTAATTGTATTCGGCTCTTGATATATTGTATTTGTCTCACGCTATTTTATCCTCTGTATATTCTAATTCTTGTTTGTGCCATAATTGTTGGAATCATAATGTCCAATTTTTACCTACTTGAGTCTTGCTATTTTTATTCTTGTCATAATGCATAATTTGAGTTGGGGGCATATCATTTAAGTTCCATTCTGTCACTAACATACTACTATATCTTGTCATATCCATCTTGCCCTGATTCCACCATAAATGGTACTATATGGATTATTTTAATTATTTTGGATTTAATTAATGCCCATATGTACTTGTGTGGATCCATTCATACCTTGCTTCATGATATTGTCCTATTTTTCTACCATCCATAGACATATGGCTTCTAATTATTCTTGCTTGTATTTAATTCATGGCCATATGCTCTATGTATGGATCACCTACAGTTAAATCATGCCATATTCCATTATAGTGCTTATGCACTCCTTTCTAAATATACATGTCCCTTATGATCTCCTTCATAAGCACATGTCCTTTTATTCAAATTCTAGTGCCACATACACTAATAGCATGCCTCCTAGTCACATGAAATGATAATGCCCTATGTGACAATTTTGTCCCTATTTATATTCCTATAATTGACACAAATGACAAATGTTGGTGAAAAAGGTTCTACATCGCAGCCTCAAATATATTGTGACCTGTTGGACAGTCTAGTTTTTGTACAGATGTCCCGGTTGGAGAGTTTCATCCTTACTCATCGGAAGCAGGTTTCATTAAATACAACTAGTTAAGGATTGGAACATATCAAGGGCGGCATCGATTCTACACCAAGTCAAGTAACTTGCTTCGCATATGAACCAGATCGACTTGGTGTGGTGGTATTTGTTTGATGGTATTTTGACCCCATATTTAAAATACACATGAGGTTATCCCATGCAAAAATCGCATGAATGCATACGTGAGGAAAATCCGCGTCCAAGTGACAGACATGCACGACTAGCTGAAGCTATAATTTCATGAGCCAATGGCCAGGATTTTTAATCAAGGCCAGTAATTTAACTAACGTATTCACGAGTATGCCCGTACGCGTTACTTGCACCATGCATGAAGCGACGCCAAGCCTGATGTCCTAGCGTGGACGTCTTGCCTGATGGAACTAATCTTGTTATTAGCGCATGCTAAGTTTTGTTAGTTAGTAGTCAGATTAGTGTTAGAGTACCTCCACTCGTTGGGCGTTCCCAGACCGAAATCAGGCGCTATTTAGCGACAGACGGATATAACTTTTGGCCTCGGACCGCCCAGTTTCTCACTCGGTCCCCAAACGACACAAAAGCGGCGAGGCTTCGCCCAAATTTGACTCAAATTTAAACAGAATTCGGCATAGTTTGGCATAAATATAGATACAGAGAAATGTTCGGCATAGTTTGTAGTTAAATTAAGCATAGTTCGGCATAAAATTAAACATAGTTCGGCATAGACTGAAAATACAACATAGTTCGGCCTAGTTCGGCTAGATCATGCTCGGCATCTACATGTTGCCCTTGCGTATCCATATGTGCTCAACCAGATCAACCTGCATCTATTGATGCACTACCGGGTCTCGGATCTCCTGACGCATGGCGATGAAGACAGCCCGCGATGGTGGCACCTGGTGACCAGGCTCTGCATGGGGTCCCTATCTGTAGTATGGCTCGTCCTTCTCGACCAAATCCACTGGGTCTTTTCTCTCATCCTCAATAATCATGTTGTGCAAGGTCACACAACAGTTCATCACTTCCCACATCTGATCTTTCGACCAGGTCATAGCATGGAACCGAACAACTACAAACCTCTGTTGAAGCACACCAAATGCCCGCTCCATGTCCTTCCTGCAAGCTTCATGTTTCTTGGCAAACTGAGAAGGCTTGGGGAGCATCGGGCTTGTGATAGTCTTCACAAATGTTGGCTATCTTGGATAGATGCCATCTGCAAGATAGTATCCCTTGTTGTAGTGGTGCCCATTTATCTCAAAGTCCACAGGGGGAGCATGACCCTCAACAAGCTTGGCAAAGACATTTGAGGACTGGAGGACATTGATGTCGTTGTTTGATCCTGCCATGCCAAAGAAGGAGTGACAATCGAAAGATCATGTGTAGCAACTGCCAGTAGTATCACAGTGCAACCTTCTTTATGGCCTTTGTACACTCCTTGCCAAGCGAATGGAAAGTTCTTCCAGCGCCAATGCATGCAGTCGATGCTTCCAAGCATTCCAGGAAATCCTCTACTTTCACTGACTGGGAGGATCCGAGCAGTGTCTTCAACATTGGGTGTTCTCATGTATTGTGTCTCAAACACTGCAATCACTGCCCTACAGAACCTGTACAAGCAATCAATGACGGTGGACTCGGCCATGCGGGGATAGTCATCGGCACTATCACCCGGAGCTCCGTATGCAAGAAACCTCATTGCCATTATGCACTTCTGTAGTGAGGAAAACCCTACCATGCCGGTGCAGTCCTTCTTGCATACGAAATAGAGGTCGAAATCCTGAATGGCATGCACGATGTTGAGGAAGAGTTTCCGGGTGATCCTGAAACAGCGCAGAAACACGGCCTCTTCGTGCAACGGCTTGTCAGCAAAGTAGTCGGCATACATCATGCAGTAGCCCTCCACTCGCTGCCTTGCTTTGCACTTCTGGCGACCCTTCACCGAGCCTCCACACTTGGGCGATGTAGTCTACATGTATAGCCGGGCCAAGGAGGCGAGGATATGCATGTGCTCTTCATCTTCGGCGGCTGCGGTGGTCTCTTCCTCCAGCAACAGGGCGAACATCTCCTCGTTGTCGGAGTCCATGGAAGAACGGGAAAAACTCTGAACACTTCGCGGGCAAGGTGGTGGAAGCTCGGAACGAAGCCGAGCTGCGGCGAAGTTGGGACGGCGAAACGAGGCCTAGGCAGAGGGGAAAGGATACGGCGGAGGCGACGGACCTATCTATAGGCGTGATATCGTCTTGGTGTGGTGGGATGTCGCCGGCGAGGACATGGCGACGACAAAAGCTCTCTATCGCGGGAGAGCCGAGTCTGGGTGGGGAATGGGGTTGTCTCGCCGACAAGGTTTGCCCATCTGTTTTTAGCTGTGTCCGGTATTCCCAGGCGGTTCCCAGTGCCCTAGGTTCGGCCTAGGAATGCCGGATGAAAGTTGGGCCAAATCCGGACGAATTCGGCGTCCTGAGAACGCGACTAGACAAAATTTCACCGTCCAGATAAAAAAATCGCCCTGGGAATCCGACTGGAGATGCTCTTAGTGTCACGTTGTGGGTAGTGCATGCATTGGATGCTAGTGATGTGGAGTTTGGCCAGGTCGTTGAGTTAGTTAGCGGCATGGAGATAAAGCCGTAGTGTTAGCTCATGCATGAGTTAGTTAGTGGGCTAGCTGGTTTAGTCGTGTGTGAGCTGAGTCGTGTGCATCGTGGAGTGAGTGTAGGAGGTACAAGGTATTCTCTTGTACTGCCTATTTAAGTTGAGTAAGGGAATGAAATGGGTGAGCCGGTGGGCAGAGGAAAAATGTAGCGTTTGTGGTGCCAAAGAAGAGTATCACGGCGAAGCCTTTTGTTCTTCCTTGATATTGTGTGTGTGTGTGTTCCTATCTTTCTTGTGGCGTCTATTCTTGTGGGAGAGATTACTAAGAGGTTGAGAGGTAGAAGAGAAGGAGCTGCGCGTGGCAACTCCAACATTGCCATGTCCAGCCCACCGGAGCACGACTTTCATTGAAGACCAAGGTTGTTTTCGTGTCCGGCTTCCGTCACTGGACCGCACCGTCAGGGTAGGTCTCCAGGTGCACGTGTGGATGATGACTCCACCACGGCTGGTGCATGGCTCCCAAGGAAGAGGCCACCTTCGGGGACTACATTCCATGTGTAGCCTCGAGACACTCGGGTCCTGAAGATGCCGCTTTTGGCCAAGGATGTGAGCTAGTGCCACCGCGGAGCGCGCACTACTCACATGCCATAGAGGCATCTCTATGTAATTGTGTTTGTGCCTCGGCCTCTTCGACAAGAGTTAGCTCCCCTTATCGGGAATACCCTGGTGCAGGACGATATATACGCATAGTTCACTGGAGGCAGAATTCCGGCAACACCAATGCTGACACGGAGTTCAGCCAAATGTGCCACAAGTCTTGGAGCCCCTCGGTGAGGAATAACGTCTACATCCAAGTCCCCTAGGTGTGGGACGCCGTCTGCATTGACACGTACATGGAGTCCCCTCGAGACGGGACACTTGTTGGGTTCGCAGCATAGAAAACAAAAAAATCCTACGATAGGAACAACTAAGCGCCAAGATTTATCTATCTAGATACAAGCAACAGGTGGATATACATCCATAGATAACTTACCAACGAAGACCGACAAAGTGTTACGAGATTATTCTCGTGGATCATGATGAAGACCTAAAAACCCTCGCTCCAACAAAGCAGTGGAAGCAGTAAATCCTTCTAGAGAGGAAGAGAGATCCTTCACGAGGAGGTGCGTAGTGAGAGGAGGAGGAGCTGGCCTTTTATAGGGGGAGGGCTGTCTCTCCATGGCTGGCGTCCAAGGTGGTGCCCCCACCTCTCCCTCATTCATGTGGGTGGAGGCTCCACTCATATAAAAACCCTCCACTCAAAATTTCACTCACATGCATTAATTTTCCATCAAAATTAATGCCATCTCTCAATTAGTAAAACTCTTTTCTTTATTTTATTCAGAATTTTGTTAATTAATTTAATTAACATACATTTCCATAAACTCCCTTGTAATACTTCGATATTACATCTAGAACCATTTTTAGCAATTTGACCCGAAACAATTCTAGTGTCTATCGAAATAATTACAGTGCTTTCAAAATCTTTCTCTGGTATCATATTTGCTCCAAATGATGTCGGTATCCCTTAAGTGTGGCACGCTAAGGTTCGCGAATAATGCAGACATGATCGAGACCCCTCTCCGATCAATAATCATCAGTGGGACCTGGAGACCTGTAATGACTCCCACACATTCAACGATGACTTAGCGATCGTGAGAACCTTTAACATCATAACTAAATCCCTTTGTCTCGCGATATATTATATGTCCGATATTCGATCATCGGTATCCCCATACCTAGTTTGATCTTATTACCAACAAGTACTCTTTTCTAGTTTCCGTGAGATAACATTCCTTGTGATCAAATCACCTGCTTACAAGCTGATATCAATGTGAAATCACCGAGAGGGCCCGGAGTATATCTCTCCATCACCGGGAAGGACAAATCCCACTCTTGATCCATGTACCTCAACATAACACATTCAAAGTACCCGAACTCACTTTTATAGTCACCCTGTTACAATATGACGTTTGATGTTATGAAAATACTCTTTTGGTGTTAGCAATTAACACGATCTCATGGCTAAGGATTAGGGTTACTTTATATGATGTTACAGAAATGTAAACATAATGAGTTTGATCGTATTACTATATTTTTGGTGAATGTTTATCACATTGTTCCACCAATGTTGTGACCTCGTCATTAACAATATCAAATGTCCATAATCACAAAACCATGATCATCGTGTTAATCAACGAGCTAGTTTATATGAGAGGCATAACTAGGAACTCTTATATTTGTTTACTAAAGACACATGTATTAACATTTCCAATTAACACAATTATAGCATGAAAAATAAACATTTATCATAAACATGGAATGAAATAATAACCACTTTATTATTGCCTCTCAGGCATATTCTCTTCAGTCTCCTACTTGCACTAGAGTCAATAATCTAGTTGAAACTTGCAAATTTTAACACCTATGCCTTTCTAGTGTTGTACAGACGTGTTGATTGTGGTGAACTTAATCTCCAGATCTGACATTTCAGGTCTATGTGTATTTGCATGTCTCTGCGTCTCTACGCATCACTCATTGTCAAATGAGATGGCATCATATAAATTTGGTCCTTTTGGGAGACCTTAGTTTCTTGGGGTTATGTCATGTTCTTGTCATACAATATATATTCATAGTGCTAAACCGCTGTGAACCACACCTAGTTTAATAACAAACTACTTGACACAAATGCCCTCTTCTGCTGGTGCTAGAGCAGCCATATACTAATTCTTAACCTATGTCAATAAAATATACATCATCTCTAATCAAAAACATCTTCTACACAATGTTTTAGAAATATCTCGATGTGCTCCCACTTAATTTTTTGCAAACGCAAGCATCTTCATCGTCTCTGATGAAATTGAACCTTTTAACGGTTTAATCACGGTGAAGATTCCAACTCCATGATGCTTACTTCAACCATTGAAGTTTGCATAACCTTTTAGCATCCTTTGAATTAACAAAACCCTTTAGACCATGTCATATACACGTCCTAGATAACCATTCTATTAGAAGAATTTTGTTTTGTTTGTTCAACTACCATGTACCAAAATTATATGTAGTGGTTGCTACATTAATCCGTCCAGACTAAATATCGCTACGAAAGATCAAATATTGTCATAGTCAATGATGACCCACAAATATAGGGGGTGTATCGCAGTATTTTCGATAAGTAAGAGTGTCAAACCCAACGAGGAGCAGAAGGTGCTGGCGAATGGCTAGGAGCAGGAATTCTCTGTAAATACTTAGCAAACGGATTTTTAGGGGTTTTTGATAATGCAGGTAAATAAAGTACGAGTAAATAAAAGACAATAATAATAAATGCAGTAAGTGGCCCAATCCTTTCTTTAGGAAAGGACAAGCTGGTTGTATTATTTAAGATGACCAAACGTTCTTGAGGACACATGGGAATATCGTCAAGTGCTTTCGCTTCATATAGTTGATTAATCTTCTTTAGTTTGCTAAGTGTTGTGTGGGTGAACCTGTGCTAATGTACCGACCTTTCAAGGACTAATACATACTTGTGATTATACCCCTTGCAAGCATCCGCAAGTATAAGATAGTAATTAAGGTAGAAACCTAACCACAGCTTTAAACTCTAAGACCCTGACGTCCCTTGTGCAATGGTTTCCTAACGGGGGTTCAGATTTCTGTCACTCCGGCAACCCCTACGATTAGTAGTCAAATACACAATGCATTCCCCTAGGCCCATATAGGTGAAGTGTCATGTAGTCGACGTTCACATGACACCACTAGAAGAAGTACACCACAACTTAAATATCAAACTATTGAAGCTTTCTCAACACAATTCCACTACTAACAACATGACTTCTCCCATGTCCTCAAGAACAAAAAGAACTACTCACAAGACATCATATGAATCATGATCAGAGATGAAATAATGATATGTAACAATCTGAACATAAACGATAATTCAACGGTTTACTCAATAGCATCAACTACAAAGAGTAATCAACACCAGGAAAGTTTCCCCTATGAACTATGCAATATTCAACCCAATTGTTACAGCGGTATGGAGGTGGTGATGATGGTGCTGGTGGAGATGATGGTGATAATGATGATGATGATGATCCCGATGAAGTCCATATTGATGGTGGTGTTGATGGCGATGATCTCCCCTCTCCGGGAAGGAATTCCCGCGGCAGAATTCTGTCCGCCAGAGAGATCTTTCTCTCTCGGTGTTTTTCGCCCCGCAGAGGCGGCAAAATCTTTCTATGGTCGATCCCCGAGTCTTAGGGTTTCGGGTGGATAATATACGCTAGAGGGGAGAGCCAAGGGTGGACCAGGGTGGCCACACCACCTAGTGGCGCGGCCTTGGGTGGCCCGCGCCAGGGGGTGGTGTGGCCCCCCTATGGCCCATCTCCACTTCCCCTTCTGGCTTCCTTCGTCTTCTGGAAAAATAGGATTTTCCATGTATTTTCTCGGATTTTCTGATCTTTGCGAATTTTGCCTCCAAACAGCACCTTTTCCATCAGAATCCTGACTGCAGCAGTCTATGCTCCAAAATTCACCCACCATGCAAAAATAGATGAAATAACATAAGTATCATCTCTTAATATGAAATATATCAATGGATAACAGTAAATTATGATATAGAATAGTGATGCAAAATGGACGTATCAACTCCCCCTAAGCTTAGTCTTCGCTTGTCCCCAATCGAAACTGAACACAATAAATATGACCTCAGGTTTATGGATTGAAGAGTCGATAAAAGAATACGGATAATAAGCATCGCATTCATCAATTAATAAGTCATAATAGAAGACAACTCACTATTATATAACTTAACTTGCAATAAGTAAAGGAAACACAATAAAGATACATAAAGTAAATCATAGTTGGTAATGGCAAACTTAGCTCTTGGTCGAAGAATAGTTGACAATTTGCCAGAGTTTACAAATAACTGATTTTCAATGATAGCTTTCAAAGTAGTAGACACTAAAATAAGAGCAAAGTGCAAAACAAGGAACATAAGAAACATGCTTGGATAAATCATCATATGAATGAATGAAACACAACAACTCAAAATACTTGCTGAGATAGAAGGGAATAGGTTTACTGACTCAACTAAAAAGTAAAAGAAAGGCCCTTCGCAGAGGGACGCAGGGATTTCAAGTTTCATAAAGAGCTTCCAAAAATTATGGTACTTATTATCTTTCAGCTCTCATTGCCCCTATCATAGGCATCTTTAGGTGATTAAGGTTAAAGTGATCAAATACGAGGACATGCTTGACAAGTTGCAAGTTGAAAATCTCATGTCCCTTGAATACGAGGGCCGCTCCTCATGCTACTGAAGTGTAGTCACCAGTAAGTTCTTGTCATTGTAAGTACTTGTGTATCATGGAGAACCGCCAACGGGGTACCCCTTGCCCGATGATACGGAAGAATCCCCATATCAAAATGATAAGGCAAGCAAACAACAAGCATCTCAGCAATCTTCTTATTTACCATGGGAATATGGTGCTTTTTTCTCTATTTCCTCTTTTCTCATCTTTTTTTCCTTTTCTCAATCTCTATCTCTTCTCTTTTTTTATAAGAAGAATGCTTCATAGATGCTCATTATGGTTATGCTGCAGGTTTCCACCATGACAACATGGATTAGACCAGCGGCCCAGGCGTTTCTCTAACACACATACATAACTCCATGGACTTACAAGCTCCCCTTTCATTTCACACCGACGACATCCATAGACAAAAGAACATGATATCAACTAGGTAGAAAGTACCGGTGCAATGTTGAAAGCGTTCCCCATGACAGCATGGTTCTGCTAATTCACAACTTACAAAGCGCAAGCATATACGCAACATAGATGGGCACAATGGTTCAAGTCTATTAAATGCAAGAAAGTAAAGTGTGCCATCAAGTTCGTGAGAGCTTTAATCACTAATCTTCACATAACAAGATTAATTTGGAAGGTAGATAAAAACATGAAATTACTTGGAATAGCAATAGTGCTAGTAGGTAGGTATGGTGGACACAAATGGCATAGGTTTTGGTTTAAGGGTTGGATGCACGAGAAGCATTCCCTCTTAGTACAGGTTTTTGGCTAGCAAGGCTGGGTAGCAAGCATAAGAGTTGAAAGAAACAAGCAAACATACAAGTGATCAAAACAAACATGCAATCTTCCTTGGAAGCACAAAAGATCTTAACTAGAGAATACTAAGCTTATGAGAAAATCAAGAAAGAAAGATGATGAAATTATCTTTCTTTAGAGTACTTTTATCTTTTTCATTCAATCCTCAAAATAGTGTTGCTATTGACCAAGCCAGGTTTGCCAAAACCAACTAAATTAACTCAATGATCCCAAAGTGATACCAATACTAATGACAAGATAAATCATATAACCATGAATTGAAAACTAAAATAAGATATGCAAAAGAGTAAATGACAGAACTTCTCATTAATATTTCATAACGGCAACTCACACCAAGGGATACATAGATATCTAACGAGAGGGAGGACACTTCCATAATGCAAACCATCCTACATGATAACTTCTCTATTCATGATATGACTCTACTAAAAAGGTAAAAAGATAGAAGATAGTGATGTGATACCGTGGCACTCCCCCAAGCTTGGAACAAACCAAGGGGATGCCAAAACCTGATGAAGAATTAGTCCTTCGATGGTGGTGGTATTCTCTTGATGAGCTCTTTGATTAGTTTCCCCAAGTCCTCAATCTCGAAGGTGAGATTACGAATCAACTATCATTTTTGCTCAATGCTGCTCATGATCATGTCGGGTTGCGAATTCCAGCTCTTGCGATTCTTTCCCCACTCTTCCTCCTTGAAGTCTTCTTTTCCTGCATGGCTAGAACGGGGCAAATCCCAATTGGAGGGTAGTTTATCCTTGGGCAAATTCTGGTATTGATGTTCATGGATAAGGGTATGGAAAGGATTCTTTGTGCATGGAGGAAGTGACCGTGGCGCCAAACAGTGACGCGGAGGTTTCCCTCCAGTTGACATCCATGCAGTCCTTCTGATCCTAGCAGGTTTTGCCACCACTCCAATGCTTGCAATGGTAGTGCCGGTGTGCGGATGTTGGCTTTGCTTTGCCTCCTCTTCATCTTCACTCTTGATCTCCTTCTTTTGCCTGGGGTCTTGGAGATCTTCCTCCGTAGGCTCCTTTCCCTTATCCTTGGCAGACACCACACATGGATGATGGGTTCGTAGCATGGAAAACAAATTTTTTCTACCGCAAGAACGAATAAAACCCAGATCTAATCTAGATAAAAGCCAAGATCTAATCTATTAGACATGTGCAACGAGATAGATAGAAACTAACCCTCGTAGATCCAAAAGCGTTAACGAGATTAGATCTCGTGGTTGATGTAGTCGATCACTTGCCGATCTTAAGATCGTGTGGAAGATCCTTTCGGCGCCGCGTTCCGGCAGCGCTTCCGCAGTCGGTCACACGTGCGGAGTCGAAGCAGACCTTCCTCTCCTCGTTCTAGCGAGCAGCGGATGTAGTAGATCTTCTCCACGGAATCCCAGCAGCACGACGACGTGGTGGTGGTGGTGGAGTAGAGAATTCTGCAGGGCTTCGCCTATGCCTATGCAGAAGAAAGGAGGAGGAGAGAAGCGGCAGAGATTTGGTGTTATTGAGGAGGGCCTAGAGGTGGCGCCCCTGCCCCTCTATTTACAGGGGGGAGGGCACCTTGGGAGGGGGAGTCCTAGTAGGACTCCCCACCTCCTTGGCCGGCGGATTGGGGAAGGGGGGAGGAGTCCTCCTCCCCCACGACTCCTAGTCTTGACCCACCAGGACTCCTTGATCCCTTCCTTGGTTTTCAAGCAAAGTCCAAGAAACCTTCCAGAACCTTCCGGAACATTCCGAAACCTTCTAGAATCCTCATAGAAACACTCCGGAACATTTCCTAACTCAGAAAATGATCCCCAATATAGGAATCTTATTCTCCGGACAATTCCGGATCTCCTCGTGATGTCTCGGATCCAATCCGAGACTCCGAACAACATTCGGTCTCCAACGCATATTCCATATCTACTTAAAACAACTTCGAACCTTAAGTGTGTCACCCTACGGTTCGTGAATATGTAGACATGACAGAGACACGTCTCCTATCAATAACCATTAGCGGGACCTGGAGATCCATAATGGCTCCCACATACTCAACGATGACTTTTGTGATCGATAGAACCATTTACATACGAAACCAATTCCCTTTGTCTCGCGATACTATACTTATCCGAGGTTTGATCGTCGGTATCTCCATACCTAGTTCTACCTCGTTACTGATAAGTACTCTTTACTCGTTCCGTGATATGTCATCCCTTGTGACCCAGTCACATGCTTGCAAGCTAACTAGATGACATTCCACCGAGAGGGCCCAGAGCATATATATCCGTCATACGGATGGACAAATCCCAAGCTTGGTCCATGCGCTTTAACACATACTTTCAGAATACCCAATGACACCTTTATAACCACCCAATTACGAAGCGGCGTTTGATGTCATCAAAGTACCCATCCGGTGATGGTGATTAACATAACCTCATGGTCGAAGGATTAGGTTACTATGCATTTTTAAAGCTTATAGCAATACGAACTTAATGACTTGATCTTATGCTACGCTTACTATGGGTGTATGTCCATCACATCATTCTCCTAATGATATAACCTTGTTATTAATCACATCCTAATGTCCATGATCAGGAAACCATGATCATCAATTAATTAACAAGCTAGTTCAACAAGAGGCTTACTAGGGACTCTTATATGTTTACAAAACACACAAGTATTAGTGTTTCCTAATAATACAATTATAGCATGGGATGTAAACATTCATCATAAACACAAAGATATAATAATAACCACTTTTATTATTGCCTCTTGGGCATATCTCCAACAGTCTCCCACTTGCACTAGAGTCAATAATCTAGATTACATGGTAATATACCGAACACCCATGGCGTTCTGGTGTTGGTCATGCTTTGCCCTAGGGAGAGGTTTAGTCAACGGATCTGCCACATTCAGATCAGTGTGTACTTTGCAAATCATTATGTCACCATCTTGGACATACTCGCGAATAGCGTGGAAACGTAGCTTGATGTGCTTCAGCTTGCTATGTGACCTTGGCTCCTGTGCATTAGCTATGACACCTGTGTTGTCACAGTAGATGGCCATCGGGTCCAACGCACTGGGAACCATGCCAAGTTCAGTAATGAATTCCTTCATCCATACGGCTTCTGGTGCAACCTCCGAAGCAGCTATGTATTCCGATTCAGTTGAAGATTTTGCCACAACGCTTTGCTTCGCACTCCTCCAGCTCGCTGCAGCACCATTCAAAATAAATACGTATCCTGATTGTGACTTCGAGTCATCCGGATCGGTGTTCCAACTAGCATCGGTGTAACCGTTTACAACAAGCTGTTCATCACCTCCATAAGAAAGAACCATATCCTTAGTCCTATTCAGGTACTTTAGGATATTCTTGACCGCTGTCCAGTGTTCCATTCCAGGATCACTTTGATATCTGCTAGTCAAACTAACAGCATGTGCTATATCCGGTCTTGTACACAACATGGCATACATGATAGAACCTATGGCAGAGGCATAGGGAATATTATTCATCTTTTCTCTATCTTCTGCCGTAGCTGGACTTTGAGTCTTACTCAAGGTCTTACCTGACAACATGGGCACGAACCCTTTCTTGCTATTTTCCATTCTAAACTTCTTTAGAACTTTGTCTAAGTATGTACTTTGTGAAAGCGCTATTAGGCGTTTTGATCTATCTCTATAAATCTTGATGCCTAGAATATATGCCGCTTCGCCAAGATCCTTCATTGAAAAACTATTATTCAAATAGGTTTTGACGCTACTAAGAAGTTCTATATCATTCCCAATCAACAATATGTCATCTACATATAGTACTAGGAATGCTACAAAGCTCCCACTCACTTTCTTGTAAATACAAGCTTCTCCATAAGTTTGTATAAATCCAAAGTTTTTGATTACTTTATCAAAACGTTGATTCCAACTTCGGGATGCTTGCTTCAGTCCATAAATGGAGCGCTGAAGTTTGCATACCTTGTCAGCATCTTTAGGATCGACAAAACCCTTGGGTTGTACCATATACAACTTTTCCTCAATGTTACCATTAAGGAACGCCGTTTTGACATCCATCTGCCAAATCTCATAATCGAAATATGCAGCAATTGCTAACAAAATCCTCACAGACTTTAGCTTCGCTACTGGTGAGAATGTCTCGTCATAGTCAACTCCTTGAATTTGTCGGAACCCTTTCGCGACAAGTCGAGCTTTATAGACGGTAACATTACCATCAGCATCTGTTTTTCTCTTGAAATCCATTTGTTCTCGACAGCCTTACGGCCATCCGGTAAGTCCACCAAAGTCCACACTTGGTTTTCGTACATGGATCCCATTTCGGATTTCATGGCTTCTAGCCATTTGTCGGAATCTGGGCTCACCATAGCTTCTTCATACGTCGCAGGGTCATCATCGTTGTACACCAACATGATGTTCAAGGAAGAGTCATACCAATCAGGAGTGGTACGAACCCTTGTTGACCTGCGAGGTTCAGCAGTAACTTCATTTGAAGTTTCATGATCATTATCATTAGCTTCTTCTCCAATTGGTGCAGGCGGCACAAAAACATCTTCCGGTGCTGCGCTACTCTCAAATCCGAGAGAAGGTTCAATAACCTCATCGAGTTCTACTTTCCTTCCAGTCACCTCCTTCGAGAGAAACCCCTTCTCAAGAAAGGATCCATTCTTGGCAACGAAAACTTTGCCTTCGGATCTATGATAGAAGTTATACCCAATTGTTTCTTTAGGGTATCCTATGAAGACGCATTTCTCCGCTTTGGGTTCTAGCTTATCAGGTTGTAACTTCTTTACATATGCCTCGCAACCCCAAACTTTAAGGAACGACAACTTAGGTTTCTTACCAAACCACAATTCGTACGGTGTCGTTTCAACGGATTTAGATGGTGCCCTATTTAAAGTGAATGCGGCTGTCTCTAATGCATAGCCCCAAAATGATAACGGTAAATCTGTAAGAGACATCATAGACCGAACCATATCTAAGAGAGTTCGATTACGACGTTCGGACACACCATTACGCTGTGGTGTTCCTGGCGGTGTCAACTGTGAAAGTATTCCACATTTCTTTAAATGCATGCCAAACTCATAACTTAGATATTCACCTCCGCGGTCAGAACGCAGAAATTTAATCTTCTTGTTACGATGATTTTCCACTTCACTTTTAAATTCCTTAAACTTCTCGAAAGCTTCGGACTTATGTTTCATAAAGTAAACATACCCATATCTACTTAAGTCATCCGTGAAAGTGAGAACATAACGATATCCACCACGCGATGCTACACTCATTGGACCGCACACATCGGTATGTATTATTTCCAATAAGTTTGTAGCTCGCTCCATTATTCCAGAGAATGGAGTCTTAGTCATTTTTCCCATTAGACATGGTTCGCATCTTTCAAGTGATTCCAAATCAAGTGATTCAAGAAGTCCATCAGAATGGAGTTTCTTCATACGCTTCACTCCAATGTGACCAAGACGACAGTGCCACATGTATGTAGAATTATCATTCAATTTTATTCGTTTAGCATCTATGTTGTGAACATGTGTATCACTACTATCGAGATTCAGTAAGAATAAACCATTCATCTCAGGTGCATTACCATAAAATATATTACTCATATAAATCGAACAACCTTTATTCTCGGACTTAAAAGAGTAACTGTTGGAGATATGCCCAAGAGGCAATAATAAAGTGGTTATTATTATATCTTTATGTTTATGATAACTGTTTACATCCCATGCTATAATTGTATTATTAGGAAACACTAATACATGTGTGTTTTGTAAACATAAAAGAGTCCCTAGTAAGCCTCTTGTTAAACTAGCTTGTTGATTAATGGATGATCATGGTTTCCTGATCATGGATATTGGATGTCGTTAATAACAAGGTTATATCATTAGGAGAATGATGTGATGGACACACACCCATAGTAAGCGTAGCATAAGATCAAGTCATTAAGTTCATATTGCTGTAAGCTTTTAAATGCATAGTAACCTAATCCTTCGACCATGAGGTTGTGTTAATCACCATCACCGGATGGGTACTTTGATGACATCAAACACCGCTTCGTAACTGGGTGGTCATAAAGGTGTCATTGGGTATTCTGAAAGTATGTGTTGAAGCGCATAGACCAAGATTGGGATTTGTCCATCCATATGACGGATAGATATGCTCTGGGCCCTCTCGGTGGAATGTCATCTAATTAGCTTGCAAGCATGTGACTGGGTCACAAGGGATGACATATCACAGAACGAGTAAAGAGTACTTATCAGTAACGAGGTAGAACTAGGTATGGAGATGCTGACGATCAAACCTCGGATAAGTATAGTATCGCGTGACAAAGGGAATTGGTTTCGTATGTAAGTGGTTCAATCGCTCGCGAAGTCATCGTTGAGTATGTGGGAGCCATTATGGATCTCCAGGTCCCGCTGATGGTTATTGATAGGAGATGTGTCTCTATCATGTCTACATATTCACGAACCGTAGGGTGACACACTTAAGGTTCGAAGTTGTTTTAAGTAGATATGGAATGTGCGTTGGAGACCGAATGTTGTTCGGAGTCTCGGATTGGATTTGGGACATCACGAGGAGATCCGGAATGGTCCGGAGAATAAGATTCATATATAGGGGATCATTTTCTAAGTTAGGAAATGTTCCGGAGTGTTTGTATGAGGATTCTAGAAGGTTTCGGAATGTTCCGGAAGGTTCTAGAAGATATCTTGGAGTTTGCTTGAAAATCAAGATAGGGATCAAGGAGTACTGGTGGGTCAAGACACGGATTCGTGGGGGAGGAGGACTCCTCCTCTCTCCCCAAATTCGTTGGCCATAGAGGAGGGGAGTCCTACAAGGACTCCCCCTCCCCAGGCGCGCCTCCTCCCCTTAAATAGAAGGGCAGGGGCGCCCCCTCCACCTAGGCTCTCATAATCCCCAATCTCTGCCGCCTCTCTCCTCCACCATATTCTGCACAGGCATAGGCGAAGCCCTGCAGAATTCTCTACTCCACCACCACCACCACGCCGTCGTGCTGCTGGGATTCCGTGGAGAAGATCTACTACCTCCGCTGCTCGCTGGAACGGGGAGAGGAAGGTCTGCTTCGACTCCGCACGTGTGACCGACTGCGGAAGCGCTGCCGAATCGTGGCGCCGGAAGGATCGTCTACTTGACCAAGGGCGGAAGCGCTGCTGAAACGCGACGCCGGAAGGATCGTCTACTTGACCGAGGGCGGAAGCGCTGCTGGATCGCGACGCCGGAAGGATCGTCCACACGATCTTGAGATCGGCAAGTGATCGACTACATCAACCACGAGATCTAATCTCGTTAACGCTTTCGGATCTACGAGGGTTAGTTCCTATCTATCTCGTTGCTCATGTCTCATAGATTGGATCTTGGCTTTTATCTAGATTAGATCTAGGTTTTGTTCGTTCTTGCGGTAGAAATTTTTTGTTTTCCATGCTACGAACCCAACAGTGGTATCAGAGCCGTATCTATGCGTATATCTGTTGCACGAGTAGAACACAATGTTTTTGTGGGCGTTGATGCTTTTGTTGTCGGTGTCTTAGCGTGTACTTTGCATCTTGCGGCATGGTGGGATGAAGCGGCTCGGGCTAACATTACATGTCATCGTACATGAGACTTGCTCCACGCTTGACGTGCAACTTGCTTTGCACAAGTGGCTTTGCGGGTGTCTGTCTCTCCCACCATAGTTAAGATTCAACTTACAATGAGCATCTGACAACACTTGTATCAACGTTGTGGTCCTTGTTCGTAGGTAAGATCGGTCTTATGCGAAAGCCCCAAACCACGTAAAAATTGCAAAGAAAATTAGAGGCGTCTAACTTGTTTTTGCAGGGGTTTTGTGATGTGATATGGCCATTATGTGATTGTGATTATATTTGATGTATGCAATGATCCTTGTTGTAATATGGCAACCGGCAGGAGCCTAATGGTTGTCTTTTAATTCTGTTAAGACCTGCGTGTCTATTCATCTTGTAATAGCTTTATTCCAAGTAGTTGTAATAGTTGCTAGTGATGATGGACAACCATGAAGCGGCGCCACGGACCTTGACGCCACGCCGATGATGATGGAGATCATGTCCATGCTTTGGAGATGGAGATCAAAGGCACAAGAAGAAAGGCCATATCATATCACATATTATGAATTGCCTGTGATGTTAATCCTTTATGCATCTTGTATTGCTTAGATCGCGACGGTAGCATTATAAGATGATCCCTCTCACTAAATATCAAGTAATAAAGTGTTCATCCTTAGTTGGCACCGTTGCTAAGACTCGTCGTTTCGAAGCATCTCGTGATGATCGGGTGTGATAGACTCTACGTGTGCATACAACGGGTGCAAGCCAGATTTGCACATGCAGAAACTAAGGTTAACCTTGACGAGCCTAGCATGTACAGACATGGTCTCGGAACACAGAATACCGAAAGGTAAAGCATGAGTCATATGGATGATATGATGAACATGTTGATTGTTCGCCTTTAAAGCTACATCATCTCACGTGATGATCGGACTTGGTGTAGTGGATTTGGTTCATGTAATCACTAAAACAACTTGAGGGATGTTGTTTTGAGTGGGAGTTTATTTATAATTTGGATTAGTCGAACTCAATTTATCATAAACACAATCAAAGTGAATTTGCATAGTTTGTTGTAGTCATTGGCATCCGTTCACCACCTTACGCTTAGTTATAGTTGAGATAGTGGAACTATAGAAATTCTGGATATTTACTTTACGAACTGGTATCGTATTGTTTTGAATGTCAATTTAAAGATTATAAGTCCTATTGCAAACTTTCAGCAAACTCTATTTACTCCATGAAGTTTAATAAGTAGTATTAAATCAAGAGTAAGAATTCCAATGTTAGTATCTAAAGTATCATGTTTGCCTCCATGATTCTTGATACTCAAAAGATTGTTTTTAATATCAAGTTTATCTAAGAGCTGAAAGCAATGTTTCAGAAACCATCATATGTGAAAGGTATTCCGATATCTAAAACAATGTGTTGGTTACAACATGATAGAGTATACGTCCTCATATTTGATGAGAATTTGTGAAGGTTGGAGACGCTAGTCGTCCTAATCCTCCAAAAGGTTTTGAAAAAGAAACATTATACTCGCAATTCACCTTTATAAGCTATAGCAGCTTGATCATGAAAGATGTCATGATAAGGATGAATAGAAGATGTAAGTAAAATGTTTACTACACTAATAGATTACTAAAGAATGGATTTTTGAAAGAATGCCAAACATTTGATGAAGGTGATCCACTTCAAAGTGCAAGTCCAAAGGTATTGGTATTTGACTATACACACTTTGTACTATGTGTCATGTGAATGACACCACTATTGATGTTGATAGATTCTTTAAAAAAAAAGAATTGCTGAAAGAGAATCTATAAAATATTTGGCAGAAATTATAAGGTTGGAGATGTCCAACTTGGGTATATAGAAGATATACATGTTATGGTTGTATTCCTTGCTTGTTAAACAATGTGGTTCTCCGGTATTGGATACCGAATTGGTTGGTATGAAGTGTCATATAGGACAACGCAATTCATGAACTACAATGGCCTAAGTAACTAGCAAGAGAATAAGTGATGATGTTCATCGAAAACAAATAAAGTGTTATTGTGTTTTTCGTTGACATCAAACCTAGCCTTCAAGATTTGTTATTTTGTTCCGGTATTACGAGAACAATGGTTGTTCAAATAATTACCGTATTCCATAAAGGATGGATGAACTTTTACAAGTCTAGTGGGAGAAATCACATCCATAAACACTATTGCTAAAATGTCGCAAGACAAATGATTGAAAGATCACTTATGGAGTGACATCGTTGTTTAGATTATATTTGAAAGAAAACATAAAGAAACTCCATGTTGATGGAATTTGGAGTCTTTGATTTTGATCAATTGACGCATGTGAGACTTTCCTCGAAATAATTGAAACTCCGTCCATAGGCCAGATAGGAACGGATGACTAGCTTATTGGAAATTGTGCATGCTGATGTGCATAGTCCATTATGTGTAGCCATATGCGATGGATCTTTTTTCATATGCTTTCTCCGAAAATTTGAGTGAATATATCTGTATATTTACTTAATAAGGAGGAAGTATGAAAACATTTGAAAGTTGTTCAAAGACTTTCAAGATGAAGTTAAAAATCATTGTAACAAGAAAATAAAGAGTTTATGATTCGATCATAAAGGAAGATATTTGAGTTACATGTTTAGCAAAAACACCTAAGACTTGAGGAATTGTTCTATGATTTGTGTTTCCCGATAAACCATAGGAGTATGGCATATTCGAGAGATAAAATCAAACCATGTTTGAGATGGTAAGATCAAGGGTGTCATTTATAAAACTGCCATTATGTTTTAAAGATTAAAGTTTTAGTGACTACCGCTTTTACACTGAAAAGAGCTCTATCGTGATCCATTGAAATGACACCATATAAGTCATGGTTTGGGATAAAACCCGAATTGTCTTTTCTTAAATTTTGGTATGTTATGCATAAGTAAAATGTTTACAACCAAAGTCGGATAAGCACGTCTTTGTAGGTTATCCCAAAGAATTTGTTGGGAATTTCTCCATAACACCGAGGACAAAAGAGTTTGTTACTTGGAACGTCAAGTTTCTTGAGAAGGAATTTTTCGTGAAAAGTTAAGTGGGAGGACAATAGAACTTTGATAAGGTTGTTGAACCTTAGCTATATGTGCTAAGTAGCGCAGCGCCGGAAAGTGTCCCGGTGGCAGCCACAATGCTCATGGCTCTCGTGATTACAAAAGGTGTGATCTCGGAGATTAGAGTTCCTATAGAACCGTGTGGGTCGGTAAGAATCAAATAGTAAGATTTAATAAGCAAGTCGTTATTGTTTTGACAATGATGAACCGACTACATGCAAAGAAGCGATGATGGGCCCTGACTCCATAAAATGACTAGAAGTCATGGAATCCGTGATAGTATCCATACACGAGAAATCAAGTTTCTGAACTTTGAAGACCCTCCGGAAAGGCGTGAAGCCTATCGGTCGTGTTTGGATCTATAAAGAAATAGACATGGATGTTTCAAATCTATGAAATAGTCGACATATCGGAAAGAGTTTACGACAATGTTCAAGGAATTGACTATGATAAGATTTGATCTTTCATAGCGATATTTAGTCTGGACGGATTAATGTAGCAACCACTTCATATATTTTGGTATATGGTAGTTGAACAAACAAAACAAGTTCTTCTAATAGAATGGTTACCTAGGACGTGTACATGACACGATCCAAAGGGTTTTTGTTAATTCAAAGGATGCTAAAAGAGTATGTTAAACTTCAATAGTTGAAGTAAGCATAGCGGAGTTGGAATCTTCACCATGATGAAACTGTTAAAAGAGTTTAAATTCATCGGAGATGATGAAGATGCTTGCATTTGCAAGAAATTAAGTGGGAGCGCTGAGACATATTTCTAATACATTATGTAGAGGACATATTGTTGATTGGAAATGATGTATCTTGTATTGACACAGGTTAAGAATTTCATTTCGATGAAAGACTTAGGCATAACCCAAGAATTAGGCATCAATGTCTATATGAATAGATTGAGGCGCTAATATGGTTTTGCCAAATGTACATAGATAAGATGTTGAATGAGTTCAATATGGAAACAACAAGAAAGGTTCTTGACGCACGGAAAGGACTGAATCAAGATTCAAGTGTGTTGACACGAGATTCAAGTGTTTTGACACTTGGTGAAATCGCAAGAATATTTTGATCAATCATTCTTTAAGATGTACACATCCAGATATGTCCTATGCTCTAAATGTTATGAGCATATACCAGAATGATTCATAAGATGATCATTGGACAATAGTAAAGATATTCTTATGAGCTTTGGAAGAACTAAGAATATACCATGTATAAGTGACAAATAGTTAAAGGTAGTTCATTGTAAAGTGTTACATTGATACTAGTTTTGTCACAAGATACAAATTAAGTTTATCTCAATTTAAACTATGGGTGGCACAATGTAATGGAAAGGATGTTCCATGATGGATTTGGATGAGTTCCAAAGTTGAGACATTGTGACGGATACTACAACAAAAGGCTAAGTATATAACTGCTATAGTAGCAGCAAAGGAGGGCATTTGTGTTAAGTAGTTTGTTATCAAACTAGGTGTGGTTCAAAGTGGGCTAATACTATAAAGATACATTGTATGACAATTGTATCAACATGATTTAATCCCAAGGAACTAAAGGTCTCACCAAAGGACCAAATTTATACAATGCCATCTCATTGGAGAATGAGTAATGCGTAGAGACGCAAGGACATGCAAATACACACGGACCTGGAAGTGTCAGATCCGAAGATTATGTTTAC
Source organism: Avena eriantha (assembly GCA_910589775.1). Taxonomy (NCBI): domain Eukaryota; kingdom Viridiplantae; phylum Streptophyta; class Magnoliopsida; order Poales; family Poaceae; genus Avena; species Avena eriantha. The sequence goes on from OU342742.1 coordinate 2,319,892, forward strand.
CACTAGCAATAGTGTCTATACAACACCAGAAAGCCATAGGTGTTGAATGCACAAGTTTTTTAACTAGATTATTGACTCTAGTGCAAGTGGGAGACTGTTGGAGATATGCCCAAGAGGCAATAATAAAGTGGTTATTATTATATCTTTATGTTTATGATAACTGTTTACATCCCATGCTATAATTGTATTATTAGGAAACACTAATACATGTGTGTTTTGTAAACATAAAAGAGTCCCTAGTAAGCCTCTTGTTAAACTAGCTTGTTGATTAATGGATGATCATGGTTTCCTGATCATGGATATTGGATGTCGTTAATAACAAGGTTATATCATTAGGAGAATGATGTGATGGACACACACCCATAGTAAGCGTAGCATAAGATCAAGTCATTAAGTTCATATTGCTGTAAGCTTTTAAATGCATAGTAACCTAATCCTTCGACCATGAGGTTGTGTTAATCACCATCACCGGATGGGTACTTTGATGACATCAAACACCGCTTCGTAACTGGGTGGTCATAAAGGTGTCATTGGGTATTCTGAAAGTATGTGTTGAAGCGCATAGACCAAGATTGGGATTTGTCCATCCATATGACGGATAGATATGCTCTGGGCCCTCTCGGTGGAATGTCATCTAATTAGCTTGCAAGCATGTGACTGGGTTACAAGGGATGACATATCACAGAACGAGTAAAGAGTACTTATCAGTAACGAGGTAGAACTAGGTATGGAGATGCTGACGATCAAACCTCGGATAAGTATAGTATCGCGTGACAAAGGGAATTGGTTTCGTATGTAAGTGGTTCAATCGATCGCGAAGTCATCGTTGAGTATGTGGGAGCCATTATGGATCTCCAGGTCCCGCTGATGGTTATTGATAGGAGATGTGTCTCTATCATGTCTACATATTCACGAACCGTAGGGTGACCCACTTAAGGTTCGAAGTTGTTTTAAGTAGATATGGAATGTGCGTTGGAGACCGAATGTTGTTCGGAGTCTCGGATTGGATTTGGGACATCACGAGGAGATCCGGAATGGTCCGGAGAATAAGATTCATATATAGGGGATCATTTTCTAAGTTAGGAAATGTTCCGGAGTGTTTGTATGAGGATTCTAGAAGGTTTCGGAATGTTCCGGAAGGTTCTAGAAGATATCTTGGAGTTTGCTTGAAAATCAAGATAGGGATCAAGGAGTACTGGTGGGTCAAGACACGGATTCGTGGGGGAGGAGGACTCCTCCTCTCTCCCCAAATTCGTTGGCCATAGAGGAGGGGAGTCCTACAAGGACTCCCCCTCCCCAGGCGCGCCTCCTCCCCTTAAATAGAAGGGCAGGGGCACCCCCTCCATCTAGGCTCTCATAATCCCCAATCTCTGCCGCCTCTCTCCTCCACCATATTCTGCACAGGCATAGGCGAAGCCCTGCAGAATTCTCTACTCCACCACCACCACCACGCCGTCGTGCTGCTGGGATTCCGTGGAGAAGATCTACTACCTCCGCTGCTCGCTGGAACGGGGAGAGGAAGGTCTGCTTCGACTCCGCACGTGTGACCGACTGCGGAAGCACTGCCGAATCGTGGCGCCGGAAGGATCGTCTACTTGACCAAGGGCGGAAGCGCTGCTGAAACGCGACGCCGGAAGGATCGTCTACTTGACCGAGGGCGGAAGCGCTGCTGGATCGCGACGCCGGAAGGATCGTCCACACGATCTTGAGATCGGCAAGTGATCGACTACATCAACCACGAGATCTAATCTCGTTAACGCTTTCGGATCTACGAGGGTTAGTTCCTATCTATCTCGTTGCTCATGTCTCATAGATTGGATCTTGGCTTTTATCTAGATTAGATCTAGGTTTTTTTCGTTCTTGCGGTAGAAATTTTTTGTTTTCCATGCTACGAACCCAACAGTAACTGTCTCGCAATAAATATGATCCAGATATAATGTTCATGCTTAACGCAGGCACCAAATATCAATTATTCAAATTTAAAACTAATCCCGAAGGTAGATGTAGAGGGAGCGTGCCGACGGCGATCACAACAACCTTGGAGCCATTTCCAACGCCCATCGTCACCTCGTCTCTTGCCAGTCTTCGTTTATTCCGCAGCTCCTGTTTTGAGTTACAAATATGAGCAACCGAACCAGTATCAAATACTCAGGCACTACTACGATTACTAGTAAGATACACATCTATAACACATATATCAAATATACCTTTCTTCTTGATGTTGCCGTTCTTCAGATCCGCCAGGTACTTGGGGCAGTTACGCTTCCAGTGACCAGCACCCTTGCAGTAGAAGCACTCAGTTTCAGGCTTAGGACCAGCCTTGGGCTTCTTAGCAGGTGCGGCAGCTTTCTTGCCGTCTTTCTTGAAGTTTCCCTTGTTCTTAGGCTTGCCCTGTCTCTTGAAATTGGTGGTCTTATTGACCATCAACACTTGGTGCTCCTTCTTGATCTCCACTTCAGCAGTTTTCAGCATGGACGACAGTTCAGGCAACGTCTTGTTCATGCAGTGCATGTTGTAGTTCATCACAAAGTTCTTGTAACTTGGTGGTGGTGATTGGAGGAGACGGTGAATCCTCAACTCATTAGGAATCGATATTCCCAACTCTTGGAGCTTGTTTGCGTACCCAGACATGGTGAGCACGTGCTCGCTAACGGAGCTTCCCTCTTCCATCTTACAGTTAAAGAACTTTTCGGAGGCCTCATAGCTCTCCATGGCCGCGCGAGTCTCAGAAATTAGCCTGAGCTCCTTAATGATCTCGAACGGGTCGTGGTGCTCAAAACGCTTCTGGAGCTCCGCTTCTAAACCATATAGAATGGCACACTGAACTGTGGAGTAATGATTTTTCCGAGTGGCGTAAACATTCTTTACGTCATCGGTGGCATCATCTGCAGGTGGGTCACCTAGCGGTGCTTCGAGCACATAGGTCAACTGACCGGCCCTGAGGCAGTCCATGGAACCAGTCTGTGAATTTGCTTCCATTGTTCTTAAGCTTTTCTTTCTCTAGGAACGCATTGAAATTGATGGAGGGGGTCGCCATAATCTACAACAATTTGCAAGTAGTTTAGACTAAGTTTATGACAAATTGAGTTCAAATTTAATTCTTAAACTAACTAGGTGAACTCCCACTCAAAACAACATCCCTCACATTGTCTTAGTGATTACACGAACCAAGTCCACTACACCAAGTCCGATCTTCACGAGAGAAGATGTAGTTTCATCGGCGAACAATCTTCATGTTCATCATATCATTTATATGACTCATGCTCTACCTTTCGGTATTCCGTGTTCCGAGACCATGTCTGTACATGCTAGGCTCGTCAAGATAACCTTAGTTCCGCATGTGCAAATCTGGCTTGCACCCGTTGTATGCACACGTAGAATCTATCACATCCGATCATCACGAGATGCTTTGAAACGACGAGTCTTAGCAACGGTGCCAACTAAGGGTGAACACTTTATTACTTGATATTTAGTGAGAGGGATCATCTTATAATGCTACCGTCGCGATCTAAGCAATACAAGATGCATAAAGGATTAACATCACAGGCAATTCATAATTAGTGTGATATGATATGGCTTTTTCTTCTTGCGCCTTTGATCTCCATCTCCAAAGCACGAACATGATCTCCATCATCACCAGCATTGCGTCAAGGTCAGTGGCGCCGCTTCATGGTTGTCCATCATCACTAGCAACTATTACAACTACTTGGAATAAAGCTATTACAAGATGAATAGACACGCAGGTCTTAACAGAATTAAAGACAACCATTAGGCTCCTGCCGGTTGCCATATTACAACAAGGATCATTGCATACATCAAATACAATCATAATCACATGATGGCCATATCACATCACAAAACCCCTGCAAAACAAGTTAGACGCCTCTAATTTTCTTTGCATTTTTTACGTGGTTTGGGCTTTCGCATAAGACTGATCTTACCTACGAACAGGAACCACAACGTTGATACAAGTGTTGTCAGATGCTCATTGTAAATTGAATCTTAACTATGGTGGGAGAGACAGACACCCGCAAAGCCACTTGTGCAAAGAAAGTTGCACGTCAAGCGTGGAGCAAGTCTCATGTGCGATGACATGTAATGTTAGCCCGAGCCGCTTCATCCCACCATGCCGCAAGATGCAAAGTACACGCTAAGACACCGACAACAAAAGTATCAACGCCCACAAAAACATTGTGTTCTACTCGTGCTACAGATCTACGCATAGATACGGTTCTGATACCACTGATGGGTTCGTAGCATGGAAAACAAAATTTTTCTACCGCAAGAACGAACAAAACCCAGATCTAATCTAGATAAAAGCCAAGATCTAATCTATTAGACATGTGCAACGAGATAGATAGGAACTAACCCCCGTAGATCCGAAAGCGTTAACGAGATTAGATCTCGTGGTTGATGTAGTCGATCACTTGCCGATCTCAAGATCGTGTGGATGATCCTTCCAGCGCCGCGTTCCGGCAGCGCTTCCGCAGTCGGTCACACGTGCGGAGTCGAAGCAGACCTTCCTCTCCTTGTTCCAGCGAGCAGCGGATGTAGTAGATCTTCTCCACGGAATCCCAGCAGCACAACGGCGTGGTGGTGGTGGTGGAGTAGAGAATTCTGCAGGGCTTCGCTTATGCCTTCGTAGAAGAAAGGAGGAGGAGAGAAGCGGCAGAGATTTGGTGTTATTGAGGAGGGCCTAGAGGTGGCGCCCCTGCCCCTTTATTTAAAGGGGGGAGGGCGCCTTGGGAGGGGGATTCCTAGTAGGACTCCCCACCTCCTTGGCCGGCGGATTGGGGAAGGGGGGAAGAGTCCTCCTCCCCCACGACTCCTAGTCTTGACCCACCAGGACTCCTTGATCCCTTCCTTGGTTTTCAAGCAAACTCCAAGAAACCTTCCAGAACCTTCCGGAACATTCTGAAACCTTCTAGAATCCTCATACAAACACTCCGGAACATTTCCTAACTCAGAAAATGATCCCCAATATATGAATCTTATTCTCCGGACAATTCCGGATCTCCTCGTGATGTCCCGGATCCAATCCGTGACTCCGAACAACATTCGGTCTCCAACGCATATTCCATATCTACTTAAAACAACTTCGAACCTTAAGTGTGTCACCCTACGGTTCGTGAATATGTAGACATGACAGAGACACATCTCCTATCAATAACCATTAGCGGGACCTGGAGATCCATAATGGCTCCCACATACTCAACGATGACTTCTGTGATCGATAGAACCATTTACATACGAAACCAATTCCCTTTGTCTCGCGATACTATACTTATCCGAGGTTTGATCGTCGGTATCTCCATACCTAGTTCTGCCCCGTTACTGATAAGTACTCTTTACTCGTTCCGTGATATGTCATCCCTTGTGACCTAGTCACATGCTTGCAAGCTAACTAGATGACATTCCACCGAGAGGGCCCATAGCATATCTATCCGTCATATGGATGGACAAATCCCAATCTTGGTCCATGCGCTTCAACACATACTTTTAGAATACCCAATGACACCTTTATAACCACCCAGTTACGAAGCGGCGTTTGATGTCATCAAAGTACCCATCCGGTGATGGTGATTAATATAACCTCATGGTCGAAGGATTAGGTTACTATGCATTTTAAAAGCTTATAGCAATACGAACTTAATGACTTGATCTTATGCTACGCTTACTATGGGTGTATGTCCATCACATCATTCTCCTAATGATATAACCTTGTTATTAATCACATCTTAATGTCCATGATCAGGAAACCATGATCATCAATTAATTAACAAGCTAGTTCAACAAGAGGCTTACTAGGGACTCTTATATGTTTACAAAACACACAAGTATTAGTGTTTCCTAATAATACAATTATAGCATGGGATGTAAACATTCATCATAAACACAAAGATATAATAATAACCACTTTTATTATTGCCTCTTGGGCATATCTCCAACAATGGATCCACCAGAGTCATTGCATGTGTGTTCTTTGCACAAACCACATATGGATCCACCAATATCATTGCATGTGTGTTCTTTCCATGGACCACATATGGATCCACCAATGTCATTGCATGTGTGTTCTTTCCAAAAACCACACATGGATCCACTAGAGTCATTGCATGTGTGTTCTTTTCAAAACCACATATGGACCGACTAGAGTCATTGCATGTGTGTTCGTTTCCACAAACCACATATGTATCCACTAGACTAATTGCATGTGTGTTATTGTCACAAACCACATATGGATCAACCAACGTCATTGCATGTGTGTTCTTTTCACAAACCACATATGGATCAACCAATGTCACTGCATGTTTGTTCTTTCAACAAACCACATATTGATCCACTAGAGTCATTGCATGTGTGTTCTTTTCACAAACCACATATGGACCCACTTGAGTCATTGCATGTGTGTTCTTTCCACAACCCAGCACTAGAGTCATTGCACGTGTGTTCTTTTCACAAACCACACAAGGATCCCCCAGAGTCATTGCATGTGTGTTCTTTCCACAAACCACACATGGATCCACCAGAGTGATTGCACGTGTGTTATTTTCCAAAACCACATATGGATCAACAAATCTCATTGCATGTGTGTTCTTTTCCCAAACCATATATGGATCCACCAATGTTATTGCATGTGAGTTCTTTCCATGAACCACATATGGATCCACCAATGACATTGCATGTGTGTTCTTTCCACTAACCACACATGGATCCACTAGAGTCATTGCATGTGTGTTCTTTGAACAAACCACACATGGATCAACCAGTGTCATTGCATGTGTGTTCTTTCCACAAACCACATATGGCTCAACCAATGGCATTGTATGTGTGCTATTGTCACAAACCACATATGGTTCAACCAATGTCATTGCATGTGTGTTCTTTCCACAAACCACATATGGATCCACTAGAGTCATTGCATGTGTGTTGTTTTCACAACTCACATATGGACCCACTAGAGTCATTACATCATGTGTGTTCTTATACTAAAAGAAGCACTAGAGTCATTGCATGTGTGTTCTTTACACAAACCACACATGGATCCACCAGAGTCATTGCATGTGAGTTCTTTCGACAAACCACACATGGACCCACAGAGTAATTACATGTGTGTTATTGTCACAAACCACATATGGATCCTCCTCCATCATTACATGTGTGTGATTTCCACAAACCACATATGGATCCACTAGAGTCATTGCATGTGTGTTCTTTTCACAAACCACATATGGATCGACTAGAGTCATTGCATGTGTGTTCTTTTCACAAACCACATATGGATCAACAAATGTCATTGCATGTGTGTTCTTTTCAGACAACCATATATGGATCCACCAATGTCATTGCATGTTCCATGAACCAGATATGGATCCACCAATGTCATTGCATGTGTATTCTTTCCACTAAGCACACATGGATCCACTAGAGTCATTGCATGTGTGTTCTTTTCACAAACCACATATGGATCAACCAATGTCTTTGCATGTGTGTTCCTGTCGTGAACCACATATGGATCCACTAGTGTTCATTGCATGTGTGTTCTTTCCACAAACCACATATGGATCCACTAGAGTCATTGCATGTGTGTTCTTTTCACAAACCACATATGGATCCACCAATGTCATTGCATGTGTGTTTTTTCCATGAACCACATATGGATCCACCAATGTCATTGCATGTGTGTTCTTTCCACTAACCACAAATGGATCCACTAGAGTCATTGCATGTGTGTTCTTTTCACAAACCACATATGGACCCACCAGAGTCATTGCATGTGTGTTCTTTTCTAGAAACCACATATGTATCCACTAGAGTAATTGCATGTGTGTTATTGTCACAAACCATATATGGATCAACCAATGCCATTGCATGTGTGTTCTTTCGACAAACCACATATGGATCAACCAATGTCATTGCATGTGTGTTCTTTCTACAAACCACATATGGATCGACTAGATTCATTGCATGTGTGTTCTTTTCACAAACCACATATGGACTCACTTGAGTCATTGCTTGTGTGTTCTTTCCACAAACCAGCACTAGAGTCATTGCATGTGTGTTCTTTTCACAAACCACACATGGATCCACCAGAGTCATTGCATCTGTGTTCTTTCCACAAACCACACATGGATCCACTAGAGTGATTGCATATGTGTTATTTTCACAAACCACATATGGATCAACAAATGTCATTGCATGTGTGTTATTTTCACAAACCATATATGGATCCTCCAATGTCATTGCATGTATGTTCTTTCCATGAACCACATATGGATCCACCAATGTCATTGCATCTGTGTTCTTTCCACTAACCACACATTGATCCACTAGAGTCATTGCATGTGTGTTCTTTTAACAACCCATATATGGATCAACCAGTGTCATTGCATGTGTGTTCTTTCCACAAACCACATATGGATCAACTAATGGCATTGCATGTGAGTTATTGTCACAAACCACATATGGCTCAACCAATGTCATTGGATGTGTGTTCTTTCCACAAACAACATATGTATCCACAAGAGTCATTGCATGTGTGTTCTTTTCACAAACCACATATGGAACCACTAGAGTCATTATATGTGTGTTCTTATGCTAAAACCAGCACTAGAGTCATTGCATATGTGTTCTTTTCACAAACCACACATGGATCCACCAGAGTCATTGCATGTGTGTTCTTTCCACAAACCACACATGGATCCACCTGAGTAATTGCATGTGTGTTATTGTCACAAACCACATATGGATCCTCCTCCATCATTGCATGTGTATTCTTTCCACAAACCACATATGGATCCACTAGAGTCATTGCATATGTGTTCTTTTCACAAACCACATATGGACCCACTAGAGTCATTGCATGTGTGTTCTTAGACTAAAACCAGCACTAGATTCATTACATGTGTGTTCTTTTCACAAACCACACATGGATCCACCAGAGTCATTGCATGTGTGTTCTTTTCCACACACCACACATGGATCCACCAGAGTGATTGCATGTGTGTTCTTTTCACAAACCACATATGGATCAACAAATCTCATTGCATGTGTGTTCTTTTCACAAACCATATATGGATCCACCAATGTTATTGCATGTGTGTTTTTTCCACAAACCACACATGGATCCACCAGAGTCATTGCATGTGTGTTCTTTCCACAAACCACACATGGATCCACAAGAGTGATTGCATGTGTGTTCTTTTCACAAACCACATATGGATCAACAAATGTCATTGCATGTGTGTTCTTTTCACAAACCATATATGGATCCACCAATATCATTGCATGTGTGTTATTTCCATGAACCACATATGGATCCACCAATGTCATTGCATGTGTGTTATTTCCACTAACCACAGATGGATCCACTAGAGTCATTGCATGTGTGTTCTTTCCACAAACCATGTCACTACTAGAGAAAGGCTTATAGCCTCCAGGTGGTTAGTGACAGGCAAAAATGTGCCTGTCACTAGTAAGTGTTACTTGCAACAAGAAAGGATATGCCTGTCACTGGTACAAAACACTAGTGACGGGCGTATAAAAGTGACTGTCACTAGTATTTTTTATCGAGACAGGCATAATGAAAAAAATTACTTAGTGACATGCATCTATAAATGCCTGTCACTGGTAATGCTCTGGTTAGTGACGGTCTTAAAACATACCTGTCACTAGTATTTTTCATGGACCCGGGTTCAAAGGGTGCATAGATGAGTTCGAAAGAGATGAAATCCATGCATTGCGTCATGCACTACAAGAAATATCATTGTAATATCTATATTTTAACCTAGATATACACATATGTGTTGCACGCTACATTGGTTCTATTTTTCTATTGTATATACTCCAACTATGGAGCATAAATTCTAAGTATTCACAAAAAATCTATATCTATATACTAATAAAGTTTAAAGTGTCTTTTAAGGATTCTTTTTTACACGGTTTTACCCCAGATGTTTTAGAATTATTACAGGTTTTGCTAAGTGAAAGTAATGTGTTGGTGCTCCCGTCCCGTGGAAATAAAAAATACCCGATCCTAGACATCCCAGAGTTCTCCATCCCTAGCTAGGGATGGCAATGCGGCCCCGAAACCCGCTAACCCGACGGGTACCCGCCTTAAATGGGGTGGGTCTGGTAAAAAACTAGACCCGTCAAATTAAATGGGGCGGGTATGGGGTGCTGGACTCGAACCAGTAGACCCATAGACCCGGTATGACATAGAACTTGTCCCCAATAGTCATTATCTATGGTCAAAATTATAGCCTCACCTATCGACCCATGGCCGAACCACCGGCCAAACCACCCCCACCGGCCCACACGGCCACGCCTGACGAGTCTCACCCTCCCACACCCCCGACCTCCATAATCCCACCTCTCTCTGTCGCGCCGCCTCCAGCGAGCTTGTTGCGCTGCCGCCGCCATGGGTACCCATCGGGTCCGGGTACCCGGCGGGTCCATCATGATTCTTGGGAAGAGACATCAGCAATAATTCACCTTGGACAATTTATTTGTGAAAATGCATGTATATTTAAATCGCACATAAAAAATCTGGTCAAGTTTTCATTGTGAATATGGATTCCTTTGTTATAAGAGAAGCTAAACCTTATTTGGCCACTACAGGAGCAACTATTAATGATCATTATGGAGAAATCCTTTACAAGGGAAATAGGTTAGTTACGTTTATATATGAAAAATCGAGATCTAGTGACATAACGCAAAATCAAGACCCGACTATATAAATGGGGCGGGTATGGGGCGCGGACCCAGCCCCGAACCCGGCGGGTGCTATCCCTATCCCTAACACATTGCTAGAAAAAATTCCCATCGCTCACGCAGCCCCAATCCACCCGCGCTGCCGGCCGGTGCACTGTGCGCATCTAGTTCCCCAGAAGGTGGAAGGTGTCGCGTGGGTACTCCGTCCGCCTGCCCGTACCTGTGTTCTTGCCCCCGCTCCTCCGAATTCTACAGCCATGTGCTCGCACATTCGGACGGCCTCGATGGGGACCTCGCCGACGGTTTGGACTTGGGAGCAGGAGCGAGACGAGAGGAGGGCCACGAGGAGGAATCGGAGGCGGAAACGATGCTAGCCTCTTCCCCATCTCGATCCACGGGCGGGCAGCGCACTGGGTCAACCCACCTCGACCAATACTCGGTGATGCAAGACACGGGCTGACGCTGCCGTGTTGACGTCGGGGAGAGACATCAAGGGGAAAGAGAGCGCAAAGGGGAGAGAGTGGCCATCGATCCGTCGTGTTCTCATGACGGATCTCATCCATGTGGCACTCCATCTTGACGGATTCATGCTAGCTTGCGCAGGTTTTGGTTCTTCCTCCTTTACTATTCTATCTACAACAATCTATTGCTCGTCTACTCCCGGTCATCACGGACATGCATCGGTGGCGCGTGTCCACCGGCCGCGGATGCATGCAGATTGACTCTGGTTTGTCGTCTGAGTTATTGTCACTTATGAACACCCGATGTTGAGAGCTACAAAATTGTTCAGTTTATGCATCTCTTCAGTCTTTGCTGGTGTAATCTGTCTTTGTAGTGTGGCGGTTTAGTCATTCCATTTTAATCTATTTTCAGTACTAGCAGTTGCAACTATGGGAAATCATAAAAATCATATTGGGAAGCCAGTCATTTTCTACAGTCGGTTCAATTTGTATTGTTATACCTTTAGCATAAAAAAAATTGTAGTTATGCCTGACTGCCTGACCAATACTTCTAATTTCATATGACGGTGGTGCTGAAGGATCGGCAAGACATGCTCTTCTGGCGTCGCTTTTGTGAAATTGCTAGATTGTTGACAAGAACGTGTGACTGCATGAATGATACGTCTATTTTGCATCAAGAGAAATAGTCACATTATTTCAATGCATACTAAAATATGTTTTGCAATTGAGTATTAACTTTTTGAAACTTCAGCTTTACCTTTATTTATTTCGGTTGTGCCTTTTAGCTATGTAATTATCTCAATCTAGTAAAGAACTACCTACTTATTTTTTGTATGATAATTTCATATATTTTCCAGTGGATCACTTAGTGGGCTAGCTAGAAATCAATACGCATCTTATGCACAGGTCTAGCAATGAGCAGTATAGGAGCAACTACCATGCAGACGGGTCAGCGGCGACCGCCGCCGTGAGTGACGCCCTTGCATGTCCAGTACCGATGCGAGTGCTTGCCTCTGGAAAGGAAGGATGTCCATTATTTGATTGAATTTGATGGCAGGTTTTCCACACTACTGTACCCGTACAACTATACTAGAACTACGGTGGAGCCATGCCCATTTATACTATGTGGGACTGCTTCTCTTGATGCAAAGTGCAGTCAATCAATACACTGTGATTTATGTAAGGTTATTGATTTTGAGCTACTTCTATTATGTCTTACACGATATGTGTCATGGAGCCTTAGGGAGAGGTAGCAGCGCAGGTGGCGGCGTAACGAGATGGTAGAACAAGAAGCCACAAGCGGTGACACATCAGCCGTAACAATCAGCAGCTGTACTACCAGAACACATCAGTCTTAACAATCAGTAGGTGTACTACCGGAAGGTATTAATTCCTCCTGTTTTGACGAGTTATATCAAGCCTATAACTGCTTGTTCTCATGCAATGTTTCAAAAGAACTCTAGGAACATTGACACAAGTGTTAAATTGCTGAATAAGTGTTATATTTTCTGCCCCATGCAGATGAATGTTGAAAGCCTCAAGTTGGGTGGTGCTGCGCACGAGCTATGATCTAAAATGATATATTGTATGCCTTCTGCTATTGGTCTGCTGCCTAAATCGGAGGTTGTTCCATGTGAGAGTCTATTTAGGATGCGATTTTCTAGCTAGCAGCTAGAGCTTATGAGTCATGGGAAGTAGAGAGTGGAGGCTTTGACATTTAACATGAGTTGGATGATTTGAATTTAAGGTGTTGGTTGTTTTGGAACATCAAACTTGTTTTGAATATTGTGCTTGTAGGGGTTCCGCGCATAAAGACAATAAATTTTACTCTACGCCCCTAAACCCCTGAAGCTTCTAGGACCTATCTATTAGTAATACAGTAACAGGACGTGCTTTTCGCGAACTTACCCTTGAAGACCGAAAAGCGTTGTCCACGCTCAGGAGAGCGTGGTTGATGTAGACGAGCCGAAGCCGACCTCAAGGTCGTGATAAAGTCCTTGCGCTCCTTCTGGCTCCAACGACTTGAGTGCCTCAAGTGCGACACCTTGCGGGTAGTTACACACGTCCGGTGCCTGACGATGACTCCCGCTTCCCCGATCCAGCAGCAGTTGCGGAAGTAGAGCTCCCGGATCCGAATCCCGCAGCACGACAGCGCTCCGCGGTGAAGATGTCTCTCGCTCGCGCAATCCAAACTTGGGACCACGGTCACGAGAGAGAGAGAGAGGGGGAGAGAGAAAATATCAATTGGAGGTCCTCTAAAAAGTGGAGAGACCTTTATTGATTATTGGTGTATTTTGCTAGGCCAAATACCCCACTTTATATAGGGGAGGAGGGGATAGACCCTCCCTCAAAGACCCCGGGTGGGACTATAGGAGAGGAGGGGGAGGAGGTGGCCGTCGGCCACCTAGTGGGCCCAGCGGGGGGGCTAGGCCCAGCCGGCCTCCCCCTTGGCCCTTTCTCCCTCTCTCCTTTCCCCTAATGGGCCCTCCCCCTCCGGAATTGGCCCATTAAGCCTTTTTGACCTTTAATTGATGTTCTCTTTATTAAATAATTATGAATAAACGATTAAATCAATATTTAACATTCATTGACATATTATTCGACCTCTGTAGCTATGGAATAGCTTCCACCTCCACTCTGGACATCCTCCGGACATACCAAAACCCTTCCGGTTTTCTCCCTTCTTTTCTTCGGCGATTCTACCGATCCTATAAACACTCTCTAAGCATCATCAAGCCCTTAAGCGTGATACCCCATGGTTCGGGAACACTCTAGACATGGTCGAGACACTCCCGCACCAATGATCGACAGAGGGACTTAGATGGCCATGTGACCCCTGTGCGTTCCACAAAGATCTTTCGTCGTTTGAACCGGGACAGTCATGTCTTATTCCCTTTGTCACTCGATACTTGCATTACCCGAGATCTGACCAATGACATCACCATGTCGTGTTCAATCTCGTTACTGAACAATGCTACTTAACTCATTCCGACAAGTGATATCCTCGTGATCTAATCACACGCTGCGCAGCTATTGGATATAACTTCTTCGAGTGGGCCCTTGAGTATCTTTCCGTCACATGGACAGACAAATCCCGCTATTGACATATATTGCCTCTACGGTTTCCTCCGAATACCTGAACACACATTTATAACCACCATTTTACTAGATGGCGTTTGATGCTATCTAAGCACTCTCAGGAGACAATGATTGATATAGCCTCACGGTCTAAGGAACAGTCTACGAGGATCCATTTCTAATCATCGTAACTTGAACTTCGTGACATGATCGGGTCACGATGTTTAGGTTGGGTATTGGTTCATCATCTCATTCTCCGAATGAGATGACCTCATTTCCAACTGGCATAAATGCCACATGATCTGGAAACTTGATCATCTGTTGCCCAATGAACCAGTGACTAGAGTTTCACTGGGAACCCCTGGTTGTTTGTATATCACACGTGTATTGATGTTTCCACTCAATACAGTTATAACATGATATAAAACTTAATCATAAACTATATGAAATATGATAATAGTCCTTACTACTATTTGTCTCTAGGGCATATTTCCAACAGTCTCCCACTTGCACTAGAGTACAAATACACTAGCTGCATTTGTTCTCAATCATTGGCACCATGTTACCGGTACCCTGAATATGCTTGCTCATGGGAGAGGTTGAGTCTTGGGTCTGTACTTTACAGTCCCAAATCCTTTGCAACTTACTAATGTCACCTTAATTGACATTAATACTTTATCATCACATGATATCATCTTTGTGTATGCATCGTCGTTATGGCAGCAGAACGAGGCCTGATTCCAGGAGCCTACAGTGACGTTAGATCAACCTCGAGGGCTTTCTCATGGGCACTGTGCCCTGGGACACATCATTCTACGTTAAAAGTGAACTAGCCCCGCCATAGCATTATACAACACTTTAGAAGGTACCCTTATCTATTATTATAAATGTATTCATCAAAACTCCCGTGCACTCTGTGCAACTTTCGATGTTTTGTTCACCTCACTTCCTACTTGACTTTGATTGGTATCTACAGGAGTTTCCAACATATTCCCTTATCACATAACTCTTTATGCTTTAAGATATGTCATCCTTTATGGATTTGGAAAACATGTCTACAGTTCTCTATTAGACACTGTGGACAAACTTAGCTCAGCGTTCTGTGATTCGAACTTAATCACTTTTAAACGTTCTTTGTTGGATCACATATTATGTTAAGTTAACATCAAGGTT
The DNA here is from genome assembly GCA_910589775.1 of Avena eriantha. Taxonomy (NCBI): domain Eukaryota; kingdom Viridiplantae; phylum Streptophyta; class Magnoliopsida; order Poales; family Poaceae; genus Avena; species Avena eriantha. Next base: position 2,335,317 of record OU342742.1, read on the forward strand.
TTCTAAGATAGAACCTATGTCTAAACATAGTGGATGATGACCATCCTTTCTTTCTTTTAACCATTGATGTTAAACTTAACGCTATTCCTAATTTGAGTCATTAAGGACTAGTTCCTTAATTAACTTCTATTCTGAAACCCTTTTCAGAATCCCTAAAGAAATACTATATAATATCATAATACAACTATTATCAACTTCTACATCCTATAAATCATTATTTATAAGTATTTGCACTTTCATCCTTCACATATTTAAGAATTACTCCTATAAGCTCCCACCCAAAATATGTTCCTACATATTTGAATTTGAGTCTTATATTGCTCGCACTTAAAAATATGTCAATCACATATTGTTTCAGGAAGACTTTCATAGCTCCCACTCAATTTTATGCAAATTGCATACCTCCTTTACTATTTTGAATAACTTCAAAATCCTTTTATCAAATATCAAACTTGGAGATTTATCATGAGATACTAGTACTCTACTATTTTTAAATCCAATTGACATTTAGCACACATGAATCATATTCATTTGAATTTGTCCAATACTTGACGAATTGTGCTTTTGTCATTCACCCCTTTTTCCTACTATGGCTTTGCAGTCATTTGGGAAAATTCCAAGTAACTCCTTTTACTTGTGAGATTCAGCAATGAATTACTTTCTAATCTCAAGGGAAGTTTGCTTCTAGGATTTCTCACAATTCCAGTTTACCATTATTTCCTTTGTATTTCGTAGGTATGTCATATTCCAAAAATGATGACAAGTGATTCACAAATGTTTCCATACAAGATATGTATTTACATTTTGATTCCTACTTCATATAGTGAAAAAACAATAGTGGAGGGGAAAAACACAATGATCAAAATCATTGATTCTTTCCTTCTATAAAGAGAATCGTTCAGGAACGCTGTCCGTTGCACTTCTCAACACTCTGATGCAGGGTTTTGAATCCTCATCGTGTTTTACACTATTTTCCATTTTCTCCATAATTGAGAAACTTCGCTAGAGGTGAGCTTTCTCAAGAATGCACCAAAATCCAAGCAATACGAATCTTGCTTTCCTTTTGGTTGAGCTATGGGGTTCGTATTCAAAGTTTCCAATGAATACTCTACAAGGACTTATTCGCTATTGTTTTGGTTATATCGAATAGCCCCAAAACATTCACGAATTCAAATGGTTCACTACATTCTAATTGAGTGCTAACTATTTCTAAGATAATGGTCTCTACATCTACACTACAACGATTTATTTGGTGCCTTCTATTCAACCCCTTTGATATCTAATATCACATTGTGGTGCTTTGCATTTTGACGTTTCAAAACACTTTGCATGCCACAATTTTCTTTTATGCCATTCTTATAAGTTCGAATTTCATTACTATTGATCAAATCAGAGTAATTGGATTCTCTTTTATATTTATACCCTTTGTTGATGAAACACTTTGATCAGATCAAATAGTTTCATATTCATGTTTCCTTTGGTAAACTTACTTTACACATTTAAACAATCATATAATGATAATTACCATTTTCGTTTAAAACACAATACATCGAATATGTATTTACTTTTAACAATTCATCAAACACTTTGTATTCAAGTAATACACGGTGTTCAAGTTATTTTTTCGAACTTAGGCATGATTTATGTGTGACAAGATATCGAATGACTTTCACATATTATCACATAACTTTGAATTCAAACAATGGTTTCATTCATTAATGAAATATCATTAAGTTGGGTATTTTAAACAAGGCATTTTTAATGTTTTACAAATGTTCATGCATTATCAATTAGTTTCAAACAACAAGGATAATTCACACATAATCGAACAAGATATGAACACGAATAGAAATCATTCATAAAAGCAGAACAACTGTTTGTTACAAACTCATATGAATAACTGTCTCACGAAGTGTGAGACACACTAAAGAAGTTCAAATCTCTCTTTTACATTAATCATCCTAAAATGCAAACTAAATGATAAATGTCGAGGGAGTGTGTCATCGGCCATCATCATCATGCTCGCCATCAACACGCAATGTCACCTCCTCTCTGGCAAGCACCTCTCATGCAGAAGGACCTGTTTTCAGTAAAACAGAACAAGTATCAGATATACTTAACACTACAATGTGTTTGCAAGATTATAACATTTATAAAACTATATATCAAATATACACCTTTGTCGTTGACGACTCTAGCGACGTTGGGTTCATCTATCACATTTCTGAAATGTGATATGATCTCGAGGAAATCCAGTGTTTCCGTGTTGCCTCTCATAACGCAGATCTTGACTTGTGCTTGGAAGCTTGGAGGAAGCGACCGCAGCACAACTCCCATCGCAAATGATCTGGAGAACCAGTTGTCCAGGTAGTATGCCAGAATCATGTACGCATCATAGAGGCGCAATAAGTGCTCATCCAGTGAGGAGCCCTCCTCCATCTTTATGGAGAGGAAGTCCCCATCAGCTCATACTCCCACATGCGCACTTGTTCCACGAAATGTGCTCTCAGATGTGTCATGACCATCCGGGGCTTGAGACTCCCCACCATTGGCCATAGCCCATCCTCCATTCCGAGGCACATGGTCACTGATATGAATGTGGCCATCACACAACGACAATAACGCAAATCCCGCTGCTCCTGGGTCTCATGAGAATAGGATGACTCCAAATACATCTCGCAGGTCATGTAGTCAACTACATTGTTCTCCCCAAGGAGAGCAAATAGGCGTATAACCCATGCAGAAAGGTTGGATCCATCTAACTTGAGCTTTTCTCCTTTTAACCAATCATCGATAGGAAAGGTAATCTCGGGAAGAACCATTTTCTACATTTATAATTGCAAAAGGAATTTAGACTAAGTTTATAATTAAATGAGTTAATAATAACTCCATTCAGAAACACCTATCCCCAAAAGGGTTCCTAGTGATAACACGACCCCTATCAGCCACATCTCCCCCGATCATAACGGCCATCAATGTGGGTTCAAGGGTGGACGCTAAACGTTGGTCACATCATTCATGCGACTCGTGCTCGATCTTTCGACCATCCGCGTTCCGAGGCCATGTATGTAGATGCTAGGCTCGCCAACTCAACCTTAGTGCATTCGCTGTGCAACATGGCTTACACCCACCGTATGCGAACGTAGATATGTATGACACCCAGGCCTGTAACCCTGGATCGCATCATATCGAAGAACTTTCTTGGTGGTGCACACTAAGGGGGAACACAATTCTTGGTAATTTTAACAAGGATCATCTTATTAGGCTACCGTCGAGTATCTAATACTAGCACACAGTAAGACATACAAACAATAACATTGAATGTAAATGCTATGTGATATGGTCCTTCATGTCATGATCTCCATCCGTCGTCACTAGGTTCTGGCGCCGTAGACACCAGGGTACCGGTGTCATTCCGGCGTGGTAGTTTGTCATTACCGTGACTGTCTACTACTATGCAACAAAAGGTAATTACTTTAACTTTGCCACCACCATATCACAAAGCAACGCCTCCCTACAAAACAAAGTTAGACGCCTCTACTTTATCTTTGCATGTTTTACGTGGTAGAATGGGATTTCGCACAAGAACTGTTCTTACCTACAAACTTTCAGCACAACGTTGATCAAGTAGTTGTCTCTACTACACCCCTTTCGGGGCCCTTCGTTGCAAATGGTATACCACTAATGCGAGAGAGACAGACATCCCCCTAAGCCACTTTATACGGTACAAGCCGTATGTCACACGGGGACCAGTCTCGCGAATGAACGCGTAAAGTCTGTTGGGGGCCGCTTCATCAAGCATTACTGCGGTATACACAAGTACACGTGGGAGGGTAATGATGTGCTCGTCGTTCGACGTAGAGCTCGTTGGGAACCCCAAGAGGAAGGTACAATGAATGCATCAGCAAGTTTTCCCTCAGTTATGAAACCAAGGTTTAATCGAACCAGTAGGAGCAAGGAAACACCCCAAAGGTGTTACTAGCTGAGCTTTGGCAGGGCGCACTACCGGTGCTAGTAGCAACGTGGAGACCTGCACAACACAACCACAGAACTTTGTCCCCAACTTGCGATGAGGTTGTCAATCTCACCGTGTTTTGCGGAAAACAAAGGATTAAACGTATCGAATGGAAAGAAGTAAAAGTTTGCAGAAAGTAAACACAAAGCAGTAAAAGATTGTAGATTGTATGTAAAGAAAAAGGACCGGGATCCATAGTTCACTAGAGGTGGCTCTCCTTAAGATAGATAACATGATGGGTGAACAAATTACAGCGGGGTAATTGACAAACACCGAGAAAGCAATACATGCATATACTTATCATCTTGACTCCTCTGAGACTTGATTGGGCATTACAACATAATACATAGACTGCCATCCAACTGCATCTATGACTAATAATCCACCTTCAGGTTATCATCTGAACCCCCTCCAGTATTAAGTTGCAACCAACAGATTATTGCTTTACGAACTGCATGTAAAGTAAACAATACGATTGTTCTATGAACAAAGGATTGTTGTTTTCTCCCTAGTAGCAACAGCACATCTAGTACCTTAGAGATTTCTGTCACTTCCCCAGATTACCAGAGGCATGAACCCACTATCGAGCATAAATGCTAACTCTTGGAGTTGCTAGCATCTACTTGGCCAAGATAGCTACTAACAACGGAAAGCATGCAAGATCTCAAATAACAAAGACATGATAGAATCAATAATCAATCTGAAATAGCATCTCAATATCCATCGGATCCCCGCAAACACAACATGTATGGATTACAAAAAGATGATCTTGATCATGAACGGAGCTCACAAGATCTAAACATGAAAGCACAAAGGAGGAGAAACCAGCCATCTAGCTCCTACATGGATCCGTAGTCCAAGGATGAACTACTCATGCATCACACCGGAGGCTTGCATGGTGATGAAGAAGGCCTCCAGGGTGAATTCCCCTCTCCGGCAGGGTGCCGGGAAGAGCTTCAGATCCCTCCCGATCTAGGGATGGAGATGACGGCGCTACAGACTCTTTCGTGGATTTTTGATCAGGTACCTAGGGTTTTCGTTACGAGGGCAACTTATAGGCGGAAGGAGAGGCTGAGGGGGTGCTGGGAGCGGCCACACCACCCCCTGGCGTGGGCCAGGCCTGGCCGCGTGGCCAGGTGGTGTGGTGGCTCCCTGGCCCTTCTCCGTCTCGTATTCTGGCACTTGATCCCTTCCGGAAAAATAGGCACTTTGGCTTTTGCCCCGTCCAATTCCGAGAATATTCATTTTCTGACTTTCCTGGAACCAAAAACAGCAAAAAACAGGCAGCTGGCACTGTGGCTCTTGTTAATAGGTTAGTCCAAGAAATCATATGAAAAGTACTCCAAAGTTGGAACAAAACACAAGAAAGTGGATAAAACTAAGCATGGAACATCAAAAGTTATAGATACATTTGCAATGTATCAACATCCCCAAGCTTAACTCCTGCTCGTCCTGGAGTAGGTAAGTGATAAAAAGAAATAATTTTTGAGGTGACATGCACCATCAAAGACTTGATCAAAGTTTTTGCAAAACTCGAAGCTGGGATCATAATATTTCAATCATAACATGAAAGACAAAGTTCTAGCAATAAGAAAAGAAACTATGATGCAACATGAAAAGGCACAAACAAAAGATTCATGAATAACAATGCTTTGCAAGACGTTTGTTTGTTTCACATAAAGAAAACATAGCATAATAGTATTCAGCTTGTCCCTCAATAGAGTAGCAAATATAAATGCATAGGACACCTTCAAAGTTCATAAGAGTGACTAGATACAATAGTTTCAAACAAGCAATAACAAGTTATGCATCAATCAACTAGTCTTGGGACAATGCACATAGAACTAAGAATGGCCACTATGCTCTCAAAGTAGGTGCATAAAGATAGAAGATGGAGACTCAATATAATGGTGGAAGAAAGGCCTTTTATAAAAGGAAGTAGGGATTCAAGTCTCATAAAGAGCTTCCAAAAATTATGGTACTTATAGCTTTCAGCTCTCATTGCCCCTATCATAAGCATCTTGAAGGTGATAAGATTAAAGTGACACAACTAAGAGGATATGCTTGACAAGTTATAAACCGAAATCTCATGCCACTTACTTACGAAGACCGATCCTCATGCTACTCAACTTCAGTCACGAGTAAGCTCTTGTCATTGTAAGTATGTGTGTATCATTAAGAACCGCCAACAGGGTACCCCTTGCACATGATACGGGAGCTTTCCCATAATCAAAATGACAAGGCAAGCAGACAATGAGCATCTCAGCGATCTTTTTATTTGCTATTTGCATAGGTTTTTATTGAGGATGCTTCATAGAGTGCTCATTATGGTGATGCTGCAAGTTTCCACCATGATTAGGCATGGCTTAGGCTAGTGGCCCAGGCATTTCTCTAACACACATATGTGGCATCCTGCTAAAACCACTACTAGAAAATCGCTGTGTTTTTGTGTTGCGCATCATCATGACCGCATGCTCATGTCATCATGCCACATTGCATTTGAGCATCGTCATGTCATCATGCATTTGTTTGTCTAAAACTATTTTCTAAAAGCCTAGTTTTGTTTTCTAAAATATCCCCCGTCTTTATTTAAATTAAAACCCTAGTCTTTTTTGAATATAAAATCTATTTACCAAAGCCTCTCAAAAAATAAAACAAATAAAATAAAAAGTTTTAGTGGGGGAGGCAGCCGCCGGCCAGGCCCAAAAGCCCAGCCAGCAGCCACCTACCACCCCACAAGAAGACCCTAGTCTAACCCTAACCCCACCTACCACCGTCGCCAGCCGCCATGCACCGCGCGCGCAGCGACCGAACCCACCCCACCTCCTCACGCCCACACAGCACACCGCACACAACATGCTACCGTTCCCAGCCCCTGCCCGCACAACACCCACGCACGCATCGCCAGCCTGGCCCCACCCCGCCTCGATCGTGATCCCCATCCCTGATCCCCACCTGCACCAGCCCCGCTCTCCGCGCACGCCCAGCCGCCAACCCACCACGCCCTCGCCACACGCCAACCCACCCCGCACTCCCGCGCACCTGACCCGGTCCACCCCATCGCACGCTGCCGACAACCGCGATCCCCGCGCCCGGCCCCACCACCATCTCTCTCTCCCTCGATGGAATCCCCACCCGCACCTCGCGATCCCTCTGCCTCGCCCGACCCGTTCCGGCGTCCTCCCTGCGCGCCTCGGCCGGTATCCCTCTCCCTGCCGCCACCTCGCGAGGCCTCCTCGCCGCCCTCTCCTCCTGCAGCTCCCTACCCCGGGGCCTCACACCGCCGGCTCGGCATCGCCCCGCCGCGACCCTCCTCGCCCGGATCTCCAGCAGCGCCAGCGGCGCGCCTGGCCTCCCCTTCCCGCTCGAGCTCACCTCGTCGCCGCCTGCTGCCGAGCTCACCGGCGCCCTGCCGCAGGTGCGCCCGCCGTTCGCCGTCCTCTGGCCTCATCTTCCCCGCGACCGCTGCGCGTCGTCGCCTCCACCCACGTCGCCGCTGAGCCGAGCTCCTCTTAGCCGCGTCGTGCCGCTTCACCCCGGCCTGTCCTCGACCTCCCGCCTCCAGCCGCCTCCCTTCGACCACCTCCCTCTCGCCTCCGGCCGTCGCCCCTGCTTCGACCCGGGCCACGCCGCCTCCTGCGAGCCTGCAAAGCCCTCTGCCTTACCCCCCGTCATCTTCGTTTCCCCGCCGTGACGCCGGTGATCCCTCGTCTCCGCCGCGTCAAGTGCCTCCTCCTCTGCAGCTCCTCGTCGAGCGCCGCCTTCCCGCTGTTCCTCCTTTGGCACGCAGCCGGCCTCGCCCGTGCCCTACCGAGAGGCACCAGTTCTGCTGCGTGTGTTGTTGCCGCTGCTTCCCCTGTGTTGTGCTCGTGTTAGTACCCAAACAAGACACAGCCTCCTCTCACCAACCATTTGTGTCTGTTCTGTCTCGTGTAAGTCCCCTCCCGTGCGTTGTGTTATCTCCCCAACAGAAGGTTATTGCAAGCCTCCCGAAGTCGACAAGAACATCACTATCCACCAGGGCCAATTCAAGGTCATCACCGACAATCGAAGCCGGAACCTCCAGATCTCCTTGCGGATAGAACCACAAGATTGCCTTCCTGGGTCCGGTGGCCGAGGACCGAAGATTCCCGGACATCAAGATCTACCTCTGACCTGATGACTTAGAAGGCCGCCGACACGGGAAATCCGCAAGGCCTTCGAGGTGGAACCGACAAGATCGACCTCATGACGACAAGATCTTCTTCCCAGACCTGAACACCCCGAATCCTTCGTCATGGATCTGATTGAAGCGACCCCAAAGATTGAACCCAGGAACGCCAAGCTCTCCTTCCTGTTTTTGAAGACCGATCCCATCAAACCCTGAGACCCAGACCCGAACCCCGGGAACCAAGATCGTCCGAACCCAGATGTGTGACCCTAAGCCTCTATTTTTTTTATAATATGACATTATCAACTATCGCATATTAAATTGTTCATGCATGCATACTTGTCTGTGGTTTGGGGGCATTATGCCGATTCACCTCATAATTAAATATGGAGTCTATATGCAGGCTATTCTAGTCTTATATCGGCTCCATTTAAATTTGTGTAGCGAACCGATGCCATGCTTTGCCTTGTTAAGAAAACATTTAAATTCCGGGGTTGTTAAATAACTTGAACCATACGATTAATTGTCGGGACCCCGGTTCCGCTTAATACTGCCTAATTGCACCGCATCTGCATTATATCATAATCATGCCGGATCTTCTGCCGTAGTATTAAATATTGCATCCGGTGTTTCTTTTAGTGCTTTGCTTCTTCGCTGGTTAGGCTGATGAGTTGATGCGAGTATCGACAAGTTCTCCGGATATGATCCTTCGGCAGTATTTCCCAGGCGAGCATCTCTCCCCCTTTCTACCTATTTTGCATTTATAGTCTTTATTTCCTCTTGTTGATCTATTGCTATCCGTGTCGCGAGGCTTTAGTTTTCCGTGCACCTGTATATCTCGTGCAGCCTCTATATTGCCATGGACACCTCCTAATACCTGTTGTTTGGTAGATAGCTGGCCTTGCGAGTCGTAGCTGCTTGCTCAAGTGCGTTCTCGTGTTGTCGAGTACCACAGTTGTTGGTATGCTGGCAGATGTTTATGGTGGAGATGCTTAATGGTGGAGATGATCATGTCTTTAAATACAACTATTAAAATGCTAGCTATAACTAATGCAGAGGCATCGGTGGGCAATAGATGTTATCTGGTTCTTCCACGCTCACTTGTGTCCCGTATGACCCCGAGTACTTGATACTTGTTCCTTCATTTTTCACACTATCCACATCCGGGAGGCCGTGGACCCCCCTGAGCCAGAGCTTGATTCATTTCTATTTCTTAGGGCCACAAAGTAGTTTGGGGCTTTATTACTATCCTGTACTTATGCCATGCTTTACTTCTTTATTTCAGATTGTGCCTGGAGCACCTGTACTGTTTAGGAATTGCGGAGTGTTTTCGCGGTATCGACAAGCCCAGTCACACTTTCGGGTTCCCAGTCGTTTACAACCATTGGCGCAAACCTTGGGTCTGTCTCGGAGTCACCAACTTCGTTGCGGGTAGCTTAATGGGGTGGCCCCCTGAAATATTGATGAATCCTGTGATTGCTTTGTCGTGAATGCCACGTTGGGTTTTGAGTTGGTTTTTCCGAGGTTGATCGAGTGTGTGTTGCTATTTGTGCACCCCTGCAGGGTAAAACTTTCTGAAAGCCGTGTTCGCGGTTATGGACGACTTGGAGCACAGTATCTCGATCATAGACAAGCATAACTAAAGTAGTGCTATAAATTTGACTTAATATGTGACTAGTAATCAGCTCAAGTATAACGGAATGGATATTAAAAATGCCAACAGCTGGTGGATCTGGGTTGTTTTGTGACATGCTATATGCCTAGTAAGTATTGCAACTCCAATGCAATGTGATAAAAGTGCCAACAACTGCTGGGTTTTGGGATTCCTTAGGATATTTATATCCGACTAGTAAATGTTCCAACTACAACGGAATGTTAACTAAAACTGCCCACTACTCATGTTATCAAGATGACTCATGCTATCTATATCTGACTAGTAAGTGCTTCAACTATAATGGGATGAATAAAACTGCCAACTGTGTGAGTTCCTTGGTCTGACTTCCTCGTTTGGTATCGAGGGGGAAATACCAGGATGGGTTTGTTTGGTGTTAGCTTCAGGTTGGATCCGAATAGGTCTTTCTTATCCCTCTCTGATAACCGCGAGTTGTATCGAGTCTCTATAGGTTGTTTATTGCTGTTGCGCTGCCTCTTCAGTCCACCATACCTATGTAGGCGAGATCCGCCGAATTCTAGCCTCGCCGTGTGCTGGCCTCAGTACTGACGCTCCTCTTTTTCCTTTGCCCTTTGTCGGCACCCCTTTTGTTTTAGCAGGTTTGAGATCGACGTCGTTAGCAGGGTTACCCTTCCCGCTTGGCCTGGGCAGGGTTATGGACGCCATTGGTTATTCTTCAGGGCTCTTAGCCCCATTTGCATTTTGTCCGTGCTCAGACGCTGTATCGTTTTCAAGGTGATTTGGATCTTTGTAGTGTTTATCTGTAATCTTGACTCTTGGAGTCGTGCTGTATATATATCTGTTCTGTGGGTCCCATCGAGGACTGATGTGTAATGATATTACTTCATTTTTCCACCCACACGAAAGTGCTTGGTGGGCGTCCTTGAATCGTTTCTATGCGGGTTTGGCGGAAAGGGCTAAAACTTGCATAGGGCCGATTCGAGGGTGTTACAGAGTGGTATCAGAGCTCAGCAGTTACGATACCCCACAAGTCTAGCCTGTAGGATAACCTAGCTAACGGCCGAAGTAGAGTGTCAAAACTGTTTTGCAAAAATCGGTTGGAGAGATCTGATTAGGTCTGCTTTTACTCCTTATCTCTCTTCTGTTCTCCTCTTACCTCTGCGTGTTTTGGATCTGCTCTCTTATCTTTCTCCGAGTCCAAGAATTCTTGTGGTTGGGTTTCCGTCATACCTTTAGGGTTTCGCTTCCTCCATTGGTAACGGTGCTTCTACATCTGTTTTTCGTACTCTCTGAGGAATCCTTCATCCGTTGGACTTCTCTTTGTTCCTTGTTTGTGCCTTCCGGTGTTTTCAATGCGACGACATCATCTACGCCAGATCTGATGCAGATTCTGGATCACTCCTTTGTTTTCCGAACCTCGCTTGTCGAGATCTTCAGTCTGATTCTGAGAATGGATGCGCGCTTTTCTACTGATTGTGCGGAGTAATAGTTTGGGTGCATGATGGATTGGCCCCCATGCCGACTACTCAATCTATTTGCTCTCATACATTGAAGTGGATGAGAATGCGTCGTTTCTCTCTTTTTATCGAAGCTAAAGGTGGCTTTATTTGTTGATACCTCTGCCTTCGCCCTTTGTTCCCAGAGTGTTCTCCCGACGATCACGGACAACGACCTTTTGTTAGTGGTGTCGCGAGGATCGACACGAAGCAAGAAGATTCAGATCACCGACCTTCTTCCCGGCACCACGAGGCGGATCTCGAGGGCGAGATCCATTGTTAGTGGTGTCGAATTGTGGCATCCCTCTAAAACCAGTACTAGAAAATCGTTGTGTTTTTGTGTTGCGCATCATCATGACCGCATGCTCATGTCATCATGCCACATTGCATTTGAGCATCATCATGTCATCATGCATTTGTTTGTCTAAAACTATTTTCTAAAAGCCTAGTTTTGTTTTCTAAAATATCCCCCGTCTTTATTTAAATTAAAACCCTAGTCTTTTTCGAATATAAAATCTATTTACCAAAGCCTCTCTAAAAATAAAACAAATAAAATAAAAAGTTTTAGTGGGGAAGGCAGCCGCCGGCGAGGCCCAAAAGCCCAGCCAGCAGCCACCTACCACCCCACAAGAAGACCCTAGTCTAACCCTAACCCCACCTACCACCGCCGCCAGCCGCCACACACCGCGCGCGCAGCGACCGAACACACCCCACCTCCTCACGCCCACACAGCACACGCTGCACGCAACACGCTACCGTTCCCAGCCCCTGCCCGCACAACACCCACGCACGCATCGCCAGCCTAGCCCCACCCCACCTCGATTGTGATCCACATCCACGATCCCCACCTGCCCCAGCCCCGCTCTCTGTGCACGCCCAACCGCCAACCCACCACGCCCTCGCCACACGCCAACCCACCCCGCGCTCCCGCCCACCTGACCCGGTCCACCCATCGCACACTGCCAACAACCCCGATCCCCGCGACCGGCCCCACCACCATCTCTCTCTCCCCCAATGGAATCCCCACCCCGCACCTCGTGATCCCTCCACCTCGCCCGACCCGTTCCGGCGTCCTCCCCGCGCGCCTCGGCCGGTATCCCTCTCCCTGTCGCCGCCTCATGAGGCCTCCTCACCGCCCTCTCCTCCTGCAGCTCCCTACCCCGGGGCCACACCCTGCCGGCTCGGCATCGCCCTGCCACGACCCTCCTTGCCCGGATCTCCAGCAGCGCCAGCGCCGCGCCTGGCCTCCCCTTCCCACTCGAGCTCACCCGGCGCCCTGCCGCAGGTGCGCCCTCCGTTCGTCGTCCTCCGGCCTCGTCTTCCCTACGACCGCTGCGCGTCGTCGCCTCTGCCCACGTCGCCGCTGAGCCGAGCTCCTCCTGGCCGCACCATGCCGCTTCACCCCGGCCCGTCCTCAACCTCCAGCCTCCGGCAGCCTCCCTCCGACCGCCTCCCTCTCGCCTCCGGCCGTCGCCCCTGCTTCAACCCGGGCCACGCCACCTCCTGCGAGCCCGCAGAGCCCTCCGCCTTACCCCCCGTCATCCTCGTTTCCCCGCTGTGACGCCGGTGATCCCTCTTCTCCGCCGTGTCAAGTGCCTCCTCCTCTGCAGCTCCTCGTCGAGCGTCGCCTTCCCGCTGTTCCTCCTTCGGCACGCAGCTGGCCTCGCCCGTGCCCTACCGAGAGGCACCAGTTCTGCTGCGTGTGTTGTAGCCGTTGCTTCCCCTGCGTTGTGCTCGTGTTAGTACCCAAACAAGACACAGCCTCCTCTCACCAACCCTTTGTGTCCGTTCTGTCTCGTGTAAGTCCCCTCCTGTGCGTTGTGTTATCTCCCCAACAGAAGGCTATTGCAAGCCTCCCGAAGTCGACAAGAACATCACCGTCCACCGAGGCCAATTCAAGGTCATCACCGACAATCGAAGCCGGAACCTCCAGATCTCCTTGCGGATGGAACCACAAGATCGCCTTCTCGGGTCCGATGGCCGAGGACCGAAGATTCCCGGACACCAAGATCTACCTCTGACCTGATGACTCAGAAGACCGCCGACACGGGAAATCCCCAAGGCCTTCCAGGTGGAACCGACAAGATCGACCTCATGACGATAAGATCTTCTTCCCGGACACGAAGACCCCGAGTCCTTCGTCATGGATCTGATTGAAGCGACCCCGAAGATCGAACCCAGGAACGCCAAGCTCTCCTTCCCGTTTTCAAAGACCGATCCCGTCGAACCCTGAGACCCAGACCCGAACCTCGGGAACCAAGATCGTCCGAACCCAGATGTGTGACCCTAAGCCTCTATTTTTTTATAATATGACATTATCAACTGTCGCGTATTAAATTGTTCATGCATGCATACTTGTCTGTGGTTTGGGGGCATTATGCCGATTCACCTCATAATTAAATATGGAGTCTATATGCGGGCTATTCTAGTCTTATATCGGCTGCATTTAAATTTGTGTAGCGAACCGATGCCATGCTTTGCCTTGTTAAGACAACATTTAAATTATGGGGTTGTTAAATAACTTGAACCATACGATTAATTGTCGGGACCCCGGTTCCGCTTAATACTGCCTAATTGCACCGCATCTGCATCATATCATAATCATGCCGAATCTTTTGCCGTAGTATTAAATATTGCATCCGGTGTTTCTTTTAGTGCTTTGCTTCTTCGCGGGTTAGGCCGATGAGTTGATGCAAGTATCGACAAGTTCTCCGGATATGATCCTTCGGCAGTGTTTCCCAGGCGAGCATCTCTCCCCCTTTCTACCTATTTTACATTTATAGTCTTTATTTCCTCTTGTTGATCTATTGCTATCCGTGTCGCGAGGCTTTAGTTTTCCGTGCACTAGTATATCTCGTGCAGCCTCTATATTGCCATGGACACCTCCTAATACCTATTGTTTGGTAGATAGCTGGCCTTGCGAGTCATAGCTGCTTGCTCAGGTGCGTTCTCGTGTTGTCGAGTACCACAGTTGTTGGTATGCTGGCAGATGTTTATGGTGGAGATGCTTAATGGTGGAGCTGATCATGTCTTTAAATACAACTATTAAAATGCTAGCTATAACTAATGCAGAGGCATCAGTGGGCAATAGATGTTATCTGGTTCTTCCACCCTCACTTGTGTCCCGTAGGACCCGGAGTACTTGATACCTGTTCCTTGATTTTTCACACTATCCATATCTGGGAGGCCGTGGACCCCCCTGAGCTAGAGCTTGATTCATTTCTATTTCTTGGGGCCACAAAGTAGTTTGGGGCTTTATTACTATCCTGTACTTATGCCATGCTTTACTGCTTTATTTAAGATTGTGCCTGGAGCACCTGTACTGTTTAGGAATTGCGGAGTGTTTTCGCGGTATCGACAAGCCCTGTCACACTTTCGGGTTCCCATTCGTTTACAGCCATTGGCGCAAACCTTGGGTCTGTCTCGAAGTCGGCCAACTTCGTTGCGGGTAGCTTAATGGGGTGCACCCCTGAAATATTTATGAATCCTGTGATCGCTTTGTCGTGAATGCCTCGTTGGGTTTTGAGTTGGTTTTTCCGAGGTTGATCGAGTGTGTGTTGCTATTTGTGCACCCCTGCAGGGTAAAACTTTCTGAAAGCCGTGTTCGCGGTTATGGACGACTTGGAGCACAGTATCTCGATCATAGACAAGCATAACTAAAGTAGTGCTATAAATTTGACTTAATATGTGACTAGTAATCAGCTCAAGTATAACGGAATGGATATTAAAAATGCCAACAGCTGGTGGATCTGGGTTGTTTTGTGACATGCTATATGCCTAGTAAGTATTGCAACTCCAATGCAATGTGATAAAAGTGCCAACAACTGCTGGGTTTTGGGATTCCTTAGGATATTTATATCCGACTAGTAAATGTTCCAACTACAACGGAATGTTAACTAAAACTGCCCACTACTCATGTTATCAAGATGACTCATGCTATCTATATCTGACTAGTAAGTGCTTCAACTATAATGGGATGAATAAAACTGCCAACTGTGTGAGTTCCTTGGTCCGACTTCCTCGTTTGGTATCGAGGGGGAAATACCAGGATGGGTTTGTTTGGTGTTAGCTTCAGGTTGGATCCGAATAGGTCTTTCTTATCCCTCTCAGATAACCGCCAGTTGTATCGAGTCTCTGTAGGTTTTTTATTGCTGCTGCGCTGCCGTTTCAGTCCACCATACCTATGTAGGCGAGAGCCGCCGAATTCTAGCCTCGCCGTGTACTGGCCTCAGTACTGACGCTCCTCTTTTTTCCTTTGCCCTTTGTCGGTACCCCTTTTGTTTTAGCAGGTTTGAGATCGACATTGTTAGCAGGGTTACCCTTCTGGCTTGGCCTGGGTAGGGTTATGGACGCCATTGGTTATTCTTCAGGGCTCTTAGCCCCATTTGCATTTTGTCCGTACTCGGATGCTGTATCGTTTTCAAGGTGATTTGGATCTTTGTAGTGTTTATCTGTAATCTTGACTCTTGGAGTCGTGCTGTATATATATCTGTTCTGTGGGTCCCATCGAGGACTGACGTGTAATGGTATTACTTTGTTTTTCCACCCGGATGAAAGTGCTTGGTGGGCGTCCTTGAATCGTTTCTATGCGGGTTTGGCGGAAAGGGCTAAAACTTGCATAGGGCCGATTCGAGGGTGTTACAACATACAAACTCCATGATCTTACAAGTTCCACTTTTATTTCACACCGCCGGGATCCGTAAGCAAAAGAACATAATATCAACGGGGTACAAAGTACAAGTGCAATGTTGAAAGCGTTCCCCATGAAACATGGTTCTGCTAATTTCAACTTATAAAGCGCAAGCATATACGCAACAAAGAAGGACCCAATGGTTCAAGTTTATTAGAGGCAATAAAGTAAAGTGTGCCATCAAGTTCGTGAGAGCTCTAATCACTAGTTTTTTCATAACAAGTGGAAGGTAAACAAAAGCATGAATGTACTTGGAATAGCATAAGCTAATAGGTAGGTATGGTGGACTCTTTGGAAAAACTTGGTTTAGGGAGTTGGATGCATGAGTGGAACTCATACTTTGTTGTGGAGGCTAGCAAAAGACTGAGAGCGACAAACTAAGAGAGCAATAATGGCCATAATCATGCAGAGCGACAAAACATCATTGATCAAAGCATAAAGTGATACTACAAGTTGAAAACTAAAGGATCATAAAGGCTATGGTGACTTTGGATAGTCAGAACATGGTGTGAGCATGTGCCAAGTCAACCCAAATAAAGCATCAAAGGAGAATACCACTATATTATGCTTTAATATGCTAAAACAACGCATGATTCATCCAAGGCACATTAAGAAATCTCAATTGTTTATAACAAGTCATGCTACATCAAAAAATACTAAGCATAAAGCCAAAAAAATATCAAGCATGGCATGACAAAGCATAGGCCACAGTCAAAAACGAGCTCTTTTTACCACATAAGTATGAACTTTCCTACTCTTTTCCAAACCAAACCAAACTAATTGCAAACCAAAGGTATGAAAGAGGGGGTCCAACCAACTTATTCAGAAAACTAAACAAACCAAGCAAACTAAAAACCAAAACGAAAACGAAAAAGAAGACGCTCCAAGAAAAACACAACTGTGCATGAAACAATAAAAATGAAGCGTTTGGAAGAAACCTGGAATTTTTATTGATGAAGAAGGGGATGCCTTGGGCATCCCCAAGCTTTGACGCTTGTACTTCTTGGATATTTCTTGGGGTGACACGCGTGGCATCCCCAATCTTGAGCTTTAGTTCATCCTTCATCTCATTACTCATTCCTTCCATACACCTGAAAATTTTCCTTCATACAAAACTTCACACAATCTCATTAGCAACATTAGTGCACTTAAGATAAATAAGTCTCAAGGTTCAGTTCTAACACCAAATAAACTTCCATTAGAACACTAGATACTGTAGCACTTCCCTCAAAAAGCTCAATTCCCCAAAGGAACTCAAGAAGGAACTAACAAGAAGAAAATGTAGAAAATGGCAGAAATCTTTCAAAACAGACCAGCAGGTAAATACGAATTTTTTTCGAAGACCTTCTGTTGCTCAAATCAAATAGTGTTGAACTAACGAAAGTTATATAACAACCTGGGACAGAAGCAAAAAAATATACAGCTCAAACCGACGTACATAGCTCTCTCAGGAATTTTTACGGTGAAGCACATAAATCTGTTTCGGGACAGCAACTTTCCCAATCATTACTTCACTCTCATTAGAGGTTACTCTTGGAACAAAAAGCAAATAAAAAGGATAAGGAGAGGTTATTACAGAGGTAATAACTTCCAAGACTCAACTAAAACTCTTGGGTTATCTCCCAACAAGTACTTTTCTTTAACGCCTTTAAGTTAGGCATAAGAAGCAAAGAAAGAATCAAGTGTTCTCAAATGAAGAAGCATTAAGACCAAATTTTGTTTTCATAGGAGAAGCAAAAGAAATCTTTTCTCTCTTTTTGGGGAAGTGTTCTATACCTTTCTTAAGTGGGAGTTGATATTTAATGGTTCCTTCTTTCATATCAATGATGGCACCAACAGTTCTAAGAAAAGGTCTTCCCAAAGTAATAGGACAAGAAGCATTGTATTCAACATCCAAAACATAGAAATCAACGGGGACATAGGAATCGTTAACCATAATAAGAACATCATTGAGACTCCCCCATGAGTTTCTTTTTAGCATTATCATCAAGTGGGACATTCAAATAACAATCTTCAAGAGGAGGCAAATCAAGCATATCATAAATCCTTCTAGGCATAACAGAAACACTACTATCAAGATCACACAAAGCTTTGAAATCAAAGTCATTCACTTTCATATTAATGATGGGTTCCCAACCATCTTCTTGCTTTATAGGAATAGAAGCTTTATGTTTCATCTTTTCTTCTTTAATCTTTATGAGAGCATCAGTAATGTGTTTTGTAAAAGCCATGTTCATAGCACTAGCATTAGGACTTTTAGCAAGATTTTGTAGGAACTTAATAACTTCAGAGATGTTGCAACCATCAAGATCAAAGTTAACTTTATCATCTAAAGTAGTAGAACTATTAGTAGCCTCACCACTAGTGGTAGTGATAGTAGAAACACTAATGTTTCTAGCAATTTCACCTTCTCTTTCCCACTTAGCATGTAATTCAGCTAATAGTCTAACATTTTCATCAGTTCTTACTTGTATAGCATTAGTAGCTGCAAAGGGATTATCATTAGTTTCAGGTTTAGCAGCCATTTTATTAATCAGTGAAGACTGAGCTTCAGATAGAGAAGATATATTCCTTTCAGCATTAGAGAGCTTCAATTGTAAACTAGGAATTTCCCTATTTAGACTCTCAAGTTGATGGCTAATGTTCTTCAAAATGATAGATTGTTCCTCCATAGTTTTAGTAAATAGCTTATTTTGCTCGTATTGCATTTGCATGAAGTTTTTAGTGGCTCTTTCAACTTCTAAGATTCTTCCTTCACTAGGTAATTCAGATTTACCATTGTTGGGAGGATATGGCTTATAATTGTTGTTACCAAAATTGTTCCTATAAGCATTATTACCATAAGCATTGTTGCCAAAATTATTATTTCTTATGAAGTTCACATCAACTTGCTCTTCTTGAGCAACCAAAGAGGCTAAAGGAACATTATTTGGATCAATATGGGCTTTCCCATTAACAAGCATAGACATAATAATATCAATCTTATCACTCAAGGAGGAGGTTTCCTCAACAGAATTTACCTTCTTACCTTGTGGAGCTCTCTCAGTATGCCATTCAGAATAATTAACCATCATATTGTCCAATAGTTTTGTTGCAGCACCCAAAGTGATGGTCATAATGGTACCTCCAGCAGCTGAATCCAATAGGTTCCTTGAAGAATAATTCAATCCTGCATAAAAGGTTTGGATCATCATCCAAGCAGTCAGTCCATGAGTGGGACAATTCTTTACCAAAGATTTCATTCTTTCCCAAGCTTGAGCAACATGCTCATTATCAAGTTGTTTAAACTTCATTATTTCACTTCTCATGGATATAATCTTAGCAGGAGGATAGTATTTTCCAATAAAAGCATCTTTGCATTTAGTCCAAGAATCAATACTATTCCTAGTCAAGGAATTCAACCATTCTTTAGCTTTTCCTCTCAAAGAGAAAGGAAACAATTTCAGCTTAATAATATCACCATCTATATCCCTATGCTTTTGCATCTCACAAAGTTAAACAAAGTTATTTAGATGGGAAGAAGCATCTTCATTACCAATACCAGAAAATTGTTCTCTCATAACAAGATTGAGCAAAGCAGGTTTTATCTCAAAGAAAGTATTTTCAGCCACAAGCGGAGCAATGGGAGTACTCATAAAATCATTGTTGTTGGTGCTAGTGAAGTCACACAACTTAGTATTTTCAAGAGTAGTCATTTTTTTGGGTTTTCAAATAAGAAAGCAAACAAGTAAAACTATTTTTTTGTGTTTTTGAAGAACAAAACAAGCAAACAAAGCAAAAAAGCAACTAAGCAAAACAAAAACAACAAAGTAAAGAGATTGGTTATGAGGGACTCCCCTTGCGAAGATGTCCTTGACTCCCCGGCAACGGCGCCAGAAAATCTAGATGTGCTCGTCGTTCGACGTAGAGGTCGTTGGGAACCCCAAGAGGAAGGTACGATGAATACAGCAGCAAGTTTTCCCTTAGTTATGAAACCAAGGTTTAATCGAACCAGTAGGAGCAAGGAAACAACCCAAAGGTGTTACTAGCTGAGCTTTGGCAGGGCGCACTACCGGTGCTAGTAGCAACGTGGAGACCTGCACAACACAACCATAGAACTTTGTCCCCAACTTGCGATGAGGTTGTCAATCTCACCGTGTTTTGCGGAAAACAAAGGATTAAACGTATCGAATGGAAAGAAGTAAAAGTTTGTAGAAAGTAAACACAAAGCAGTAAAAGATTGTAGATTGTATGTAAATAAAAAGGACCGGGATCCATAGTTCACTAGAGGTGGCTCTCCTTAGATAGATAACATGCTGGGTGAACAAATTACAGCGGGGCAATTTACAAACACCAAGAAAGCAATACATGCATATACTAATCATCTTGACTCCTTTGAGACTTGATTGGGCATTACAACATGATACATAGACCGCCATCCAACTGCATATATGACGAATAATCCACCTTCAGGTTATCATCCGAACCCCCTCCAGTATTAAGTTGCAAGCAACAGATTATTGCTTTATGAACTGCGTGTAAAGTAAACAATATGATTGTTCTATGGACAAAGGATTGTTGTTTTCTCCCTAGTAGCAACAGCACATCTAGTACCTTAGAGATTTCTGTCACTTCCCCAGATTAACAGAGGCATGAACCCACTATCGAGCATAAATACTAACTCTTGGAGTTGCTAGCATCTACATGGCCAAGATAGCTACTAACAAGGGAAAGCATGCAAGATCTCAAATAACAAAGACATGATAGAATCAATAATCAATCTGAAATAGCATCTCAATATCCATCGGATCCCCACAAACACAACATATATGGATTACAAAAAGATGATCTTGATCATGAACGGAGCTCACAAGATCGAAACATGAAAGCAAAAAGGAGGAGAAACCAGCCATCTAGCTACTACATGGATCCGTAGTCCAAGGATGAACTACTCACACATCACACCGGAGGCTTGCATGGTGATGAAGAAGGCCTCCAGGGTGAATTCCCCTCTCTGGCAGGGTGCCGGGAAGAGCTTCAGATCCCTCCCGATCTAGGGATGGAGATGACGGCGGCTACAGACTCTTTCGTGGATTTTTGATCGGGTACCTAGGGTTTTCGTTACGAGGGCAACTTATAGGCGGAAGGAGAGGCTGAGGGGGTGCTGGGAGCGGCCACACCACCCCCTGGCGCGGGCCAGGCCTGGCCGCGTGGCCAGGTGGTGTGGTGGCTCCCTGGCCCTTCTCCGTCTTGTATTCTGGCACTTGATCCCTTCCGGAAAAATAGGCACTTTGGCTTTTGTCTCGTCCAATTCCGAGAATATTCATTTTCTGACTTTCCTGGAACCAAAAACAGCAGAAAACAGGCAGCTGGCACTGTGGCTCTTGTTAATAGGTTAGTCCAAGAAATCATATGAAAAGTACTCCAAAGTTGGAACAAAACACAAGAAAGTGGATAAAACTAAGCATGGAACATCAAAAATTATAGATACATTTGCAATGTATCAGGTAACAACTAAAAGATCAACACTCACACGCTACATCTCGTGTGTTCTACCGTACTAGCATTACTACGCATAGATCTAGCTCTGATACCACTGTAGGGGTTCCACACATAAAACAATAAATTTTACTCTATGCCCCTGAACCCCTGAAGCTACCAGGACCTATCTATTAGTAATATAGTAACGGGAGGGGATTTTCGCAAACTTACCCTTGAAGACCGAAATGCGTTGTCAACGCTCAGGAGAGCGTGGTTGATGTAGACGAGCCGAAGCCGACCCCAAGGTCGTGATGAAGTCCTTGCGCTCCTTCTGGCTCCAACGACTTGAGTGCCTCAAGTGCGACACCTCGCTGGGAGTTACACACGTCCGGTGTCTGATGATGACTCCCGCTTCCTCGATCTAGCAAAAGTTGCCGAAGTAGAGCTCCCGGATCCGAATCCCGCAGTGCGACGGCGCTCCGCGGTGAAGATGTCTCTCGCTCGCACAGTGTAGACTTGGGACCATGGTGACGAGAGAGAGAGGGGGAGAGAGAAAATATCAATTGGAGGTCCCCCCAAAAGTGGGGAGACCTTTATTGATTATTGGTGTATTTTTCTAGGCCAAATACCCCACTTTATATAGGGGGAGGAGGGGGTACACCCTCCCTCAAAGTCCCGGGTGGGACTAAAGGAGATGAGGGGGGATGAGGTGGCCGGCGGCTCCGCGGGGGGCTAGGCCCAGCCGGCCTCCCCTTGGCCCCTTCTCCCTCTGTCCTTTCCCCTAATGGGCCCTCTCCCTCCGGAATTGGCCCATTAAGCCTTTTTGACCTTTAATTGATTTTCTCTTTATTAAATAATTATGAATAAACGATTAAATCAATATTTAACATTCATTGACATATTATTCGACCTCCGTAGCTATGGAATAGCTTCCACCTCCACTCTGGACATCTTCCGGACATACCAAAACCCTTCCGGTTTTCTCCCTTCTTTTCTTCGGCGATTCTAACGATCCTATAAACACTCTCTAAGCATCATCAAGCCCTTAAGCGTGATACCCCATGGTTTGGGAACACTCTAGACATGGTCGAGACACTCCCGCACCAATGATCGACAGAGGGACTTAGATGGCCATGTGACCCCTGTGCGTTCCACAAAGATCTTTCGTCGTTTGAACCGGGACAGTCGTGTCTTATTCCCTTTGTCACTCGATACTTGCATTACCCGAGATCTGACCAATGACATCACCATGTCGTGTTCAATCTCGTTACTGAACAATGCTACTTAACTCATTCCGACAAGTGATATCCTCGTGATCTAATCACACGCTGCGCAGCTATTGGATATAACTTCTTCGAGTGGGCCCTTGAGTATCTTTCCGTCACATGGACAGACAAATCCCGCTATTGACATATATTGCCTCTACGGTTTCCTCCGAATACCTGAACACACATTTATAACCACCATTTTACTAGATGGCGTTTGATGCTATCTAAGCACTCTCAGGAGACAATGATTGATATAGCCTCACGGTCTAAGGAATAGTCTACGAGGATCCATTTCTAATCATCATAACTTGAACTTCGTGACATGATTGGTTAAAACTAAGTAGTGACAAGCACAAATAAACGGCTGCCACTAGTAAATAAATACTAGTGATAGGCACTCGCCTGTCACTAGTAACCTGTTACCAGTGACACGTTATCACTGACAGGCACCCTGCCAGTCACTAATGAGCATTTTGAGCCTATCACAATTAGACTATTCTGCAGTAGTGCACATATGGATCCACAAGAGTCATTGCATGTGTGTTCTTTCCACAAACCACACATGGATTAACCAATGGCATTGCATGTGTGTTCTTTTAACAACCCACATATGGATCAACCAGTGTCGTTGCATGTGTGTTCCTGTCATGAACCACATATGGATCCACCAATGTTCATTGCATGTGTGTTCTTTCCACTAACCACATATGTATCCACTAGAGTCATTGCATGTGTGTTCTTTTCACAAACCACACATGGATCAACCAATGTCATTGCATGTGTGTTGTTTCCACAAACCACATATGGATCCACCAATGTCATTGCATGTGTGTTATTTTCCACAAACCACACATGGATCAACCGATGTCATTGCATGTGTGTTCTTTCTAGAAACCACATATGGATCCACTAGAGTCATTGCATGTGTGTTCTTTTCACAAACCACATATGGATCCAGTTGAGTCATTGCATGTGTGTTCTTTCCACAAACTACACATGGATTAACCAATGTCATTGCATGTGTGTTATTTTCACAAACCACATACGGATCAACCAATGTCATTGCATGTGTGTTCTTTCCACGAAACCACGTAAGATCACGTCTTCTAGAAGCCCCCCTGAAGAACTAGTTGTCTGATCCAATTGTCGCAGACTGTTCGACTGGGGCGCGTGGACAAATAAGATGGTTCTTTGTAAGAGCGATCCGCGAGTAGGCCGTTCCGCGACATGATTGGCCGCGCTTACATTTTCACTTATATTACTATTGTTTCCACTTCCCTATAGCCTACTAGTAATATCATAGAGCTCGTGAGTGAGCACGTCTAATGCACAACCCCCTCTCCCCTCATCCACCACACGTCACTGTGCCCGGATGATGTCACCGGCTTTTGTGCGCCATGCCCGGAAGGAATCCGCCAATTCTCGAGTCGCTACCTTCATGCTAAGAAATCATTTTACAAGATTTTGAACTTATCCTACATATTCCAGCCATTCGCCGATCTAACTGCTGATCTTTTTTCTGATATCTCGAGGAACTTCAGATGTGGCAGATGCTACAGCCCAAGAATCTGGAGATCCTCACGCGCAACTTCACAGTGATGTTCCCGCTTGTGTGATCCCACCCAGGATGCTTTCGTCGTTACTCCTACCACGAGCTCCCGCTCCACGAGCTCGCGTGTCCGCACGGCGCGTGCTCCTGCACGGAGCCGGGCTGCAACTACACCAGCCCACCGTCAGAGCTCGTCGTCCACCTTGAAGAGGAGCACTTGATTGAAGTTATTAGGATCTCGTACTAGCAAGCCCAACTTCCCCAAGAGCAAGGGCCGTTCACTGATTCGGCACGCTGCCAGCTAATTTTCTAGGGAGGGACGGCTCTGTTTTCGTCCTGACCATCACCGTCGATGTTCCGGGAACTAGAGCTGGGCCCACCTTCGTGTGTGCGGTATGCGTCAGGTCGGTCTCGTGCACCTGGCCCCTATTCACGGTGCGTATGTGGGCGAACGCCCAGCCGCCGTCGTTCGATAACATTCTTGTGCTAGCCGAGGCGCCGAGCTGCCCAACGCCGCGGGACATGGAGTATGCGGACCTAAGGTCAATCCTATGTGTGCCATCTCAGCACCTTGTTGGTGCTGGACCGAACAAGCAGATGCATTTCTACATTTGTATCGAGAAGACCGATAGGGAAATTTAGTACTTATGTTGTCGTTACTGTTAGACTTAAGCGACGCTTCTTAGGTGCGTAGATCATACGTGTTGTGCGAATGTACCCCAGATGTAGTTTTTTAGCACTCCTTACTAATTCGACGAGTTATTGGTCCAATTAGCTTGCTCTTGTCACATTGCAAAGTCCGCTTGCTCTGGACAGACTAGCAATACCGCGTGCTCCCACTCCCGCATGTCAGTGTCACGTGTTCCGTGGACCCACCTGCCAATGTCCCGCCCCCCTTACTTCTCTTCCTTCCCCTCGAAGCCACTGTCCCAACTTCTCTTCCATCCTTCCACTCCTGTCTGATGGTTGTCATCTGATTTTCGTTGGATTGTTTACATGCAATCTATGTTGATAATGCAACATGCAAATAGCACAGACACAATTTCTAAAGTGGAAGCACTCACACGCTGCTATTGTGCATATTTCCCAATATAGCTCGACAAACCCATTACAATAATTGTACTCTCACTAAACACAACCGAAATGGCAACCATCCAACATCTAAACCCACATCATAGCGTTGTTGTCGGAGTCCACCTCGATTGGTGACACCGCCGTGCCCTTCCTAGCGACATCCACTCCCGGCCATGGCTTGCCCTTCGCCAAGGAGGCAACAATGGCGTTCTGCACAGCTTCGTCCCCGTCATCCTCCACATCGGAATTGACAATGACGAAGGTGATGGGGTTAGCGTGGACCGAGCGCCGTCGCGCCTGGCGGCTGCTGCTCGAGCTCGACGCCGCATTAGTCCTTCTACAAGTAGGAGAGGCCGAGCTCGGATACGTAGCATCGTCGTTCCTCTCAAGAAACCATGGCCACTTGATACTGTGACTGTACGATCTTGGGGTGGATCCGTCGCGGCGAGCCCTACCGGAAGCTGTGGAGCGGATGGATCTGCCGGCGCGAGCCATGACAAGTTCCTAGGAGGGAGTAAGATTGTGGGCCAAGCGTGTCTAGTTCCTGAGCAAGGCCCCCCAGTGATATGTACGCGGGCAAGGTGCCAAAAACTTTCATCCAATGCGCGCGAGAGGGCCTTTGAACCACGAAGGCGCGAGGTTTGGTTGACAAGTTTGCACGCTAGGTGTTGGAGATATGCCCAAGAGGCAATAATAAAAGTGATTATTATTATATCTTTGTGTTTATGATGAATGTTTACATCTCATGCTATAATTGTATTATTAGGAAACACTAATACATGTGTGTTTTGTAAACATATGAGAGTCCCTAGTAAGCCTCTTGTTGAACTAGCTTGTTGATTAATTGATGATCATGGTTTCCTGATCATGGACATTGGATGTGATTAATAACAAGGTTATATCATTAGGAGAATGATGTGATGGACATACACCCATAGTAAGCGTAGCATAAGATCAAGTCATTAAGTTCGTATTGCTATAAGCTTTTAAAATGCATAGTAACCTAATCCTTCGACCATGAGGTTATATTAATCACCATCACCGGATGGGTACTTTGATGACATCAAACGCCGCTTCGTAACTGGGTGGTTATAAAAGTGTCATTGGGTATTCTGAAAGTATGTGTTGAAGCTCATGAACCAAGATTGGGATTTGTCCATCCATATAACGGATAGATATGCTCTGGGCCCTCTCGGTGGAATGTCATCTAGTTAGCTTGCAAGCATGTGACTGGGTCACAAGGGATGACATATTACGGAACGAGTAAAGAGTACTTATCAGTAACGAGGAAGAACTAGGTATGGAGATACCGACGATCAAACCTCGGATAAGTATAATATCGTGAGACAAAGGGAATTAGTTTCGTATGTAAATGGTTCAATCGATCGCGAAGTCATCGTTGAGTATGTGGGAGCCATTATGGATCTCCAGGTCCCGCTGATGGTTATTGATATGAGATGTGTCTCTATCATGTCTACATATTCACGAACCGTAGGGTGACACACTTAAGGTTCGAAGTTGTTTTAAGTAGATATGGAATTTGCGTTGGAGACCGAATGTTGTTCGGAGTCTCGGAATGGATCCGGGACATCACGAGGAGATCCGGAATGGTCCGGAGAATAAGATTCATGTATAGGAGATCATTTTATGAGATAGGAAATGTTCCGGAGTGTTTGTATGAGGATTCTAGAAGGTTTCGGAATGTTCCGGAAGGTTCTAGAAGATATCTTAGAGTTTGCTTGAAAATCAAGATAGGGATCAAGGAGTCCTGTTGGGTCAAGATAAGGAGTCGTGGGGGAGGAGGATTCCTCCCCACCTCCCCAACCCGCCGGCCCCATAGGAGGGGAGTCCTACAAGGACTCCCCTTCCCTGGTGCGCCCTCCCCTCTTTAAATAGAGGGGCAGGGGCGCCCCCTCCTCGCTGGCTCCCATAACGTCCAATCTCTGCCGCCTCTCTCCTCCACCATATTCTACACAGGCATAGGCGAAGCCCTGCAGAATTCTCTACTCCACCACCACCACCACGCCGTCGTGCTGCTGGGATTCCGTGGAGAAGATCTACTACCTCCGCTGCTCGCTGGAACGGGGAGAGGAAGGTCTACTTCGACTCCGCACGTGTGACCGACTGCGGAAGCGCTGCCGAATCGTGGCGCCGGAAGGATCGTCAACTTGACCAAGGGCGGAAGCGCTGCTGGAACGCGACGCCGGAAGGATCGTCTACTTGACCGAAGGCGGAAGCGCTGCTGGAACGCGACGCCGGAAGGATCGTCCACACGATCTTGAGATCGGCAAGTGATCGACTACATCAACCACGAGATCTAATCTCGTTAACGCTTTCGGATCTACGAGGGTTAGTTCCCATCTATCTCGTTGCTCATGTCTAATAGATTAGATCTTGGCTTTTATCTAGATTGGATCTAGGTTTTGTTCGTTCTTGCGGTAGAAATTTTTTGTTTTCCATGCTACGAACCTATCAGTGGTATCAGAGCCGTATCTATGCGTAGATCTGTTGCACGAGTAGAACACAATGGTTTTGTGGGCGTTGATGCTTTTGTTGTCGGTGTCTTAGCGTGTACTTTGCATCTTGCGGTATGGTGGGATGAAGCGGCTCGGGCTAACATTACATGTCATCGCACATGAGACTTGCTCCACGCTTGACGTGCAACTTGCCTTGCACAAGTGGCTTTGCGGGTGTCTGTCTCTCTCACCATAGTAAAGATTCAATTTACAATGAGCATCTTGACAACACTTGTATCAACGTTGTGGTTCATGTTCGTAGGTAAGATCGGTCTTATGCGAAAGCCCCAAACCACGTAAAACTTGCAAA
Organism: Avena eriantha; assembly: GCA_910589775.1. Lineage (NCBI taxonomy): Eukaryota > Viridiplantae > Streptophyta > Magnoliopsida > Poales > Poaceae > Avena > Avena eriantha. The sequence goes on from OU342742.1 coordinate 2,363,478, forward strand.
GAAAATTAGAGGCGTCTAACTTGTTTTTGCAGGGGTTTTGTGATGTGATATGGCCAACATGTGATTGTGATTGTATTTGATGTATGCAATGATCCTTGTTGTAATATGGCAACCGGCAGGAGCCTAATGGTTGTCTTTAATTCTGTTAAGACCTGCGTGTCTATTCATCTTGTAATAGCTTTATTCCAAGTAGTTGTAATAGTTGCTGGCAATGATGGACAACCATGAAGCGGCGCCACTGACCTTGACGCAATGCTGGTGATGATGGAGATCATGTTCGTGCTTTGGAGATGGAGATCAAAGGCACAAGAAGAAAAGGCCATATCATATCACACTTATTATGAATTGCCTGTGATGTTAATCCTTTATGCATCTTGTATTGCTTAGATCGCGACGGTAGCATTATAAGATGATCCCTCTCACTAAATTTCAAGTAATAAAGTGTTCACCCTTAGTTGGCACCGTTGTAAGACTCGTCGTTTCGAAGCATCTCGTGATGATCGGATGTGATAGATTCTACGTGTGCATACAACGGGTGCAAGCCAGATTTGCACATGCGGAAACTAAGGTTACCTTGACGAGCCTAGCATGTACAGACATGGTCTCGGAACACGGAATACCGAAAGGTAGAGCATGAGTCATATAATTGATATGATGAACATGAAGATTGTTCGCCGATGAAACTACATCTTCTCTCGTGAAGATCGGACTTGGTGTAGTGGACTTGGTTCGTGTAATCACTAAGACAATGTGAGGGATGTTGTTTTGAGTGGGAGTTCACCTAGTTAGTTTCATAATTAAATTTGAACTCAATTTGTCATAAACTTAGTCTAAACTACTTGCAAATTGTTGTAGATTATGGCGAACCCCTCCATCAATTTCAATGCGTTCCTAGAGAAAGAAAAGCTTAAAAATAATGGAAGCAATTTCACGGACTGGTTCCGTGGTCTGAAGATCGTCCTCAGGGCTGGTCAGTTGACCTATGTGCTCGATGCACCGCTAGGTGACCCACCTGCAGATAATGCCACCGATGACGAAAAGAATGTTTTCGCCACTCGGAAGAATCATTACTCCATAGTTCAATGTGCCATCCTGTACGGTTTAGAAGCGGAGCTCCAACAACGTTTTGAGCACCACGACCCGTTCGAGATCATTAAGGAGCTCAGGCTAATTTTTGAGACTCGCGCGGCAATGGAGAGCTATGAGGCCTCCGAGAAATTCTTTAACTGTAAGATGGAAGAAGGAAGCTCCGTTAGCGAGCACGTGCTCACCATGTCTGGGTACGCTAAGAAGCTCCAAGAGTTGGGAATATCGATTCCTAATGAATTGGGGATTCACCGTCTCCTTCAATCACTGCCACCAAGTTATAAGAACTTTGTGATGAACTACAACATGCACTGCATGAACAAGACGTTGCCTGAACTGTCGTCCATGCTAAAAACTGCTGAAGTGGAGATAAAGAAGGAGCACCAAGTGTTGATGGTCAATAAGACCACCAATTTCAAGAAACGGGGCAAGCCTAAGAACAAGGGCAACTTCAAAAAGGACGGCAAGAAAGCTGCCGCACCTGCTAAGAAGCCCAAGGCTGGTCCTAAACCTGAAACTGAGTGCTTCTACTGCAAGGGTGCTGGTCACTGGAAGCGTAACTGCCCCAAGTACCTGGCGGATCTGAAGAACGGCAACATCAAGAAGAAAGGTATATTTGATATATGTGTTATAGATGTGTATCTTACTAGTAATCGTAGTAGTGCCTGGGTATTTGATACTGGTTCGGTTGCTCATATATGTAACTCGAAACAGGAGCTGCGGAATAAACGAAGACTGGCAAGAGATGAGGTGACGATGCGCGTTAGAAATGGCTCCAAGGTTGATGTGATCGCCGTCGGCACGCTCCCTCTACATCTACCTTCGGGATTAGTTTTAAATTTAAATAATTGTTATTTGGTGCCTGCGTTAAGCATGAACATTATATCTGGATCCTGTTTATTGCGAGACGGTTACTCTTTTAAGTCTGAGAATAAAGGTTGTTCGATTTATATGAGTAATATCTTTTATGGTAATGCACCTGAGATGAATGGTTTATTCTTACTGAATCTCGATAGTAGTGATACACATGTTCACAACATAGATGCTAAACGAATTAAATTGAATGATAATTCTACATACATATGGCACTGTCGTCTTGGTCACATTGGAGTGAAGCGTATGAAGAAACTCCATTCTGATGGACTTCTTGAATCACTTGATTTTGAATCACTTGAAAGATGCGAAGCATGTCTAATGGGAAAAATGACTAAGACTCCATTCTCTGGTACAATGGAGCGAGCTACAGACTTATTGGAAATAATACATACCGATGTGTGTGGTCCAATGAGTGTAGCATCGCGTGGTGGATATCGTTATGTTCTCACTTTCACGGATGACTTGAGTAGATATGGGTATGTCTACTTCATGAAACATAAGTCCGAAACTTTCGAGAAGTTTAAGGAATTTCAAAGTGAAGTGGAGAATCATCGTAACAAGAAGATTAAGTTTCTGCGTTCTGATCGCGGGGGTGAATATCTAAGTTACGAGTTTGGCATGCATTTAAAGAAATGTGGAATACTTTCACAGTTGACACCGCCGGGAACACCACAGCGTAATGGTGTGTCCGAACGTCGTAATCGAACTCTCTTAGATATGGTTCGGTCTATGATGTCTCTTACAGATTTACCGTTATCATTTTGGGGCTATGCATTAGAGACAGCCGCATTCACTTTAAATAGGGCACCATCTAAATCCGTTGAAACGACACCGTACGAATTGTGGTTTGGTAAGAAACCTAAGTTGTCGTTCCTTAAAGTTTGGGGTTGCGAAGCATATGTAAAGAAGTTACAACCTGATAAGCTAGAACCCAAAGCGGAGAAATGCGTCTTCATAGGATACCCTAAAGAAACAATTGGGTATACCTTCTATCATAGATCCGAAGGCAAAGTTTTTGTTGCAAAGAATGGATCCTTTCTTGAGAAGGAGTTTCTCTCGAAAGAAGTGACTGGAAGGAAAGTAGAACTCGATGAGGTTATTGAACCTTCTCTCGGATTTGAGAGTAGCGCAGCACCGGAAGATGTTTTGGTGCCGCCTGCACCAATTGAAGAGGAAGCTAATGATAATGATCATGAAACTTCGAACGAAGTTACTACTGAACCTCGCAGGTCAACGAGGGTTCGTACCACTCCTGATTGGTATGACTCTGCCTTGAACGTCATGTTGGTGGACAACGCTGATGACCCTGCGACGTATGAAGAAGCTATGGTGAGCCCAGATTCCGACAAATGGCTAGAAGCCATGAAATCCGAAATGGGATCCATGTACGAAAACCAAGTGTGGACTTTGGTGGACTTACCGGATGGCCGTAAGGCTGTCGAGAACAAATGGATTTTCAAGAGAAAAACAGATGTTGATGGTAATGTTACCGTCTATAAAGCTCGACTTGTCACGAAAGGGTTCCGACAAATTCAAGGAGTTGACTATGATGAGACATTCTCACCAGTAGCGAAGCTAAAGTCTGTGAGGATTTTGTTAGCAATTGCTGCATATTTCAATTATGAGATTTGGCAGATGGATGTCAAAACGGCGTTCCTTAATGGTGACATTGAGGAAGAGTTGTATATGGTACAACCCAAGGGTTTTGTCGATCCTAAAGATGCTAACAAGGTATGCAAACTTCAGCGCTCCATTTATGGACTGAAGCAAGCATCCCGTAGTTGGAATCAACGTTTTGATAAGGTAATCAAAAACTTTGGATTTATACAAACTTATGGAGAAGCTTGTATTTACAAGAAAGTGAGTGGGAGCTCTGTAGCATTCCTAGTACTGTATGTAGATGACATATTGTTGATTGGGAATGATATAGAACTTCTTAATAGCGTCAAAACCTATTTGAATAATAGTTTTTCAATGAAGGATCTTGGCGAAGCGGCATACATTCTAGGCATCAAGATTTATAGAGATAGATCAAGACGCCTAATAGGGCTTTCACAAAGTACATACTTGGACAAAGTTCTAAAGAAGTTTAGAATGGAAGATAGCAAGAAAGGGTTCGTGCCCATGTTGTCAGGTAAGACCTTGAGTAAAACTCAAAGTCCAGCTATGGCAGAAGATAGAGAGAAAATGAATAAAATTCCCTATGCCTCAGCCATAGGTTCTATCATGTATGCCATGCTGTGTACAAGACCGGATATAGCACATGCTGTTAGTTTGACTAGCAGATATCAAAGTGATCCTGGAGAGGAACACTGGACAGCGGTCAAGAATATCCTAAAGTACCTGAAAAGGACTAAGGATATGGTTCTTTCTTATGGAGGTGATGAACAGCTTGTTGTAAACGGTTACACCGATGCTAGTTGGAAGACCGATCCGGATGACTCGAAGTCACAGTCGGGTTACGTATTTATTTTGAATGGTGCTGCAGTGAGCTGGAGGAGTGCGAAGCAAAGCGTTGTGGCAAAATCTTCAACTGAATCGGAATACATGGCAGCTTCGGAGGCTTCACAAGAAGCCGTTTGGATGAAGGAATTCATTACTGAACTCGGCGTGGTTCCCAGTGCGTTGGACCCGATGGCCATCTACTGTGACAACACAGGTGCCATAGCTAATGCACAGGAGCCAAGGTCACATAGCAAGCTGAAGCACATCAAGCTACGTTTCCACGCTATTCGCGAGTATGTCCGAGATGGTGACATAAAGATTTGCAAAGTACACACTGATCTGAATGTGGCAGATCCGTTGACTAAACCTCTCCCTAGGGCAAAGCATGACCAACACCAAAACGCCATGGGTGTTCGGTATATTACCATGTAATCTAGATTATTGACTCTAGTGCAAGTGGGAGACTGTTGGAGATATGCCCAAGAGGCAATAATAAAAGTGATTATTATTATATCTTTGTGTTTATGATGAATGTTTACATCTCATGCTATAATTGTATTATTAGGAAACACTAATACATGTGTGTTTTGTAAACATATGAGAGTCCCTAGTAAGCCTCTTGTTGAACTAGCTTGTTGATTAATTGATGATCATGGTTTCCTGATCATGGACATTGGATGTGATTAATAACAAGGTTATATCATTAGGAGAATGATGTGATGGACACACACCCATAGTAAGCGTAGCATAAGATCAAGTCATTAAGTTCATATTGCTGTAAGCTTTCAAATACATAGTAACCTATTCCTTCGAGCATGAGGTTATGTTAATCACCATCACTGGATAAATACTTTGATGACATCAAACGCCGCTTCGTAACTGGGTGGTTATAAAAGTGTCATTGGGTATTCTGAAAGTATGTGTTGAAGCTCATGAACCAAGATTGGGATTTGTCCATCCATATAACGGATAGATATGCTCTGGGCCCTCTCGGTGGAATGTCATCTAGTTAGCTTGCAAGCATGTGACTGGGTCACAAGGGATGACATATTACGGAACGAGTAAAGAGTACTTATCAGTAACGAGGAAGAACTAGGTATGGAGATACCGACGATCAAACCTCGGATAAGTATAATATCGTGAGACAAAGGGAATTAGTTTCGTATGTAAATGGTTCAATCGATCGCGAAGTCATCGTTGAGTATGTGGGAGCCATTATGGATCTCCAGGTCCCGCTGATGGTTATTGATATGAGATGTGTCTCTATCATGTCTACATATTCACGAACCGTAGGGTGACACACTTAAGGTTCGAAGTTGTTTTAAGTAGATATGGAATTTGCGTTGGAGACCGAATGTTGTTCGGAGTCTCGGAATGGATCCGGGACATCACGAGGAGATCCGGAATGGTCCGGAGAATAAGATTCATGTATAGGAGATCATTTTATGAGATAGGAAATGTTTCGGAGTGTTTGTATGAGGATTCTAGAAGGTTTCGGAATGTTCCGGAAGGTTCTAGAAGATATCTTGGAGTTTGCTTGAAAATCAAGATAGGGATCAAGGAGTCCTGTTGGGTCAAGATAAGGAGTCGTGGGGGAGGAGGATTCCTACCCACCTCCCCAACCTGCCGGCCCCATAGGAGGGGAGTCCTACAAGGACTCCCCTTCCCTGGCGCGCCCTCCCCTCTTTAAATAGAGGGGCAGGGGCGCCCCCTCCTCGCTGGCTCCCATAACGTCCAATCTCTGCCGCCTCTCTCCTCCACCATATTCTACACAGGCATAGGCGAAGCCCTGCAGAATTCTCTACTCCACCACCACCACCACGCCGTCGTGCTGCTGGGATTCCGTGGAGAAGATCTACTACCTCCGCTGCTCGCTGGAACGGGGAGAGGAAGGTCTACTTCGACTCCGCACGTGTGACCGACTGCGGAAGCGCTGCCGAATCGTGGCGCCGGAAGGATCGTCAACTTGACCAAGGGCGGAAGCGCTGCTAGAACGCGACGCCGGAAGGATCGTCTACTTGACCGAAGGCGGAAGCGCTGCTGGAACGCGACGCCGGAAGGATCGTCCGCACGATCTTGAGATCGGCAAGTGATCGACTACATCAACCACGAGATCTAATCTCGTTAACGCTTTCGGATCTACGAGGGTTAGTTCCCATCTATCTCGTTGCTCATGTCTAATAGATTAGATCTTGGCTTTTATCTAGATTGGATCTAGGTTTTGTTCGTTCTTGCGGTAGAAATTTTTTGTTTTCCATGCTACGAACCTATCACTAGGTCCCCCAGTTTTCAGCCGAATGTGGACGGTAGGATTCTGCCCGAGTTATTAAGTGGGGATAAATCACGCTTCACCACTACCCTAACATCCAAAGGCTCCTCTTTCCTTTGCCCTCGCTCCCCTCGCTCATGGCTCGCAGCTCATCCAGTTCGTCTAGGGCAGAATCAGGGTCGGATCAATGCCGTCAGGCAGGTGCTCCCATCAGGTACCGGAGGGCGCCCTACGATTACTACCCGATATGTTGTGTTTTTGCGGTGAGAAGATGCCGAGATGGATTTCATGGACCAATGAAAATACAGCAGGAAAATTCAGCAACTGCAACATCAGAGCGGTAAGTTCCTACGGTAGGTACAATGGTAACCTGGATCCGGAAAGCCTAATGTAATTCTTTTTTTTGTTTCCTTCGATCTACTTCGCAGGAAGGGAGGGGGACTGGCTGTGACAAGTTTGTGTGGATTGAAAAGCCACTGACCGGTTTTCACACAGAGCTTGTTCAGGATCTGCGTGATGTTGTGTGGGACAAGAAAGAGGAGATTCATGCGATGGAGTGAGAGATCCGGGAGCTTTGCCAAGTGCAGGGGAGGCAGGGGCAGGGAGATGGTGAGACAGACTTGCTCAAGATTAGGCCAGATAGTTGAAACAATTTCCTCATCATATGGGCATTATCTATTGCATTTGTACTTTATGTTGCCATGTCGTTGTCCAGCTGCTGAAATAAGTTGCTGCTTCGTGGAGTGTAGCTGCCAGCTTAGAAATTGTTTTTCATCCCAGAAACTTATCATAAGTGTAATGCCAATAACATGGATTTCTTAAGCGCCTATAAATAATTCATGTTTGTGCCACTAACACCCATCGATTTTGGTGACCCCTTAACCGCTCAACTATCGCGATTGTTCAGATAGTAGTGGCACAATCACAATTTCGAATTCAACTAGTGGCCTCGGCCATATCTAATCCTAAAGTCGCGATACATTTTACTCCGAGTACGGGAGGCAGATTGTTTCGCCCGACAAGTTCCATGCACACAACTCCAGAGTTTAACCGAACTACATATATAGGTTCAAGTTCAATACATCATTAGGCTTCTACATTGCTAGCCTTCTTTCTCTGCTTGGGTTCCAACTTTCTTCCTCTTTCCTTCACGTCCACTTGCTTCTTCATCTCATGCCTTCTTCCTCTTCCTGGGTGCCAATTTTCTTACCTTCGCGTACCCAACATCTCCGGGTCGAGGGAAGTCAGGCCAATCAGCACCAGAATCTTGTCCAGCATCATCACTCCACTCATTTTGGTTTTCTTCCCACAGCAAAATCACTAAGTCAGTTGTCTTGTTTCTTACCTTGCGCTTCCTGTAAAAACAACAGTACATGGATTACTACCTTATATCTAGAGACTATAAACAATTTTTTGTGTGAATGTACCATCTCATACCTGGGTTTGGGAGCATTAAGGGGACAGTCCGTTGCTCTATGGCGTATAAGATGGAAGGTCTTGCATCTATTTTTTCCCTTCTTGGTAGCGCAGAAAGCCGAACCCTTCTTCTCGAGAAAATTCTTAAACCTATTCACCTGAGGTCTTCCTCTGCCTCTTTTTGTAACTGGCTGGCAAAGCTCTAAAGGCAGTTGGACTTGAGGCCACTGAGATGGGTTTGTACATGGCTCGATGGATCCATAGAGTAGAAGTCTGACAAATAATGATCCAAATGTGGTAGAGTTCTTTTCTTCACCAAGAAGGCCAAGGCGTGGTCGCAAGGTTTCCCGGTATGTTGCCACTCTAAGCAGGTGCATTCTTGCAGCTGGATGTTCACAACGTCCCTTTTGCCACTCTTGGACATATCGACCACCTCACAGTTGCTGCTGGTTGATGGGAGAACCTTAAGATGAGCAAGTCCTCGGCTTCGCAGTTGTTGTACAACTGGCGGTAGCATATGTCCTCTAAGTCTCCTACCGATCTCTCTCCTTATAATTAACAGCTTCATGATCATACCACTTATGTTGTCCATCAAGATATGAACAGGATGCACTTTTATGTCCTTCACACAGTTATTCAGGCATTCTGCAAGGTTGTTGTTTATGTAATCAACTTTGATGCTAGGGTTGAATTGACTCCTCTTCCATAGCTGTGAATGATGGATAGCTAAGTACTCTGGAAGTTCAGGGGCTTCCGCAAAAATCTTGCTCATGAAACACTCGCTGCTACTAGGTTTGTAAACTCTAGCAGCAGGAAACATGTAACGAAATACGCTGCATGCATAGTGTGAGTACAAGTTGAGCATCATATGGGCATGGGATTCTCTACCTTCAGCTCGCGGAAACACCTCCTTCACTTCATTCGTCAGCCCTTTGCATGCATCCGTGGATATAGCCAATGGATGCATGTGGCCTATTCATCTCTTGAGCTGCCTCATAAACCAGACCCAGTTTTCCTCCATTTCTGTTTCAAACAGCCCGGATGCCACTAGGAACATCCAGTTGTGACCATCAAGTGTTGTGGCAGATGGCAGACAACCTTTCCATTTGCTAGTTAGGATAGTACTATCTACACTCAGATACGGCATACAGCCGTCCTTGAATCCCTGGATGCAAGGTTTAAGCGCCATGAAAAATCTTTTGAAACATATTTTACCACGTACTGATTCGGTGTCAATCTCCACAACACTCCCCGAACAGCTAGCTTGTACCTCTGCCTTGAAGTTGTACAGCATCCTGAAGCTATTGGTCCAATCATCGTGCAAGACCCCCAGAGCTTTCTCTTTAACTTTCCAAACCATATAATATGGTAGGACAATGTTGTATTTAGAACCGAGGCTAGTCTGAATATTCTTCGCGGTGTCCATAGGGTTATCCTTTAGTATGGACATAGATTGCATCGCCACCCACCCGTATCAGCCATTAAGGATTTTAGTTTGCTGCCTGTCGGACACATGTGTGGAGGGCCCATTTTGTTCACCTGCAACACAGATTCATTTACAAGATAAGCGGAGTCGACTAGTTGCCAGAAAGATATCGCACATCAATTGTAGTTATAGAGTGGAAAAGAGAGAAAGTTCTAATGGTTTGCTGCATTCATTGCCCCAGTACCCTAATTTCCTTCGATGCAGGTAAGGCTCTTCCTGTGATCCTCCATCGACAATGTATCTCGGCCCGTCCATTCATCCATGTTAACTTGCAAACGGCCTCATACCTCTGGGCAGTGTTCTTCAGTTGATAAACGTCGAACTCCCCCTTGATACAAAAATGCTGGAACGACATCCTGAACTCATGCATGCTCCTGAACTCGGTGCCGACCGAAATTATAGCATACTTGTGGTCATGTTTCATTTCTTCTACTTCAACACCCAAATCATCGACTAGAATACCAGCCTCGTCTATTTCATCATCACCAGATTCTTGATGCTTTACAGTGCCTTCTTCTTCGACGAATTCAGAATCCTGGCCATCGTCTCTAATGCCTAGTACTTCACACATCATATTGACTCCCATGGGTGGGGCTGCACCATCGTCTTCACCCGGATGGACCGGAACATTGCCCCAATCCACCTCACCAGCAACTCTATTTTCTCCAAGACACTCGGTTGGTTCTGCTGCAACCACATGGGGTAGTCTTACGTTTGCATGCATCCCAGGTACTTCAGTAGACAAACATCAGTCAGAATCAATTTCATCTTGCTTGTACAGAACCCTCTTGCTCTTCATGTGTACATCCTCCTTCCTAATGTAATCTTTCCTGATGGTATTAGTAGGGCTTGACATCTGCGTTCCATTCCCCATCGAACTAGGCTTTTTGCTGCCGCTCTTGGGTGTGATCTCCTTACTGCCTCCCCTCACGAGTGTTGGCTCTAGGGTGCTGGCATTATTGCCTGACCTCTGCGGCGCATTCTTCTTTGAATTATCCCTTTTGATGCAACTATTGGGCGTGTTCTCCTTCGTGCTGGCATTATTGCCTGACCTCACCGGCGTGTTCCGCTCCAAATTAGCCCTTTTGCTGCTACTATTGGGCATGTTCTCCTTCGTGCTGACATTATTGCCTGACCTCAGCGGCGTGTTCTGCTCCAAATTAGTATTTTTTTTCTGCTCCCACTAGGTGTGGTAGCCGCCGTGCTGGCCATCTTCGCCTCTTTGCTACCACTCCTAGGACTGTTCACCACCATGCTAGCCCTCTTAGCATTTTTGCTGCTACCGTTCGGTGTGGCATTTTGACTGGATATCAGGGGTTTACTCTGCGGCATGGTGCCTTTTTTCGTGCGACTCTTGGGTGTCCTCTTCTCTGGCGTGATCTCCTTGGTGACGTTCTTCTTCGGGGTGCCCTTTCTGGGGATGCTCTTCCTGCTCCTCTTTATGACGCTCCTCTGTAAGACTCTCCTCTGTTCGAAGCTACCCTCAGTCGCACCAGCCCCAGTGATGCCATGGATCAGGTCACGCATGCCTTCTAAAAATCCATCATCTGTATTGTCGAGTTCCAATTCCTCTCCAACCATATGCACTATCAAGTGGAAGTACACTTCACCTCTATAATGTTTCCTTGTAAATGGTACGACTAAATCCCTGGTATCTTTCACTTCGATATCCTTTTTTCTCCTGTAACCAAAATATAACAAACGTGCTTCCTAGGAGGACCCCCACAACACCTTCACATGTAACGATGCCATCAGGTCAGATAACTCTACCACTTTAGGATCGTATCTGCCAAGGATTACATCAAACTCGTCATAGAATTTTTCTGTGCCATCATCTAATTTTGCAGTATAATCCGTGACACTGATACAAACGATTACTTTTCCATCATCAGGTTCTTCAGGATAGAAACCTCCGAGAGGTTCGAGAGGTGGAGCGGCACCATCAGACCCAGCCTCAATGCCACCGTCGCCATCACCAGCGTCATCGTTAGCTGGATCAACCTCGGTGGAAGTACTAGGACCAGGAGCAACGTGAGGGCCCTTAGCAGCGGGAGCTACATTACATGGCGGACAGGCAGGGCCCCTTCTAACGGTAGCCACAATAGGATCAGTTGTTTCCATGCCACATCGACGATCAGGAGCAGTTCCCACAACAGTAGTGTTTCAAGTGCTAGTAGAGTCCAGACCATGAGCTAGCTAGCTCCAGACCAGCAGCTCGCTGAACCTGAGCACGGGTTCGAGGAGGACACAAGGCATCCGTCTTTGCAACAATAGTGGGGCAGCCTCCGGAAGCCTTAGTTTCTTCAACAGCGGCAGGGATTAGGTCAACAGCGGCCAGATCAATAACAACACGAGGACGACCAGTACCAACAGATTCCAGAGCACGGGTTCGCACAACTTGAGGACGACTTCAAGGAGAAGTAGCACACAAGGCAGCGGTCTTGGCAACAACAGCGGGGCAGCCTCCGGAAGCCTTAGTTTGCTCAGTGATGTCTACGCACATCTATTCTTGTAGACAGTTGTTGGGCCTCCAAGTGCAGAGGTTTTTAGAACAGCAGCAAGTTTTCCCTTAAGTGGATCATCCAAGGTTTATCGAACTCAGGGAGGAAGTGGTCAAAGGTATCCCCTCTCAAGCAACCCTGCAATCAAGATACAAGAAGTCTCTTGAGTCCCCAACACACCCAATCACTGTCAGGTGTATAGGTGCACTAGTTCGGCGAAGACATAGTGAAATACAAGTGGTATGGATATAAGACAACGGTGCCAGAAAATAGCTTGATGGCGTGGAAGGGACTAAAGACAAACTGAAATAAAGATGGAAGGAAGCAAACATGTAACAGATCTAATTGCAAATGGTGTTTCAATGCTTAGAAACAAGGCCTAGGGATCATACTTTCGCTAGTGAACACTCTCATATAAATATCTTCTCTTTATGATACTACTCTGAACTACTCTCCGGTTGGACACTCTAATCCATGGAGGGCTATAACAGCACTCCTCAAAGTTCGCTTTCCCCATCTAGATAACCCCACACTGTCACCTTGAGCGCGAGATGGTTCCAACAAACACCACAATTTCATAGAGACATCCAACTCCAAATATAACTCATAACAAGTAATTGTAATCTCTAGCCTAATTACCACCATGGTGTGCACGCTGTCACTTTCACACACATGGGGAGAGCAGAGATCTATTAAAGCACTTGAGTAGCAAGGTAGATCTACTAGATTATAAAGCTCATGATCACAATATGATCATGCATAGAGAGAGATGAACACATAGCTACCGGTAGAACCCTTAGACTCGAGGAAGAACTACTCCCTCCTCATCATGGGAGTAAGAAACAGCGATGGAGATGGCGGTGGAGTCAATGAAGATGGTGAAGAGGCGGCGGTGGCGACGGCGGCAGCGCGGAGGACTCCTTCCCCGCCGCCGGTATCACAGGGGAGCACCGCCCCTTAGCACCCTTCCTTCATGACTTCTTGGGAGCCCTTCCCCATGGAGATGGGATCCATGGGGGAGGCAAAAATGTGGCCTTGGTGGCTGCAAATTCGTGGGTGGAGGTGTCTCCCACGAATTAGGTTTCCTCCTTTTATATAGCTTCTCGGATTCCCGTTACCCCATCTTGGGCTGCAGTAAATCGGGCCTAACGGGCCCGTCCGGACTCGGAATCGGCTAAATTTTATGTCCAGAATGTTTGTCGTGAAATTTCCAACAACTTTGTAGTTGCAGAGGTTTCCGTTTGACACCGTATTCGACCCGAAACATGACCATCTTGTATTCTTCATAATTCCTACACATCAAAGTGTCAAACAAGAACATTGTGCACTTTTGCAACTATTATTAGGTTAGTCCAAATAAATCATAAACATTATATAAAAGGAGTATCAAAAGCATTATTAGCATAAAACCGTCAAAAATTATAGATACGTTATGAACGTATCAACATCCCCAAGCTTAGTTCCTGCTCGTCCTCGAGTAGGTAAATGATAAAAACAATATAATTTTTTAGGTGACACGCAACCAACACAATCTTGATCATCATTATTGTAAAAGCATTGATAGCTGGGATTTAGGTACTCTGAACATGAACATGAAAGATAGAGTTCTAACAATAAGACATAGCAACTATGTTGTAGCATGAAAAGGTACAAACAAAAAATTAATTAATAACAATGCTTTGAAAGACGTTTGTTTATTTCACATAAAGAAAACACAATGAGAATGGTATTCAGCTTGTCCCTAATAGTGTAGCAAAACATAAATGCATAGGAGACCTCCAAACTTTATAAGGGTGACTAGATACAAATAGTTTAAGAACAAGCAATATCAAAGTTATGCATCAATCAGTAAGTCTTGGGACAATGCACATTAAACTAAGAATGGCCACTATGCTCTCTCAATAGGTGCATAAAGATAGAAGATGGAGACTCAACATAAAAGTAAAAGAAAGGCCTTCATAGAAGGAAGAAGGGATTCAAGTTTCATAAAGATCTTCCAAAAATTATGGTACTTATTAGCTTTCAGCTCTCATTGCCCCTATCATAAGCATCTTGAAGTGATTAAGGTTGAAGTGAACAAACTATGGAGTATATGCTTGACAAAGTATAAGTTGGCAATCTCATGTCCCTTGAATACGAGGGCCGCTCCTCATGCTACTCAAGTTTAGTTACCCGTAAGTTCTTGTCATAGTAAGTACATGTGTATCATAGAGAACCGCCAACGGGGTACCCCTTGCCTGATGATACGGAAGAATCCCCATATCAAAATGACAAGGCAAGCAGACAATGAGCATCTCAGCAATCTTCTTATTTACCATGGGAAAATGGTGCTTTTTTCTCTCTTTCCTCTTTTCTCATATCTTTTTTTAATTTTTCTCTTTTTCTCAATCTCTATCTCTTTTTTATAAGAAAAATGCTTCATAGATTGCTCATTATGGTTACGCCGCAGGTTTCCACCATGATTAGGCATGGATTAGACCAGTGGGCCAGGCGTTTCTCTAACACACATACATAACTCCATGGACTTACAAGCTCTCATTTCATTTCACACCGACGACATCCATAGACAAAAGAGCGTGATATCAACTAGGTACAAAGTACAAGTGCAATGTTGAAAGCGTTCCCCATGATAGCATGGTTCTGCTAATCCCCAACGTATAAGTGCAAGCATATACAACATAGATGACACAATGGTTCAAGTTTATTAAGTGCAAGAAATGTAAAGTGTACCATCAAGTTCGTGAGAGCTTTAATCACTAATTTTCACATAACAAGTTTTATTCGGAAGGTAGATAAAAACATGAATATACTTGGAATAACAAATGCTAACAGGTAGGTATGGTGGACTCTTTGGAATAACTTGGATTTATGAGTTGGATGCATGAGTGGAACTCATACTTGGTTATGGAGGCTAGCAAAAGACTGGGAGCGACTGACTAAGAGAGCAATAATGGCCATAGTCATGCAAAGCGACAAAACATTATTAATTAAAGCATAAAGTGGTACCACAAGTCAAAAACTAAATGATCATAGAGGCTAAGGTGACTGGTTCATAGTCATAACATGGTGTGAGCATGTGCCAAGTCAACCCAAATAAAGCGTCAAAGGAGAATACCCTAATACTATGCTTTAATATGCTAATATAACGCATGATTCTTTCAAGTCACATTAAGCAATCTCAATTGTTTATAACATGTCATGCTACATCAAAAATCACTAAGCATAAAGCCAAAACAATACCAAGCATGACATGACAAAGCATAAGCCACAGTCAAAAACAAGCTCTCTTTACCACTTAAGCATGAACTTTTCTTACTCTTTTCCAATCCAAACCAATCTTATTTGAAAACTAATGTATGAATGAGAGGGTCCAACCAATTTATTCAAGCAAACTAATAAAACCAAGGGAACAAAATTAAAATGAAAACGAAGACGCTCCAAGAACAACACAACTGTGTATGAAACAATAAAAATGAAGTGTTTGGAAGAACCTGAGATTTTTATTGATGAAGAAGGGGATGCCTTGGGCATCCCCAAGCTTTGACGCTTGTACTTCTTGGATATTTCTTGGGGTGACACGGGCGGCATCCCCAAGCTTGAGCTTTTGTCCATTCTTCATCTCATCACATCACTCTTCCCTATACTTAAAAAATTCCTTCATACCAAACTTCACACAATCTTCATTAGCAACATTAGTGTACTCAAGATAATAAGTCTCTTTGTTCAGTTTCAACACAAGTAAAACTTCCATCAAAACAAAAGCTACCGTAGAACTTCATTTAAAAAGTTCAAATGATAAAAGAGAACTCAAAGAGAAAGAGATTAAGAGGCAACTGTAATTAATGGTAGAAACCTGTCAAAACAGACCAGCAGGTAAAAGCCAATTTTTTCGAAGACCTTCTGTTGCTCAAATTGAAAAGTGTTGAACTAACGAAAATTGGATAACAACCTGGGTCAGAAGCACAAAAAATCACAGCTCAAACCGACGTACACACATTTTACACGAATTTTTACAGTGAAGCACAAAAATCTGTTTCAGGACAGCAACTTTCCCAAGCATTACTTCTCTCTCATTAGAGATTACTCTTGGCACAAAAAGCAAATAAAAAGGATAAGGAGCGGTTATTACAGAGGTAATAACTTCCAAGACTCATCTAAAACTTTTGGGTTATCTCCCAATAAGTACTTTTCTTTAACGCCTTTAAGTTAGCCATGATAGTTTGAGAAGATGCTCACATAAGAAATATGAATTGAGAGTAAAAGAGAACATCAAGAACCAAATATAAAACAAATTTAAGTCTAACCCACTTGCTATGCATAGGAATCTTGTAAAGAAATAAGTCATGAAAGCACAAAGTAACAAGCATAGGAAAGACACTTCAAGACTTTCAACATAAAGAGGGGAAACTTAATATTATTGAGATGCATAAAACCATGTTTCCATCCCTCATAATAACTTTCAGTAACATCATGAATAAAATTAACAATATAACTGTCACATAAAACATTCTTATCATGAGCCACATGCATATAATAATTATTACTCTCTATATAAGCATAGTCATTCTTATTAATTATAGTGGGAGCAAATTCAACAAAATAGCTATCAGTATTATTCTCATCGCCATAATTATCAAATATAGGAGGCATATTGTGGTCATAGTTAATTTCCTCCTCAATAGTAGGTGGACTGAAAATATCATATTTATCATTGTAATCATCATATATTGGAGGTTTGGTATCATCATAAGCAATAGAATAGCTATCTTCCAAAGCTGGGGAACTAAAAAGATCATTTTCATAAAAACTAGCTTCCCCAAGTTTAGGCTTTTCCATAGCATTAGCAATAATTGTGTCCAAAGAATTCATACTAACAACATTGCTATTAGCATGCAAATAAAGTTCCATAGGTTTTTCAATTTTCTCTTCAAACACTTCATGTCCTAACTCAAGATAAATACTATAAAGCTCTCTAATCTTTTTTTGTTTTCCATTAAGCCTAACTAGTGGAAATAAAAACAAGAAACAAAAAGACAAAATTATAGAATCTAAAGGAAATAACTTCGAGCACTCACACCGGAGGATGTGAGTGCCTTTTACCTTACCTCCCCGGCAACGGCGCTAGAAAATAGCTTGATGTCTACACACTTCTATTCTTGTAGAAAGTTGTTGGGCCTCCGAGTGCAGAGGTTTGTAGAACAGCAGCAAGTTTTCCCTTAAGTGGATCACCCAAGGTTTACCGAACTCAGGGAGGAAGTGGTCAAAGGGATCCCCTCTTAAGCACCCCTGCAATCAAGATACAAGAAGTCTCTTGTGTCCCCAACACACCCAATACACTTGTCAGATGTATAGGTGCACTAGTTCGGCGAAGACATAGTGAAATACAATATAAGACAACGGTGCCAGAAAATAGCTTGATGGCGTGGAAGAGACTAAAGGCAAACTGAAATAAATATGGAAGTAAGAAAACATGTAACAGATCTAATTGCAAACGGTGTTTAAATGCTTAGAAACAAGGCCTAGGGATCATACTTTAGCTAGTGAACACTCTCATATAAATATCTTCTCTTTATGATACTACTCTGAACTACTCTCCGGTTGGACACTCTAATCAATGGTAGGGCTATAACAGCACTCCTCATAGTTCGCTTTCCCCATCTGGATATCCCCATACTGTCACCTTGAGAGCTAGATGGTTCCAACAAACACCACAATTTTATAGAGACATCCAACTTCAAATATAACTCATAACAAGTAATTGTAATCTCTAGCCTAAGTGTCACCATGGTGTGCACGCTGTCACTTTCACACACATGGGGTGAGCAGAGATCTATCAAAACACTTGAGTAGCAAGGTAGATCTACTAGATTACAAAGCTCATGATCACAATATGATCATGCATAGAGAGAGATGAACACATAGCTACCGGTAGAACCCTTAGCCTTGAGGAAGAACTACTCTCTCCTCATCATGGGAGTCAGCAACAGCGATGGAGATGGCGGTGGAGTTAATGAAGATGGTGGTGAAGATGGTGAAGAGGCGGCGGCGGCGCGGAGGACTCCTTCCCCACCGCCGGTATCACAAGGGAGCACCGCCCCTTAGCACCCTTCCTTCATGGCTTCATGGGAGCTCTTCCCCATGGAGATGGGATCCATTGGGGAGGCAAAAACGTGGCTTTGGTGGCTGCAAATTCGTGGGTGGAGGTGTCTCCCACGAATTAGGTTTCCTCCCTTTATATAGGTTTTTGGATTCCCATTACCCCATCTTGGGCTGTAGTAAATAGGGCCTAACGGTCCCGTCCGGACTCAGAATCAGCTAAATTCTATGTCTAGAATGTTTGTCGTCAAATTTCCAACAAATTTGTGGTTGAAGAGGTTTCCGTTTGACGCCGTCTTCGACCCAAAATGTGACCATCTTTAAAAAGAGTTATGAGACAGATTTCTGGAAAATCCCAATTTGACTCCAACAAGGTTTCCACTTGTATTCTTGGTAATTCCTACACATCAAAGTGTAAAACAAGAACATTGTGCACTTTTGCAAATATTAGTAGGTTAGTACAAATAAATCATAAACTTTATATAAAAAGGAGTATCAAAAGCATTATTAGCATAAAACCGTCAAAAATTATAGATACGTTATCGACGTATCACTCAACAGCGGCATGGATTGGGTCAGCAGCAGCCAGAGCAACAACACCATGGGGACGACCAGTACCAGCAGATTCTAGAGTTGTGTTTTCCACAACGGCAATATGGGGACTCCTACGAGGCAGTTTCCTGACAGAAGCATGTCGCAGACGAGGAACCACATTTTGCTCAACAACAGCAGGGGTTCGAGTTATACCTCCCTGTCCAATAATAGCTAGGCGACTCCCTTTAGTAGGAGCTTCCTCATCCAGTATGTTACAAATTAGCATAACCACGCGAAGCCCAGCATACTGTTTCATCAACACAATTAGTTGATTGTCACATGCTGTAGGAACCTTGAAGCCTCGTTCATCAATGATGTTGAACCATGCAGTCTGCTCCGGCCTCATTTCAGCAAGTTCACGCACAGCATCAACCAAACCAGGGATAGTGCATAACTGCACAGGCACTACTTCCATCTTCAGATTGTGAGCTTGATTCCACGTGCTCTTCCCATCTGCTAATTTAATGTGGTAGCCGCAGATGGTGACCAGAACCGTGTATTTGGGTTCAGCGGAGATCCTACTTGACAGAAAATTAGGGACAAAAGATAAGAATTGTTTGTCAGCGTCATGCTAGCAAACAATTCTATGTTCGATATATCTCTGTAATGCCAATAGCTAGCTAGCAGTTATAGGTAGTGCGAATAGCAAAGAGAAGAGTAGCTCACCCGCAATTAGCCAGAAGTACTTCTTCCTCGGCAAATGGATTTGCCATCCTTTGCGCTGCTCAGCTCATTGGCGGTAGAGGCGGGCTAGATCGTCGCAACGGCTGGCACGACATTCGGCATTAGAGCTTGGTAGTAGCGAGTAGGCGCAGCAACTTGGCGCCGGAAGTTAAAGGCCCAAAGAGATCATTCTGGCTGGAGAGGGGATTTCGACGCCGTCGGTGCTAGGGTTCATGCGAAAGGAGAGAGGAAGTGGATTTGTGAATTTGGTCAACGCACCATGCTCCTTTAGTCTCTCTTTTCTCCTACGTGGTTGCTGTGTTGGCGCTCGCGTCACGGAAATATTACTGACATGAGTGTCCCGACCGTCTACTTCACGGGGCAGTTTCATGGAATGTTTGGATTTGGTAGGGGTGAGATGAGTTTACATCAAAATGGCCCCTCTCGGTAGTTGGTGGCCCACCATTTCGAAAGGCGGCAATTTCAGAAAACTTAGGTACCGCGGTGCACTCGCCCGGGAACTTTGGTACCGCAGACGAACAGGACCGAGAAGGGGGCCATCATAAGGCACAAAGCCTACCTCGTCACCAAAGTCTATGTGCAGTGAGAAGGGGTTGACTTCGAGGAGGTCTTTGCCCTGTTGCACGGCTCGACACTGTCTGATTTGTCCTTGTCATCGCTGTGAAGCAGGAAAGGGATGGGCGGTGGACCACCTCGGCGTCAAATCAGCCTTCTTCAATGGGGAGCTCGAGGAGAGGTGTACGTGTCGTAGCCACCGGGATTCGTGAAGAACGGATCAAAAGGAAATGTATTGTGTCTCTACAAGGCATTGTATGGGCTTCGTCAAGCTCTACGCATGTGGAATCCAAAGCTGGATCACAGCCTTGCTACGCTCGGCTTCACCAAGTGCCCATCCAAGCATAGCATGGACATGCAGAGCGAGAATGGGGAGCATCTACTGTTCGGTGTCTATATCGATGATCTAATCATCACTGGCATATCCGCTACAACAATTGGAGCCTTCAAGATGGAGATGATGAGCCTCTTTAGGATGAACAACTTGGGCTTGCTCTCCTACTACCTCGGAATCAAGGTAAGTCAGGAGCCATTCCGCATTTAGCTTGGCCAAGCAGCTTATGCAGACAAGTACCGATCGAGCCTCGATTGAAGCTGAGCAAGAACACGGGCGGCGCGACAGTGGATCCTTCACTCTACCGCAGTGTCTTTGGTGGACTGCGCTACCTCGTCCACACCCGTGCCGGGTGCTGCTACACATGCCAAGGACATGAGGTTCAAGTCATCGGCTACAACAACATGCACATGGCCGATGACATCGATGATCGCAAGAGCACTAGTGGGCTGATGTTCTTCTTCGGCCAGTGCCCGGTCACCTAGCAATCGATGAAGCATAAGATTGTCGTGCCTTCGTCTTGTGAGGCAGAGTACATTGCCTCCACTGTCGTGGCGTGCCAAGGAGTCTGGCTCAAGCGGCTTCACGGCGAGCTGCTTGGACACGATGGCGGCATCACCTCGTCGCAACAAGTCAATGATCGTGCTGACAAGGAATTCAGTCTTCCATGACCGGAGCAAACACATTCAGACCTACTCCCACTTCATCCGCCAGCACGTCGAGAGCGTCGATATCGACATTCAGTTCGTGCACACAAAGGATCAACTCTCCGACATCATGATGAAGGCGCTCGGGCGTGTGCAGTTCTATGAGCTACGGTGTTGGATTGACATTGCCAGTGAAGGGTACTTAGATTAAGGGGAGATTGTCGTCTTTGTCTGAATAAGGTGCCATCGTGTCTAGGTTCAGTTAGACGTCAGCTATTTTCTAGGTGTAGATAGGAGTGTTTGTTTCAATCATTAGCGTTGACCCGATCATCCTGATGTAACCCCGATGGCCTGGACGTGGGATGGCACATTTGTTGTGGGCATCGTTTGATTTGCCACCATCATGATCCATCAATGAATAAAAGGAAGAGAGAAGTAGAAAAGCTGAAAGGTTGCACGCCGCACAAATCCATGTCTGATCTCTGAATCTCATTTTTCAGTATGATATCTGCTTCATGGTATGATACTAGATTAGGTTCATGGAGGACCTTGGGTGCTGCTACACATGCCAAGGACATGAGGTCAAACTCATCGGCTACAACAACGTGCACATGGCCGACGAAATCGATGATCGCAAGAGCAGTAGTGGGGTGATGTTCTTCTTCGGTCAGTGCCCTGTCACCTGGCAACCGATGAAGCATAAGATTGTCGTGCCTTCGTCTTGCGAGGCAGGGTACATTGCCACCACCACCGCGGCGTGCCAAGGAGTCTAGCTCACGTGGCCTGATGGCGAGCTGCTTGGACACGATGGCGGCATCACGTTGTCGGAACAAGTCAATGATCGCGCTGATAAGGAATTCGGTCTTCCATGACCGGAGCAAACACATTCAGACCTGCTGCCACTTCATCCGCCAATGCGTCAAGAGCGTCGATATGGACATAAAGTTGATGCGCACAAAGGATCAACTCTCTGACATCATGATGAAGGCGCTCGGATGTGTGCAGTTCTATGAGCTGCAGCATCGGATTTACGTTGTCGATGAAGGGCACTTAGATTAGGGGGAGATTGTCGTCTTAGTATGAATAAGGTGCCATCGTGTCTAGTTTCAGTTAGACGTCAGCTATTTTCTAGGTGTAGATAGGAGTGTTTGTTTCAATCATTTTCTTTGACCCAATCATCCTGATGTAACCCAATGGCCTGGACATGGGATGGCACATTTGTTGTGGGAATCGTGTAATTTGCCACCATCGTGATCCATCAATGAATAAAAGGAAGAGAGAAGTAGAAAAGCTGAAAGGTTGCATGTCGCACAAATCCATGTCTGACCTCTGAATCTCGTTTTTCAGTATGATATCTGCTTCATGCTATGATACTTGATTAGGTTCATGGAGGACCTTGGGTGCTGCTACACATGCCAAGGACATGAGGTCAAACTCATCGGCTACAACAACGTGCACATGGCGCACGACATCAATGATCGCAAGAGCAGTAGTGGGGTGATGTTCTTCTTCGGCCAGTGCCCTGTCACCTGGCAATCGATGAAGCATAAGATTGCCGTGCCTTCATCTTGCGAGGCAGGGTACATCGCCGCCACCGCCACGGCGTGCCAAGGAGTCTGGCTCACGCAGCTTCACGGCGAGCTGTTTGGACAAGATGGTGGCATCACGTTGTCGGAACAAGTCAATGATCGCGCTGACAAGGAATTCGGTCTTCCATGACAGGAGCAAACACATTCAGACCTGCTGCCACTTCATCCGCCAGTGCGTCGAGAGCGTTGATATGGACATTCAGTTCGTGTGCACAAAGGATCAACTCTCCGACATCATGATGAAGGTGCTTGGGTGTGTGCAGTTCTATGAGCTGCGGCATCGGATTTACATTGTCGGTGAAGGGCACTTAGATTAGGCAGAGATTGTCGTCTTAGTCTGAATATCGTGCTATCGTGTCTAGTTTCATTTAGACGTCAGCTATTTTCTAGGTGTAGATAGGAGTGTTTGTTTCAATCATTTGCTTTGACCCGATCATCCTGATGTAGCCCGATGGCCTGGACGTGGGATGGCACATTTGTTGTGGGCATCGTGTGATTTGCCACCATCATGATCCATCAACGAATAAAAGGAAGAGAGAAGTAGAAAAGCTAAAAGGTTGCACGTCGCACAAATCCATGTCTGATCTCTAAATCTCGTTTTTCAGTATGATATCTGCTTCATGGTATGATACTTGATTAGGTTCATGGAGGACCTTGGGTGCTTCTACACATGCCAAGGACATGAGGTCAAACTCATCGGCTACAACAACGCGCAACTGGCCGACGACATCGATGATCGCAAGAGCAGTAGTGGGGTGATGTTCTTCTTCGGCCAGTGCCCTGTCACCTGGCAATCGATGAAGCATAAGATTGTCGTGCCTTCGTCTTGCGAGGCAGGGTACATTGCCGCCACCGCCGCAGCGTGCCAAGGAGTCTGGCTCAAGCGGCTTCACGGCGAGCTGCTTGGACACGCTGGCGGCATCACGTCGTCGGAACAAGTCAATGATCGCGCTGACAAGGAATTCGGTCTTCCATGACCGGAGCAAACACATTCAGACCTGCTGCCACTTCATCCGCTAGTGCGTCGAGAGCGTCGATATGGACATTCAGTTCGTGCGCACAAAGGATCAACTCTCCGACATCATGATGAAGGTGATCGGGCGTGTGCAGTTCTATGAGCTGCGGCGTCGGATTTACATTGTCGGTGAACGGCAGTTAGATTAGGGGGAGATTGTCGTCTTAGTCTGAATAAGGTGCCATCGTGTCTAGTTTTAGTTAGACGTCAGCTATTTTCTAGGTGTAGATAGGGGTGTTTGTTTCAATCATTTTCTTTGTGCCGATCATCCTGATGTAACCCCGATGGCCTGGACGTGGGATGGCACATTTGTTGTGGGCATCGTGTGATTTGCCACCATCGTGATCCATCAAGGAATAAAAGGAATAGAGAAGCAGAAAAGCTGAAAGGTTGCACGTCGCACAAATCCATGTCTGATCTCTGAATCTCGTTTTTCAGTATGATATCTGCTTCAAGGTATGATACTTGATTAGGTTCATGGAGGACCTTGGGTACTACTACACATGCCAAGGACATGAGGTCAAACTCATCGGCTAGACCAACGTGCACATGGCCGACGACATCGATGATCGCAAGAGCAGTAGTGGGGTGATGTTCTTCTTCCGCTAGTGCCCTGTCACCTGGCAATCGATGAAGCATAAGATCGTCGTGCCTTCGTCTTGCGAGGCAGGGTACATTGCCGCCACCGCCGTAGCGTGCCAAGGAGTCTTGGTCAAGCGGCTTCACGGCGAGCTGCTTGGACACGATGGCGGCATCACGTCGTCGGAACAAGTCAATGATCGTGCTGACAAGGAATTTGGTCTTCCATGACCAGAGCAAACACATTCAGACCTGCTCCCACTTCATCCGCCAGTGCGTCGAGAGCGTCGATATCGACATTCAGTTCGTGCGCACAAAGGATCAACTCTCCGACATCATGATGAAGGCGCTCGGGCGTGTGCAGTTCTATGAGCTACGGTGTCGGATTGACATTGCCGGTGAAGGGCACTTAGATTAGGGGGAGATTGTCGTCTTTGTCTGAATAAGGTGCCATCGTGTCTACTTTCAGTTAGACGTCAGCTATTTTCTGGGTGTAGATAGGAGTGTTTGTTTCAATAATTAGCGTTGACCCGATCATCCTGATGTAACCCCGATGGCCTGGACGTGGGATGGCACATTTGTTGTGGGCATCGTTTGATTTGCCACCATCGTGATCCATCAATGAATAAAAGGAAGAGAGAAGTAGAAAAGCTGAAAGGTTGCACGTCGCACAAATCCATGTCTAATCTCTGAATCTCATTTTTCAGTATGATATCTGCTTCATGGTATGATACTTGATTAGGTTCATGGAGGACCTTGGGTGCTGCTATACATGCCAAGGACATGAGGTCAAAGTCATCGGCTACAACAACGTGCACATGGCCGACGACATCGATGATCGCAAGAGCAGTAGTGGGGTGATGTTCTTCTTCGGCCAGTGCCCTGTCACCTGGCAATCGATGAAGCATAAGATTGTCGTGCCTTCGTCTTGCGAGGCAGGGTACATTGCCGCCACCGCCGCAGCGTGCCAAGGAGTCTTGCTCAAGCGGCTTCACGGCGAGCTGCCTGGACACGATGGCGGCATCACGTCGTCAGAACAAGTCAATGATCGCGCTGACAAGGAATTCGGTCTTCCATGACCAGAGCAAACACATTCAGACCTGCTGCCACTTCTTCCGCCAGTGAGTCGAGAGCGTCGATATGGACATTCATTTCGTGCGCACAAAGGATCAACTCTCCGACACCATGATGAAGGCGCTCGGGCGTGTGCAGTTCTATGAGCTGCGGCGTCGGATTTACATTGTCGGTGAACGGTAGTTAGATTAGGGGGAGATTGTCGTCTTAGTCTGAATAAGGTGCCATCGTGTCTAGTTTCAGTTAGACGTCAGCTATTTTCTATGTGTAGATAGGGGTGTTTGTTTCAATCATTTTCTTTGAGCCGATCATCCTGATGTAACCCCGATGGCCTGGACGTGGGATGGCACATTTGTTGTGGGCATCATGTGATTTGCCACCATCGTGATGCATCAAGGAATAAAAGGAAGAGAGAAGCAGAAAAGCTGAAAGGTTGCACGTCGCACAAATCCATGTCTGATCTCTGAATCTCGTTTTTCAGTATGATATCTGCTTCAAGGTATGATACTTGATTAGGTTCATGGAGGACCTTGGGTACTGCTACACATGCCAAGGACATGAGGTCAAACTCATCGGCTACAACAACGTGCACATGGCCGACGACATCGATGATCGCAAGAGCAGTAGTGGGGTGATGTTCTTCTTCCGCCAGTGCCCTGTCACCTGGCAATCGATGAAGCATAAGATTGTCGTGCCTTCGTCTTGCGAGGCAGGGTACATTGCCGCCACCGCCGCAGCGTGCCAAGGAGTCTTGCTCAAGCGGCTTCACGGCGAGCTGCCTGGACACGATGGCGGCATCACGTCGTCGGAACAAGTCAATGATCGCGCTGACAAGGAATTCGGTCTTCCATGACCAGAGCAAACACATTCAGACCTGCTGCCACTTCATCCGCCAGTGAGTCGAGAGCGTCGATATGGACATTCATTTCGTGCGCACAAAGGATCAACTCTCCGACACCATGATGAAGGCGCTCGGGCGTGTGCAGTTCTATGAGCTGCGGCGTCGGATTTACATTGTCGGTGAACGGCAGTTAGATTAGGGGGAGATTGTCGTCTTAGTCTGAATAAGGTGCCATCGTGTCTAGTTTCAGTTAGACGTCAGCTATTTTCTATGTGTAGATAGGGGTGTTTGTTTCAATCATTTTCTTTGAGCCGATCATCCTGATGTAACCCCGATGGCCTGGACGTGGGATGGCACATTTGTTGTGGGCATCATGTGATTTGCCACCATCGTGATCCATCAAGGAATAAAAGGAAGAGAGAAGCAGAAAAGCTGAAAGGTTGCACGTCGCACAAATCCATGTCTGATCTCTGAATCTCGTTTTTCAGTATGATATCTGCTTCAAGGTATGATACTTGATTAGGTTCATGGAGGACCTTGGGTACTGCTACACATGCCAAGGACATGAGGTCAAACTCATCGGCTACAACAACGTGCACATGGCCGACGACATCGATGATCGCAAGAGCAGTAGTGGGGTGATGTTCTTCTTCCGCCAGTGCCCTGTCACCTGGCAATCGATGAAGCATAAGATTGTCGTGCCTTCGTCTTGCGAGGCAGGGTACATTGCCGCCACCGCCGCAGCGTGCCAAGGAGTCTTGCTCAAGCGGCTTCACGGCGAGCTGCCTGGACACGATGGCGGCATCACGTCGTCGGAACAAGTCAATGATCGCGCTGACAAGGAATTCGGTCTTCCATGACCAGAGCAAACACATTCAGACCTGCTGCCACTTCATCCGCCAGTGAGTCGAGAGCGTCGATATGGACATTCATTTCGTGCGCACAAAGGATCAACTCTCCGACACCATGATGAAGGCGCTCGGGCGTGTGCAGTTCTATGAGCTGCGGCGTCGGATTTACATTGTCGGTGAACGGCAGTTAGATTAGGGGGAGATTGTCGTCTTAGTCTGAATAAGGTGCCATCGTGTCTAGTTTCAGTTAGACGTCAGCTATTTTCTATGTGTAGATAGGGGTGTTTGTTTCAATCATTTTCTTTGAGCCGATCATCCTGATGTAACCCCGATGGCCTGGACGTGGGATGGCACATTTGTTGTGGGCATCGTGTGATTTGCCACCATCGTGATCCATCAATGAATAAAAGGAAGAGAGAAGCAGAAAAGCTAAAAGGTTGCACGTCGCACAAATCCATGTCTAATCTCTGAATCTCGTTTTTCGATATGATATCTGCTTCATGGTATGATACTTGATTAGGTTCATGGAGGACCTTGGGTGCTGCTACACATGCCAAGGACATGAGGTCAAACTCATCGGCTACAACAACGTGCACATGGCCGACGACATCGATGATCGCAAGAGCAGTAGTGGAGTGATGTTCTTCTTCGGCCAGTGCCCTGTCACCTGGCAATCGATGAAGCATAATATTGTCGGGCCTTCGTCTTGCGATGCCGGGTACATTGCCGCCACCGCCACGGCGTGCCAAGGAGTCTGGCTCAAGCGGCTTCAGGGGAGCTGTTTGGACACGATGGCGGCATCACGTCGTTGGAACAAGTCAATGATCGCGCTGACGAGGAATTCGGTCTTCCATGACCGGAGCAAACACATTCAGACATGCTTCCACTTCATCCGCCAGTGCGTCGAGAGCGTCGATATGGACATTCAGTTCGTGCGCACAAAGGATCAACTCTCCGACATCATGATGAAGGCGCTCGGGCGTGTGCAGTTCTATGAGCTGCCGCGTCGGATTGACATTATCGGTGAAGGGCACTTAGATTAGGGGGAGATTGTTGTCTTAGTCTGAATAAGGTGCCATCGTGTCTAGTTTCAGTTAGACGTCAGCTATTTTCTAGGTGTAGATCAAGGTTTTGGTTCCCGATCTGGGAAAAAATCCCGAGGGTGGTCGGGATTTCCGGTTACCGCGGTTACCGGAAAATCTCGACCGGTTACCGGACGAATTTAAAAATTAAATTTCGAATTTACATTTCCCGGTACAACAATTTACAGAGAAAATTTATTAAAATTCAAAATTTTCAAAACAAATCAAAATTTCGGGATTTTTTGACCGGTAAACTAGTTTCTGGAGGGTGCTCGGGATATCCGGTTACCGACCGGTAACCGGATTTCCCGACCGGTAACCAAAACGCTGGTGTAGATAGGAGTGTTTGTTTCAATCATTTGCTTTGACCCGATCATCCTGATGTAACCCCGATGGCCTGCACGTGGGATGGCACATTTGTTGTGGACATCGTGTGATTTGCCACCATCGTGATCCATCAATGAATAAATGGAAGAGAGAAGCAGAAAAGCTGAAAGGTTGCACGCCGCACAAATCCATGTCTGATCTCTGAATCTCGTTTTTCAGTACTAACTAATTTGAGACAGTCGAGAGGCCACATAGGAGGACAGTCGCAGATACTGCGGCTCCTCCTCGTCTGCGCTGTGCGAGGACGGTGCCTCGGTAGTCGCAGCCGCCGCTGACGAGGCAGCGGCGCTGCCCCCGCGCTCATCCGTTCGATCTGAACCTGCCGGACCCCGGGGCGGCCACCGATGATGACGAGATGGACTGGCGCTGCTCCGCCTCTGATGGCCTTCCGCGCCGGTTGGTACTTGCCTTGCCTTGCCTACTTTCACTCCCTTCCTGCGACGTGCTTCTACGATTACAGTAGAATCTGAATTTTCTGTCTCCTTTTTTACCACTCAATTTCTGAATATTTGATAGTCCTATATCAATATGTGATAATGTGAATAAGTTTATCGCCGTCATCAATCATGTCATCAACGGTCTGCTCCTTCTATTATGTTGATATAGTATCGATTAATCAGATGCGTAATGGAAGAAAGCAACACAAAATTTACCTGTAACTTGTGCTAGCTGCATCATTTGCTTCGATAGCTCAAAGTGTATGGTCTGAATTTGCTCTTCTGCATCTCACCAGCATTGTGGTTGCTTAAGTGAGAAATCATTTTGGCAAGAACATTACCTCCACCAGTCTTCCAGTCTTCCTGCCTGCACCATACACCACTGATCGGCACTAGAAAATTTTCACGGAATTTGGATCATGCTCCTCTGATGCATACATGCTCCTGAAATAATAGTACTAGAAAAAAATAAAGCAGCAGATGCAAACCATACAAGTATCAATTAATTAGATATGTAATGGAAGAAATGATCATTTTGTACATTCTTTGCTGTTGTTCATAGAGATATTCAATAATCTCATAAAATTTCTCTTTCCCGTGTGCCCCGGTGGCGACTTGCTCTGCTTGAGCTTTCTTCCCATTAACCTCCTTGCCGGCCTCTCTCCCCCCAAGTCACCGGCGGCCATGGTGGCCGGTGATGAGTGGGAGGGGGTCTGGTTCTTTGTAGTTGTATGTTTCCTTTTAGTTGTAGGGTTTGGATCATGATGCTACTTCGGTTTCGAAAATAACCATTGTGCTAATCATGATGCTACTTCGGTTTCTTGACCACACTATACTAGGAAAAACCCGTTATGTGCTTTTTTTCGAAATGGGGGTACCCGGCCTCTGCATCCTAGGATGCACACAACTTTTTTTATTACTTAGAGTTTTGCAAATATCAAAATTACAATTCAGAGATCAGACAAGATTGATACAAACACCAACCATTTAAAAATGACTAGGAAACTGAAGATGAAAAGCGTACAACAGCTAAACATCTTTCAATCTACTAGAATGCTGCCACATAACCTGCCAGTAGATATCGTGAGCAACCATCACCAGACGGCTGCATTCAAAAACCATCGTATTGCGTTGTTGCTCTAGGAGTAATAAGGCCCAGAGCTGGATCCATTGGGACGCTCAGAAAATAACCTGGAAAAAAGAATGAACTCGAATGTTGTTAAAAATAATAGTATTACGACATCTCCAAATAGACCAATATAAAGTCAAACCCCCTATACGTATGCTAGCTTTATTAGCTTTATCCATCTCATTTAACCAATTTCCAAACATATTAGTAATATTGGTAGGGGTGGAAGATTATAAGTAAAGAAAACAATGCGCCAGATAATTTTAGCTAACGGGCGTGAAATAAAAAGGTGTTCGATAGTTTCTTCTCATCACAAAAAGAACATTTGTTATACCCTTTCCAATTCCTCCTTAACAAATTGTCTTTAGTCAGTAAAACTTTTTAATGCAAGAACCACATGAAAATCTTGATATTTAGTGGTATTTTAATCTTCCATAAGTATTTTGTGGGTAGGATCTGATGATCATTCATGAGATCCGCATACAAAGATTTCACTGTGAAAACCCTATCTATGGTTAGTTTCCACCTAAAGACATCTGGTTCATCAGTCAAATTAATTTGTACTAGTCTCTGGCATAGATGCAACCATGCATCCCTTTTTGTCCTAGTCAGGTTTTTCCTAAAACCAATATTAAGAGCGTTGTGAGAAAAACTTCATGTACAGAGACATTTTTCCGATGGGCAATATTATAAAGCTCGGGATATTTTTGGGCCAGGGGCGCCTCCCCTAGCCAAACGTCTTCCCAAAATCGAGTTATTACATCATTCCCTACTTTCAAAAATCCTCTAGTAAAAATCATCTTTTACCTGCATTAGACCTTTCCACGGGGAGTCAGTCGGCTTAGCTTTCACTTGTGTCAAGGTTTTTGTTTTTAGATACTTGTTATGGAGAAGTTCCTGCCATACACCTCGCTCAGAAAGAAGTTTGTAAATCCATTTACTCAGAAGACACTTATTTTTAATCTCAAGTACCTCAGTTCCCAATCCACCCTGATCCTTGGGAGACAGATTATATTTCACTTAGTTTTCTATATTTCTTGTTATATTCATCACTTTGTCAAAATAATCTTGAACAATAAAAGTCCAATCTTTTCCGAACATCCTTTGGTATTTCTAGAAAAGATAACATAAACATAGGCATACTTGATAATACAGAGTTGATTGGCACTAATCTATCTCCATATGACAATAGTTTGGCTTGCCAACATCCTAATTTTCCTTCAAAACGATTCTCAACGGGATTCCACTCAGAATTCCTGAGCCTCCTATGGTGAATAGGAACTCCCAAATATTTGAAAGGCAAAGAGCTCGACTCACAACCGAATATATCCCTATATTCATGTCCATCTTCCTTTGCCTTACTAAAGCAATAGATCTCACTTTTGTGGAAGTTAATTTTATGTCCCAAAAGTTGCTCAGCCATCGTTATGTGCTTTGGTGCCATATAAAAAAAAGGGCTCAGCCATCGTTCTATTGTCCATTTTCCACGGTGCTAATCTGAAGTCTCAAGGTCACAATCTCTTTTTACTACCATGCTTTACCTGTCGGTCAACCCTTTCAACTTCATCTCCGTTTCTAAATGACACCGCCACTTGGATTTGCGATGAGAATACGTATGGATTCACACAGAAGAAAGCAAGGTGGGAAAAGACTGCAACGATCTTTGGAACTCCTTTGAGCAAGCCGTTTGTCCCAACTCGGAGCATACCAGATACCACAAATGCTTCCATGTGGCTGGCCTGGACACTACAATGGAATACTACTAAAAGTACAACAGATCTCACCAATGTGGAAGCCAATTGTTGGTCCACCTAATAAAAGGGAGCATCTAGACTCGGGTTTAAAACCCGAATTTCTAGTTATTGTCTTATGCGTTCTCTCGTCTATATTCTGTTTAGAGCCAAGTTGTAGCGTGTCCCGATATAACTGCTTTAGCTGTTTATCTTTTTCCACAATCGCATCAAACTCACAAGTCCCTTTAAAAGCATAAAAAGACTTCCTGACTACCTTAGGGCCTGACACTAGGATTTGTTAGACTGTCAGACATTTTTTCCTTTGGTGGCTACTATGTGGATGATGATGACACTGATCCGTTCGCCTAGAATTTCCACGTCAAGGGATCTTGAGATCTTCCGGTGGGCTATCTTCTTTGTTCTAGGCATCATATGCTATATTTGTATCTTGCTCCGTGCTTGGATTTAGACTATTCGCTTCTGCTTGATGATTGGGGTATGTGGATTTGAGTCCAATGAAATGATTATTTATTTGAAATCTTGCCTATTGCTCTATTTCTTTATAGATGAATGTGTTCTGATATACTCTGTATGGTCATACTTCGTACACGCCCGCTTGTGTACTGGGGGCGCATACCTTTGGATATGTTTTTCTCACTTGTTGATATAACTTTGTGTTGGATCGTAACCACCATTGGATTATACTGACACCTTCCCATAACATATTGGCTGTGGTTTACATGAGGAAATGATTGAAAACTACGAGCAACTAAAATCCTATATCACAAAGTATTACAACTGTTTATTTGAGGCACCAGAGGAAGGGAACTTTGCTCTTGATGAATCTCGAACAGATGACATCACCCATGTATTCAAAAGATGATGCCATTTACTGGACCTTTCAACGAGGATCAATGTAAGAAAAATGGTTTTTCAAATGCAACACCACAAGGCCCCAATTCCGAATGGTTTCCCTGCTGAAATTTTCCGAAACTTCCTGGAAGGCACTAAGTCAGGCCTTCTATGTTTGTTTGGCTATTTTTATCCCAGGCAACTAGATTTGTGTAGGCTTAATTTCGGTGTGATTATTTTGTTCCTAAGACTAATGACTTAGATCGGATCCAGCAGCACAGGTTGATCTAACCGCTTAAAAGCCACGCATCGCCAGTCTCATGTGCATAGACAGCATATACTCTGAAGTGTTCTTGTGAACTACCATATTTATTGCCACAGCTGTACTAGTTGTGAACTTGCTACTATTTTTCCTTTGTTTTAGAGAGACTGTATCAATGAGTTGCTCTATGCATCCTAGGTATACAAAGGATGGGTCTGATATATTATGATTTGTACATGTGTGATACTAATTTGTGAGTTCAATAAAACACTCTTTATTGGAAAAAACAATCACTGGATTTTGATTGGCCTTACCTATCCGTAACGAACCAAACTAACACGTGATAATTATATATCTTGGGATCCTAGCCGTTAAATCTAAATCCGACCTTCTAAAACAATCTAGATGGCACGGATTAATGTGTGGTAGCTCCAGAAAACTCCTTATATTGTTTTTTGTAGGAACTAGCCGACTGTCCAAAACAATCGAGATGATGTGGATTAATGTGTGGTAGCTCTAGAAAACTTCTTATATCGCTTTTAGTATAGTAATATGTAGTTAGATAGATATAGATGGTTAGAAAAGAATATCTAGACATTTAACACAATATTATACTAACAGAAATAACAAAAAAGTTTGTTTAATTGAATAAAAAATATGTAACCCTTAAAAAGGCAAGCATTTCGAAAGATAAATAAAAGGTAGCAAGCATATATCTCTCTATCTCGCACACATCACACTTAGAGGGAGATCAAAAGAGATGGATAGTTGATCAAAACAAAACACAATACAAAAGATATGCTGCGGCAGTTTGGTAAGGGAAATTGAAAAATAACTTGGCAGACTTCATCTTGATAACCAGTATAGCCGGCCGGTAGGTATATCAGCAACTGCTACGGTTTTACCTACATGCGCAGAACCAACGTCAGCAGTTGACTCTAAGAAAAACAAAATTAAATTAACTGAAGACAAGAAGATGGACGCAAATAATGCATACCGTGACATGGCCATGTAGTAAATTAAGATCACTGTGGCTTGGCAGTAGGATCAATTAGAACAATGCTTGGCCAATTACGGTGCCCCTTTGCATTTGTTTCCCATACACCTTTTGTTGCGTCATTATCCAGGTACAAATGGAGCCCGACCTCCTCAAGCTTTGGGAATGACCCGATGTCGATGCCAGAGACACCATCTAGACTTTTGCAGAGTACATGGAGTGACACAAGGACAGGCAGGGTTCCACTGATGATTTTGATCTCCCCTGTTATTTTCTCGGCCACGAGGCATATCCGCTGCAGGGTTGTAAATTTTGTATCAGTTAGCCGCAGGGTACCCAACTCCTTGTCAACTAGCTTCAGGAATTTCAGTGTGGACTTTGGCAGTGAATTCAGGCCGATTTGCAGCTGTTGTGAGGTCAAAGCAGTCTCATAAAGGCACAACTCCGTAATACTTGCAAGATTTTGAAGGAATCTTGGGAAGCCACTCACGTTGCAGCGTAATTTGAAAGAGTAGAGAGATGGGCGGTTTGCATGTTGGTTATGTGCAGGTAGAGTTGCCGCGTGGAGATGATCCAGGAATATATCTACCTTTTTGGTGGTAATAGAGAAATCACTGGTGTCTTTCTTTGTGATGCCGATGGATAGTGAGCGATCTTTGTCACTGCTGGGTTTAGGACGGAGAAATTTCTGGATGCCTTTTGCGAGATCTTGCAAGTTTTTTTCACTGGCTGTGGAGTCGCACCACACTTTCACCTTCCTCAACTTGGTCATATCAATCAGCAGTTGTGGAAACCCTTGGCTGCTTCCCATGACGAATCCTGATAGTATCTCCAGTTTGCTATCAGGCAATGACACAGGAGGTTGTTGTTGTTGTTGTTGTTTCTTCTTGTTGCCTCCTTTCTTGTGAAAAGGACGATCAAACCTCCAAGTAGCTTGCTTGGAGCTTTCTGCAACTTTTTCCTGCCCAAATATGTAATGCTCCTCAGCAGCGAGCTGGAATTGTCCAAGGAGGTTTTTTAACTCGGGGAGCTGGACGACCTGTAATGGAACCTCACATACATTGGTCTTCCTGAGGTCGAGTGT
The DNA here is from genome assembly GCA_910589775.1 of Avena eriantha. NCBI lineage: Eukaryota > Viridiplantae > Streptophyta > Magnoliopsida > Poales > Poaceae > Avena > Avena eriantha. Next base: position 2,398,379 of record OU342742.1, read on the forward strand.
CTCCAACAGTTGCAGCCTGTGTATCTCTGTTGGAACCGTAGTAATACTCTTTCCGCCAAGGCTCAGATACTTGAGTAGCAAAAGGTTGCAGCTGATGCTTTTGAGGTCCGAGTCATCGAGACCGCTGCATCCTTCCAAATCCAACACCTTCATCAGCTTATAGGTTGCAATAGCTTCTTTGTTGGCCAGAGTGGTGTCGTTGTCCCGGTCGCTGAATACCGCCAAGGTCCGGACCTTAGGTATGGATTCCTCCCCCTCCATTTTCTGCTGCTTATGATAAGCATGCATCGGGTGAACCGGCAATTCCCACTGCTGGCTGTTAGGATGGAGAGACAGCCTGCGGGCATTTTCCGATGGGGGGTTGGATGTCTCATCACAAACCGTTATGAAGCCCTGGTCCCGGGACAAGCGGGTAATGAACTCGTGCACAATGCCATGAACTTTGCATCTCTTGGTTTTCCCGTTGCTGCTTACTCCAACAGGCTGTGTGACACAATGCTCGACGAGCCTCTCCAGGTTGCCCGCTATCAGCTTCTCCATTTCGTCGGCTGTGAGCTTCTCAGCTGCATTTCCATCACCAGATTCTGCGAGTCCTTCAGCCATCATTCGCCTTATCACAGAGTTCCTCTTCACATTGTCATCTTCAGCTGGGAACATGCACAGATACAACAAGCAGACCTTATCAAAATAGGTAGGAAGCTCCTGGTAGCTACTGAGGAGCATCCGTCGCATTCTTTCACCTGGTGAATTACCCATACATGTGTTGCTGTTGGCAGCACGCGCAGCGCACATCTGGACCAGCGCTTCTTTACACCTTGTCTCATTGTCCTGTTCACCCTTGCAAGTCTCTGCTAAGCAAATCACAGCAAGTGGCACACCGCCGCATTTCTTCAACATCTTTGATGGTGATTCATCCTGCAGCCGGTTACTTGCCACAGCATCATCCCGCCGCAGATTACTTGACAGAGCAGTAGATCTTTGCAAGCTTTTTATTGCTGGTTCATTTTTGGACACCCTGCTGTCTCCGCCCTCTTCCTCAATTTCACGGTGTACAAAGATTTGACGGGGAAAATCACCACTCAGTGGTCTCATCTTGTACACGTAGCCGCCCACATCGGTGCAAGCTTTTGCCACCGGGAGCTTGGTAGTTGTAACCATAATTCGGCTGCCAGGTTTGCTCCTCCCACCGAAGGCACGTACTATACCGGTCCACTGATCCTTCTTCCGCATGTCAATAATTACAAAGAAATACCTAAGTGCAATCAAGTACATAACAACTCGTGATTAAGAGTAATAACATCATCCCTGTTACCGGAAAAACAAGAAAATTGTGATTATTATTATTATTATCGTTATGCACTACATTATTCCAATTACTATATGAGCACTAATAATATGCAAAAATAAATAAAAATGAAGTGGCCTGAATTTTCAGATCTTGTAGAACGGAAATGGAGGATCAGTAGTTCAGTACACACATGTCATTGTGATATATACAATACCAAGCGAAGATTTCCCTCTCGTGATCCTACAACTTACACGCTAGCGTAGGAGGCCCGCCTCCTATATCGCCCGAGGAGAGAGACCTTCACGCAAGGCTCAAGCATCTTGTCGTCGGTCTTGAGGTTCTCCATCAGACGAGGAAAAGGCAAGGCGATCGCATAAAAATTTTCGAGGATGGGAGACGCCACTACAAACTTGTTTCACCTCCGTGTGAACGTGAGGTGAAGAAAACCTTCAACCATCATTTGAGGAATGGTAGGTGCATTGCTTATCAAGGTTTGTATGACCTGTACACCTAATCAATCTAAGGGCATGCGCATTGGTTTAGTCGGCTGATCTATAAGCTGCCTCCACGTCAGTAGTAGCAAAATAGATTAAAGACGCCGTCGGCTATCTGGAAGTGCAGCAAAACCTGGTATTTTGTTGCTAACTGAGCTTGTGATGCCGGAGAAAAATTGGGGGATCGATTTAGCTTGAGTGCATTGAGATTTCGGACATGGTGCAGCGCGGCCATCGGGGCGGTACGACCCAGGTAGTATGCGCGTGTTTGCTAGTCCTAATCTTCGTTTCTCGCATGGCGCGAAGAAATAAGGCTATTTGCTTTGCTTGGTGGCACGGAATTCTTCCATGTCACGAGATTTAAAGCGGTCCAAAAGTTGGCGCCCAAACAAAGCGTTTCCACCAAGACAGACTATAGGCGTGCAAAATCTGGGTCAAGCTTTCTCCATGGGTGCAATCGCAGACATATACATTGCTCATCTAAGGTGGTTGAATTAATTCTTCCCAGTCTACGTAACTATACACCGATTCAAAATAAGCTCTACATGAAAAAAGATACGAATCGATGTTGCGATTCCATTCCAACAATCAGTTCCTAATTTCATTGACCTTTTAGGGGTCTATTTCATGTTCATGTTTATACATTTTGTGAACGAATTTTACCAAATTCAGGCGACCATTTGAAATTTAATTTGAGATGTAGCTTGGCCTCGCCGTTTCACACAATTTTCGTGTTATAAGTTTTTCGTTTTGATATTCTTAAACGACTAGATCTAAACTGTCGTAATATACATACGTACACGTAGATCTACTAAATCTTGTGGAATAATGAACTGAAGCTTTCCCTCAAAGAAAATTTCAAATGATCAACTGTGTGTGGCGAATTTAACAACATTCGTTCAAATAAACTCTAAAAGGGAAAATGACGTAGAGTTTCAAACACTCAACGAAATTACAAATTATTTATAGGAATGGACTCGTAACATCGAGGAGCATCTTTATCATCTAAACATTATCTCGAATGGAGGCATAATCAGGTAGATTAGAGGCGATTAAGATCAAGTAAGTTAGTTAGAAGCATAAAACACATGGCCTCCTGCATACACGCGGAACCAAAGGCAAGACCCTTTTGGGGGGAAACGAAAATACGGGCTACCGATCAAGAGCCCCAAAGTTGGCCCAAGTCAAATCTCTTCCCATGCAGCATCCAGTGGGCTAAGAGGGAAAACGGGAAAAAAAGACCCGAGCAACCAAACACGCCCTATAAGATTTTCTCCTTCACCCACCACGTGAGATCCTTCCTATCCACACCTCCAAGATCGGTTCTTTCGTCCTTGCCCTTTCCTCCCAAGGCACCTCACCTCCTCCTTCACCTAGAGACTAATCCCCTTCCTCCCCTGCCATGTCAAGCTCGTCCATGACCTATCCCACTACATCCCTTGACTAGGTGTGGGAGGAAGGAGAAGAGGTTGCAAAGGAAAAGCGAGGGGCTGGGGGAGGAAAAGCAAAGGAATAGGAGGCTTCTCCAACACTCTCTCCACGCATCCCTTCTAAATACACCACCAAGGTGAGGTTCTTCCCTATCCTACCCTGTACCACGGTGCTACAGGTGAGGGATTCATGGTAGTTTGGGCAGGTTACTAGCAGCCTAGCAGGTCATTCGGTTGTCTGATGTAACAGAAATTCTTATTTTCGAGTACCTATATGGAAATCAGATGAGGAATGGTTCGATTTTTTTTGTAATCCTTGTTCCCATGATTGTCTTGAGTGATTAAACATTACAATGGGAGTTTTGAAGCTTCTAATATGCCCATTTCTCTGCAGTTGTCTAGAATTCTAAGACTGTGCAAAACAATGTTTTTCCATGGGGCTCGGGAGCTTCTAACATCGATCGCAATGCACGTTTTGTTACCTTATAGCCTGTTTGTGATTCATAATGTCTAATACAAAAGATTTAGAATTAAATCCCATGAGTATTCTTGTTCCTATGAATTTCCAAAGGTAGCAACTCGTTATTCTGAATTCTGAAAACAACATAAGTGTTTGCTAGTTATGACCTAGTTAAGTCCATATTATGAGTTTGGATAGTTGGAATTATTTGTAAGCTAGTTTCGTATGAATTCATAGCCATATTATATTGCTTGGTTTGGAGATTCTAAGCTCTAGATTTGAATTCTTTCGTGAAGGGGCTGCAAAGGGATGCTCCCCCATAATGCGATTAGGCGCCTTTATGGTTATGTGTTCTACACAGCATGTGTTGGTGCAATATTTGAGACTTGTATGTATATTTTTTACAGCATGCTGCAGCACCAACCCATGGGTGGCAGCCTCACACCATCATCCTTTTAACGGTTGAGTAGAGTACACCGAGCAAAAACAACTAAGATTGATCTTTCAATACTATACTCATATTCACATTATTTATTTACATTCATGCGGCGGTGAACAAGTCAATCTCTAGTGTATCTTTCAATACACTATGACACTAGTATGTGATAGAGATTGAATCTTCTTGGTTCTTCTTGGTAAAAAAACAAGGGATGTGAAGCATGTTAGAACTTTGGGGACAATCAGTTAGCGATAGCTTCTATGCTACATCCTACCATAAAACTGTGGCCTTTCCAGGGGTGTGCGAGTCAGTATGATACATCCGGCCATCAAAAGGGAACAGGTTCGTGCTAGTTGTTACATGTTGCATATCGCAATGTAAAATAGGCCTCGCGTAGATGCATTGGGGTCCATCACCCTTGCTTCTACTGGTAACCCAGGAAAGAGATTACGCTTAGATGTTAGTCGGTCCAACACCTTGGAGACTCCTTATTACGAGTGTGGGGCCATATTAAAACATAACATCTACCCAGAATATTAACTAGTGGCACTAAGCAATCACCTTTTGTCCTGTAGGATTCTTTGCAGTTGTTGGGTGAGCTGATCGACTTCCGAGGTAGTGCCATCAGAGATTTTTTCATTCTCATTGTGGGCGCCGTTATAATTTCTAAAGAGAATGTGATGGAAAACCTTCCGTTAGTATCTTGTACTAGTAAAAGTGTAGGATGACATGTAAATAAAGTATAAAAACGAAAAAAAATTAAGATTCTTCCAAGTTATGCTAAACCTTTCATTTAGGAGTACGTTGAACTGACCGCTAACAATGCGTCTAGACATATTTTCATTAATTTGCAAGACTTGAAAGGAAAGAGAGACATTACCAGTAGGAAAGTAAAATTATTGATGGGCCATGTATATATAATATTATTTTATGAGTCCGTTTAAAAGCAACTGATTGAGATAAAGAAATGAAAATTTTAAGTTGAGCAAACAGCATACCAAACCATCAGGCTATTATTATGTAATAAGCAAAGAAGAAACCTTGACTAATAATTTCTAAATGATGTCAAACTATTAGGGAATAGTAACAATTTGGAAGTAATCATCCCATGTTACTAGAGCTACTACTACTAGTCCAATAATGATACACTTGTGAAACTCCCGTATATATAAATATACAAGTACTCCCTCTCTTCCATATATAATACTATAATCCTTTTTAGAAAGTTAAATTGTGGAAACTGAGGTAGTAACAATAAATAATACAAATACTTACTAGTATAAGAGCAAACACGGGCCACAGCAGAGTAACACAGAATAACTAAAACTTATGACAGATAATGAGCCAGCAATGAAGAGAAAAAAAGAAGGGGGGGTCACCTCCAAAGCCGGCCAAGGTAACTGGAGTTGGGTTCCTTGACTTCGACATTATTGAGTATTTCCTTGAGAAGCTGATTCTTGTCCTTGCCATCGGCCCGAATAAAAGCTCTCCCATCGAATTCACCATTATTTGTTTCCGTGTAATACTTGTACACATGGCTTGAAAGAAGAGTCTTACCCAGGCCACCAAAGCCAACGATGGAGACCACCTTGAGCTTCCGCCTCTCCGGTTCACCGCCGCCGCTGCTGCTGGCCACCAGCAGCTTCTTGAGCTCCTCGATGGGTTCCTTCATCCCCTTAGGCGGATCACAAAATATTTTATCTGCAGCTTCGTCCGGTGGCCCTGCTGCCAAAAGGGACGAGGAACCGCCCTTCTTCTCGGTGGCATCTGCAAAACGTTGTATCCAAAGCTTGGCTTCCTTTAGATGCCGTTGAATCCCCTGCTCGAAATTTCTAGTGGTCTCCGGCTTCTCCACCCCACCGTCAGACATGAACTGACGCAGAAAGGTCTCTGTAGTGTCTTCAATAGCATGCGCCAAGGTCCTCAGTTTCTCAACCAGATTTTCCTGCTCATGGCTGATTACCTCGCCACACCACGACTCATCAAAGTCTTTAAGTTTAGAAAGCATCAGCTCGAGTTCACCTTTCAGCTCCTCCACATGATGCTTACAGGGAAGTGGCTTCTTGAATTGAGCTTTGAACGCCGACACTACCAGCGGCAGGACGGTGGTCGACACCGCGCCGACTATGGCCGCACCAATCTCCATGGATGATACTCCCTATCCTTGCTGGCTAGCTAGGTCGATCCCTCGAGATGTGCTCTCTATGCAATGCTTCCTGGAGTAGACTTTGGTAGAAAGCTCCAAAGTAGCTAGCTAGCTAGCTAGCTGGTGATGGACCGATGAGGATCGCTAGCGCTAGGTGCATCTGCACAGTTAGCAGGTACATACGCGTATATACATATATACACGCCCACCCCGCAGGCAAAGAAGAAAACACACTTAGCGGCCGGCAGATGACAGGATAACTGTCTTTTTCGTAAACCGTCAAAAGCAAATTGACATAACGCACATCTAATTCATGTGTCCACTCATCGGGATCCTAACCAGATCTGACAAACACCTTGATCAACCCAAACTAGGTCCACCTGAGCCAACTCAGACCAAAAAGATTAAAAATGGAAATGGAAAAACCGGGAAATTGGCGCGTGAACTACTAAATCTGAAACAATTGTGCTCCTGGATATTAGATTCTACACCAGTCCGAGAAGAAGGAGCACCACCAGGCCGAGGAGCATCCGGTGGAAAAGCGCCAGCAGCACCAAAGGAGGCATTGGTACCCGGACAACTCAGTCTCTTCTAACTCCTTAGACAACAGGCCGAGAGATGACGATATCAATGACACCAACGTGACACTACAGGAACGCGTCACGACGCCAACAGTGATTTAAATGCCGACGGTGATACGCTGGGGCCGCCGGCACCGCTTTAAAACGCCCAGGGCTAGAATAAAACCCTCGGCACAAGTCCACTGTCGGATAGATTGGACCAACACCATCGGCTTAGACCCACCTACATCGAGAGCCACCGTGAGCTTTTATGGAGTACTAAGAGTAACTTGCACCCATACATGCTATGCCAACTAGGCATTTTACTAATATGGTAGGTCAATAAATGAGAAACACTACGGGAGAAACAAGATACGCCGACGGCAAAAGGTCGGGCCCGTCGGCGCAGATGTACGGGCTCGTCAGCAGGGGCACGCGGCCGTCGGTGTAGGGTAAATTCCGCCGACGACTGCCGTCGATGTAGGAACCCCGTCGGCGTATCCGTACAATCTCCTGACGGTGACCCCAAGTTCAACGCCTTGAGCGAGCGGAATAAGGCAAACCGCGGCTCCGAGGGGACACATTGTGCGGGAAACCTCAATCATGATCCCTTCAAGGCCAAAAAGGTATACGTATACATGCAACAATCTTCATTTATTTCCTCTCATATTTCTACTTGATATGCAAAACATTTCTTCCGCGATGCAGGAGGCAAAGCTAGGGAGGTCTGTTGCCAACTATGAAGTCCGGGAAAGGATGAAGATGAAGAGGCCCGATCTGTCCGAGCCCCAGCCCTCGCTTCCCGGCCTCTACGGCACTGCTAAGGTGGATGGTGCTAACTACCTCGAGGCATTCAGTGGTTTTCACCCGGAGGTGGAAGACCCTAGGTATGAGGAGACCGATGTGAGAGCGTTGGTCGTGGCGGGGCGCGGCCGGGAGCACGGCTGCTTGAAGGTTCTCGATAGGGTGACCCCGTGAACTCCTGATTTGAGCCTCACGCGTGTCAAGGCTATCCTCAACGCTGACGACCCTGTTGGTTTCGCAGCATAGAAAACAAAAAAATTCCTACGAAGAGAACTATACGCCAAGATCTATCTACTAGATACAAAGCAACGGGTGGATATACATCCATGGAGAACTTACCCTCGAAGACAACAGAGTTTTGTTAACGAGTTGGAACTCGTGGATGATGTAGTCGTACGCTTGCCGATCTCAAGATCGTGTGGAAGTCCGAGCGCTGCAAATCAGCAGCGCATCCGTCCTCGCACAAACGTTCAAGCCACCGGACAACCTCCACCTCCTCGCTCCAGCGAATCAGTGGAAGCAACAACTCCTTCCAGACGCAAGGCCACCGAAAACATGTATCTCGCTAATCTGAGACCATGGGGGAATATCTAGAGGGGGAGAGAGATCCTTCACGAGGAGGTGTACTTTGTGAGGGAGGAGAGAGGGGCCTTTTATAGGAGAGGGGCGATCCTCCCTTACCATGGCCGGCGGCCAAGGAGGGTGCCCCCACCTCTTCCTCATTCATGTGGTGGAAGCTCTACTCACATCAATTTTGACTCCACCCAAAATTCCACTCACATGCATTAAATTTCCACCAAATTTAATGCCACTCTCAATTAATAAAACCCTTTTATTAATTTTATTCACAATTTTGTTAATTACTTTAATTAACAAACATTCACATAAAACCCCTTGCAACATTTTAATATCACATGCCGAACCACTTTCTGCAATTTCACCCGAAACAATTCCGGTTTCTATCGAAATAATTATTGCGCTTTCCAATCCTTTCGTCTGAAACATATGTGCTCCTAATTGGTGTCTGGCAACCCTTAAGTGTGTCACCCTACGTTTCGCGAATAATGCAGACATGATTGAGACTCCTCTCAGATCAATAATCAGAAGCGGGACCTGGAGATCCATATTGACTCATGCACATTCAACGATGACTTATGTGATCGTGAGAACCTTTAACGCTGGTAATTTAATCCCTTTGTCTCATGATATAATACATATCCGAGATTTGATCATCGGTATCCAAATACCTAGTTTGATCTCGTTACTGACATGCACTCTTTTCTCGTTTCCGTGATCTAACATTCTAGTGATCACATCACTTGCTTGCAAGCTATCTTAATGTGATACCACCGAGAGGGCCCAGAGTATATCTATCCGTCATCGGGATTGACAAATTCCACTCTTGATCCATGAGCCTCAATATAACATCTTCGTAGCACTGAACCCACCTTTATAGTCACCCTGTTATGGTGTGACATTTGATGTTATCAAGATACTCTTCTGGTGTTAGCAATTAACATGATCTCATGGTCTAAGGACTAAGACTACTTCGTATGATGTTATAGCAATATAAACATAATGACTTTGATCGTAATGCTATACTTCAGATGAATGTTCATCACGTCATTTCACAAATGCTGTGACCTCGTTATTAACAACATCCAATTTCCATGATCAGGAAACTTTGATCATCTTGTTAATCAATGAGCTAGTCTATAAGAGAGGCATAACTAGGAACCCTTTTTGTTTATTAAACACACATGTATTGACGTTTCCTATCAATACAATTATAGCATGCAAAATAAACATCTACAATATACAAGGAATACATAATAACAACTTTATTATTGCCTCTCAGGGCATATTTCCTTCAGTCTCCCACTTGCACTAGAGATAATAATCTAGTTTACATAGTGATAAATCTAACACCCATGGAGTTCTGGTGTTGATCATGTTTTGCCCTAGGGAGAACTTTAGTCAACGGATCCGCTACATTTAGGTCCATGTGTACTTTACAAATCTTTATATCTCCATCCTTGACATGCTCGCAGATGGAGTGAAACCGGCGTTTAATATGCTTGGATTTCTTGTGAGACCTTGGTTCCTTGGCGTTGGCTATGGCTCCATTGTTGTCACAATAGATCACCATTGGGTCCAATGCATTAGGAACCACACCTAGTTCCGTTATGAACTCCTTCATCCAAACCGCTTCCTGCGCCGCTTTTGAAGCAGCAACATATTCCGCCTCCGTCGTTGATCTAGCCACCACGGGTTATTTGGAACTCCTCCAACTAACTGCTGCTCCGTTCAAGAGAAATATGTATCCGGATTGAGACTTAGAGTCATCCGGATCGGTGTCAAAGCTAGCATTGACATAATACTTAGCGACTAGCTCTTCTTCACCTCCGTATACAAGAAACATATCCTTAGTTCTTCTTAAGTACTTAAGGATATTCTTGACCGCTCTCCAGTGTTTCGAACCTGGATCAGATTGGTACCTACTAGTCAAACTAATAGCATGTGCCACATCCGGTCTTGTACATAGCATGGCGTACATTATAGAGCCTATGGATGAGGCATAGGGGATCTTATCCATTATCTCTCTTTCTTCCACCGTAGCCGGACTTTGAGTCTTACTCAATGTCTTGCCTTGCAACATAGGTAAGAACCCCTTCTTACTTTCGTCCATATTAAACTTCTTTAATATCTTATCAAGGTATGTACTCTGCGATAGCCCAATTAGGCGCCTTGATCTATCTCTATAGATTTTAATGCCTATATATATAGCTTTTATGTGTTGGGGGTTGTATGGAAAAAATGAAGCTTCACCAAGGTCTTTCATCGAAAATTTTCTGTTTAGATAACTTTTAACACTGTTTAAAAGATCTATATCATTTCCAATCAATAATATGTCAGCCACATATAATATCAGAAATGTCACATTGCTCCCACTCACTTTCTTATAAATACAAGCCTCTCCATAAGTTTGGACAAATCCAAACTCTTTGATCACCTCATCAAAGCGGAGTTTCCAACTCCGGGATGCTTGCTTCAGTCCATAGATGGATCGCTGAAGTTTGCATACCTTATCAGCATCCTTAGGATCAAAAAAACCCTTAGGTTGTATCATATACAACTCTTCTTCAATATTACCATTGAGGAACGCAGTTTTGACATCCATCTGCTATATTACATAATCGAAATATGCAGCAATTGCTAACATAATCCTAACTGACTTTAGCATCGCTACGGGAGAGAAAGTCTCATCGTAGTCAACTCCTTGAATTTGTCGAAACCCCTTTGCGACAAGTCAAGCTTTATAGATGGTCACATTACCATCAGCATTAGTTTTTCTTTTGAAAATCCATTTATTCTCAACGGCCTTTCGATCGCGAGGTAAGTCCACCAAGGTCCAAACCTGGTTTTCGTACATGGATTCCATCTCGGATTTCATGGCTTCTAGCCATTTGTTGGAACCAGGGCTCATCATCACTTCTTCATACGTCGCAGGGTCATCTATTTCATCAATCATGAAATTCATAATAGGATTGCCGTATAGTTCAGGAGCTACACGTGTCCTGCTTGACCTGCGAGGTTCGGCAGTATCCTCTTTTGGAGTTTCATGATCAATATCATTAGCTCTCTCTTCATTAGGTGAAGTCAACTCCGAAACAACTTCCGGTGCTGCGCCACTCGCCAATTCATGAAGGGAAGGTTCAATAACCTCTTCGAGTTCTACCTTCTGACTACTCACACCTTTCGTGAGAAACTCCTTCTCAAGAAAGGATCCATTCTTGGCAACAAAAACCTTGCCCTCGGATCTGTGATAGAAGGTATACCCAATCGTTTCCTTGGGGTATCCTATGAAGACGCATTTTTCCGCTTTGGGTTCGAGTTTATCCGGCTAAAGTTTCTTCACATAAACATCGCATCCCCAAACTTAAGAAATGACAGCTTAGGTTTGTTTCCAAACCATAATTCATACGGTGTCGTTTCAACAGATTTAGATGGTGCCCTATTTAAAGTGAATGCAGCGGTTTCCAATGCATAACCCCAAAATGACAGTGGCAAGTCGGTCAGAGACATCATAGATCGAACCATATCCAATAAAGTATGATTACGACGTTCCGACACACCATTACGTTGTGGTGTTCCGACAGGCATGAGTTGTGAAACTATTCCATAGTCTTTCATATGTGTGCTAAACTCGTAATTAAGAAACTCTCCTCCACGGTCGGACCATGGAAATTTGATCTTTCTGTTACGATGATTTTCCACTTCATTCTGAAATTTCTTGAACTTTTCAAAGGTTTCAGACTTATGTTTCATCAAATAGATATACCTGTATCTACTCAAATCATCCGTGAAAGTAACAAAATAACGATATCCACCTCGCGCTGACACACTCACTGGTCCACACACATCAGTATGTATGATTTCCAATAAGTCTGTCGCCCGTTCCATTGAACCGAAAAACGGCGTTCTAGTCATCTTGCCCATAAGGCATGGCTCACATGTATCAAATGATTCAAAATCAAGTGATTTCAAAAGTCCATCAGAATGGAGTTTCTTCATGCTTTTAACGCTAATATGACCTAGACGGCAGTGCCACATATATCTAGATATATCATTATCAAGTTTAACCCTTTTAGCATCAACACAATGAATATGCATAATACTACTATCGAGATCCAATAGAAATAAACCATTCAACACAGGTGCATGACCATAAAAGATATTATCCATATAAATCGAACAACCATTGTTTTCAGATTTAAAGGAATAACCACTTCGCATCGAACACGATGCGGATACAATGTTCATGCTCAGTGCAGGCACAAAATAACAATTATTTAGATTTATCACTAATCCCGACGGCATATGGAGAGGCAGCGTTCCGACGGCGATCACATCAACTCTTGATCCATTCCCACCCCGCATCGTGACCTCATCCCTTGCTAGTTGTCGCTTGTTCCGCAGCCCCTAAATCGAGTTACATATATTAGCAACCGATCCCGTATCAAATACCCAGGTGCTACTACGAGTACTAGTCAAGTACACATCAATAACATGTATATCAGATATACCTTTGTTTACCTTGCCAGCCTTCTTGTCCGCCAAATACTTGGGGCAGTTGTGCTTCCAATGGCCAGTCCCCTTGCAATAGTAGCACTCGGTATCAGACTTAGGGCTAGCTCGGGGTTTCTTTTCAGGTGCGGCAACATATTTGCCACCCTTCTTTCCCTTCTGCTTGCCTTTCTTGTCCTTTTTGAAACCGGTGGTCTTACTGATCATCAACACTTGATGTTCTTTCCTAATCTCCACTTCTGCAGTCTTAAGCATTGACAAAAGCTCGGGAAGAGAATTCTTCATGCCCTGCATATTGTAGTTCATCACGAAGCTCTTGTAGCTAGGTGGCAGAGATTGGAGAACAAGATGTATGCCTAAGTCAATGGGAATCGTTATTCCCAAGGACCAAGCTTATCGGCGTACCCAGACATTTTGAGTACGTGCTCACTAACAGAGTTGTTCTCCTCCATCATGCACCTATAGAACTTTTCAGAAGCATTATAACTCTCTACGGCACCATGGGTATCGAAAATCATTTTCAATTCTCCCATGGTATCAAAGGCATTGCCATTTTCGAAACGCTTTCGAAGTTCTGGCTCCAGCCCATACAGTATGCCGCAATGAACTAAGTTGTGGTCCTCCTGACGAGTTATATAGACATTCTTTTCCTCGTCAGGGGCATCAGGAGCTGGTGGGGGGCCTAGCGGCACCTCTAGCACATATTGATTTTGTGTAGAAGTGAGGAGAATCCTCAAATTCATAGCCCAGTTGGTGAAGTTGCTACCATTCGCAGCAAGTTTCTCTTTTTCCATGAACACATTGAAATTAAAAGCAGGTGGTGCCATCTACAACAGAATTTGTAGAGTATATTTAGAGTAAGTTTATGATAGATTGAGTTCAACTAATCCAAATTACTAATGAACTCCCACTCAAAAACGACATCCCTCGTGTCCTTTTGGTGATTACAAGAACCAAATCCACTACACCAAGTCCGATCATCACGTGAGTCGGTGTAGCTTCAAAGGAGAGCATCTATATGGGCATCATATCAACTATATGACTCATGCTTAACCTTTCGGTCTATGTTCCGAGGCCATGTCTATACATGCTAGGCTCGCCAAGTAAGAACCTTAGTATTCGCGTGTGTAAAACTGTCTTACACCCGTTGTATGAAAGCGTAGAGTCGAGAACACCCGATCATCACGTCATGTCTCGAAACATGATCCACATAACGGTGCATACTTAAGGAAGAACACATTTTATCTTGATATCTAAATGAGGGATCATCTTACAATGCTACCAAAAGCGCCAAATTAGCAATATAAGATGCTAACATCTAATGTGTAAAGTGAGATGATATGGTCCATGCATTTGATATCTATCATTTGCATCGTGGTATGATCTCTATCGTTCCTTTGTGTGTAAGGCCAAGTTCTATGGAACTTACACGTTAAGTGTGTTGTAAGAGTATCTATCATACATCTACTTACAACAATACCATATCAAGACACTAGCCCAGCAACGATATAAACTAGACGCCTCTAATTTATCAATTGCAAGTTTTACGTGGCTTAGGGCTTTCGGAGATAGAACTGGTCTTACCTACGAACATGAACCACAACAAGGATAACCAAGTTATTAGCAACTCGTTATAAATCAGATATTGACTATAGTAGGAGCGACAAACACCCACTAGCCACTTATGCAAAACTAGTTACATGTCAGTCGTGGAACTGGTCTCATGTACGATGACATGTAAGGTTGGTCCGGCTTGCTTCATCCCACTATGCCACCAATATCCAAAATAGATAGAAGATACAATAACATGATCATCATCGACCATATATAAACATATGTGTACTACCCGTGCAAAGCACCTACGCATAGATCAGGCTCTGATACCACTGTTGGGTTCGCAACATAGAAAAAAAACAATTCCTACAAAGAGAACTATACGCCAAAATCTAGCTACTAGATACAGAGTAACGGGTGGATATACATCCATGGAGAACTTACTGTAACTACCTCGGTGAATTACGCTCTTAGTTACATGCCTGGACGAACGAAAGTGGTTAAAATAGTACGGTGGGGCCCAGGGCCACTCACGGTAGACCTTTCGGCCGTCCTAACCACTTTCAGAACATTGGGACAAGAACGAGCGGCGTAATCGGTAGGCGAAGGGTTCAACTACATACACAAATGAGTATGTATGCAAGCCACATACAACAGTCCTCAGAGCCATTCCATCTAAAAGAAATAGAAATATTGCAATGCCATACGGCAAGATTCAAATATCCTAGATAGAGATAATAATTTAGGATAGCTCCTCATACAACACACATCAGAGTATCAGGCGGAAGCGGAAAACAAGATCCGAGTACGGACAAGAAGCTAATCGGCATAAGATGCCCCATAAATAAACACATCCCGCCCACAGATCTCACGGATCCCCATTCCTGGAATCTCTACACCGAATGATCGTTGCCAACATCATCTGTCTCTTCCACCCAGTATCCATCTTGCGGGTACACCTGTTCATCTGAATCAAACAATTTATCGCGTGGGACCCTAGGGGTACTCAGCAAGTCTTTATGCCGCTAAAGGGGACACAACCTGGGGTGACGCAATTGCAGCAAAAGATAATAGCTAACATTTCTATAGATACTCGCTAACCATCCGCCTAACCAATGATAGACGGATGTCCGTGAATTAAGAAGAACAGTTATAACAGTATAATTAACAGATCCATCCTCCTCCTCGCTTACCAACGAGGAAGCGGTCGAACAACCCCCATCATCCGTTGGCAGTTTTATTAACCATTCCATGAGCATTGCACTATTTACTAGTCAAGTACTTAGTCAAATTAAAAGAGGTACTTTAGTTATACTTGTCTATGATCGAGAAACTGTGCTCCAAGTCGTCCATAACCGCGGACACGGCTTTCAGAAAGATTTACCCTGCAGGGGTGCATGAATAGCAACACACACTCGATCAACCTCGGAAAAACCAAATCAAAACCCAACGAGGCATTCACGACAAAGCAATCACAGGATTCAGAAGTATTTCAGGGGTCCACCCCATTAAGCTACCCGCAACGAAGTTGGCCGGCTCCGAGACGGACCCAAGGTTTGCGTCAATGGCTGTAAACGACTGGGAACCCGAAAGTGTGCATGGGCTTGTCGATACCGCGAAAACACTCCGCATCCAAAACAGTACAGGTGCTCCACGCACAATCTTAAATAAAACAGTAAAGCATGGCATAAGTACAAGATAGTAACAAAGCCCCAAACTACTTTGTGGCCCCAAGAATTAAGAATGAATCAAGCTCTGGCTCAGGGGGGTCCATAAGGCCTCCCAGATGTGGATAGTGCGAATAGTCAAGGAACAGGAATCAAGTACTCGGGGTCCTAGGGGACACAAGTGAGCATGAAAAACCAAATAGCAGATATTGCTCACCGGTGCCTCTTTCATTAATTATCCCATTACTACTCAGGTTAAGTTTTTTAAGTACCTCGTTGTCCATCAGACACTCACATACCCTACACATGCTTTTCTACGACTCGCATGGCTCAAACAACTATTGTAGTAATGGCTCATGGGATGGAGGAACAAGCTTCGGTGGGGTTTAAAAGTAAAGGCTATGCAGTACTCGGAATTCAATTTAATGCAATCGCGACTCAATGATGCAAGAATAAGATAGAGGCAATAGGTACTATATGTATGCAAGCATGTGGTAGTGCTTGCCTGGCAGCTCAGTTGAAGCGAGAGATGGATCTGGGTAATACTCCTGTGATTCCTGGTAATTCTCCTGTTGGGCGTCTATTCGAAGAACCAAACAAACAAGGGCCAACATAAATAAAGTGCACAACATACAAATTAAAATGCGACAAGCAAACAAGCATGCCATGATGAATGATGCACAATTTACATGGCATTAAAGTAGCATGGCAAAGGTGAGGTGTGGATACAAGAAATAAAACATTTTATTATTTATTTGGTCCAATTTTATTGTCATAAACAGTTAAGGTTGTTAATAATGACATGATGCATGCTTCAATTCAGAACAAAGACTGCATAGATAGAACGGGCTCGTCGCGCTGATCGATTTAGACATATTATTTGTCACATTTGGAGTTGTAGAATTAAAGTTATTAATTTATTAAGAAAAAGGGCATTTTATTGTAATTGTAATCATCTCGAAATTTTAAAGTGTTCAAACAATATTTTGAAGGCCATATTTGAATTCCTCACATTTTATTGATTCCAAAACATATATTATTTGTATTATTTGGATTTATATTTGAAAAGTTATTTAAATCTGATTTGAATTTGAATTTAAATCAATTTTGGAAAAAGGTTGAAATAAAAACAGACAGCAGGGCAAACTTTTGTCACCCAGCTCGACCCACCCACAGTCACTACGCGTGGGCCAGCTGCTGGCTGGGCACACGCGCGCGGAAACTCTTTTCTACCGCGGGCTTAGCTAGCCACTGAGGCTGACTGGTGGGTTCGATGGCTACGGGCCCACGTGACAGTGGGTGATCCCGCAGAGGCTGACAGGAGGGGGTAGGCTGGACCGCGGGTTTAGGGAATAACAGACTGGGGGGTTTTCTAAAAGATGATCACGGCGGCTGACAGGTGGGGTAGGATGGACCGCGGGTTGAGCGAGAGTTAAAAAGAGGGGGATATTTGTAAATCGACCACGTCCCGTACTGTTCTTCTTTCTCCTCGGTCTGACGGGAAATCAGCGCGCGGCGCAGAGCGGCGAGACGGGGACTCGACCCCGCGACGTGGGGCACGCGCGCAGAGAAGCGGTACCAGTGCGGTAGGGCGGGGTAGTTGTCAGGGAGTGGCTACGCGACCAGTTGAGGCGCTACACGGTGCGAGAGCGTGCAGACAACATCGAGCGGCGACGCACTGAGGGCGTTCGTCGGAACGACTAACGCGGCTAGGGCTTCCCGGTGAGGCGGAGCATGTCTGGGCGATAGAGGGGCTCACCGCGGGGTGGTCGGTGGTGTCGGATCGGGGAAAGTCGCGGCGGATCGTCGGGGTTGCTGGCGTCCTGGCGGTTAGGGTTTGCATCGGGCGGCGCTGGTTCCGGCGGTCCTGGTGGTCCTTGTCCTCGTCGGCGCATACGAGGTGAAGTAGGGGAGCCTCCTCGTTCTTCTTGACCACCTCCACGTCGTGCTGGCCGGCTGGAACGAGGGGACGGCGCGGTACTGGTGGCAACCGGCTGCAGGTGCTGGCGACGATGAAGAAGAAAGGGAGGAGAGGTAGGGCTTGGGGTTGGATCTGGGAGAGGCAAGGGAGCCGTGAGGGGAATGGTGGAGAGATGATGGAGATGATCCACAAGGGAAAAAGCAAATAAAATCAAGAGGAGTCAAATGGACTAAAGGTGGTGGTACCCTTGCATGGCCCATGCAAAAAAAAAATGCCATGATTTGTTTTGAGAAAACAATAACAATATGGCATTATACTTATGCATTTCCAAGAAGTGGAATAAGGCCAATCAAAAGAAACGTTAGAATTAGATCCACCCCATTCACATGAGCTAAGAATAAATTCAAAAGAAAAGAAATACAAACTCATGGTTTAATGGGATGGTGGAATTATAAGGTAGTGAAAGAAGGTGATGGAGTGGAATAAAAGATATGCCCCCAACTCAACTTGGGCATTAAACAATATATCAATAACCAAATACAATATCAAGAGGCAAATACAATTAATAATGCATATGAGAGAAGAACCAAAGAAACAGGGTTTTATATGATGCTCAAATGCAAGGTGGCATGATGACATGAGCATGATATAATTATGATGCAACAATTGTATATAGGAAGTAGCCATTATCTTACTAGACTAAGTAGCATTACAATTGTTAGACAATTGGGGTGCTACAACTCTCCCCCACTAAACAGGAATCTCGCCCCGAGATTCTAGGAAGAAGAAGCCTCAAAGAGGGTAGGATACTTGGCATGGAGCTCATCTTCACGTTCCCAAGTGGCTTCATCAACGGAATGGTGCGACCACTGCACCTTGCAGAACTTGATGGACTTGTTGCGAGTCCTTCTTTCTGCGACTTCAAGAATTTTTGGGGGTGTTCTTGATAAGAAAGATCTTCTTGGAGATTGATGAGTTCATGGTCCACGGTCCTGCCGGGATCCTTGAAGAACTTCTTGAGTTGAGAGATGTGGAAAACATCATGGACTTTGAGTTGTTCAGGGAGCTCAAGAGCATAAGCAACTTCTCCTCTTCTTCCACGAATTTTGAAAGGACCGATGTATCTAGGAGCCAGCTTTCCTTTGATACCAAAGCGGTGCGTGCCTCTCATGGGAGTGACACGAAGGTAAACGAGATCACCAGGGACATACTCCATGTCCGTGTGCTTTCTATCATAATTGCTCTTCTGGCGACTTTGAGCAATCTTCAGATTTTCAAGAATGATGCGAACTTTCTCCTCCGCTTGAGTTACAATGTCGGGGCCAAACAATATTCTTTCACCTGCGCCCGACCAACCAATCCGAGTTCTGCACTTGCGACCATAGAGAGCCTCAAATGGTGCCATCTTTAGACTTTTCTGGAAACTATTGTTGTAAGAGAATTCAGCATAAGGAAGACATTCTTCCCACTTCATGCCGAAAGAGATAACGCAAGCACGGAGCATATCTTCCAGAATCTGATTGATTCTTTGAACTTGTCCTTGCGACTGAGGGTGGTAGGCTGTGCTGAAGTTTAATTTTGTTCCCAAAGCATTTTGGAAACTTCCCCAGAACTTGGAAGTGAAGATGCTTCCACGGTCTGAACTGATCTCAAGAGGAACTCCATACAGAGAGACAATTCTGTTGATATAGAGCTCAACGAATTGAATTGCAGAAATTGTTTCCTTGACTGGAAAGAAGTGAGCTACTTTGGAAAGCCTGTCAATGACAACAAAGATTGCATTGTTGCCCTTCTGCGACCTTGGAAAACTAGTGATGAAGTCCATCTCTACTTTCTCCCATTTCCATTCCGGAGGCTTCAATGGCTGTAGAAGACCGGAAGGTTTCTGATGGACAGCTTTGACTCTACGACAGACATCACACTCCGAGACATACTTAGCACAATATCGTTTCAAACCAGGCCACCAATATTGTGTTTTCAAGTCCATGTACATCTTAGTGCTGCCAGGGTGGATAGAAAGAACAGAATCATGCGCCTCCTTGAGAACTTTCTCTCTTAAACCCGGGTAGTTCGGAACAAACATCCGGTGTTCAAAGAAAAGAGTGCCTTGGTCATCTACGTGGAAAGACTCATACTTCGGAAGCTGAATGTTGGAAATGATCTTTTTAGTGTAAGGATCACCAAGCTAAATGGAACAGACCTTTTCTTCCAAGAGAGCTGTTGCTAGAAGGTTCAGAAGATAACCTTGATCCACAATTTCAAGGTTGAGTTTGCGGAATTCCTCGCACAAGAGAGGCTGTTGTTCTTCCACCATGAGATTGTTGACATAAGCTTTTCAGCTGAGAGCATCGGCCATGACATTGGCTTTGCCCGGAGTGTAGTTGATGGTCAAATCGAAATCATTGATTGTTTCAATCCACCTCCTCTGACGAAGGTTGAGATCAGGCTGTGTGAAGATATACTTCAGACTCTTGTGATCAGAAAAGATCTCACAACGGTTGCCAAGCAAGTAATGCCTCCATACGTTCAAAGCAAAGACACCTGCTGCAAGTTCGAGGTCATGTGTAGGATAGTTGATCTCATGTGTCTTCAACTGTCGAGAGGCATAAGCAACAACTTGCTTTTCTTGCATAAGGACCGCACCCAATCCTTGCAATGAAGCATCACAGAAAATCTGGAAAGGCTTTGATGTATCTGGAGGAACCACGACCGGTGTGGAAGTGAGCTTCTCTTTGAGTGTTTCAAAGCTTGCTTGACATGCAGGAGTCCAAAGGTATTTCTTGCCTTTCTTGAGGAGATCGGTAAGAGGCTTCGCAATCTTCGAGAAATTTTGAACGAAGCGACGGCAGAAACTGGCCAAACCAAGGAAACTCCGGACTTCTTTGACATTTATGGGTGGAAGCCAGTCCATAATTGTCTTAATAGTTTCTGGGTTGACGGCAATACCCTTGACAGAGATGACGTGACCAAGGTAGGTGACTTGAGGGAGCCAAAACTCACACTTGGAGAACTTTGCATACAGGCGGTTCTCACGAAGCTTGTTTAGGACACACCGAAGGTGTTCTTCATGTTCTTCCTTAGACTTAGAATAGACTAGAATGTCATCTAGATAGACCACAACAAACTTATCAAGATACTCCATGAAAACCGAGTTCATAAGCCCCGAGAAGGTGGCAGGTGCATTGGTGAGGCCGAAAGACATGACCGTGTACTCATACAGGCCATAGCGGGTGGTGAAAGCTGTTTTAGGAACATCTTCCTTGCGAATCTTGATTTGATGATAACCACTTCTCTAATCCAGCTTAGAGAATACCACAGCTCCAGCTAGCTGATCGAAGAGATCATTAATCCGCGGAAGGGGATATTTATTCTTGATTGTTTTAGCATTGAGTGCCCGATAGTCAACACAAAGTCTATTAGTCTTGTCTCGCTTCTTCACAAAGATAGTTGGGCTACCCCAAGAAGAAGTACTGTGCTGAATGAAACCCAACTTCTCTTGTTCATCCGACTGACGTTTGAGTTCAGCCAACTCAGCAGGACCGATTTTATAAGGCCGCTTGGAAATAGGAGCGGTACCAGGTTAAAGTTCAATGACAAACTCAACCTCACGATCCGGAGGCATACCTGGCAACTCTTCAGGAAAAACATCTGGGAACTCACAGACTACAGGAACACTCTGAATACCTTCCATAGCATCATCATTCAGAGCCGCCACAGAATAAAGCTGAATTGCAGGAGTCAGACTTGGAGAATAGACTATATGGCCTTCAGGAATTTTCAGAGAAACCGAACGTTCAGCACAATCAATCACAGCTGCATTTGCTGTTAACCAATCCATGCCCAAGATAACATCAATGTCAGAATTGCCCAAAATAATTAAGGAAGCCGGAAACAAAGAACCACCAATCTCAATTTGATTGTTATGGCTAATTTTAGAAGATGTCATTGTTGCTCCAGGAGAAAGAACCATTAAACGCTTGGGGAGAGGATCCATTGCTAACTCATTCTCATTTGCAAACTTGTGAGAAACAAAAGAATGCGAAGCACCAGAATCAAACAAAACTCATGCAGGAACTGAGTTAACAGGAAGCATACCCATCACAACTCTAGAGGCATGCTTAGCTTGAGCAACGTTGACACAGTTGGCATGAGCAACCGTAGACCCAGGCTTGGTGTTGATGTTGAGAGCCCGAGGTGGAGGTGCACGAATCATAGGAGCACTTGCCGTAGGTCTTGGAGGTGGTGGTGGAAGAGCTTTGTTGTTCATAGGACAATTCCAGTGCTGATGCCCAGTGTTTCCACAAGTATAGCAAGCACCAGGTGGACGTGGAGCAATGTAGCCAGGGACTCCGCCAGGCGCTCCAGGGTAGTTGTGGTTGTAGCCCCTGGGAGCCGCAGTGAAGGAGTTTGGTGGCCTTGGTGCGTAGCTTGATGGTCTTGGTGGAGCAGGGAGCGACGGTGGGGTGTTAGGAACCCAGACACGACGCTTAGAAGGAGCTGTCATAGCAGAAGAGCTTGCTGTATCACGGCTGTGTTTCTTTGACCCCTCAAACAGTTGCCTACTTGCTTCTTCCTGCAGAGCTCTATGTTGGAGTTCCAGAAAAGATGTCGGCCTTGCATGAGTGATAGCATATTTGATGGAAGCATTGAGGCCTTTCTGAAACCTCTTTTGCTTCTTCTTGTCACCAGAGATCTCATCGCCACCATAACGAGAAAGGTTCATGAAGTTTCTGATGTAGGTGTTGACATTGTCAGTGCCCTGCTTGAGGTTGAGAAACACTTCCTTCATCCTTTCCATGACAATTTCTGACAGATATTGCTCTTTGAAAGCAGCAGTGAATTGCTCCCAAGTAGGCTGAAAACCAGAGAGATCTGCCTTGAGGTAATTTTCCCACCAGAGAGCTGCATCTCCCTTCAGAAGGTGAGTAGCACATTTGACCCATTCTTGCTCGGGAACATCAGCAGTCATCAGCAACCTTGACACTTCACGAAGCCAATCATCCGCATCAAGTGGCTGATCAGACACCTCAAATTGGCGTGGGTTGAACTTGAAAAAACTCTTGATGTCTCCTCGCTTGGGAGGTGGAGGTAGCGGAACAAACTCATTCCTCCTCACGCTTTCCTCGAAGCGCTGCTGGTTCTGCTGCATAGTGCCCAAAGCATTTGCAATACTTGCCAAAGCAGCCCCAAGTTCAGGTGGTATGTCCTCCTCAGAACGGCGTGGTGGTGCCATCCTGTGATTGATATAAAACACAAGTCAGTACTATAATGGAGAATGATAATAATCCAAAATAGTACCAAAATGGAATTAACCAAGATTAAAGGATGCAATTCACTGAGATGATATTAAAATATCAACAAAGTTCAAGGCAACTAGAAGATATTAAGCATAACGCACATGACTGAACAAGTAGTGTGGTATACAAACTAACAAAGAAAAAATTTCCGCAAATTTCGGCATTAAAATACCACTATATGCGCAAAACCACTTAACGAATCAAGATTAGTAACTCTACTAGTTCAACATACAAGAGCAAATGATAACAGTAGTGGTATGGTCGCGACTCCATCCCGCACTCAAATCATTACTCCGCACATGAATCAGTAAAACACATATCCCAACACCTTCTTCTAAAGATGAACCTAAAGATTGGTAACTACGAAAAAGAATAGCCCAACAAGATAACGTCAGATAACCAAAGAGTAAGATAGATCGCATCGGTATACAACGAATCAAAATAGATCGCGTCGGTTTACAAAGGCCTGTCGGTATGGAATGTACCAACAGTTGATAACCAAAAGGCAGATAGTGATAACATTTGGATGCAACAGATAGACAAAGAATTCACACACACACACACAACCTATGGTACTACGGAACCCAGAACACGTGAATCCTAGTTTGAATTTTAGAAGAGGATTGAAAACGTTACACTTCCTTACCAGAAAAGGGTGGGTGGGTGGGTAAGAAGAGAAATGGAAGCAATCCTACTCTCGCGTTTTGTTTTTCCCTAGTATACATGACTACCAAAATATTTGCTAGACTGACAACGACCATTTTGGCTGAGACCCAGAAGGGCGGGATGGCTCTGATACCAATTGTAACTACCTCGGTGAATTATGCTCTTAGTTACATGCCTGGACGAACGAAAGTGGTTAAAATAGTACGGTGGGGCCCAGGGCCACTCACGGTAGACCTTTCGGCCGTCCTAACCACTTTCAGAACATCGGGACAAGAACGAGCGGCGTAATCGGCAGGCGAAGGGTTCAACTACATACACAAATGAGTATGTATGCAAGCCACATACAACAGTCCTCAGAGCCATTCCATCTAAAAGAAATAGAAATATTGCAACGCCATACGGCAAGATTCAAATATCCTAGATAGAGATAATAATTTAGGATAGCTCCTCATACAACACACATCAGAGTATCAGGCGGAAGCGGAAAACAAGATCCGAGTACGGACAAGAAGCAAATCGGCATAAGATGCCCCATAAATAAACACATCCCGCCCACAGATCTCATGGATCCCTGTTCCCGGAATCTCTACACCGAATGATCGTTGCCAACATCATCTGTCTCTTCCACCCAGTATCCATCTTGCGGGTACACCTGTTCATCTGAATCAAACAATTTATCGCGTGAGACACTAGGGGTACTCAGCAAGTCTTTATGCCGCTAAAGGGGACACAACCTGGGGTGACGCAATTGCAGCAAAAGATAATAGCTAACATTTCTATAGATACTCGCTAACCATCCGCCTAACCAATGATAGACGGATGTCCGTGAATTAAGAACAACAGTTATAACAGTATAATTAACAGATCCATCCTCCTCCTCGCTTACCAACGAGGAAGCGGTCGAACAACCCCCATCATCCGTTGGCAGTTTTATTAACCATTCCATGAGCATTGCACTATTTACTAGTCAAGTACTTAGTCAAATTAAAAGCGGTACTTTAGTTATACTTGTCTATGAACGAGAAACTGTGCTCCAAGTCGTCCATAACCGCGAACACGGCTTTCAGAAAGATTTACCCTGCAGGGGTTCACGAATAGCAACACACACTCGATCAACCTCGGAAAAACCAAATCAAAACCCAACGAGGCATTCACGACAAAGCAATCACAGGATTCAGAAGTATTTCAGGGGGCCACCCCATTAAGCTACCCGCAACGAAGTTGGCCGGCTCCGAGACGGACCCAAGGTTTGCGTCAATGGCTGTAAACGACTGGGAATCCGAAAGTGTGACTGGGCTTGTCGATACCGCGAAAACACTCCGCATCCAAAACAGTACAGGTGCTCCACGCACAATCTTAAATAAAACAGTAAAGCATGGCATAAGTACAAGATAGTAACAAAGCCCCAAACTACTTTGTGGCCCCAAGAATTAAGAATGAATCAAGCTCTGGCTCAGGGGGGTCCATAAGGCCTCCCGGATGTGGATAGTGCGAATAGTCAAGGAACAGGAATCAAGTACTCGGGGTCCTACGGGACACAAGTGAGCATGAAAAACCAAATAGCAGATATTGCTCACCGGTGCCTCTTTCATTAATTATCCCATTACTACTTAGGTGAAGTTGTTTAAGTACCTCGTTATCCATCAGACACTCAGATACCCTACACATGCTTTTCTACGACTCGCATGGCTCAAACAACTCCTGTAGTAATGGCTCATGGGATGAAGGAACAAGCTTCGGTGGGGTTTAAAAGTAAAGGCTATGCAGTACTTGGAATTCAATTTAATGCAATTGCGACTCAATGATGTAAGAATATGATAGAGGCAATAGGTACTATATGTATGCAAGCATGTGGTAGTGCTTGCCTGGCAGCTCAGTTGAAGCGAGAGATGGATCTGGGTAATACTCCTGTGATTCCTGGTAATTCTCCTGCTGGGCGTCTATTCGAAGAAGAACCAAACAAACAAGGGCCAACATAAATAAAGTGCACAACATACAAATTAAAATGCGACAAGCAAACAAGCATGCCATGATGAATGATGCACAATTTACATGGCATTAAATAAGCATGGCAAAGGTGAGGTGTGGATACAAGAAATAAAGCATTTTATTATTTATTTGGTCCAATTTTATTGTCATAAACAGTTCAGGTTTTTAATAATGACATGATGCATGCTTCAATTCAGAACAAGGACTGCATAGATAGAACGGGCTCGTCGCGCTGATCGATTTAGACATATTATTTGTCACATTTGGAGTTGTAGAATTAAAGTTATTAATTTATTAAGAAAAAGGGCATTTTATTGTAATTGTAATCATCTCGAAATTTTAAAGTGTTCAAACAATATTTTGAAGGCCATATTTGAATTCCTCACATTTTTCTGATTCCAAAACATATATTATTTGGATTTATATTTGAAAAGTTATTTAAATCTGATTTGAATTTGAATTTAAATCAATTTTGGAAAAAGGTTTAAATAAAAACAGACAACAGGGCAAACTTTTGTCACCCAGCTCGACCCAGCCACAGTCACTGACGGGTGGGCCAGCTCCTGGCGGGGCACACGCGCGCGGAAACTCTTTTCTACCGTGGGCTTAGCTAGCCACTGAGGCTGACTAGTGGGTCCGATGGCTACGGGCCCACGTGACAGTGGGTGATCCCGCAGAGGCTGACAGGAGGGGGTAGGCTGGACCGCGGGTTTAGGGAATAACAGACTGGGGTTTTTCTGAAAGATGATCACGGCGGCTGACAGGTGGGGTAGGATGGACCGCGGGTTGAGCGAGAGTTAAAAAGAGGGGGCTATTTGTAAATCGACCACGGCCCGTACTGTTCTTCTTTCTCCTCGGTCTGACAGGAAATCAGCGCGCGGCGTAGAGCGGCGAGACGGGGACTCGATCCCGCGACGCGGGGCGCGCGCGTAGAGAAGCGGTACTAGTGCGGTAGGGCGGGGTAGTTGTCAGGGAGTGGCTACGCGACCAGTTGAGGCGCTACACGGCGCGAGAGCGTGCAGACAACAGCGAGCGGCGATGCACTGAGGGCGTTCGTTGGAACGACTGACGCGGCTAGGGCTTCCCGGTGAGGCGGAGCATGTCTGGGCGATAGAGGGGCTCACCGCGGGGTGGTCGGTGGTGTCGGATCAGGGAAAGGCGCGGCGGATTGTTAGGGTTGCTGGCGTCCTAGCGATTAGGGTTTGCGTCGGGCGGCGCTGGTTCCGGCGGTCCTGGTGCTCCTTGTCCTCGTCGGCGTGTACGAGGCGAAGTAGGGGAACCTCCTCGTTCTTCTTGACCACCTCCACGTCGTGCTGGCCGGCTGGAACGAGGGGACGACACGGTACTGGCGGCGACCGGCGGCGGTGAAGAAGAAAGGGAGGAGAGGTAGGGCTTGGGGTTGGATCTGGGAGAGGCAGGGGAGCCATGTGGATGAGGACAAGCGAGAGAGAGGGAGGAGGTGGCGTGTGGGCACGGGGTAGAGGTAAAAGTGGCCTCAGCCCTTTCTTCCTTCTCCCTGATCACGTCGTCGAGCTGGGGCTCGACCTGGGCAGCCAGGGCAGGGCAGGTGGGCTGCCAGGTGGGGACGGTGGGGAGTAGCTGCTGGGTGGGGCTGTCACGGCAGGTAGAGAGAGAGAGAGGAGAGGGGCTCAGGTGAGCTAGGGTGTAACTAGGGCCGGCTCGGCATGGGCTAGGGTTTGGGGGTGGTTAGGTGAGTAGCTGGGGTGGGACCAGGGAGAGAGAGGGGAGAGGGGGCTAGCATGGTAGAGAGAGGGAGTGAAAGAGAGAGAGGTGAGATTATGGGTTAGGGTTTAAGTAGAACTAGGTTAGAGGAAATTAGAGAGAGATAGCTGGGTTAGATTTTGATTAGGTGTTTAGGTTTTAAAATGTGTTTACGAGATCAAACCAAGAGGGTAAAGTGGGGCTTTGATTTGGCTAAGATGAGGTGAAGGAGAAACCAAGAAAAGAGAAAGAAAAGGATTAAGGGGGAAAAGACCTCATTTGAATCATGCATGGAGAAAATAAAAAATGATGTTGAGGAGAATGAGGGGAATGGTGGAGAGATGATGGAGATGATCCACAAGGGAAAAAGCAAATAAAATCAAGAGGAGTCAAATGGACTAAAGGTCGTGGTACCCTTGCATGGCCCATGCAAAAAGAATAAATGCCATGATTTGTTTTGAGAAAACAATAACAATATGGCATTATACTTATGCATTTCCAAGAAGTGGAATAAGGCCAATCAAAAGAAATGTTAGAATTAGATCCACCCCATTCACATGAGCTAAGAATAAATTCAAAAGAAAAGAAATGCAAACTCATGGTTTAATGGGATGGTGGAATTATAAGGTAGTGAAAGAAGGTGATGGAGTGGAATAAAAGATATGCCCCCAACTCAACTTGGGCATTAAACAATATATCAATAACCAAATACAATATCAAGAGGCAAATACAATTAATAATGCATATGCGAGAAGAACCAAAGAAACAAGGTTTTATATGATGCTCAAATGCAAGGTGGCATGATGACATGAGCATGATATAATTATGATGCAACAATTGTATATAGGAAGTAGCCATTATCTTACTAGACTAAGTAGCATTACAATTGTTAGACAATTGGGGTGTTACACTTACCCTCGAAGACAACAGAGTTTTGTTAACGAATTGGAACTCGTGGATGATGTAGTCGTACGCTTGCCGATCTCAAGATCGTGTGGAAGTCCGAGCGTCGCAAATCAGCAGCGCATCCATCCTCGCACACACGTTCAAGCCACCGGACAACCTCCACCTCCTCGCTCCAGCGAATCAGCGGAAGCAGCAACTCCTTCCAGACGCAAGGCCACCGGGAACATGTATCTCGCTAATCCGAGACCATGGGGGAATATCTAGAGGGGGAGAGAGATCCTTCACGAGGAGGTGTACTTTGTGAGGGAGGAGAGGGGGGCATTTTATAGGAGAAGGGGGATCCTCCCCTACCATGGCTGGTGGCCAAGGAGGATGCCCCCACCTCTTCCTCATTCATGTGGTGGAAGCTCCACTCACATCAATTTTGACTCCACCCAAAATTCCACTCACATGCATTAAATTTCCACCAAATTTAATGCCACTCTCAATTAATAAAACTCTTTTATTTATTTTATTCACAGTTTTTTTAATTACTTTAATTAACAAACATTCACATAAAACCCCTTGCAACATTTCAATATCACATGCTGAACCACTTTCTGCAATTTCACCCGAAACAATTCCGGTTTCTATCAAAACAATTCCTGCGCTTTCCAATCCTTTCGTCTGAACCATATGTGCTCCTAAATGGTGTCCAGCAACCCTTAAGTGTGTCACCCTATGGTTCGCGAATAATACATACATGATTGAGACTCCTCTCAGATCAATAATTAGAAGCGGGACCTGGAGATCCATATTGACTCCTGCACATTCAATGATGACTTGTGTGATCGTGAGAGCATTTAACGCTAGTAATTTAATCCCTTTGTCTCATGATATAATACATATCCGAGATTTGATCATCTGTATCCAAATACCTAGTTTGATCTCGTTATCGACATGCACTCTTTTCTCGTTCTCGTGATATAACATTCTAGTGATCACATCACTTGCTTGCAAGCTATCTTAATGTGATATCACCGAGAGGGCCTAGAGTATATCTATCTGTCATCGGGATTGACAAATTCCACTCTTGATCCATGAGCCTCAACATAAAACCTTCGTAGTACTGAACCCACCTTTATAGTCACCCTGTTACGGTGTGACGTTTGATGTTATCAAGATACTCTTCTAGTGTTAGCAATTAACATGTTATCATGGTCTAAGGACTAAGACTACTTCGTATGATGTTATAGCAATATAAACATAATGACTTTGATCGTAATGCTATACTTGGGATGAATGTTCATCACATCATTTGACAAATGATGTGATCTCGTTATTAACAACATCCAATGTCCATGATCAGGAAACTTTCATCATCTTGTTAATCAACGAGCTAGTCTATAAGAGAGGCATAACTAAGAACCCTTTTTGTTTATTAAACACACATGTATTGACGTTTCCTATCAATACAATTATAGCATGCAAAATAAACATCTACCATATACAAGGAATACATAATAACAACTTTATTATTGCCTCTCAGGGCATATTTCCTTTAGACCCGCTATTCCGCCTCGTCGATGGCCTTCCCAAGCGAACGCCGATGTAAGTTTTTCTTATTTTCATCCTCTTTCTGACATTTATTACCGAGTGGTTAAGTTGACAAGATTCATTATTTTTGAAATTTTACCCAGCTTTGGACGCGGCCTACAAGGCCTCTCATATGGAATATGTGGTGGCACTTGAGGCGTGGAAGAAGGCCTCGGCTGCCTACGAGGAGTGGACAGAGTGTCGAGATGCTGTAAGCTTTAACCTTTTTTTGCAAAAGATGACAAGTTTCGCTTTCCCTAGTTTGAACATTTAATTCTGCAACACTTGACACCTAAAATTTCTTGCAGGCTGACGAAAAGTTCTATGCCACTAGAGAGCGGGATATGCTACCGCCACGGCCAGTTAGGCCGGGGTTGCAACCAATCTTCCCGTCGAAGGACGAATTTTCTTTAGGCTTCTACTCAGGGACTTCGGTAAATTATTTGCTAACTACATCGTTACCACGCAACTGTGTCTTGGTGGTTGCTAACTCTGGCTCAAACGTGTAGGAAGCGGGATGTTCCACCATGGTACCCTTTGGTCGAGCAGTCGCCTCGCCGACTTTCTCGCGCACGATGACACCGGTTCATACCGGTCGTGGTTCTCCTGGTGCTTCCGGTGGTGCTTCGGGTGGTGGTGCTTCTACTCCTGATGGTGATGCTTCTCCTTCTACCGGTCGTGGTGGTGCTACTCCTCCTTCTTCTGGTGCTGGTTCGACGGCGGCTGCTCCACGTCGTCCTACACCTGACTTCATGCGGGGAGACATGGGTCTCTCTAGCTCTCTGGATGTGTAGGAAACTTTTGTATCGATACTGCCTATGTGGATGATCTACCTATGATGTACATCTATGATATTTTCATGATGATGATCTTATGTTTGCCTTTATGTGTATGTGTTGAATGCTTTATGTGTAAGTGTTGAATGCTCTTCCTAGAATATGGGTTGCGGGAATTTTAAATGTGCAGGAAATGAAGCAAACAGACCTAAATAAATAAAACTGGGCAGGCGTAGAGATGACCATATGGCACCTAGATGCTATGGGCCGACGGGGTGGCCGTCGGCGTACAAGTGGACGTGGCCCAGCGAGTAACCTGGGCCGACGGCCTGGCCGTTGGCGTAGGGTCTTGCGTGGCCCAGCTAGTCAACCTGGGCCGACGGTATTGCCGTCGGCGTATGGACCACGCAAGAGTTAGAGGGCGAACACGTGGCCTGCTAGCCCGACAGTGAGGCCGTCGACGTATACAGGATGGAGATAACGGACGTTACATGCGCCAAGTGGGTCCCGCGAAGCCTATGCCGACGGCACGTACACCAACGGCTCTAACTTCCTGTCGGCCTAGGTGATACGCCGACGGTTTATCGTATGCCGACGGTTTATCGTATGCCGACGGTATGCTCGTATACGCCTACGGGGTACTACGCCGATGGTCTTACGCCGACGGGATTCTGGGGCTACGCCGACGGGGCCCGGCCGTCGGCGCTTACAGCGTTTCCTGTAGTGAAAGAAGAGGTTTAGGAAGTGTGGTGGTTGGACCAACGACAAGGGTCAGACAAACAACTAATGTAGTAGTGAACATATAGCTTGTCCTATATGCGGCCTAGCAAAATCTATACATAGGACACCACATTGTCGTGTGTAAGTTAATTTCTGTCACGAATCTTGACCGCAAGAAAAAAATACAGTAGCACTTTTTATACAGATCTGGAGTAGCTGTTACTTGTCACCACATAGACATACGGACAAGCTTTTCTATAGATGCATATACATATAGTTGCATCAACAAATTAAATTCACTGGTGCCAAGTGGTCTAAGAAAATTGAGGTGATGCATCCGTGCTAGCTGCCACGGGGAATCAAACGGTCATCCTGTCCTACTGGTTTTATATTGTTGGAGTTAGGTCGGCCGTACTATATCCACCGTGTTTTGTATCGAGGCCTTAGGCCGGCCGTATAGTTTACCAAAATTATAGAACTCCAACTACGTGCGCACGTTCGGGATGAAACTGATCGTCATGTGTATGGTGGTAATTGTTTCCCTTTGATGGGTGTTCTGGGACATCTTCTAGATTATTCATCCACATCCTTCTCTTCATCCTAGTCAACTTGCTCCCTGACTCCATCATGATTAGGCTTCAAATCTTAATGCGTTCGTCAATCCCATCTTCAAAAATAGGCCTTCACTGTCGTGGTATTTAGCTAGCCCAAAACAAATGCCCCTGTTTCCTGATGAAGCTTGCAAACCAAGAAATACTCCGTGTAGAGCCTTTGTCTAAGGGCGATATGAGTTCATGGAGATCCGGCTTACATTAGATGGAAGAAGTAAAGTATCACTGCAATAAGAGAATAGAGTTAAGATGGCCCCGGGATGACGGATTACCCCTGCATCTTACCATCAATATCGTGAGGCAAAGGGACTGGGCAGATCGTCATATTGAGGGCTCTTGCTTGTAGTCGGGAGCTAGAACGTCTCGCTAGAGGCATTGCTAGTTATCAGCTCAAAGGCGGAAACTCGCTAAGCTTTGGATTAGAGTGAAATCCCACTAAGTTGTGTCCGACTTACTGTAAGCCTCCGGGATCACACACTTAATTAAGAGAGTGGATCTAGGAGGATAATGATCCGACTAACATGAGCCAAAAAGTTGGACTTGCTCAGATAGGGACACGTGTCAACGGGTTGGACCCAACTTGACTAGAGGGACACAAGTGTTGTGTTCCTTACCTACTCGCCTACATAAAGGAAGGTAGGTAGGCGCCTGACGACAAACAAGTTCCACTCAAACATTTTGCTAGGGCTACACTTGGGTCTCATTCCCCCTTTCTATCCCATGGTGGTAGGACCGAGACTAGCATCTCGCCTGTTGTTTCTCCACGTACGTATTTGAGATAGTAGAGGCGCTGCATCTGCGGTTCTACTAGCGGCGGAGCTTGGGAGGCGGAAGACAAGGTGGTAGACCGGAGCCGGCATATTCGAGGTCCTAGGATCGAGCAGTTCGCCGAAACCAGACCAACTTGGAGAGGAAACAGTACGGGACGACCTCAACGTGTTTCTTATTCCGCATGCATGCGTCATGGTTATGAACTATTGCCTCTAAACTTCGCCAGATCTTAGAGTGGATCGTCGGAGTCTAGCCAGAGAAAATTTATTTTTTTGGCATGGCTCTATACAAAGCCCAACAGCCCGCACTCCGCACGGTTTTCCCCAATAGATCTCCTGGCAATGACGCTCGATGAAGCTGCACCGTGGCGTTGATCATCCTTGCCTCCATCACCCTTGAAAGCCCGGCTCAATCTCGTCACCACATGAAATTTGGGCTAGAATCAAAGCTCCTGCACTAATGGCGAACGTGGAGAACTCGAGGGAGACTACGAGTCCACGGGATCCGAGGCGATGCGCCAGGTAGGACACGGGGTGGACAAGCACAAGGTGGCGCTAGGTGGAGTACTTGGAGCGGGGGTGCTCTCTCTCCGGGCAGACCCCGAGGTGGTTCTGCCATGAAAAGGACCTCGGGTCGGAGCCTTAGAACTTTGGCCCTAGGTGCGGGTGTTCTTATCGATCTTGCGCCTTCACAACCCACATCCACCGACACTGAACGAACAAGCGTGCAGTGTCCATGATCCACAATCTTTGGACATCAATGGCTGCTCCCTGACACTCGCGCCCTGGCGCTTTTGGAAGGGCTTGCTGAAAAACTGCATCCCGATGTGTGGAAGGAGGAGTACAATGATTCCTACATGAAGGCTTGGTTTCCAAGCTCTGCACACTCGCCAATCTCAACACTCCTATTAAGCTATACCAATACCTCGAAGTTTGGGACATCTGTAGGTGTTCGCGCATAAACTTTTCCTACACCAAGAACCCTAATGCCAGGACCTATCTATTAGCAAGTCTCATGTTCGCGCAGTCCAGACTTGGGACCGTGGTCACGGGAGAGAGAGAGGATCAACTAGAGGTCTCCCCAAAAGAGAGAAAAACTTTTATTGATTATTGTATTTATTTTCCCAAGATACCTCTCAATATATAGGGAAAAGGCACCCCATAGCTAATTAACTCGTTCAATCTCGTTACCGAAAAATGCTACTTAACTCGTTCCGATAAGTGATATCCCCATGACCTAGTCACACGCTGCGCAGCTTTATGAATATAACTTCTCCTAGTGGGCCCTCAAGTATCTTTCCGTCGGTGGATGGACAAATCTCGCTCTTGACACATAATGCCTATACATGCCTCTCTGAATACCTGAACACACCTTTATGATCACCGTTTAACCGAGTGATCGAAATGGATCATATGGGCACCTAGAGGGGGGGGTGAATAGGTGCTACTTCGAATTTTAATGCTTTTTCAATCTTAGGCTTGACACAAAAGGTAAATTCTCTAGATATGCAACTATGTAGAATTTCCTATATGCAAACCTAACTACTAGCGAGTAAAGGCAGGTAAGAGTGAGGAACAAGGAAACCGTAGTGGAGCACACACAGACACATGATTTGGTTTATCGCAGTTCCTTCCTTGTTAAGGGAAGTAGATCTGCGTTGGAGGGGTGGGCGGTACTAAGACCACCACGCCACAATAGGCCTCACCCTGTTCTCTGATGGATCTCGCCACTAAAGGCCTGATCCACCTATCCACTATAGGAACCCTTTGAGGCGGGAACCGGCGCCTTTACACAACTAGCAGGGCACAACTGTTGGAGATATGCCCAAGAGGCAATAATAAAGTGGTTATTATTATATCTTTATGTTTATGATAAATGTTTACATCCCATGCTATAATTGTATTATTAGGAAACACTAATACATGTGTGTTTTGTAAACATAAAAGAGTCCCTAGTAAGCCTCTTGTTGAACTAGCTTGTTGATTAATTGATGATCATGGTTTCCTGATCATGGACATTGGATGTGATTAATAACAAGGTTATATCATTAGGAGAATGATGTAATGGACACACACCCATAGTAAGCGTAGCATAAAGATCAAGTCATTAAGTTCGTATTGCTATAAGCTTTCAAATGCATATAACCTAATCCTTCGACCATGAGGTTATGTTAATCACCATCACCGGATGGATACTTTGATGACATCAAACACCGCTTCGTAACTGGGTGGTCATAAAGGTGTCATTAGGTATTCTGAAAGTATGTGTTGAAGCGCATGAACCAAGATTGGGATTTGTCCATCCATATGACGGATAGATATGCTCTAGGCCCTCTCGGTGGAATGTCGTCTAGTTAGCTTGCAAGCATGTGACTAGGTCACAAGGGATGACATATCACGGAACGAGTAAAGAGTACTTATCAGTAACGAGGTAGAACTGGGTATGGAGATGCCGACAATCAAACCTCGGATAAGTATAGTATCGCGAGACAAAGGGAATTAGTTTCGTATGTAAGTGGTTCAATCGATCGCGAAGTCATCGTTGAGTATGTAGGAGCCATTATGGATCTCCAGGTCCCGCTGATGGTTATTGATAGGAGATGTGTCTCTATCATGTCTACATATTCACGAACCGTAGGGTGACACACTTAAGGTTCGAAGTTGTTTTAAGTAGATATGGAATATGCGTTGGAGACCAAATGTTGTTCGGAGTCTCGGAATGGATCCGGGACATCACGAGGAGATCCGAAATGGTCCGGAGAATAAGATTCATATATTGGGGATCATTTTCTAAGTTAGGAAATGTTCCGGAGTGTTTGTATGGAGATTCTAGAAAGTTTCGGAATGTTCCGGAAGGTTCTAGAAGATATCTTGGAGTTTGCTTGAAAATCATGATAGGGATCAAGGAGTCCTGGTGGGTCAAGACACGGATTCGTGGGGGAGGAGGACTCCTCCCCCTCCCCAAATTCGTTGGCCATAGAGGAGGGGAGTCCTACAAGGACTCCCCCTCCCCAGGCGCGCCTCCTCCCCTTAAATAGAAGGGCAGGGGCGCCCCCTCCAACCCCTGCTCCCACAAACCCAATCTCTGCCGCCTCTCTCCTCCACCTTTCTTCTGCACAGGCATAGGCAAAGCCCTGCAGAATTCTCTACTCCACCACCACCACCACGCCGTCGTGCTGCTGGGATTCCGTGGAGAAGATCTACTACCTCCGCTGCTCGCTGGAACAGGGAGAGGAAGGTCTACTTCGACTCCGCACGTGTGACCGACTGTGGAAGCGATGCCGAATCGCGGCGCCGGAAGGATCGTCCACTTGACCGACTGCGGAAGCGCTGCTGGAACGCGACGCCGGAAGGATCGCCCACACGATCTTGAGATCGGCAAGTGATCGACTACATCAACCACGAGATCTAATCTCGTAACGCTTTCGGATCTACAAGGGTTAGTACAGATCTATCTTGTTGCTCATGTCTAATAGATTAGATCTTGGCTTTTATCTAGATTAGATCTGGGTTTTGTTTGTTCTTGCGGTAGAATTTTTTTGTTTTCCATGCTACGAACCCATCAGTGGTATCAGAGCCGTATCTATGCGTAGATCTGTTGCACGAGTAGAACACAATGTTTTTGTGGGCGTTGATGCTTTTGTTGTCGGTGTCTTAGCGTGTACTTTGCATCTTGCGGCATGGTGGGATGAAGCGGCTCGGGCTAACATTACATGTCATCGCACATGAGACTTGCTCCACGCTTGACGTGTAACTTGCTTTGCACAAGTGGCTTTGCGGGTGTCTGTCTCTCCCACCATAGTGAAGATTCAATTTACAATGAGCATCTGACAACACTTGTATCAACGTTGTGGTTCTTGTTCGTAGGTAAGATCGGTCTTATGCGAAAGCCCCAAACCACGTAAAACATGCAAAGAAAATTAGAGGTGTCTATCTTGTTTTTGCAGGGGTTTTGTGATGTGATATGGCCATCATGTGATTGTGATTATATTTGATGTATGCAATGATCCTTGTTGTAATATGGAAACCGGCAGGAGCCTAATGGTTGTCTTTAATTCTGTTAAGACCTGCGTGTCTATTCATCTTGTAATAGCTTTTATCCAAGTAGTTGTAATAGTTGCTGGTGATGATGGACAACCATGAAGCGGCGCCACTGACCTTGACGCAATGCTGGTGATGATGGAGATCATGTTCGTGCTTTGGAGATGGAGATCAAAGGCGCAAGAAGAAAAGGCCATATCATATCACACAAATTATGAATTGCCTGTGATGTTAATCCTTTATGCATCTTGTATTGCTTAGATCGCGACGGTAGCATTACAAGATGATCCCTCTCACTAAATATCAAGTAATAAAGTGTTCATCCTTAGTTGGCACCGTTGCTAAGACTCGTCGTTTCGAAGCATCTCGTGATGATCGGGTGTGATAGACTCTACGTGTGCATACAACGGGTGCAAGCCAGATTTGCACATGCAGAAACTAAGGTTAACCTTGACGAGCCTAGCATGTACACACATGGTCTCGGAACACAGAATACCGAAAGGTAAAGCATGAGGCATATGGATGATATGATGAACATGTTGATTGTTCGCCTTTAAAGCTACATCATCTCACGTGATGATCGGACTTGGTGTAGTGGATTTGGTTCATGTAATCACTAAAACAACTTGAGGGATGTTGTTTTGAGTGGGAGTTCGTTTGTAATTTGGATTAGTCGAACTCAATTTATCATAAACACAATCAAAGTGAATTTGCATAGTTTGTTGTAGTCATTGGCATCCGTTCACCACCTTACGCTTAGTTATAGTTGAGATAGTAGAACTATAGAAATTCTGGATATTTACTTTACGAACTGGTATCGTATTGTTTTGAATGTCAATTTAAAGTTTATAAGTCCTATTGCAAACTTTCAGCAAACTCAATTTACTCCATGAAGTTTAATAAGTAGTATTAAATCAAGAGTAAGAATTCCAATGTTAGTATCTAAAGTATCATGTTTGCCTCCATGATTCTTGATACTCAAAAGATTGTTTTTAATATCAAGTTTATCTAAGAGCTGAAAGCAATGTTTCAGAAACCATCGTATGTGAAAGGTATTCCGATATCTAAAACAATGTGTTGGTTACAACATGATAGAGTATACGTCCTCATATTTGATGAGAATTTGTGAAGGTTGGAGACGCTAGTCGTCCTAATCCTCCAAAAGGTTTTGAAAAAGAAACATTATACTCGCAATTCACCTTTATAAGCTATAGCAGCTTGATCATGAAAGATGTCATGATAAGGATGAATAGAAGATGTAAGTAAAATGTTTACTACACTAATAGATTACTAAAGAATGGATTTTTGAAAGAATGCCAAACATTTGATGAAGGTGATCCACTTCAAAGTGCAAGTCCAAAGGTATTGGTATTTGACTATACACACTTTGTACTATGTGTCATGTGAATGACACCACTATTGATGTTGATAGATTCTTTTAAAAGAAAAAGGAATTGCTGAAAGAGAATCTATAAAATATTTGGCAGAAATTATAAGGTTGGAGATGTCCAACTTGGGTATATAGAAGATATACATGTTATGGTTGTATTCCTTGCTTGTTAAACAATGTGGTTCTTAGGTATTGGATACCGAATTGGTTGGTATGAAGTGTCATACAGGACAACGCAATTCATGAACTACAATGGCCTAAGTAACTAGCAAGAGAATGAGTGATGATGTTCATCGAAAACAAATAAAGTGTTATTGCGTTTTTCGTTGTCATCAAACCTAGCCTTCATGATTTGTTTTAATAATTGTTATTTTGTTCCGGTATTACGAGAACAATGGTTGTTCAAATAATAACCGTATTCCATAAAGGATGGATGAACTTTTACAAGTCTAGTAGGAGAAATCACATCCATAAACACTATTGCTAAAATGTCGCAAGACAAATGATTGAAAGATCACTTGCGAAGTGACATCGCCGTTTAAATTATATTGAAAGGAACACATGAAGAAACTCCATGTTGATGGATTTTTGGAGTCTTTGATTTTGATCAAATGACGCTTGTGATACTTTCCTGGAGATAATTAAAACACCGTTTGTAGGCCAAAAGAGGAACGGACGACTAACTGATTGGAATATGTACATATTGATGTATATAGTCCATTATGTGTAGTCGTGGGCGATGGATTTCAACTTCATATGCTTTCTCTGAAGATTTGAGTGAGTATATGTATATATTTACTCAATAAGGAAGAAGTATGAAACATTTGAAAAATGTTCAAAGACTTTCAAGATGAAGTGGAAAATCATTGTAACAAGAAAATAAAGAGTTTATGATTCGATCATAAAGAAAGATGTTTGAGTTACAAGTTTAGCAAAACACCTAAGATTTGAGGAATCGTTCCATGGATTTGCATTTCCCAAAACACCATAGGAATATGGAGTGTTCAAGATATGTAATGAAACCTTGTTTGACATGGTAAGATCAAAGGTGTCATTTATAAAACTGCCATTATATTTTAAAGATTAAAGCTTTAGTGACTACCGCTTTTACACTGAAAAGAGCTCCATCGTGATCCGTTGAAATGACACCATATAAGTCATGGTTTGGGATAAAACCCGAATTGTCTTTTCTTAAATTTTGGTATGTTATGCATAAGTAAAATGTTTACAACCAAAGTCGGATAAGCACGTCTTTGTAGGTTATCCCAAAGAATTTGTTGGGAATTTCTCCATAAACGCCGAGGACAAAAAGAGTTTGTCGCTTGGAACGTCAAGTTTCTTGAGAAGGAATTTTTCGTGAAAAGTTAAGTGGGAGGACAATAGAACTTTGATAAGGTTGTTGAACCTTAGCTATATGTGCTAAGTAGCGTAGCGCCGGAAAGTGTCCCGGTGACGGCCACAATGCTCATGGCTCTCGTGATTACAAAAGGTGTGATCTCGGAGATTAGAGTTCCTATAGAACCGTGTGGGTCGGTAAGAATCAAATAGTAAGATTTGATAAGAAAGTCGTTATTGTTTTGATAATGATGAACCGACTACATGCAAAGAAGCGATGATGGGCCCTGACTCCATAAAATGACTAGAAGTCATGGAATCCGTGATAGCTTCCATACACGAGAAATCAAGTTTCTGAACGTTGAAGACCCTCCGGAAAGGCGTGAAGCCTATCGGTCCTGTTTGGATCTATAAAGAAATAGACATGGATGTTTCAAATCTATGAAATAGTAGACATGTCGGAAAGAGTTTACGACAATGTTCAAGGAATTGACTATGATAAGATTTGATCTTTCATAGCGATATTTAGTCTGGACGGATTAATGTAGCAACCACTACATATATTTTGGTATATGGTAGTTGAACAAACAAAACAAGTTCTTCTAATAGAATGGTTACCTAGGACGTGTACATGACACGATCCAAAGGGTTTTCTTAATTCAAAGGATGCTAAAAGAGTATACAAAACTTCAATGGTTGAAGTAAGCATAGTGGAGTTGGAATCTTCACCATGATGAAACTGTTAAAAGAGTTTAAATTCATCGGAGATGATGAAGATGCTTGCATTTGCAAGAAATTAAGTGGGAGCGATGAGACATATTTCTAATACATTATGTAGAGGACATATTGTTGATTAGAAATAATGTATCTTTTATTGACACAGGTTAAGAATTTCATTTCGATGAAAGACTTAGACATAACTCGAGAATTAGGCATCAATGTCTATATGAATAGATTGAGGCGCTAATATAGTTTTGCCAAATGTACATAGATATGATGTTGAATGAGTTCAATATGGAAACAACAAGAAAGGTTCTTGACGCACGGAAAGGACTGAATCAAGATTCAAGTGTTTTAACACTTGGTGAAATCACAAGAATATTTTGATCAATCATTCTTTGAGATGTACACATCCAGATATGTCCTATGCTCTAAATGTTATGAGCATATACCAGAATGATTCATAAGATAATCATTGGACAATAGTAAAGATATTCTTATGATCTTTGGAAGAACTAAGAATATACCATGTATAAGTGACAAATAGTTAAAGGTAGTTCATTGTAAAGTGTTACATTGATACTAGTGTTGTCACAACATACAAATTGAATTTATCTCAATTTAGACTATGGGTAGCACAATGTAATGGAAAGGATGTTCCATGATGGATTTGGATGAGTTCCAAAGTTAAGACATTGTGACGGATACTACAACAAAAGGCTAAGTATATAACTGCTGTAGTAGCAGCAAAGGAGGGCATTTGTGTTAAACAGTTTGTTATCAAACTAGGTGTGGTTCAAAGTGGGCTAATACTATGAAGATATATTGTGTGACGATAATATCAACATATTTTGAGCCGAAGGAACTAAAGGTCTCACCAAAGGACCAAATTTATACAATGCCATCTCATTGGAGAATGAGTAATGCGTAGAGACGCAAGGACATGCAAATACACACGGACCTGGAAGTGTCAGATCCGAAGATTATGTTTTCCACTAGCAATAGTGTCTATACAACACCAGAAAGCCATAGGTGTTGAATGCACAAGTTTTTTAACTAGATTATTGACTCTAGTGCAAGTGGGAGACTGTTGGAGATATGCCCAAGAGGCAATAATAAAGTGGTTATTATTATATCTTTATGTTTATGATAAATGTTTACATCCCATGCTATAATTGT
Source organism: Avena eriantha (assembly GCA_910589775.1). NCBI lineage: Eukaryota > Viridiplantae > Streptophyta > Magnoliopsida > Poales > Poaceae > Avena > Avena eriantha. The sequence continues at coordinate 2,439,927 of OU342742.1, forward strand.
ATTATTAGGAAACACTAATACATGTGTGTTTTGTAAACATAAAAGAGTCCCTAGTAAGCCTCTTTTTGATTAATTGATGATCATGGTTTCCTGATCATGGACATTGGATGTGATTAATAACAAGGTTATATCTTTAGGAGAATGATGTAATGGACACACACCCATAGTAAGCGTAGCATAAAGATCAAGTCATTAAGTTCGTATTGCTATAAGCTTTCAAATGCATAGTAACCTAATCCTTCGACCATGAGGTTATGTTAATCACCATCACCGGATGGATACTTTGATGACATCAAACACCGCTTCGTAACTGGGTGGTCATAAAGGTGTCATTAGGTATTCTGAAAGTATGTGTTGAAGCGCATGAACCAAGATTGGGATTTGTCCATCCATATGACGGATAGATATGCTCTGGGCCCTCTCGGTGGAATGTCGTCTAGTTAGCTTGCAAGCATGTGACTAGGTCACAAGGGATGACATATCACGGAACGAGTAAAGAGTACTTATCAGTAACGAGGTAGAACTGGGTATGGAGATGCCGATGATCAAACCTCGGATAAGTATAGTATCGCGAGACAAAGGGAATTAGTTGCGTATGTAAGTGGTTCAATCGATCGCGAAGTCATCGTTGAGTATGTAGGAGCCATTATGGATCTCCAGGTCCCGCTGATGGTTATTGATAGGAGATGTGTCTCTATCATGTCTACATATTCATGAACCGTAGGGTGACACACTTAAGGTTCGAAGTTGTTTTAAGTAGATATGGAATATGCGTTGGAGACCGAATGTTGTTCGGAGTCTCGGAATGGATCCGGGACATCACGAGGAGATCCGAAATGGTCCGGAGAATAAGATTCATATATTGGGGATCAGTTTCTAAGTTAGGAAATGTTCCAGAGTGTTTGTATGGAGATTCTAGAAGGTTTCGGAATGTTCCGGAAGGTTCTAGAAGATATCTTGGAGTTTGCTTGAAAATCATGATAGGGATCAAGGAGTCCTGGTGGGTCAAGACACGGATTCGTGGGGGAGGAGGACTCCTCCCCCTCCCCAAATTCGTTGGCCATAGAGGAGGGGAGTCCTACAAGGACTCCCCCTCCCCAGGCGCGCCTCCTCCCCTTAAATAGAAGGGCAGGGGCGCCCCCTCCAACCCCTACTCCCACAAACCCAATCTCTGCCGCCTCTCTCCTCCACCTTTCTTCTGCACAGGCATAGGCGAAGCCCTGCAGAATTCTCTACTCCACCACCACCACCACGCCGTCGTGCTGCTGGGATTCCGTGGAGAAGATCTACTACATCCGCTGCTCGCTGGAACAAGGAGAGGAAGTTCTGCTTCGACTCCGCACGTGTGACCGACTGCGGAAGCGCTGCTGAATCGCGGCGCCAGAAGGATCGTCCACTTGACCGACTACGGAAGCGCTGCTGGAACGCGACGCCAGAAGGATCGCCCACACGATCTTGAGATCGGCAAGTGATCGACTACATCAACCACGAGATCTAATCTCGTAACGCTTTCGGATCTACAAGGGTTAGTACAGATCTATCTCGTTGCTCATGTCTAATAGATTAGATCTTGGCTTTTATCTAGATTAGATCTGGGTTTTGTTCGTTCTTGCGGTAGAAATTTTTTGTTTTCCATGCTACGAACCCATCAACAACTCCACAACTGAATTGGAGGCTCCCGTAATGACAACAAGCTTCCATAAGAAGCATTTTTATCAATAACGAAACACAAGACCTAGATATTAACAAGAATACTAGATCGGGGGTTCTCCAAGTGAATGGAGAGGAGTTGAAGCGCTTGATTCGTGATGACGATAAATGATGTCTCCTCCTTCAATTCCCCCAAAGATCAAAGCCTTCGGGTGGTTGAAGTGGGAGATCTTAGGTGAGAGCTTTTGCAACAGGTCTGAGTTTTTCCGAATGAATCAAGAGTTCTGACAGGAGGGTGGATGTGGCTTTTATACCCCCAGTCTAGATGGAGCCGTTGGAGGAATTTGGGGCCAGATTATCCGGCCCAAGTGAGGGTCGGATTATCCGGCCAGGGGAATACTCCGCCCTAGACTCGGATTATCCGGGGGAAAATCCGCCCCCGAACAGAAGCTCGTGTTGGGCGGTCCTTGGCATCTTCTCCTGGGGGCCAGATTATCCGATCCTTGAGGAAGGCAGGATTATCCGGCTGGGAGAAAAATCCACCCTAGCAACGGATTGTCCGGGGGAAAATCTTCCCCCAGACAGAAGCTCACGCCGATGCTCCTTTGGCCATTTTCCCTAGGGGGCGGATTATCTGGCCCTAGAGGAAGGCCAGATTATCCGGCTAGGGGAAAATCCGCCCCACCTACGGATTTTCCGGGGGAAAATCCGCCCCCGGACAGAAGCTCACACGCGACCAGCCCTGGCCAAGATGGTCAGGCTGGATTATCCGGCCCTTGATGGGGGCGGATAATCTAGCCCCCAAACACCAAATACACTTCCCTGTGATGGCTCAAAATATATCGAGCTCGTTGGGAACCCCAAGAGGAAGGTATGATGAGCACAACAGCAAGTTTTCCCTCAGTTATGAAACCAGGGTTATCGAACCAGTAGGAGCAAGGAAACAACTCCAAGGTGTTGTTTCCAACTTGGAATCCTACACAACACAACCACAAAACTTTGCCCCAACTTACAGTGAGGTTGTCAATCTCACCGGTATTGTTGAAACAAAGGATTAAAGGTATTGTGTGGAAGATAGTAATTGCTTGCAGAAAGTAAACAGTAAATAGTAAATAGATGGTAGATTGATGGTAAAAGAATGGACCGGGGTCCATAGTTCACTAGAGGTAATTCTCCTTAAGATAGATGACATGTTGGGTGAACAAATTACAGCGAGGCAATTGATAGACACCGAGAAAGCATACATACATATACTAATCATCTTGACTCTTATGAGATTTGATTGGGCATTACAACATTATACATAGACCGTAATCCAACTGCATCTATGACTGATAATCCACCTTCAGGTTATCATCTGAACCCCCTCTAGTATTAAGTTGCAAGCAACAGATAATTGCATTAAGCAAAGTGTGTAAAGTAAACAATACGATTGTCCCATGGACAAAGGATTGTTGTTTTCTCCCTAGTAGCAACAACACATCTAGTACCTTAGAAATTCCTGTCACTTCCCCAGATTACCAGAGGCATGAACCCACTATCGAGCATAAATACTCTCTCTTGGAGTTGCTAGCATCTACTTGGCCAAGATAGGTACTAACAACGGAAAGCATGCAAGATCACAAATAACATAGACATGATAGAATCAATAATCAATCTGAAATAGCATCTCAATATCCATCGGATCCCCGCAAACACAACATGTAAGCTTACAAATAGATGATCGTGATCATGAACAGAGCTCACAAGATCTAAACATGGTAGCACAAAGGAGGAGAACCAACCATCTAGCTACTACATGGACCCGTAGTCTAGGGATGAACTACTCACGCATCACAACGGAGACAGGCATGGTGATGAAGAAGGCCTCCAAGGTGATCTCTCCCCTCCGGCAGGGTGCCGAGAAGAGCCTAAGATCCCTCCCGATCTAGGGATGGAGATGACGGCGGCTATAGACTCTTTCGTTGAATTTTGATCGGGTCCTTAGGGTTTTCGTCCGGGGAGGCTTTTATAGGCGGAAGGTCAAGGTCGGTGGAGTACCAGGGGTCCCACACCCCCTGGTGGCGCGCCTCCCAGGCTGCGCTACCACCAGGTGTGGCCGCCCTGGTCCGCCACTTCGTCTCCCCTCCGGACTCCGTGTTGCTTCGGGTAAAATATTGACTTTGGCTTTTGTCCGGTCCAATTCCGAGAATATTTCCTTACTAGCTTTTCTGAAACCAAAAACAACATAAAACATGCAACTGGCACTGTGGCATCTTGTTAATAGGTTAGTTCCAGAAAATGTGTAAAAATACTCCAAAGTGTGCACAAAACATAAGAAAGTAGATATAAAACAAGCATGGAACATCAAAACTTATAGATACGTTTACAATGTCTCAACATCCCCAAACTTAACTCCTTCTTGTCCTCGAGTAGGTAAGTGATAAAAAGAATAATTTTTTAGGTGACATGCACAATCATAATCTTGATCAAGGTATTTGTAAAACATTGATAGCTAGGATCATAGTACTCTAACATAGACATGAAAGATATAGTTCTAACAATAAGAAATAGAAACTATGTTGTAACATGAAAAGGTACAAACAAAAGATTCATGAATAACAATGCTTTGAAAGACGTTTGTTTGTTTCACATATAGAAAACATAATGAGAATGGTATTTAGCTTGTCCCTCATAGTGTAGCAAAACATAAATGCATAGGACACCTTCAAAGTTCATAAGGGTGACTAGATACAAATAGTTTAAGAACAAGCAATATCAAAGTTATGAATCAATCAACAAGTTTTTGGACAATGCACATTAAACTAAGAATGATCACTATGCTCTCTCAATAGGTGCATAAAGATAGAAGATGGAGACTCAACATAAAAGTAAAAGAAAGGCCCTTCATAGAAGGAAGCAGGGAATCAAGTCTCATAAAGAGCTTCCAAAAAGTATAGTACTTATTAGCTTTCAGCTCTCATTTCCCCTATCATAAGCATCTTCAAGTGATTAAGGTTAAAGTGAACAAATATGAGGATATGCTTGACATGTTATAAGCTGAAAATCTCATGCCCCTTACTTACGAGTATTGTGCCTCATGCTACTTACCTTTAGTCACTGGTAAGTTCTTGTCATTGTAACTACATGTGTATCATAGAGAACAGCCGACGGCGTACCCCTTGCCCGATGATACGGAAGCTTTCCCATATAAAAATGACAAGGCAAGCAGACAATGAGTATCTCAGTGATCCTTTTATTTCCTATTTGCATAGGCTTTTTTTCTTTTTTCTTTCCTATTTGCATAGGTTGTTTTTTATGGAGGATGCTTCATAGATTGCTCACTATGGTTATGCGGCAGGTTTCCACCATGATTAGGCATGGCTTAGACTAGCCGTCCAGGCGTTTCTCTAACACATATACGAACTCCATGAGCCTTACAAGCTCCCCTTTCATTTCACACCGCCAGGATCCATAAGCAAAAGAACATGATATCAACTAAATAAAGTGCAATGTTGAAAGCGTTCCCCATGGTACCATGGTTCTGCTAATTCACAACTTACAAAACGCAAGCATATACGCAACATAGATGGGCACAATGGTTCAAGTTTATTAAGTGCAACAAAGTAAAGTGTGACATCAAGTTCGTGAGAGATTTAATCACTAATTTTCACATAACAAGTTTAATTCGGAAGGTAGATAAAAACATGAATATACTTGGAATAGGAATAATGTTAATAGCTAGGTATGGTGGACTCTCTGGAATAACTTGGTTTTATTTGGAGTTGGATGCATGAGTGGAATTCATACTTGGTACATGTGGAGGCTAGCAAAAGACTGGGAGCGACCAACTAAGAGAGCAATAATGGCCATAATCATGCAAAGTGACAAAACATTATTAATTAAAGCATAAGGTGATATTACAAGTCGAAAACTAAATGATCATAGAGGCTATGGTGACTTGGTATAGTCTTAACACGGTGTGAGCATGCACCAAGTCAACCCAAATAAAGCATCAAAGGAGAATACCACAATATTATGCTTTTATATGCTAAACAACGCATGATTCTTTCAAGGCACATTAAGAAATCTCAACTGTTTGTAACAAGTCATGCTACGACAATAATCACTAAGCATAAAGTCAAAGCAATATCAAACATGACATGATAAAGTCTAGGCCACAGTCAAAAACAAGCTCCTTTTATACCACTTATAAGCATGAACTTTCCTACTCTTTTCCAATTCAAATAAACTTATTTGAAACTATGTATGAATGCAGGGCTCCAACCAATTTATCTATGCAAACTAAGCAAAAGAAAACTAAAACCAAAAATGAAGATGCTCCAAGAACAACACAATTGTGCATGAAACAATAAAAATGAAGTGTTTGGAAGAAACCTGAGATTTTTATTGATGAAGAAGGGGTTGCCATGGGCATCCCCAAGCTTTGACGCTTGTACTTCTTGAATATTTCTTGGGGTGACACGGGTGGCATCCCCAAGCTTGAGCTTTTGTCCACACTTCATTTTATCACATTGTTCTTCTGTACACTTGAAAATTTTCCTTCATACAAAACTTCACACAATCTTCATTAGCAACATTAGTGTACTCAAGATAATAAGTCTTTAGGTTCAGTGTCAACACAAGTAAAACTTCCATTAAAACACAAGATACTGTAGCAATTCCTTTTAAAAGTTCAAATGATCAAAGAGAACTCAAAGAGAAAGAGATTAAGAGGAAAATACAAATAATGGCAGAAATCTGCCAAAACAGACCAGTAGGTAAAAACCATTTTTTTCGAAAACCTTTTGTTGCTCAAATCGAAAAGTCTTAAACTAACGAATGTTGGATAACAATCTGGGGCAGAAGCACAAACAATTACAGCTCAATCCGACATACAGAGATTTTTCACTATTTTTACAGCGAAGCACAAAAATATGTTTCGGGACAGCAACTTTACCAAGTCTTATTTCTCTCTCATTAGAGGTTACTCTTGGCACAAAAACCACACAAAAATGATAAGGAGAGGTTATTAATGAACCAATAACTTCCAAGACTCAACAAAGAAAAAATTTATTAACTAAGAATTTGGGTTATCTCCCAATAAGTGCTTTTCTTTAACGCCTTTGAGCTAGGCATAAGAAGCAAGATTCAATTATTTTCAAATGAAGAAGCATTAAAACCAAATTTATTGCCCCTACCTTTGTTACCTTTATTCTTATCCTTGGGGAACGTATGATTGTTTGTTAGAGAAGAAAAATGCATGATGCCCTTTTCCACATCTATTATTGCTCCAAGGAGTTTTAGTAGGGATCTTCCAAGCGTAATTTGTCCTTTACCTACACATTCAATAACAAGATAATCAGTAGACACCACTTTACCAAGGATCTTTGCAAACACTCCTTCAGCTATTCTAATGGGTAATATTGTGGCATTATTAGTAAGAGATATTTCTTCTCCCCCTTGAGAAAGTCCCCAAAGATTTAAAGATTCATAGACATCTTTAGGCATAAGATAGAATTCAGACAGGATATCACAAAGAGCATAAAAAGTTTCATTATTTATAACAACTTTTCCTGTAGGAAGCCATTTTGAAGATTCAGAATTTATTGGAACATATTCATGATGCTCTCTAAGCATGTTGTTGCGTTCTTTTAAACTAGCTGTGTTGGTCTCAAGAGTGTTCAATCTAGCAATAATGTTTGTAATGGAGGAATCAGATTTGCTAGGCAAGTCATATGTTGCAACCAACTTTTTTATGGCATTAAAAGCTTCAACCTCATTGCATTGGAGGAAATCTCCTCCTACTATAGCATCCAAAGCATATCTATAGCAAAGAACAGTTCCAAAGTAGAAACTACTAAGAAACAAGCTTCGAGTAATTTTAGGTTCAGTTTTTTCATGTAAATCTGAGATTCTAGACCAAGCTTCATTGAAACTCTCTTCAATTCCTTGTTTGAAAGTAAAAATCATTTCCTCAGGTGACATAGTGATTGGAGAAATGCTAGACATAATAGCAACTCGAGCTAGAAAAACAATTATGTTTTTGATATAAACAAGCAAGCTAGTATAACTATTTTTTTGTGCTTTTGATAAAAGAAACAAGCAAACAAAGCAGAAATAAACTAAGAAAAACAAAAAAACAAAGTAAAGACATTGGTTATCAGGGACTCCCCTTGTGAAGATGTCCTTGACTCCCCAGCAACAGCGCTAGAAAAAGGGCTTGATAGATCAAAATATATCGAGCTCGTTGGGAACCCCAAGAAGAAGGTATGATGAGCACATCAGCAAGTTTTCCCTCAGTTATGAAACCAAGGTTATCGAACCAGTAGGACCAAGGAGTTGTTTCCAACTTGGAATCCTGCACAACACAACCACAGAACTTTGCCACAACTTACAGTGAGGTTGTCAATCTCACTGGTTTTGCTGAAACAAAGGATTAAACGTATTGTGTGCAAGATAGTAATTGCTTGCAGAAAGTAAACAGTAAATAGTAAATAAATGGTAGATTAATGGTAAAAGAATAGACCGAGGTCCATAGTTCACTAGAGGTGATTCTCCTTAAGATAGATGACATGTTGGGTGAACAAATTACAGCGGGGCAACTAATAGACATCGAGAAAGCATACATGCATATACTAATCATCTTCACTCCTATGAGATTTGATTGGCCATTACAACATTATACATAGACCGTAATCCAACTGCATCTATGACTAATAATCCACCTTCAGGTTATCATCCAAACCCCCTCTAGTATTAAGTTGCAAGCAACAGATAATTGCATTAAGCAAAGTGTGTAAAGTAAACAATATGATTGTCCCATGGACAAAGGATTGATGTTTTCTCCCAGTAGCAACAACACATCTAGTACCTTAGAGATTCCCGTTACTTCTCCAGATTACTAGAGACATGAACCCACTATCGAGCATAAATACTCCCTCTTGGAGTTGCTAGCATCTACTTGGCCAAGATAGCTACTAACAACAGAAAGCATGCAAGATCACAAATAACATAGACATGATAGAATCAATAATCAATCTAAAATAGATTCTCAATATCCATCAGATCCCCGCAAATACAACATGTAAGATTACAAATAGATGATCTTGATCATGAACGGAGCTCACAAGATCTAAACATGGTAGCACAAAGGAGGAGAACCAACCATCTAGCTACTACATGGACCCGTAGTCTAGGGATGAACTACTCACGCATCACACCGGAGGCAGGCATGGTGATGAAGAAGGCCTCCAGGGTGATCTCTCCCCTTCGGCAGGGTGCCGGGAAGAGCCTCGGGTCCCTCCCGATCGAGGGGTGGATATGGCGGCGGCTATAGACTCTTTCATGGAATTTTGGTCGGGTCCTGAGGGTTTTCGTCCCGGGAGGCTTTATAGGCGGAAGGGCAAGGTCGGTGGAGTACTAGGGGGCCCACACCCCTTGGTGGCGCCCCCAGGCCGCGTGGCTACCAGGTGTGGCCGCCCAGGTGCGCCACTTCGTCTCCCCTCCGGACTCCGTGTTGCTTCGAGTAAAATATTGACTTTGTCTTTTGTTCGGTCCAATTACGAGAATATTTCCTTACTAGCTTTTCCGAAACCAAAAACAGCAGAAAACAGGCAACTACATTGTGGCATCTTGTTAATAGGTTAGTTCTAGAAAATGTGTAAAAATACTCCAAAGTGTGACAAAACATAAGAAAGTAGATATAAAATAAGCATGGAATATCAAAAATTATAGATATGTTTACAAGGTATGACCCTGCAATACTTAGCACAAATGAGAAACTCCACGGTATTGTTATCTAACACACAAAACACAAGGAACCATGAAATGTTCTTTCAGTGATGTTGAATGCTATCAAAGTATTCTCGGGTGATAGTGATTGATATGGTCTCACGGTCTAAAAATAAGACATTATGTGTCCTAATCATCGTAACTTGAACATCGTGACATGATCGTGTCATGATGCTTAGATTGGGTATAGCTCATCATCTCATTCTCTCAATGAGGTGACTCCATTGTCAACTAGCATAAATGCCACATGATCAAGAAACCTTGATCTTCTATTGTCAAATGAACCAGTGAGTAGAGATTCACTGGGAACTTGTTGATTGTTTATATATCACGCGTGTATTTACATTTCCTTTCAATAAAGTTATAGCATGATATCAAACTTAATCATAAACCTTATGAAATATGATAATAATCCATTATTATTTGTCTCTAGGGCATATTTCCAACAGTCTCCCACTTGCACTAGAGTACAAATAAACTAGATGCATTTGTTTAATAATCATCGGCACCATAATCCTGACACTTCTAATCTTTCTTGCTCATGGAAGAGGTTGAGTCTGGGGTCTGGACTTTATAGCCCCTCATATCCTTTGTGACTTACTAATGTCACCTTAATTGACATTAATACTTTATTATCTTATGATAACGTCTTGTGTATGTATAGTAGTTATGGAAACAGAGTGAGGTCAGTTTCTAGGAGCCAGCAGTGATGTTAGATCAGTCAATGCGAACTTTCTCATGGGCACTGTGACTTGGGACACACTCTCTGTGAAAAGACGAACTTATCTAGCCACAACATTATACATCACTTTGGTAGTATCTTTATACTTTTATTTGAAATGTAGTTATCGAAACACTGGTGCATGTGCATTTTTCGATGTTTGTCACCACGCTTCCTGACGAGGGTTTAACTCGTTAATGCCCATTGTTATGGACTTGGGTTTTGGAGGATGGAGCGCTGGAGGCATCAATCGGCTAGCAAAAAAGCACACCGGGATGCAAGGTTTACCCAGATTCAGGCCTCGTAGAGGTCCCTACTCCTGCTTGTCTGCTCTCTTGGAATTAGCGAGGGAATCGAAAGTTATAGGGGTGCGCAGATGCAATCTAGCGAGGTTGTGGAAACTAGGGTTGTGATCATCCTCCTCACCGCCCCCTCCTAGCCTTTATATAGATAGGCTAGGTATCAGGTAGCAGGTCGAGTCGGTTACAGATTATGGTTCATCCCTTTGAACTTTCTATCTTAAGCTTCTTCTTGCGCTGCAAGCAATCGAAGTGTCCGTGAGTCACCCGAATCCTATATTGGGCCTTGGAAACTCCGAAGGCTTCTGCCGTATCTGGACCGTATATGCCAAACTCGAGTACCTGCAGGGTATGTCCACGTCAGTAGCACCCGAGTGTCCAGTGGAATCACAGATTCGACTGGGGACTTTATGAAGCCTTTCGAATGTATGACTGAGCATATTTTCGAGTATTCTATCCGCGGCATAGGGGTTGTTGATATACGTGCCTGATTTATCCGACGTATCGGTATCAATTAACTGCCTTAGGGCAAGACAACGTAATCTACTCAAACTCGAGTCCCCGGACTCGTATTTGGAAAAGTGCTGGTGTAATTCGACTCAAGCCACGGAGGTCCAGTGTATAAATGTGAGCACTCGACGCATCCATCAAGGCATATTCATCGTACCTGCATGCACGGATATATTTCTGGTAGTGCGCAGAAGATGCGTTGCCAGGCCTTATTCAGGTCTTATCTTCGCCATGTAAGCGCGGCATCCAAATTGTTGCCATCGCGGAGATGATTCAGGTGGCCCAGGAGACGTAATCTCTTTGTAGGGAAAATATGAGGCGGAGTCGCCATAGCTTTCGAATGTGGATGATATCAACACACAGTACGGTGTAGAAGAAAATAATCATAAGGTGCGCGACTAGCGCTACCTATGGGAGTAGCCCCCGAGTGCCTATTCGAGTCGTAGACTCGAGTGGGGACTAAAATACATTTTGCGACTGCTATCGTCTTTTGTTACTTGTTTCAGTCGAATGTGCTTCCAGCACACCCTATGGGAGTAACCCGTAGTCCACAATCAAATCATTGATTCGAGTGAAGGGTTTTTGTGAAGCTTGTATACCTGCACACAAATTCTTTCGGGTGCGCGGCCAGCGCTCCTGTTAGGAGCAGACCCTGAGTGCTTGGTTGAGTCAAAGACTCGAACAAGGACTAAAGTAGTTAAAATGTTCGTCTGCTGGAATCGATGATGTCAGTGCTCACGACGAGATGACTTCAGTTGCCCGCATGAGTGGCTTTGACAGGACGTGACGAGCAGTGGGTCCTACTTTATGACTTCGATTTGACTAGGCGTGCGTAATCTTCTGTTTAACTGTGTCTCCTCGATTTCCGCACGTAATGGGAGTAGTGGGGGACGGTTCGCATTTTTCCCTTGCCATGCGTCAGTGCTGATGTGCGCCACGCATCTGGTGGGTTTTGTACTAACTGTTGGATGTCATCTGCTAGGTGGTTAAGTAGGGATACACCATGCGGTAATTCCCCACATCCCTCTTCTTTGCTCGCGCTTCCTCCGCCATTGTTGCTATTCCTGCTCCTTCGCGCACCTCTTTCTCCGTGGCACTGGACCAGCTCCGCGCCTTCCCCAGTTACTTCCTGCGCTCGCATCGCCATCGCAAGATGTTCAAGAAGAAAGGAGGCTCTGCTGCTGGATCTGCGGCCGCCATTGTCGCCGCCAAGAAGAAGGAGGTGCCGCCACCGTGGGCACCAGTGCCCGGCGCTAGGAAGAAGAAGGGCGCGGGGACTCGAGTCACCAATGGGTCCTGGCGCCCATCCAACATCAAGCCCGCGAAGCTGTTCAATCTTCGTCAAGATGGAGCACTTCCTCCCGTGGAAGGCGACTCCCGCGTGCCTGGCAAGGTCGTAATTCCCGTTCCTCCTGTAGTTTTTCGAGTGATGTTCCTTGCGTTCATCATCCATGGTCTCTCTCTTCCCCTACATCCTTTCGTTAGGGGTCTTCTCTATTTCTATGTTCTCCAGCTACATCAGCTGTCCCCAAATTCGATTCTCCACATCACTTGTTTTATCACATTTTGCGAGTGCTGGCTCGGAGTCGAGCCACGCTTTGGTCTCTTCAAGAAGCTTTTTAAGCTCAAACGTCAGTCGGCGTCTGGTTAGGTAGTCTATGACGTAGGGGACGGCGGGATCCACGTCGACTCCTCCGCCACTTACTTCATTATCAAGCTCACCGCGTCTTTCCAAGGGTGGAGAGATAAGTGGTTCTACAGCTGTGACCAGAAGGCCGACGGAGAGCACTATGGACTCGCGCCCTTCGAGCCCGTGGAGGCTTGCAAGAGGAGGTGCTCCTGGAAGAATGTCGTGATGCCCGGCGAGTCCGAGGAGACAGAGATGTTGTATCAGCGTGTCTGCGACCTCGAATAATGTTGGGAATATGCCATAGAGGCAATCATGTATGATGTTATTTCCAATGTATTCACAAGGTTATGGTCCATGTATGAACTGCTGATATGTATCATCGAATATGTGATTTGATTGTGGAACTACATATTCATGTTGTTCATACTAATTGTCCTTGGTCATTGAGGTTGTGCCGGACACACAACTTAGACCAATGTGAAAGTTGGCAGATGACTAGGTTCCACTTGTCATGGGCATGGAGATGCTATTCCGACTTACACGAATTCGGCTAAAGAGTTTAGCGAGTCGGACTGACCCATATTGAGATGCAACGAACAAGTCGTCATTTGCATGTCTCAATAATGTAATCCTTAGACCTGAGGTTATTGCACAATCCGAGTTGAGGATCTCCGACTTAGGTTCTATCAAACGCTGTTCCGTCACTGTGCAGTTATAAAGGTGGAGTTCGGGTCGACTGAGAATCAAGCTGCGTGATGTGAATAACCAAGACGGGATTTTGCCCCTCCATCCGGAGAGATATTCTCTGGGCCCTCTCGGAAGATATGATTCGGAAAGCATGGCCATGCGCGTCTCGGATAAGTGTTAACCGAGGCAGCCGACTAAGAGTTAGTCGGATGAATCACTTATCTCAGATCGAGAAAGAGTGTCGGACTATTTAAGGGATGACAATCATTCGTTTATAGTCCGACAAGGTATATCATGAGGCAAAAGGGACTCAGACGAAAGTCGCATTGGAAGGTATGTCGTCACGACTTATTGGTACTTGGGAGTTGGCACGTTCTGCTAGGAGCCGCTACCAACTGATCCATCACGAGTGAGACTCGGAATCGTGTCCGGGTTACCATGAGCCTATCGGGTCACACACTTAAGAGCGGGAGCAAGTTTGGGTTAGACCCAAACAGGAAACCTATTTGGGTTGGACCCAAATAGAGACATGGACTTAGTCAGCAAGTGAGACTTGCAGTGGCTAATATAGGCCCTTTTAGTGAATGGGCCACAAGTGAGTGGAGCCCACTTTCACTCCCTATCTAAGCTGGGGCGCAGGTGCTTAGAGCACAAGGTTAGGTCACTCCATGCATTGGAAACCCTAGCCCCAGTCCGTCCTGTCGCCGCCGTACCGGACCTAGCAGTCCATCGCCGGCGCTCCTCCTCGTACGTGTGGATACAGGCGGAGGTGCTGTATGTTCAGCACTTCGACGATCGTGAAGAAAGTACGGATCGTGGATCGTGGAACCAGAACGGATCGCGAGGACTGCACTGCATCAAGCGACGTGCTTCATCAATTCCACAACTGCGCATCTAGTGGTAATCCTCGTGGCCTTCTACCTGAGCTGGATCTTGGGATCACCGTGTAGGGAAAAAGTTTTGTTTATCTCTACGTGGCCCAACAAATGCCGTATAGGAAAAGAAGAAGGTGGCACTATGCTCATTCGCACGTGGTTGTGCCGCTGTATCTAGCCTATGCAGGCCAGAGCCCATCCGATGTACCGTTGGATCGGCGCTGGCGATGTCACTCGCATATCTGCGGAGGGCATTTCCGCGGGTGAGGTGGACAGGAGGTTGCAACTGGTGACCAAGTATACCGCCAAGGAGGATCTCCCGGGCGAATCAGTCGTGCCTCCATTCGACGCCAACAACTCTCCACCTGAGGTAGAGTTTTCCTGTGAAGTAGTCTGCAATTTTCGATTGGTTGCCAAGTGCTTGATATATACTTAATGTTTCATCTGACTGTAGGACTGGAAAGTGGATTCTAGCTTGCCTCCTCAGCCTGAAGGGGTTATCCCGCATGAAGCGGTGGAAGAGGACGAGTCGGATTCGACCATCCCGATTGAAGAAGAGGAGGAAGTCCCCGAGTCCAGTGGCCACGATACTCGCAAGAGCTCCCATAGCAAGGATTCTGATGCTTCTTCATCGACGACGCCGGAGGGTTCTCCTACTGCAGCTGCAGAGGAGCCGATTCCCCTCGTGCCTGTACGCGCCATGGATCCTCCCGCTCAGAAGAAGCTGTGGTTGCCGAAGGAGTCATCGGATGACTCCTTTTACCTTGAAAAATTTAACTGGTGAGTTTTTATATCTGTGAATTTCGTCTTGTTTTCTTTGAAGTTTCTTTTCTGAATTGGTGTCGGGCCTGTTTTGCAGTCAAACAGCGTCTTAGTCTTCCGATGATGTTCGATTTGTAAAAGAATCTGGAGTCGCAGACTCCAAGAATAAGGAGGTGGCTATAGAGTCGCCTTCTCCTCTGGTGGCGGCCCACTCTGGCGCCAATTCTTCGAGTTTCCCCCATGTTGGGGGAGACCAGATGGTTGCACGGACACCTACCGGACCGGCATCTTTAGAGTACCTAGAGGAACACGTAAGTGTCTTTTTTGCCGTTGGCAGTCGAATTCTAGAGTTTGTGCTTTTTGTTGATGCTAAAGCTTTGTTTTCTTTGGATGTAGCCTATTGCGAAGGATTCCACTCGCCTCGTAGAGCAAGTCCTTGCTATGGGTCGACAGCACGCCTTGTTGGACAACTGCCATCATGCAGTTGAAGGTTTGTGCTAATCGTTGTCTCTTCTTTCTCCTTTGTATTGAAATTTGTAGACTTATGTACTTGTTGTGTTCTGCCCTTTGTAGGTGAGCATAATGAACTTCTCTGCCGCTTTACTTCCCTCGAGAAGGGGCTTGCCGCGGCGGAGAAGAAATGTGACGAGGCGATCGCGGCCCTGGAGGAGTCGCAGAAGCGGGAGGAAGACCTACGCGCTTCTGCTGCTGAGAGAGAGAAGTTGTTCGCGGAACAGCTTTTCTCGACTTAAAAGCCACTCTCGGGTACTTGCACTGTTTCACTTGCATTTTCCCTAGCTTGGTCTTCTCGCCCTTATGCTGACACTTTATTTTCTATAGATGCCGCTGGTCTCAGTTTCGACACCCAGGCCTTGTGTCGTGAGGATGCTCTTGCTGGCGCTGTGGACACAGTCGAGGACCACAGTGTCTACCTCCAAGAGACGCTGGGAAAGGCCAAAGGTGTGCTAAGTCGCCTTCGGGAGGACCTGAACCCCAAGGCCAGCCTAATTGACAATCCTGATGACCTGGTGGAATCCTTCGCCGAAGGTATTCCCATGGATTTCAAGAACTCTCAGCGGTTTGTCGGCGCCACCAAGGCACTCTTGATGGCACACTCCCATGGCGTGGAGTTGGACCCCAGCGCGATCTCCAAGGCAATGCCCGTCGACGCGGATGGCCAACAGGTAGTGTTTGCTCCCTTCGCTACTGGCTGTGGTAAGTATGGGCCACAGCTCATCGATACAGTCGCGAGATATTCTATGGAGCTACAGCGAGCGAAGGTGGCGAAGACTACGGTGTTTGGGGCTACCACCGGAAAGTCTGTGGCGTCGGAGACTGCCACGGATTCGATGAGGCCCCCGAAGTCGAAGTCCAAGTCAAAGAAGCAGATTGCTCCTTAGTTGCCATTTGTAATAGCCGTGGTTGCCTTTTGTCTGAACCATGCTTTTGTGGGGGTGTGCCTCCTCAATACTTTGTTGTGTTCGAATGCATTCGTACTTCTATCAATGTATTCTTGTTTCCTTATTTGCTTCTTGCTTGATTGTAATAGGGTCCTTCGAGTGATCCTCGTGACTCTCCTCCCACCGATGAAAATGCAGCGCAACCGCGTTCGAAGGTGGAGGAGCTATCGCTTCTCTCACGACTGCATGACCGTATTAAGAAGTTCGAGCGGGAGCTGCCCATTGTCCGTGGTAACACGGATGTGTGGAAGTTGAAGGTAGAGAAGGCCATCGCCCGCGAGAAGTATCTTCTAGATGAAGTTGCTCAGTTGAACAAGCACTTTAAATGTTAGCTCTCTATCTTCTTATCTTTTCCTCAGCCATTCGCGGCGATGCCTTGGCTTATGCTGTTAGTCTTGATTTTGGTTGTAAGCGCTCACCATCCGCAGGATGAGAAGGACCGGGTGGCCATTCGGATGAATAACCTAACCCAGGAGCAGCTACAAGCTAGTGGGTATTTCTGGCTAGACCATGACCGTGCAGTCGCGTTGGCAACTTTGCAGGATCATGCCTCGCGGGTGCTTCAATGCTTGAAGAAGGCACAATCGTGCCTGAAGTATATTTACCAGACGATGTTTCTACTGGATGCTGTACCTTCAAGCATGTTGGCTCTTTTGGCGAAATTCCAAAATATAAGCGTGGTCCATGAGTGCGTGCGACAGCAACTGGTCGCAGGTGCGAAGGCTGCCCTGTCACTAGTGCGACTGCATCGGCCAGATGTGGACATAGCGTCTGTTGCTGCTGGACCGCCGCCGCTAGAAGGTATGACCTAGAACATGGTGCCAAACTACCAGGCAGTTGATCAGCCAGCGGAGGACATCGTCGACTTCTTTAAAGAGCAGATGAATGTTCATCTTTTGTAGCAGTAGCATAATTTGTAACCTGCACATAGATGCATAAGTGTTGTAAAGTTCATATGATTGTGGTGGGTGTATTTACTACCCTGTAATGTATGAAGAGCTTGCTAGCTTGTATGATTTTCGAGTGTATTGTACTCTGCAGTTCCCTTTCATTAGCCTGACTTGTATTTATCTCAGCACCTTGCCAACCTGACAGGTGCATTGCAGCTAGGTTGGTGTTTATCAAGGGTTCGATTGGTAGTGTGTCAGCTACTCAGGATACTGCGATTTGTTCGTAGAATGAAGGTGTAAAGGGTGGCGCAGCCCCCAAGTGAATAATTGCAAAAATAGAAAAGACATAGAGTTTTGGGGCACTTAGCTTTATTTATTCGCAGGATAGTACGAGGTACAATGTGTGGCTAAGTAGCCTGGCTGAATAGCCTTATTTGTAAAGTAAAAACAACTAAGGGTAGAAATGGTGCAGCTGCGCGACGCTCCAGGGGTTGGAGTATGCGACTCCTCTCTTGAAATCTTTAAGGCGATAGGCACCACCTGGGATTACTTCTGTAATCACATAAGGTCCTTCCCAAGGGGACTCGAACTTGAGATGCCCTTGCTGCTTTAGTTGCAGGACCAGGTCTCCTTCGGTGAAGGATCTGGGGCGTAGCCTTCTGCTATGGTAGTCACAGAGACTCTACTGGTAGATCATGGATCTCTCCGCTGCGATCTCGCGTACCTCGTTAAGGAGGTCGACGGAGTCTTCGAGTGCAAGAGTTGACTCCTTCTCACTATATGCAACCACTCGTGGGGCTTTGTAGCGCACTTCTGCGGGTAGCACCACTTCAGCGTCGTGCACCATGAATAACAGAGTGTAGCCCATGGCGCTGTTTGGAGTTGTGCGTAGGCTCCAAAGTACGAATTGCAGCTCGTCTGGCCAGCACCCAGTGGCTTGTTCGAGTGGCCGAAGGAGTCGTTTCTTGATTCTGCCGTAGACAAGGTCGTTGGCCTTTTCCACTTAACCATTGGTCTGAGGGTGAGCCACTGAGGCATAGCTAATGTTGATTCCCAGGTTTTCGTAGCACTCCTTGGAGGTGAAGTTCATCCCAATGTCCATGATGATACTATGTGGCACCCCGAAACGGTAGACGATCGACTCAAAGAACTTGACAGCGCTGGCTCCTGACTAATTCGTCACTGGAATGGCCTCGATCGACTTGGTGAATTTGTCGACCGCGACTAAGAGGTAGACGTAGCCTCCTCACGAGGACCTCGGGAGCTTTCCAACCATGTCGAGTCCCCATTGTGCGAAGGGCCAAGCCAATGGTATTGGCCTGAGTTCCGCGCCAGGTGCGTGCGGTTTGTCCGCGAATCACTGGCAAGCGTTGCATCGCTGGACAATGTCCTTGGCATCGCGCATGGTTGTTAGCTAATAGAATCCAGCTCGTAGAGCTTTGGTGACAAGAGCGCGACTGCCAGCGTGGTGTCATGTGATGCTGCGCTTGTATAGTTCGCCGTTGATGAGGTTAAATTCCTTGGATCATCGCGCTATGTGTCGCGCATCAGTCGGGTCATCTGACATCCTCTTGCTGAGCAGGTATGTGATGTATGACTGTGTCCAGGATGGCTCGATCATCATTACCTCCATTGGGCCCTTGAGTCCTGTACCAAGCTCCATGTCATCGAGTGCCATTAGCTCGTTGGGTGGCGTAGCCCCCGAGTCCGTTGGCGTGCTTGCTTTCTTCTCTGGAGCCTTGGGCTTCATGGAGCGTTCACAGATGCGCTCGAGGAATACTCCGGGTAGTATTGGGGCGTAGGTGGAGAAGATGTTGGCGAGTACATCCGCCTCTTCGTTTCTTTCACGGCCAATGTGTCGCAGCTCACAACCGTCGAAGTACCTTCGAGTGTGTCGTAGAGGTCGCGGTATGCGATCATGTTGTCACTCAGAGCATCACACTCGTGCATTGTTTGGTTGACTACCAGTTTGGAGTCCCCGTAGAGGACGAGTCTCTTTGCGCCACAGGCTTTTGCCATCCGCATTCCATGGATCAAGGCTTCGTACTCAGCTTTGTTGTTGGAGGTTGTGAACTGCATTCGCAGAACATATTTCATCTTGTCTCCTTGGGGCGATGTCAGTATGACACCTGCTCCAGCTCCGTCTTTTCGCTTGGACCCGTCGAAGTGCATTGTCCAGAGATAAGACATATCTAGTTTGTCGGGGAGCTGGTTCTCCATCCAGTGCACGAGGAAGTCCGGGAGAACTTACAACTTGATCGAGTCACGCTTCTCGTATGTGATGTCGCGTGGTGACAACTCTATGCCCCAGAGCGCGACCCGCCCAGTAGCGTCAGGATTATTGAGTATGTGTCCGAGTGGGGCGTCATTCACCACCACGATTGGGTGCTCCTGGAAGTAGTGGCGCAGTTGCCTGGCTGTCATGAAGACGCCGTACACCAGCTTCTGGTAGTGCGGGTACCACTGTTTTGTTGGCGTGAGCACCTCGCTGAGGTAGTAGACTGGGCGTTCTACCCCGTGGACTTTGTTTTCTTTAGCTCGTTCCAGCACGAGCACAGTGCTGACCACCTGGTTGGTGGCGGAGATATATAACAGAAGTGGCTCCTTTTTCATGGGGCGTCACCAGTACCGGTGAGGTGGACAGTAGACGCTTGAGGTCTTCGAATGGTTCTTGTGCTTCGCCTGTCCACTCGAACTTGCCAGCTGTACGGAGAAGTTGGTAGAAGGGCAGTGCCTTTTCGCCCATTTGACTGATGAATCGACTGAGCGCCGCGATTCGCCTAGCCAGCTGCTAGATGCCTTTTACGTTCTTCAGCTTCTCCATGGCCAGTATGGCCTTTATTTTCTTCGGGTTTGCTTCGATCCCCCTCATAGAGCTGAGATACCCAAGTAGTTGCCCAGATCGTACGCCGAAGGCGCATTTCTCTAGATTGAGCTTGATCCGGTAGCGGTCGATATTAGCGAAGGTCTCGCGGAGATCGTCGATTAGCCTGGCTTCCTCTTTGGTTTTGATGACGATGTCATCAACGTAGACTTGGATATTGCGACCAAGTTGGTTCTTGAGGCAAGCCTGCATGCACCGCTGATAGGTGGCTCCCGCGTTTTTAGCCCGAAGGGCATCATGTTGTAGCAGAATACACCGAAGGGCATCATGAATGCCATCTTCTCTTGATCTTCCTCCTTCATTCGAATCTGATTGTAGCCTGAGTAGGCATCGAGGAAGCAGAGGAGCTCACATCCCGCAGTGGAGTCGATTATTTGATCGATCCGTGGCAACGGGAAGTGATCCTTTGGGCAATGCTTGTTCAAGGAGGTGAAGTCCACGCACATCCGCAGGATATCCATGTCTTTTTATACACAAGCACTGTATTGGCGAGCCAGGTGCTTTCCTTGATCTCGCGTATGAAATTTGCATCGAGGAGTCTATTGATCTCCATACCGACTGCCTTTTCTCTTGGTTCAGACTGGCCTTGCGTCTGGATTCACGTTGAGTGAGTGCTCAGCGAATTCCCTGGGAACCGCTGGCATGTCCGCTGGACACTAGGCGAAGATTCCCCAGTGCTCACGGAGGAATTCGACGAGCGCAAGTTCCTATGCGGAACTCAAGTTGTTGGCGATGAGGGTCGTCTTCGTCAGATCCGTTGGGTGGACCTGGACTTTCTTGGTATGCACCGACGAGTCGAAGGATAGATCGGGTGAGCTTGGCTTGCTCACGGGAGGCAGACTGTTGTCTATCGACTCCTTCAATCTAGCGAGTTCCACTTGCATGCCGGAGGACTGGGAGATTCTGTTGAATTCCCTGTCTTAGCTGTCGGACCTCTCGAAGCTTCCATTGACTATGATGACACCGTTTGGACCTGGCATTTTCATCTGCAGGTAGGCGTAATGTGGCACTGCCATGAACCTTGCGAACGCGACACGTCCGAGGATGCAGTGGTACTGTGAGGGCCAGTCGACGACTTCAAAGTCGACGTGCTCTCACCAAAAGTTTTGTAGTGTGCCGAAGATGACATCAAGGTTAATTTTTCCCAGGGGGTATAAGCCCTTCCCTAGCATGATGTTGTGGAACGTCGTGTCTGAAACTTCTAGACATGTCAGAGGGATCCTCATCGCGCACAAGGTACTTGCGAACATGAGGTTGATGCCGCTCCCGCCGTCCATGAAGACGCGACTGATGTCTACGCACTTCTATTCTTCTAGACAGTTGTTGGGCCTCCAAGTGCAGAGGTTTGTAGAACAGCAGCAAGTTGTCCCTTAAGTGGATCACCCAAGATGGTAACACGATGTATAGAGTCTGACACCTGCCCGGTGCTGGTTTTATCGAACGTAGGGAGGAAGTGGTCAAAGGTATCCCCTCTCAAGCAACACTGCAATCAAGATACGAGAAGTCTCTTGTGTCCCCAACACACCCAACACACTTGTCAGGTGTATAGGTGCACTAGTTCAGCGAAGAGATAGTGAAATACAAGTGGCATGGATAATTATAAGTGGTAACGGTGCTAGAAAATAGCTTGATGGCATGAAAGAGATTAAAGTAAAACTGAAATAAAGATGGAAGCAAGCAAACATGTAACAGATCTAATTGTGAACGGTGTTTCCATGCTTAGAAACAAGGCCTAGGGATCATACTTTCACTAGTGAACACTCTCATATAAATATATTCTCTTCATGATACTACGCTGTACTACTCTCCGGTTGGACACTCTAATCCATGGTAGGGCTATAACAGCACACCTCAAAGTTCATCTTTCCCATCTAGATAACCCTAAACTGTCACCTTGAGTACTAGATGAGTCTAACAAACACCACAATTTTATAAAGACATCCAACTCCAAATATAACTCATAACAATTATTTGTAATCTCTAGCCTAAGTGCCACCATGGTGTGCACGTTGTCACTTTCACACACATGGGGAGAGCAGAGATCTATTAAAGCACTTGAGTAGCAAGGTAGATCTATATTACAAAGCTCATGATCACAATATGGTCACGCATAGAGAGAGAGATGAACACATATCTACCGGTAGAACCCTTAGCCTCCAGAGAGAACTACTCCCTCCTCATCATGGGAATCAGCAATGGTGATGGAGATGGTGGTGGAGATTGATGGAGATGGCTCCGGGGGCACTTCCCTGTCCCGGCAGGGTGCCGGAGCAGAGACTTTCTGTCCCCCAAATCTCCCCTTCGGTAGCGGCAGCGCTGCGGAACTTTTCGTGGCTGGAGGCTTGACTATTTAGGGTTTTTGCATCGGGATGAATATATAGGCGAAGGGGGCAAGGTCAGTGGCGGCCTGAGGGGCCCACACCACCTGGTGGCGCGGCCAGGGCTAGCCCGCGCCACCACATGGTGTGGCCAGCCCCTGGCACCTCTCCGTCTCTTATTCTGGCTCCGTGTTGCTCCGGGAAAAATAGTGACTTTGGCTTTTGTCCTGGCCAATTCCGAGAATATTCATTTTCTGACTTTCCTGGAACCAAAAACAGCAGAAAACAGGCAACTGACACTGTGGCATCTTGTTAATAGGTTAGTCCAAGAAATCATATGAAAAGTACTCCAAAGTGTGGACAAAACATAAGAAAGTAGATAAAACCAAGCATGGAACATCAAAAATTATAGATACATTTGCAATGTATCTACATCTCCAAGCTTAACTCCTGCTCGTCCTCGAGTAGGTAAGTGATAAAAAGAAAGAATAATTTTTGAGGTGACATGCACCATCATAAACTTGATCAAAGTATTTGTAAAACATTCAAAGCTGGGATCATAGTACTTCAATCATAACATGAAAGACAAAGTTCTAGCAATAAGACAAAAAAACTATGATGCAACATGAAAAGGCACAAACAAAAGATTCATGAATAACAATGCTTTGCAAGACGTTTGTTTCTTTCACATATAGAAAACATAGCATAATAGTATTCAGCTTGTCCCTCATAGAGTAGCAAATATAAATGCATAGGACACCTTCAAAGTTCATAAGAATGACTAGATACAAATAGTTCAAAAGAAGCAATATCAAGTTATGCATCAATCAACTAGTCTTGGGACAATGTACATAGAACTAAGAATGGCCACTATGCTCTCAAAGTAGGTGCATAAAGGTATAAGGTGGAGACTCAATATAATTGTGGAAGAAGGGCCTTCATAGAAGGAAGTAGGGATTCAAGTCTCATAAAGAGCTTCCAAAAATTAGGGTACTTATAGCTTTCAGCTCTCATTGCCCCTATCATAAGCATCTTGAAGGTGATTAAGGTTAAAGTGAACAAACTATGGTGTATATGCTTGACGAAGTATAAGTTAGAAATCTCATGTCCCTTGAATACGAAGGCCGCTCCTCATGCTACTCAATTTTAGTCATCGGTAAGTTCTTGTCATCGTAAGTACATGTGTATCATAGAGAACCGCCAACGGGGTACCCCTTGCCCAATGATACGGAAGAATCCCCATATTAAAATGACAAGGCAAGCAGACAACGAGCATCTCAGTAATCTTCTTATTTACCATGGTAATATGGTGCTTTTTTCTCTCTTTCCTCTTTTCGTAATCTCTTTTTTTCTTTTTCTCTTTTTTTTCTCAATATAGGACTCTTTTTTAATAAGAAGAATGCTTCATAGACAGCTCATTATGGTTACGCTGCAGGTTTCCACCATGTCAGCATGGATTAGACCAGCGGCCCAGGCGTTTCTCTAACACATATACATAACTCCATGGACTTACAAGCTCCCCTTTCATTTCACACCGACGACATCCATATACAAAAGAGCATGATATCAACTAGGTACAAGTACCAAGTGCAATGTTGAAAGCGTTCCCCATGACAGCATGGTTCTGCTAATTCCCAAAAAATAAGTGCAAGCATATACAACATAGACGACACAATGGTTCAAGTTTATTATGGGCAAGAAAAGTAGAGTGTGCCATCAAGTTCGTGAGAGCTTTAATCACTAGTTTTCTCATAACAAGTTTAATTTGGAAGGTAAACAAAAGCATGAATATACTTGGCATAGCATATGCTAATAGGTAGGTATGGTGGACTCTTTGGAATAACTTGGTTTAGGGAGTTGGATGCATGAGTGGAACTCATACTTGGTTGTGGAGGCTAGCAAAAGACTGGGAGCGACAAAACTAAGAGAGCCATAATGGCCATAATCATGCAGAGCGACAAAACATCATTGATCAAAGCATAAAGTGATACTACAAGTTGAAAACTAAAGGATCATAAAGTATTATGCTGACTTGAGATAGTCATAACATGGTGTGAGCATGTGCCAAGTCAACCCAAATAAAGCATCAAAGGAGAATACCACTATACTATGCTTTAATATGCTAAGACAATGCATGATTCATCCAAGGCACATTAAGCAATCTCAATTGTTTATAACAAGTCATGCTACAGCAAAAAATACTAAGCATAAAGTCAAAACAATATCAAGCATGGCATGACAAAGCATAGGCCACAGTCAAAAACAAGCTCTCTTTACCACTTAAGCATGAGCTTTCCTACTCTTTTCCAAACCAAACCAAACTATTTGAAAACCAATGCGTGAAAGAGGGGGTCCAACCAATTTATTCAGAAAACTAAGCAAAAAAAACAAACTAAAAACCAAAACAAAAACGAAAAATAAGACGCTCCAAGAACAACACAAATGTGCATGAAACAATAAAAATGAAGCGTTTGGAAGAAACCTGAGATTTTTATTGATGAAGATGGGGATGCCTTCGGCATCCCCAAGCTTTGACGCTTGTACTTCTTGGATATTTCTTGGGGTGATACAAGTGGAATCCCCAAGCTTGAGCTTTAGTCCATCCTTCATCTCATTACTCATTCCTTCCATACACCTGAAATTTTTCCTTCATACAAAACTCCACACAATCTTTATTAGCAACATTACTGCACTCCAGATAATAAGTCTTTAGGTTCAGTTCTAACACCAATAAAACTTTCATTAAAACACAAGCTACTGTAGCCCTTCCCTCAAAACGCTCAATTCCCAAAAAGAACTCAAAAATGAACCAACAAGAAGCAAATGCAGAAAATGGCAGAAATCTATCAAAACAGACCAGCAGGTAAATACGAATTTTTTCTAAGACCTTATGTTGCTCAAATCAAAAAGTGTTGAACTAACTAAAGTTAGATAAAAACCTGTGGCAGAAGCACAAAAATTCACGCCTCAAAAGGACGTACAGAGATTTTACACTAATTTTTACGGTGAAGCACAGAAATCTGTTTCGGGGCAGCAACTTTCCCAATCATTACTTCTCTCTCATTAGAGGTTACTCTTGGCACAAAAAGCAAATAAAAAGGATAAGGAGCGGTTATTACAGAGGTAATAACTTCCGAGACTCATCTAAAACTTTTGGTTTATCTCCCAATAAGTACTTTTCTTTAACGCCTTTAAGTTAGACATGATAGTTTGAGAATATGCTCACATAAGAAATATGAACTGAAGTAAAAGAGAGCATCAAGAAGCAAATTCAAAGCACATTTAAGTCTAACCCACTTCCTATGCATAGGAATCTTGTAAAGAAACAAGTCATGAAAGAACAAAGCAACAAGCATTGGAAAGCAAAACAAGTGCAACTTCAAGACTTTCAACATAAAGAGGGGAAACTTAATGTTATTGAGATGCATAAAACCATGTTTCCCTCTCTCATAATAACTTTCAGTAGCATCATGACTAAAATTAACAATATAACTATCACATGAAATATTCTTATCATGATCCAGATGCATATAATCATTATTACTCTCCACATAAGCATAGTTACTTTTATTAATTATAGTGGGAGCAAATTCAACAAAATAGCTATCATTATTATTCTCATCACCATAATCATCAAATATAGGAGGCATATTGTAATCATAATTAATTTTCTCCTCAATAGTAGGTGGACTAAAAATATCATACGCATCTTTGTAATCATCATATATTGGAGGCACAGTATCATCAAAGTAAATTTCTCCTCCGGGCTTGGGGGACTAAAAATAGCATACTCATCAAAACCAGCTTCCCCAAGTTTAGACTTTTCCATGGCATTAGCAATAATGGTGTCCAAAGAATTTATACTAACAACATTTCTATTAGCATGTAAATAAAGTTCCATAGGTTTTTTAATTTTCTCTTCAAACACTTCATGTCCTAACTCAAGATAAATACTATAAAGCTCTCTAATTTTGTTGTAGTTTTCCATTAAGCCTAACTAGTGAAAACAAGAAACAAAAAGACAAAATTGCAGAATCTAAAGGAAATAACTTCGAGCACTCACACTGGAGGATGTGAGTACCTTTTACCTTACCTCCCCGGCAACAGCGCCAGAAAATAGGCGTTTGCCATGGGAGGTTCTTCTTCTTTAATCCTCCGGTGTGAATACCTTTTACCTTACCTCCCCGGCAACGGCGCCAGAAAATAGCTTGATGTCTACGCACTTCTATTCTTGTAGACAGTTGTTGGGCCTCCAAGTGCTGAGGTTTGTAGAACAGCAGCAAGTTTTCCCTTAAGTGGATCACCCAAGGTTTATCGAACTTAGGGAGGAAGTGGTCAAAGGTATCCCCTCTCAAGCAACCCTGCAATCAAGATACAAGAAGTCTCTTGTGTCCCCAACACACCCAATACACTTGTCAGATGTATAGGTGCACTAGTTCAGCGAAGAGATTGTGAAATACAAGTGGTATGGATAATTATAAGTGGTAACGGTGCTAGAAAATATCTTGATGGCGTGAAAGGGATTAAAGTAAAACTGAAATTAAGATGGAAGCAAGCAAACATGTAACAGATCTAATTGCAAACGGTGTTTCAATGCTTAGAAACAAGGCCTAGGGATCATATTTTCACTAGTGAACACTCTCATATAAATATATTCTCTTCATGATACTACGCTGTACTACTCTCCGGTTGGACACTCTAATCCATGGTAGGGCTATAACAGCACACCTCAAAGTTCATCTTTCCCATCTAGATAACCCCACACTGTCACCTTGAGTACTAGATGAGTCCAACAAACACCACAATTTCATAAAGACATCCAACTCCAAATATAACTCATAACAAGTATTTGTAATCTCTAGCTTAAGTGCCACCATGGTGTGCATGCTGTCACTTTCACACACATGGGGAGAGCAGAGATCTATTAAAGCACCTGAGTAGCAAGGTAGATCTATATTACAAAACTCATGATCACAATATGATCACGCATAGAGAGATGAACACATATCTACCGGTAGAACCCTTAGCCTCGAGAGAGAACTACTCGCTCCTCATCATGGGAATCAGCAATGGTGATGGAGATGTGGTGGAGATCGATGGAGATGGCTCTGGGGGCACTTCCCCATCCCGGCAGGGTGCCGGAATAGAGACTTTCTGTCCCCCGAACCTCCCCTTCGGTGGCGGCGGCGCTACGGAACTTTTCGTGGCTAGAGGCTTGACTGTTTAGGGTTTTTGCATCGGGAGGAATATATAGGCGAAGGGGGCAAGGTCGGTGGCGGCATGAGGGGCCCACACCACCTGGTGGCGCGGCCAGGGCTAGCCCGCGCCACCACATGGTGTGGCCAGCCCCTGGCATCTCTCCATCTCGTATTCTGGCTCCGTGTTGCTCCGAGAAAAATAGTGACTTTGGCTTTTGTCCCGTCCAATTCCGAGAATATTCATTTTCTGACTTTCCTGGAACCAAAAACAGCAGAAAACAGGCAACTAGCACTGTGGCATCTTGTTAATAGGTTAGTCCAAGAAATCATATGAAAAGTACTCCAGAGTGTGGACAAAACATAAGAAAGTAGATAAAACCAAGCATGGAACATCAAAAATTATAGATACATTTGCAATGTATCAACGACTCATATCGAAACCCCCGATCTACGCCACGAGTACGAGGGGACAGTGGCCTGGGCGAGGAACTTGGCGCGGGTGGTCGCGCTTATCGAAGGTGATGCAGGATTCGCTTCTACTGAGGTACTCAGTGGTGGAAGGTGGAGAGTTATCACCAAATTGACTTGGCGAGTGATTGCCTACTGCACTCGATTTGAGGGACACCCCTTTTGCATCATACCCATATTGCCTAGCGCTCGTGTGTACGGATCTCCCCCACGGTTCTGGACTGCTGCAGTCGTAGGTGGTGGTGGTGGCGCTCCGTGAGCCACGGCGCCCGGGGTAGCTCCGTATCCCTGGTTGATCGCGTCACGATTCATTTGGGCCAGGCCTTCAGGGAGCTTGAGGAATTCGTGGCAGTCCTTGAGAAGGTGGCTGGACTTTTTCTTGCCATCGTGCTTGTCGATGTAGAAGTGTACGGTGTATGGTCTAGACAGTTTGTCCTGGATGGATTTCCCAGGCGCGTCATCATGAGTGTGACGTTGCCACACTTGCATGGTTTTTCCGCTGTCACGGTATCCACCACTGCGGTATCCGCTGATGCGGTTGTCATCGCATTTGTCGGTGTAGCCAGTCGCGACCGTGTTAACTTCTTCGCGGTCGCGTCTGCGCCCAAGGTCGTCGTCATCGTCGGAGTAGCTATAGTTTTTCACCGAGTCTTCTCTGTCCGCCCACCGATTCGCGATTTCCATTAGCTGGTCGATTGTTTTGGGCTTCGAGCGGCCCAGCTCCTCCCAAATCTCTATACGGCGAACACCGCCGTTGAACGCGTCGATTGTGTGGTCCTCCGAGATATTTTATGCGGAGTTCTTGATGATTGACCACCTCTAGATGTATGAGCGCAGCGACTCTCCAGACCTTTGGTGGCAACCTCTTAGCTCTTTGATTGACGCAGGCCTTTTGTAAGTGCCCTTGAAGTTACGCACGAAGCTGTAGACCAACTCTTCCCAACTAAGAATTGATTTGCGCGGGAGGTTGTTGAGCCATGCGCGGGCGGCGCCTTGCAACTGTAGCTACAGGCATTGCATTGCCGTGCTTGAGCTTCCGCCAAGTAGTCTGACAGAGGAGATGTGATCCTCCAGCCAGATCGTCAGGTCCTGCAGGCCATCAAATTTCTGGTTCTCTGATGGGAGTTTGAACCCATTAGGCATTCGCTTCTGCCTGATGGCCCTACTCAAGCATCTGGCGCCGCAGAGCTCCACCTTGTCATCTTCCGAGTCAGTCGTACGAGTGCGCCTTGCCTGCATCTTATCGGCTTTGCACTGTGTGATGTCATCACGCGCGTCGTAGTTACAGTCATGCCGCTGTGAGTGACGTCGTCGTGACAGATCGTGACTGTCATCGCTGGAGGAGTACAAGTAGTAGTATTTTTCCGGAGTTTTACCTTTCTTTGGCTCCGGTGTTGGTTTCTTGACGAGGGCAACCTCGACTAGCCCCAGGCCTGCGATCGTAGATCGGTGCATGGCAGCTCACGGATCCCCAGCTGGCGGCTGGTTGTTGAGGAGGTACATGGTGGCCGCTGTCACCGCTGCTTATGACGTCTTCGGGAGCATGTTGCCTCGTGTGTCCACCATCATAGAGTCGAAGTCGAGGACTTTCGCAGATTCTTCGTGCTCCTTGTCGGTGAGGTGGGCTGGTCGAGATCGACGTTTGGCAGCCACGTAGTCGTTTCCCTTGGAAGAGGATCCTCTCATAGAGGAAAGCTGAGCCCGTCGAAGGCTCGACTCATCCGCTGCTTCTCTGTGCTTGTCGAGTTGCGCGACTACTTGCTGTTGGCGCTTGAACTCCTCATTGAGCAGCCAGTGGGAGCCCATCAGCATCTGTTGCGATGCTCCTAGGGGGAGAGGATTACCCTGTAGGGCCTCGTGGCAGCGGGCCCACTCGTTGTCGTTGAGTTTGATCAGCATGCGCTCCGTGGCGTGCCCATCCGCCGTGGGGTTCGGGTTCCCGTCCATTCTGTTGTTGATGGGTGCGCTGTTGGTGGGCGCGCCGTTGGTGGGGTTGCCATTGGCGGGGCCACCATTCCCGCCGTTGGACAGACTAGTGCTGGTGTTGTTGCGATTGACACCGGTGTCGCCTGTGTTGATGACGGCGCACATGAAGTGATTGGGGAAGTTGTTGCTCCCGCAACTCTCAGATCCGGAGCCGTAGGCTCCATCCTCTGTGGCTAGGTCACCCAGATCGTATCCACGACTGTTGTCACCGTCCGTACCCTCGACTGTTGTCGGGGCGTTGAGCTTGCTCAGGGTGCCGATTGGCGGTGGAAACCACGATGTTGGAGCAATCGCAGGAGCCGTTGGCTGATCAGGAAGGCGAAGTGTGCCCAGCTAACCAACTTGTAAATGTAAGCTCCTGATCGCCAAGATGATTCCGTCACCTACGGACTCGAAAGTTGGGCGAGTGGCCGGCGTGTGGACGGTGAAGTCGAAAGTGCCAAAGAGCTAGCGAATCTCCGCTGTTGCAGAGTTGAAGATCGCGGTTGACGGGGCCGAAGAAGTCGCGACATCAGCACTCTCAATTTCCACAGACAGCGCCAATTGACGTGGGTTTAACTCATCAATGCCCATTGTGATGGACTTGGGTTTTGGAGAAGGAGGGAGCGCTGGAGGCATCAATCGGCTAGAAAACAAGCACACAGGGACACAAGGTTTACCCAGGTTTAGGCCTCGTAGAGGTCCCTACTCCTGCTTGTCTTCTCTTGGAATTATCGAGGGAGTCAAAAGTTACAGGGGTGCGCAGATGCAATCTAGCGAGGTTTTGGAAACTAGGGTTGTGATCGTCCTCCTCGCCGCCCCCTCCTAGCCTTTATATAGATAGGATAGGTCTCAGGTAGCAGGTCGAGTCGGTTACAGATTAGGGTTCGTCCCTTTGAACTTTCTATATTAAGCTTCTTCTTGCGCTGCAAACAATCGAAGTGTCCGTGTATCACCTGAATCCTGTATTGGGTCTTGGCAACGCCGTGGGCTTCTGCCGTATCCGGACCATATATGCCAAACTCGAGTACATGTAGGGTATGCCCACTTCACTTCCTCTTTGACTTAAATCGGTATTTTCAATGCAGAGATTTGATGACCCAGAAGTATAGGGGGTGTATCGCAGTATTTTCGATAAGTAAGAGTGTCGAACCCAACGAGGAGCAAAAGGTGTTGTCTAGTGGTGTGGATCAGGAATTCTCTACAAATACTTAGCAAACGGATTTTTAGCGGTTTTTGATAAATGAAGTAAACAAAGTACGAGTAAATAAAAGACGGTAGGAATGAATGCAGCAAGTGGCCCAATCCTTTATGCAGCAAAGGACAAGCCGGTTGTATTACTTAAGATGACCAAACGTTCTCGAGGACACATGGGAAGACTGTCAAGTGCTTTCGCTTCATATAGTTGATTAATCTTCTTTAGCTTGCTAAGTATTGTGTGGGTGAACCTGTGCTAATGTACTGACCTTCCTAGGACTAATACATACTTGTGATTATACCCCTTGCAAACATCCGTAAGTACAAGAAAGTAATTAAGGTAGAAACCTAACCACAGCTTTAAACTCTAAGACCCTTACGTCCCTTGTGCAATGGTTTCCTAACGGGGGTTCAGGTTTCTGTCACTCCGGCAACCCCTACGATTAGTAGCCAAATACACAATGCATTCCCCTAGGCCCATATAGGTGAAGTGTCATGTAGTCGACGTTCACATGACACCACTAGGAGAAGTACACCACAACTTAAATATCAAACTATTGAATCTTTCTCAACACAACTCCACTACTAACAACATGACTTCTCCCATGTCCTCAAGAACAAAACGAACTACTCACAAGCCATCATATGGATCATGATCAGAGATGGAATAATGATGCATAACAATCTGAACATAAAAAATAATTCAATGGTTCACTCAATAGCATCAACTACAAAGAGTAATCAACATCGGGAAAGTTTCCCCTAAGAACTATGCAAGATTCAACCCAATTGTTACAACAATATGGAGATGGTGATGAGGGTGCTGATGGTGATGATGGTGGTGATGATGATGATGATCCCAATGAAGTCCAGCTTGATGGTGGTGTTGATGGCGACAATCTCCCCTCTTCGGGAAGCAATTCCCCCGGCAGAAATCTGTCTGCCGGAGAGATATTTCTATCTCGGTATTTTCCGCCCCGCAGAGGCGGCGGAACCTTTCTGTGGTCGCCCCCCGAGTCTTAGGGTTTCGGGAGGAATATATACGCCAGAGGGGAGAGCCAGAGGTAGGCCAGGGTGGCCACACCACCTGGTTGTGCGGCCTAGGACGGCCCGCCCCAGGGGGTGGTGTGGGCCCCCTATGGCCCATCTCCACTCCCTCTTCTAGAAGCCTTCGTCTTCTGGAAAAATAGGATTTTCCGTATATTTTTCCGGATTTTCTGATCTTCGCGAATTTTGCCTCCAAATAGCACATTTTCCACCAGAATCCTGACTGCAGCGGTCCATGCTCCAAAAGTCATCAACCATGCAAAAATAGATGAAATAACATGAGTATCATCTCCCAATATGAAATATATCAATGAATAACAGTGAATTATGATATAGAATAGTGATGCAAAATGGACGTATCAAGATTCCAATCTTTTAAGGTTAACATATGCCCTTATATCATAACCCTTTATGCTTTAAGGTATGTCATCCTTCACGGATCTGGAAAACATGTCTACATTTCTCATTAGACATTGTGGACAAACTTAGCTCAATGTTCAGTGATTCATATTTAATCACTTCCGAACGATTCTTCTTGGATCATACATTATGTTGAGTTCTCATCATGGTTTCTAAGATAGAACATATGTCATAACATAGTAGATGACGATCATCCTTTTATTTATTTCAACCATTGATGTTGTACTAAATGCCATTCCTAATTCGAACGATCAAGGACTATTCCTTAATCAATACCTATTTCAAAACTACTTCAAAATCTCTTTTAGGAATACATTCCAACATAATTTTGTATTATACATTCCTTCAACTTGTAACCCTTATAAATCATTATTTATCATTAATGTGTCGTATACACATAAGAATTTACATTATGCTCCCACTCAAAATATGTTTCCTAAATTTTGAGTCCGAAACTTTCATTGCTCCCACTCAAAAATATGGCATTCACATATTATTTGAGAAAGACTTTATACCTCCCACTCAATTTCATGCAAATTGCATATCTCCTCAATATTTTGAAGAACTTCAAAATCCCTTGATAAATTATCAAATTGAGAGTTTTCTTTTACGAGACACTAGTAATTTACTAGCATGAAATCCACTAGACTTCACCACATCTGAATCAAATTCTTTTGAATTCTCGCAAGACATTATTCGCGACGAATCATGCTTTGTCTTTCACCTTTTACGTCATGACCTTGTGGTCCTTTCGAAAAATCGTGTAACCCCTTTACTTGATAAGATTTGATAATACTTTAATTTCTTATCTTAAGTGAAATCCACTTTTAGGATTTCTCGTAACTTTAGTTCACCGCCACTTTCTTTGTAGTTTCGTAGGTATGTCATATTCTGATAACATGACAACTGATTCATAAATGTCTCCATACAATATGTAGGGTATATTTTTGAATCCTACTTCATGTAGCAGAAACACTAGTGAGGAAAAACACAATGATTATTATCATCAATCCTTTAGTTTATGAAGAGACGCGTTCTAGAACACGTTCCATTGCGCTTCTCAACACTCTGATGTGGGGATATGAACCCTTATCGTTCTTTCACTATCTTCCATCAGCTTCATTGTCGAGAACATAGTTTTTCTCGAGAATGCACCAAAGTTTTAGCAATACTAGTTTTGCCTATCTTTTGGTTTTAGCCATGGATTTCATATTCAAAGCTTCCAATGAATATTATAAAAGGACTTGTTCGTTGTTGCTTTGGTGATATCGAATAACTCCAAAGTTTTCACGACAATCCGTACAAGATATGGTGCCGATCTCACAAATCCAGATGATTCACTTTATTCTAAATCAGTGTTCGCTATTTCCAACTAATGGCATTTACACTAACACTACAATGATTTATCTAGCGCTATCTATTATTCACCCACTTAATATCAAATATCATACTGTGATGCTTTGTACTTCAACGTATCAAAATGCATTGCATTTCAAAAGTTTTATGCCAATCTCATAACATCGAATTTTATCACTATTGATAAAATCAGAGTAATTTGACTCCCTTTTATTTCAATACCCTTTGAGGCTGAAATTATTTGATCATATCAAATGGTTTCACGCTCATTTTTCATTTGGTAAACTCCTTTAAAAAAATTAACAATCACAAAATGATAATCACCACTTCATTGAAATATGGTACATCAAAGATGTAACTATTCATCAAACACTTTGTATTCATACTATACGTGGTGTTTTAGTTATCCTACTGAAATTGGGCATGATTCATATGTGACAAGAGATCAAATGACTTTCACATATTATCAACATAACTTTTGAATTTCAAACAATGGTTTCATTCAAAATGAATATATCATTAAGTTGGGTATTTTCAAGGCATTTTAATATTTTACAAATGTTCATGCATTATCAAGTAGTTTTACAACATGAATAGTTCACACATAATCAAAAAACCATATGAACATGAATAGAAATCATTCATAAAGGTAGAACAACCATTTGGTTATAAACTCATATGAATAACCGTCTCGCGAGATGCGAGACACACTAATAAAGTTCATACTCCATCGATTATAATAATTATCCAAAATGATAAACTAAATGATAAATATCGAGGGAGAGTGTCATCGGCCATCATCATGCATGCCATCAACACACAACATCACCTCCTCTCCAGCAAGCATCTCTCACACAGAAGGACCTGTTTCCACAAAACAGAACAGGTATCAGATACTTCAATATTGCAACAAGTGTTTGCAAGATTATAACATTTATAAAACTGTATATCATATATATACCTTCGTCATCGATGACCTCTCCGACAATGGGTTCAAACTTCATGTTCTTGGAACGTAATATGAACTCATGGAAATCCAATGTGTCCCCATCACCTCTCATAATGCAAGTCTGGACTATCCTCCGTAGCTGGGAGGCAGCGACCGAAGCAATACGCCTATCGCAAAGGAGTCGGTCTTCCAATAGTCCACGAAGTAAACCAGTCTCATGTGTGCATCATGCATGCTCTCCAAGTGACTCTCCAGATAAGTGTGTTCCTCCATCTGTATGGAAAGGACTCTCAGCAGCTCGTGCTTCCACATGCGCACATGGCTTACGAACTCTGCTCTCAGCTGATCCACCATCGCATATGGGTAAAGATCACCCATGAGTGGATGTAGTTCGTTCACCATCCCTTAGCGCATTATCACTTGAATGTAAGTGGACATTTCTTGACGAAAATGGTGGTTTGCTCGCTCTCGTGGTGTCCCATAGTCATCTGGCTTGTCCAAATCCATCGTGAGGCATATGTAATCTACCACATTGTTTTTACTAAAGAGATCATTCAAACGCACAAGCCACTCAGGGAAGTTGGATCCATCAAGTTTAAGCTTTTCAGCAACTACCCATTCAGCAATCTCAAAAGAAGCTTCACGGCGAGCCATTTCTATATTTACAATTGTAAAAAGATTTTAGACTAATTTTATAATTATATGAGTTAAACAAGAACTCCACTAAAACTATTATCCACAAAAAGGTTTTAGTGATTACACGATCTCCATTCACTACACCGCCTGCGATCATCACAGTCGGCGATATAGTTGCAAAGGTGGATGCCAAAACGTCAATCACATCATTCATGGGACTCGTGCTTGATCTTTCGATCATCCATGTTTCGAGGCCATGTCTACATATGCTAGGCTCGCCAACTCAACCTTACGTGTATTTGCTATGCAATATGGTTTACACCTACCATATGCGAACGCAGATATGTCTAACACCCGTTCATCATGGCATGCCTCATAACGAAGAACTTTCTTGATGTTGCACACTAAGAGAGAACACTTTCGTTGGTATTATATTTAAGGATCATCTTATTAGACTACCGTCGAGTATCTAACACACAACAAGATGCACATACAATAAACATTGAATGTAAATGCGATGCGATATGGTCCTTCATAGTGTGATCTCCATCATGCAGCTCCGGATTCGGCGCCAGGGTTCCGGTGCCATGGCCACCAGGGTACCGGCGCCTCCGGTGTTGTAGTCCACCATTACGATGACCATTACTACTACTTAGCAACAGAAAATAAACTACTTTACCTTGACTATGACCATATCACATCACAACGCCACTGCAAAACAAAGCTAGACGTCTCTACTTTATCTTTGCATGTTTTACGAGGCTGTTAGGGCTTTCACACAAGGACCATTCTTACCTACGAACTTCAACCATAACGCTGATCAAATAGTTGTCAATACTACACCCCTTTCAGGGCCCTTCGTTGCAAAGGGCATACAAATTAATGCGAGAGAGACAGACACCCCCCAAAACCACTTTATACGGTACAAGCCGTATGTCAAGCGTGAACCAGTCTCGTGAACGAACGCGTAAAGTCAGTTGGGGGCCGCTTCATCAAGCATTACTGTGGTATGCACAAGTACATGTGGGAGAGTAACAACTATAAGATCAACGCTCACACACTACAAGTCGTGCG
Organism: Avena eriantha; assembly: GCA_910589775.1. Lineage (NCBI taxonomy): Eukaryota > Viridiplantae > Streptophyta > Magnoliopsida > Poales > Poaceae > Avena > Avena eriantha. The sequence continues at coordinate 2,476,696 of OU342742.1, forward strand.
TTCTACCCGTACTAGCAATACTATGCATAGATCTAGCTCTGATACCACTGTAGGGGTTTGCGCATGAAAACAATAAATGTTTCCTAAGCCAAGAACCCTAATGCCAAGACCTATCTATTAGTAATGTAGTAACGGGAGAGGCTTTTCGCGAACTTGCCCTTGAAGACCGAAAAGCATTGTCAACACTCAGGAGAGCGTGGCTGATTTAGTCGTACCGATGCCGACCTCAGGGTCATGTTGAAGACCGACGGCTCCTAGTGCCCCAAGTGTTGCACCTTCGAGGGAGTTACACACGTCCGGTGCCTGACAATGACTCCCGCTCCTCCAATATAGCAACAGTTGCGGAAGTAGACCTTCTAGATCTGAATTCTGTAGCACAATGGCGCTCCGCGGTGAAAAAGTCTCTTATTCGCGCAGTCCAAACTTGGGACCGCGGTCACGGGAGAGAGAGAGAGAGAGAGAGAGAGAGAGAGAGAGAGAGGATCAACTAGAGGTCTCCCCAAAAGAGAGGAAACCTTTTATTAATTATTATGTATTTATTTTCCCAAGATACCTCTCAATATATAGGGGAAAAGGCACCCCATTGCTAATTAGTATCCATGTGGGACTAAACAAAGGAGAGGAGAGAGAGGTAGGGCTAGCCGGCCGGCGAAGGCCCTTGTGGGCCCCGCACGGTGTGCCCAAGGCCTATCCGGCCACCTCCTCTCTCTCCTCCCTTTTGGACTTTTCCTCATGGGCCCTTTTCCCTAGGGATTTTGGCCTAATAGTGAATTTGACAATTTTAATTCCTTCTATTTTATTAAATAAGTATAAATAAATGATTAGATCAATATTTAACATTTACTTACATATTATTCAATCCCGGAGGCTATGAAACTCCGGACATCCCACTCCGGACATCCTACGGACTTTCTAAAACCCTTTTGGATTTCTCTCTTTCTATTCTTTGGTGATTCTGCCGATACCAAAACGATCTGCGAGCATCATCAAGCCCTTAAGCGTGATACCCCACGGTTCAGGAATACTCCAGACGTGGTCGAGACCCCTCTCGTACCAATGATCATCAGCGGAATCTGGATGCCCATGATGACTCCTGTGCATTCCACGAATCTTTGTCGTTGAACCATGAACGCCGTGTCATATTCAGTTTGTCTCTGTGATACTTGCATTGTTTGAGATCTGATCAATGACATTACCATGTCGTATTTAATATCGTTACCGACAAATGCTACTTAACTCGTTCCGACAAGTGATATCCCCGTGACGTAGTCACACACTGTGCAATTTTATGGATATAACTTCTCCAAGTGGGCTCTCGAGTATCTTTCCGTCACGTGGATGGACAAATCCCGCTCTTGACACATAATGCCTATACATGCCCCTCTGAATACCTGAACACATCTTTATGATCACCGTTTAATCGAGTGATGTTTGATGCTATCAAAGTATTCACGGATGACAACAATTGATATGGTCTCACGGTCTATGAAATAAGACACTATGTTTCCTAATCATAGTAACTTAAACTTCGTGATATGATCGTGTCATAATGCTTAGATTGGGTACGGTTCATCATCTCATTCTCTCAATGAGATGACTCCATTGTCAACTGGCATAAATGTCACATGATCAGGAAACCTTGATCATCTATTGACGAATGAACCAGTGACTAGAGATTCACCGGAAACTTGTTGGTCGTTTATATATCACACGTGTATTGACGTTTTCTTTTAATACAGTTATAGCATGATATAAAACTTAAGCATAAACTTTATGAAATATGAATATAATTCATATTATTATTCGTCTCTAGGACATATTTCCAACAACATCATCCAGGGCATTGAGCTGACCCCTCTGGAGAAGAACACCATCATATGGAACTTGACTGCGGACGAAGTGTACTCTGCAAGCTCAGCATACCACGCGCAATTCAATGGCTCCTTCCCTAGGTTCAAGGCAGATAAGATTTGGTCTGCCGATGCTAAACCGAAATGCAAGCTTTTCTCCTGGTTGGCTCTCCACGAAAAATTACTCACCGCAGACATGCTGGCCATCAGGGGCTGGCCGCACGACCCTACCTGCAATCTTTGCATAACTGCCCCAGAAACCGCCACTCACCTCTGCAAAGACTGTCCCTTCACGGCAGTTGTTTGGAACACAACGTAATCTTGGGACAACGAGGCCGTGGGCAATCACGGCCTATCCTTCTCCTCCATTTCCGAATGGTGGGATGATAGGATTGAAGGAAGAATAAAAACGGAACAACAACGCCAAAGTGGACGAACTGTTGTAGGTCATGTAGAATGCATGGAAGGAGCGAAACCGCATAATTTTCACGGGCTGGTGGCTCACCTAGATCAAGGTGGCTTCCATCACTAGAGATGACATCCTTCAGAGGGCATATGCTTTTGTTGCAATTGGATCAGCTATCCCAGCCGTCCCAGATTAGTTTTTTGTTTGTTTTGTTTTTTCTGCGGTGCTTTCGGCATGTTTCTACTATAATCTAAACATGTTTTTCTGTATTGTGGCCGTTATTTTCTTCTTCTAATAGAAACGGCAGTGCTCCGCCGATTGCTAAAAAAAGAAGAAAAAAAATGCCTACATGTCGGCACTCAAGAAATTCTTGTCTTGCATACCTGTCTTCAAGCATCCCGCAGCAAGCTGTCCGTCGATTATGATGGATATTTTAGACAAGCTGTCAGGAGCATGAGCAGCCTGGCACAGAATTTAGATTCTAGTGTAGAGTTTTCACATGGCCCGTCAATTTTTATCATCTGTCCTGGTGATTACGTTGCTAGACTTAACTTATCTTTGATCTGTACGCTGCTGGCTTCTTGGCACCGAAAAATTCACATGGTTGTCTCTTTCTTCCCTTAACTCTAGTACTGAATTTTCTTGTAGAACCAATGTGAACTAGGTTTTAATATTCTAAATATAGATCTATACGGGACAGGAGCGCTGAACCTCATCTCCTTTGCTATACGGTAGTCCATTCAACTTACAGATATGCCAAGCTGGTCAAGATCAATGCATTTCTAATGTGCAGAAGCTCTGGCCATTTTCAGAAAGAGAAACAGTAACAGGTTAGCCCGAATGACGAAATGCAAGGAAACTGTTTCAGGTCCCAGGTTGCAGGCCGGCAGCTCCAAGCTAAGCCATGCCATCTTCGCTATGTTTCCTGAACCTGATCAATGAAATTCCATCCTTAACCTTGTCACTGAACCTGGATCATTTCTGAGCTTTATCTGAAGCCCATGAAGCAACCTAAATTTACATAATGAGCATGAAGTAACATGAAGATACTAAATAATTTGAGTACAAGGAAAATAGATTCAAATCACCGCCATATAAATCGCTGAAGTTCATGACGGCGCACAGGGTGAAGATCAACCTGAGGGTTTTCGCTTCAAAGAAGTTGCTGGCATGTAGACGGTCGCGGCTTTCTATTTCGCAGCAAACTATCGATATAATGCAGGGCCTTCTAGTCCCCAGAAAAGAAAGAAAACCTCGGCTAGTATCCCAGCTGGTTGCCCATTCTTTGTTTGTGTAACTGTTGTCCTAGGAAGTGCATTTGCTACAGCTAGGCAAACACGTGCTGTACATTAGATGTAATCTGGAACTCTCGATCTGGGGAACGCGATGCGGTGTGCCAAGAGTTTGTGTACTAATGAAGTTGTTGATATCAATGCAATTTGAATTAAGCTTTTCTAATGTGCAGCAGCTCTGGACTTGTAGTGCCAATTTCTCAGCAAAAGAAACCCGAATGATACATTAAGTTGAACACTCGTATGAAAAATAGTGTACAGTTTCAATTCAAACAAACTGTTTTGGGTTCCAATTCCTGAGATGGTACTGAAAACATCTTCAAACTGCAGGCATCTCCGAGCAATGCCGTCTTTGTTCGTTTTGCCTGAACCTGAAAACATTGCGTGTTGTCTCTGAACATCCAATCATTGGAATATTTGTGAGCTATGTCTGAAGCACATGGAGTAACCTGACGTTACTGAACACTGTAGAATTCTTCTACACAATCATGGGAATGAAAACCATTCCGTTAATTAATTAACACAGATTCGAGTGAAACAAAGAACAACGGAAACCAAATCTATTTCAATATCAACTGCATTTCAGATTTTAACAGGTTGGCTCGTCAACCTGATCGATCAAACAAACTCATCAGCAGTTCAAGCAAATGATGCAAGGCCAGTAAACCTAGCTAACCATTGTCTACGTTGCGCAATCAAGCACATTATCAATGAACATCTACCAATGCCAGATTATTTTAGTACACAAAATCCCCTAATGGTGAACTTGTTGGCCTCCAACTCCTTATGTCCCTCAATCCTTTTCTCTGCCCCCTTTTTTTTTTACTATTATGAATTTTTTTTCTTTTCGAAATGGGGATAAAAACCCCGGCCTCTGCATTGAATTTTTTTACGGCCTTTATTTTGATTATTAGGACCAAACTTAGCTTAGTAGCTAAGGTTACACTTATTACAATTCAAGGATCGGAAAGAGTCTCGGCATGAATCAGCCACCTAAATAAAGCAGAAAGAGTGTTGTGCCTATGTATCAACATGTGAGTCTGCGATCAAGCTGCCAACCACACCGGCTGAACAAACGCCGCGCAACCGAATCTAGGTGGCTGCACCCAAAATCCATGGCCTGTCTGTGCGCCTCCGGCTGTAGACATAACCACGTAGGGGTCCAATGCGTAGCAAGCGGGATAACCTGCAAAAAAGAAGCACCTCCTGATTTGTTAAAAGTTATCTCATTTCGGACATGCCAAAAAGCCCATAACAAAGCACAAACCCCAACTCTAATTTGGCTTTTTATGACTTTATCAATTGAGGTGCCAACCCAAAAGCCATATGGACAACTCGCCAGACTATTTTCGCGAGTGGGCAATCAAAGAATAAGTGTTGAATAGTTTCATCTTCATTACAGAACCGGCATGATTTGTCACCATGCCAGTTCCTTTTAAGCAGATTATCCTTAGTTAAAATAACTTTCCTATGAAGAAACCACATGAAAATCCTTATCTTCAGTGGCACTTTGATTCTCCATAAATATTTTCTAAGGGACGTGGTCTGCCCATTCAAATAATCGAGATACATAGACTTCACCGAAAACACACCCGATGAGGTAAGATTCCAAATAAATTTATCGTCTTCATGGTTCAGATTAACATCTATTAATCGACCTAAAAGATGTAACCATCGCATCCATCTGTTTCCAGTAAGGTTCCTTCTAAATGTCATATTAATAGGAACCCCCGATAGAACATTTGCAACAGTTACATTTTTATGCTGGACAATATTGTATAAGGAGGGATATTGTTTGGCAAGAGGCTTATCCCCCAGCCAATGATCCTCCCAAAAACAAGTATCCATGCCATTCCCTACTTTAAAGGAACCCCTATCGAAAAAATCTTCTTTTACCTTCATCAGGCCCTTCCAAAAAGGTGAGTCATCCACTTTAATTTTAACTTGTGATAGAGTATTTGAGTGAAGGTATTTATTTTGAATCAGCTCCTGCCATACCCCCTTCTCATTCAAGAGTTTAAACAGCCACTTGTTGAGTAAACACTTGTTCTTAACATGTAGAACTTCTATCCCAAGTCCCCCTTGATCTTTGGGGCGACAAATGATGTTCCACTTAGAAAGCCTATACTTTCTTTTGTGTCCATCACTTTGCCAGAAGAATCTCGACCTAAATAAATCCAATCTCTTACACACCCCTATGGGAATCTCAAGAAAGGATAACATAAACATGGGAAAACTAGTAAGCACTGAGTTGATAAGCACAAGACGATCCCCATATGATAGTAACTTACCAATCCAACTACAAAGCTTGACTTCAAAACGGTCCTCTACCGGCTTCCATTCACCATTCTTTAGTTTTCTGAAGTGAATTGGGATCCCCAAATATCTAAAAGGGAAGGCCCCCTCCTCACAGCCGAAAATATCCATATATTGTTCTTTAACATCTTTTGATTTACCAAAACAAAATAACTCGCTCTTATGAAAGTTAATCTTCAACCCGGAAAGTTGCTCAAAAATACATAAGATTAACTTCATACTCAAAGCTTTTTCCAGATTGTGTTCCAAAAAGATTATTGTATCATCTGCATACTGGAGAAGCGAAAATTCCTCCCTTGACTAGATGAGGAATTAATCCATCAACCTGACCATCTTCTTTGGCTCTAGCTATTAAGATTGCTAACATATCAGCCACCAGGTTAAACAAGATCGGCGAAAGGGGGTCCCCTTGCCTAAGCCCCTTTTTGGTCTGAAAATAATGCCATATGGCATTGTTTACTTTAATGCCGACACTTCCTTTGTTGACAATAGAATTAATCCAGTCGCACCATAAAGGATCAAACCCTTTCATGCGAAGAGTTTGTGGCAAGAAATTCCAATTGACTTTGTCATATGCTTTCTCAAAATCTATTTTGAGAAGAACACCATCCAACTTTTTCCGATGGAGTTCATGAATTATTTCGTGAAGAATAACTACCCCTTCTAGGATATGCCTACCCGGCATGAAAGCAGTTTGTGTCGGCCTAATAACCTTATGAGCAAGGCTAGTAACTCTATTTGTCCCTACTTTTGTGAATATCTTAAAACTCACATTAAGTGGGCAAATGGGTCGATATTGTTGAATTTGTGTCGCATTTTCTTTCTTTGGTAATAAAATAATTGTTCCAAAGTTTAGTTGAAAGAGAGGTAAATCACCCGAGTGAAAACCTATGAACATCCTCATGATGTCCTCTTTAATGATGGACCAACATACTTGATAAAACTCAGCTGGAAAGCCATCTGGACCCGGAGCTTTATTTTTCTCCATTTGCATAATAGCATCATACACCTCTTCCTCTTTGAAATCAGATGTAAGAATGATATTTTCTTCTAGAGAAAGTTGAGGAATATCATTTATTTCAGATTCAATGAGAGAGAAATTATTCTTAGCAGATGCCCCAAATAATTTCTTATAATATTCGGTGATATACACTTTGAGATTTTCTTCACCAACAATGGTGCCTTCATCCTGTTCTAGTTGGAAGATCTTCTTCCTCCTATGCTTGACATTGGCAATTAAATGAAAGTACTTGGTATTATTTTCGCCTTCTTGAACATGTTTAACCTTAGCCCGTTGAGCCCACTTGGACTCTTCATCTCGTCTAAGTTTTAGCACTTGTTCATTTGCCCTTCTCATCGATTCACTCTCGGAATCAGTAAGAGGTGTGGTCTCCGCCTTTCGGTCTAAATTATCAATTAACATAAGCAGACGTTCCTTCTCTTTCTTGTAAATGCTACTCATATTTCTAGCCCAACCCCAGAGAAAATTTCTAATGTGGCGGATCTTGATCTGCCAAATCTCCAAAGGGGTGCTACCTGCTGAAGCTAAGTTCCACTCTCGATGAATCATGTCTACAAAGCCATCTTGGCGTAGCCATGAGATTTCGAATGAAAAAATAGAATTTATTCCCCAGGTGAGCCTGAACATCCGAGTCCAGAAGGAGGGGTGTATAATCCGATCCTGATCTTGTCAACGCATGTACACAAACTAGAGGAAACTTTTGTTCCCACTCTATATTAGTGAGAACTCTGTCTAGTTTCTCATAGGTTGGTGTATCTCTACGGTTAGCCCAAGTGTATTGTCTCCCCGAGAGTGCTATTTCGTTCAAGTCTAAACTTTCAATAATAGCATTAAAAATAAATGGCCACCTAGCGTTGAAATTATCATTATTCTTCTCCTCTTGTCTACGGATAATGTTAAAATCTCCTCCCACCAATAAAGGAAGCGTACTATTCTCACAAACTCGGACTAGCTCTACAAGAAACTCAGCTTTCTGTGCATCTTGAGCTGCTCCATAAACAGCCACTAGGTTCCACTCAAAACCATCAGCTATGTTTGCAACATGAAATTTCACACACCTATCCCCCATCGTTACATCTTTGACAGAAATAGATGCCACATTAAACCCCACAAGGATCCCGCCCGACCTGCCTTGAGGTGGAACGCAATACCAAATGTAGTCTAAACCTCCTGCCAACCGATTTAAAAAAGGTGTAGAAAAATTGGATCTCCTAGTTTTTAGAATAGCAACAAAATCAAGCCTAAAATCTCTGACCGATTCATGAATAAAAGAATGTTTAGCCGTATCACCAAAACCATTGCTGTTCCAAAAAATCCCTTTCATTTTAACTATTTCTTAATTAATTTGGTGCTTCTACGGACCGCCTTCAAATCTTTATTTCTTCGTTTATAAACTTTAGCGATCTTGATCCCTTGTGTGTTGAGATCCTCATGATCTCGGGAACCTGATTGTTCCTCCACACCAAGGTCCAAACTTAAATCCTTTGCATCATTAATAACTGAACTATGCAGGCCACCATCTTCTCTATTAACCGATTCCTCTTTTTTCTTAAGCATGATTAACGTTCTATGAAAGTCTACGTATTTTAATAAATCTATGGAAGTTGACACCTGCACATCCGAATCCCCTAAGCTAACCCCAAGCCTAGCCGCCCTATCGATGATAATATTATTAGGAATGGAAGCAATCAAACAACTAGGAGCCTTGTTTATACCTGGAGAGAAGGCGACATCCTTGTTCTGCGCCCGCAGTTGTGCCCTCTCAAGTTGTGTTGCGACTTGCGTCCGAGTTAGGTTGCGTTCGGATACGATCACTAGACCGCAGTCCCGCAGCAATAGGCTCAGGGATCCCTCCAAACTTCATTTCGGAACTTCAACAAATTAGCTTGCACACCTGATCGGTCGACAACATTTCGATGCTGCACGATCACACACATTGTCAATAAACATCTATCAAGGCCAACTTGTTTTTAGTAACGCTCCTTGCACAAAATACCCATTGGTGAACTGAAAACCATTGTTACTCAGTTCAGTAGCTCAGTAGCGCACCTTCCGTGTCCTCCACAGCTCAACTCTCCCAGAACTACTGAAATGCCACTAGAATTGTTCAGCGTTTCTGCTTTCAGTCTCTTCAATCACAGACCTATTAGTAGTAAACAACAATTTAGCAGGTGGAGAGATGCTACACGACGAACCAATCGCTGAGGAAATATAGCAGAAAGACTGCGAGGAACCTGCACAATATTTTTTTTTAAATTACCGTTGCACAAAACCAGGAATAAATAAACTGATACAGTTGCATTGATCCTACTATTGTAACAAATCATCAACATTATGCTAGTACTACGGACAATGTAGCGATTGGTAGGATATTTGTCGTATCGGTGTAGTAGTTGAAAAAGGAGTTATCAGGGGAGAGTTGTCACTAATCAAAATATTAAGAAGGACACAGTGACTGACAAGAAGATCACGTACATGGGTGCTCCACTTCATCAGAGGTTATGGGTGAACTTGTTGCGATTATTATTTATTTAGAAACGGCCGTACCTGCTGGTGTATGAAAAATAGTTTTGTCGGTATAGGTACACCAGTAAAATGAAACAAACACTTGTGTAGATCGGACATCGCATACGGTTACAATGACGTATCCCACACCGTTTGACGAGCTGTAACTACGAGAGGTTATGCCACATATGAGTTTCTGGCTAGTCCGAGCATCTCATCTCGTGCGGAAATCTTGCCATCACTATCCCGTTGGCGATTTCCCGAGGCCATTACCTACGTTGGATTCCATTGGGTTCATAATCTTCATGCACCGTGCTCTGGAGTGTCATTTTGGTCTTGGTTTTCGCTCGAGCAACCCTCGTTGACGGTCTCCAGTTCTAGTCACCCATGCCGACGATTTTTGAGGCCGTTATCGTAATTCTAGGCTATCAGAGTAAACATCAATCATTAAACGGCCCTGGTATCACTCACGTTGTCAACATACCTGTTTTTGTAGTTGAACATACACTAGTAGAAAACAGACCTTTCGTTCGGAGCATTAGCTCCGGTTGTGTTACCAACTAGGACTGATGCTCCGGTCCCAACGACTAAAAACTCCTGCAGCACCCCGTGACTTCTAATCCCTATTCGAACGATACCAACCGGGACTAAAGGGTTTCCGACATGCTAGGGCCGACGCCAGACCCTTTATTCCCGGTTGGTTTCTCCAACCGGGATTAATGATGAAGCTTTAGTCCCGGTTGGTTTCTTCAACCGGGACTAATGATGGATTTTGGATTAATGTGATTCCCATATCACTCGAGCCACACTCCATTTGAAGCTGCTTCTCCTCTCTGTTTACTCCATTGAGATAGAGTTCATCCCATTTTTTTCACAACCCAAGGCACCAAAACAAAAGTCTTAGCAATATCAAACTTAGGGCCAGGCTGCGTTTCTTGTGCAGACACCGCACGGCATTTCTTACATACATAAAGTTGTCGTGGATGCTGCGAGATTTAATGAAGGCGCACCGAGTGTTGAAAATGGTTTCATTCATCTTCGGCCCAAGGAGAATAGCAATATTGACTTGCCATTGTGCTTGATTAATTATCCCCTAATCCCAATGCAACAACGAAACTGGAATAGAGCACGTACGGGAGAGGAATGCGCATTTGGCGGGATCGATGTTGGGCTCGATCGATCAAGCTCGCTCAAGGGACTTTTCGTACTCCTCCACGGCCTTGAAGAGCTCTTGGAAGTTGCCCTTGCCAAACCCGCCACAGGCGCCCCTCTGATGCTCCCTCCCGGTCTCCTCCTCCTTCTCCACGCACCCGATCCGCTGGATCATCTCCAAGAAGAGGGTCTGCCTATCCCCGACCGGCTTGGTGAAGATCTGCAGCAGCACCCCTTGGTCATCCCGGTCCACCAGCACGCCCAGCTCCTGGCACCCCGCAATCTGCGCCTCCGACAGCACGTCCCCGGCGCGCCGCCGTACGCCCTCGTAGTAGTTCGGAGGCGGCGGCGCCAGGAACTCGAACCCTCCCGCCGCCCGCACCCTCCTCAGCGTCGCCAGCACGTCGTCGCTGGCCAGCGCCACGTGCTGCACGCCTGGCCCGCCGCCGTGCTGCTCCAGGAACGTCTGTATCTGGCTGCGCCGCTTCGTGCCGTGCACGGGTTCGGTGAGGTTGAGCAGCACCGTCTCCGTGTTGTTGGCCAGCACCACCACGTTCAGCCCGCTCTCCGCCGTGCCCACGTCCTCCGCCGTGAACTCCACCAGCTCGTGGAACCCCGTGAACCCGGCGATGTACTCGGATACCGGGCCCAGCTCTGGGAGGCAGCCCACCACGTGGTCGATCCGATTCAGGCCGTAGCTATCCGTCCCGCCGGTCGAGCTCTTCACGAACCCCGGCAGGAATGTAGCGTTGTTGGCGTCGGCGTCTTCGGCCGTTGGGGGGCAGCTCACAAAGCGGAGGACGACGTCGCCGTAGAGCTCGACCTCCGCGAGGACGAATCCCAGGCCGAGGTCAGCGGGGCCGAAGGCCGGGCGCGCGCCGCCATCGACGCTGGCGCTGAAGGCCTCGGCGGCGTCGGGGACGCGGACCGCGATGGCACGCACCGCGGGGCCGCCGTGCTCGGCAGTGAAGCGGCTGGCATCGTCCAGGGAGAAGGAGGGTATGGTGGCCCCGTCGTTGCCGCACTCCGCCTGCGGCGGGCCGGTGAAGAGGAGGCAGAGAGAGCCGGAGCGGAGTAGGTGGGAGGCGTGCGCGGTGTTACCAGTGGAGAGGTCGGAGCGCGCGGCGACCGGCACGCCCAGCGCGGAGGAGAAGCGGCTGGCGGAGGAGGCCGCGTCGGCGCACCAGAGCTCGACGTGGTGGAACGCCAGCACCTCAAAGCGGTCCGTGCGAGGGTTGCTGCGGACAAAGCTTCCAGCTGGTGGTGCAGCCATGGTGGCACGCAATGCATGGGATGACCATGAGAGAGGTCTCGTGGCATCTATATATACTACGCGTACCAGGATTTGGTTTTTTATTTATTTCAGAGGGTATGGTGCCATTTTCGGACAGCACGACGTGTTTGGAAGCATCCATTTACTTATTATAATCCCACATTTATTATTAAATCTCTCCGGCCTGTTGTTATGCTACATCGATCAAGATTTGAATGATCCTTTACAAAGTGGGGTGTCCTTGCAATACCAAACTTGCAATCAAATAGATTGTCCCAAGAGGCATCATATATATTGTAGGAGGTGAAGTTTATTGCCATATCACTTTATGCCACGATCTTTGATGTGGCCATTCTACCGAGCATTTAGAGCTCCAAGTACTAGAATCGATGGATGCAGAGCTGGGTTTCCCAAAAGGTAGTTTTGCAGCCCCAACATAAATTGCACTACGAAATCCTTTTTTTTTCCTAGTGGTTCGATTTCACAACGGATCAAAGGTCCTCGATCTTCATACGTAAACCTCCTCATCTTGGGGTCTCTCTCGTCTTTCACTGTTTTTGTCCCTCCTTCCTCCTGTTCTTCTTCCGTGCTGAATCCATGGTTTCTAGTTCCAATTGCTGAGTAAACGATCTGTGAGACTAGTGTTGTTAACAATATTTAGATAACCAGCTTTTGGTTGGTTCCTAAAATATAGCAAAGAAATGAAATCTCAAAATGTACACATCACCCGATGCGGAGGCCAGGCTTCATTCTTCATTTTGAAAAAAGATAGGTAAGTTATCGAAGGTGTTCTAACTTAGCATATTTCTTGGATAACATAGTCACGGTAGAAAACGTCATACATGTGATAATTCTGAGGCTACCGCCACCAGCGCCGGCTACAGTGGCGGCGCCCACTCCATTGAACTAACGCCGGGCTGGAGAGGTGTGCTCTGCTGCGACGCATGGGCCGACGGTGGCGACAACCATCGAGCGCCAAGGGGCTTCCTGCGGGGGAGAGGCCACAACGCGAGGAAGCAGCCCCGCCGCCACCGTCGGCTGGCTGGGCTTAGCCCGTCGGCGTCCTCCGGTGGCAGCGGAGGAGGAGCGGGAGGAGAAGTCGGGGGCGGCGGTGGCTTAGGGTTCCGCCCGTGCCGCCCCTCCCGAGAGCAGCACGTGCGGGCGTTTCTTTTTTAAAAAAAAAGTGGGCCAGACTCGAGAGTGGGGCCCGTTGAACGACAGAAGAGGCACCGTTCAAAGTAATTTTTTTTCCAAGTTTACTAGCCACAACGGACCACTCAGATCACTTCCATATAAGATTGAACAGCTGAAAATGCTCGCTGTAGGAATGACACCAGGAGACGGGCAGACAACCAGGCTTAAGCCTATAAGTATATACTTCCAAGAGCCCAGCGGCGCCAGGCTAACATGAGCTATTGGGATCAATCAAGGGTTGCACTCAATACGTACGCAAGAAAAAAAAAATACTTAGTCTTACAGTACACGCGAACTCTATAATAATATTAGATACGAGCAATATATACAATCCGCCACAAGCATGAGTATGATTTTTGACTCCTCTCTAGAGGCCCGAACCTATCTAAATCTGTCTCCCGCTCATATATATGGCACCACATGTTCAGTATTGCTAGTACAAGCGACTAAGCCTGTGCAAAAAGTGAAACCGCTCAAACCATCCAAACCTGCCAAAAATTCCCTAGTTCAACCTCATTCATAAATCCAATCTAAACTTTGGAACTAGTGCAAAATTTTGAATTAGCCCAAACCGTGTTTGCACAGGCTTACAAGCGACACTGACATCCTGGCAGGTGTGGGTCGTCGCCATAGCTTGTAAAATGGGAGATTGTATCGATATAATTTTTTAGATAACCACGTTTAGGTAAGTTCCTAGAATAGAGAAAAAAATTAAATCTGAATATCTCATATCTCCTCTATCTAAAACTAGCTTTGGATAGATAATTTATATTGGAGATGCTCTAACTTCACATTTTTTTCTTGAATAACGCTATCACGGTAGAGAACAACATATTTGATAATTCTATCTGAAAATGTAATAACTTCACTATGAGGCCGCCTCATAAACTTAAAGTATAAGAGATGTACATTATTGCCAGCAAACACCTCCGCTAGTTTGTAAATACTCCCTCTGTCCCTAGGCCCCCAATTTGACCTATATAATAAAAATTATATTACACAAAAATTATACCATTACAACATATAATATCTAAAGTTTTTTATTTTTTAAATAAATATCTCATATTAAGTTGGTCAATTTTAACCTAGGGATGCACAAAGGACTTATAAACCGAGGGCCTTGGGTCCTTGTAACCCTAACCTTCTGGCCTCGTATAGCCGAGGTTAACATAGCCTTACGGTACACACTAGTATATACAGTATGAGATACTCCCTCCGCTTTAAAATATAAGATGTTTTAGCTTTATGAATATAGTGTATCTATACCTCTTTTAGTGTGTAGATTCATCTAGTTTTGGAGTGAACCTACACACTAAAAGGGGTTTAGAGACACTCCTTTCATAAAACTAAAACATCTTATATTTTGAAATAGAGGGAGTGTACAAGCAATACAATTCCTAGTACAAAACACCGAGAACCCACCGAGGTGGTGGTGGCAGGTGTGGTTCGCTATAACTTGGAGAATGGCAGATTGAATTAATATAATATTTAGATAACCAGGTTTTGGTAAGTTCCTAAAGTACGACAAAGAAATAAAATCTGAAAATCTCATAATTTCTGTATACCTAGATAATAATAAAAGGGTGTGTGTACAAATCACTCGATGCAGAGGCTAGGATCCGTTCCCTATTTCAAAGAAGAAGAAGATAGATATGTTATCAGAGGGGTTGTAACTCAGCATATTTCTTGAATAACACTATACTATAACCGTAGAAAACGTCACACATAGGATAACTCTGAATCGATAAAGGATGGAGCAAACATATATACATTGAAAGGCATTATCCAGCCATAAATAGGGAAAGAGGAAAACAACACATATACAACACACAGATAATCTGTTTTTATTAAATACAGTAGTACTTGTAATAAGTCTGCTATGACATGTCATTCCGTTTGGCGAGGCACAAGACGGGCGAGGAGCGGGCGGTTCATGATGGTAACGAAGAGGCCGCGGAACTCGGTGAGGTCAACGGCATTTTCCTCGCCGTCGGCCTCCCACCACTCGAACTCCCTGACTAGGTTGGCCACGAAGTACTCGAGGTGCAGCATGGCTGGCGCTATCGCCGGGCACCCTCGCCTCCCGGCTCCGAATGGCATCATCCTAAACTCCCTGGTGCAAGTCAGGTCCGCCTCCCTGCCGTCCATGAACCGCTCCGGGTTGAACTCTCGTGGGTCCGACCACACCGCCGCGTCCCGGCCGATCTTCCCCACGAGAAAGTTGAGCGTCGCGCCGCGGTCCGGCACGCTCAAGCCGAGCACCTTTGCGGCCACCTCCTTCTCCATGTGGCGCATGACGAAGGGAACGGGCGGGTGGCGTCGCAGGGTCTCGAGCACGATGGCCTTGAGGTAGGGCATGCGAGACAGCTCGGCCTCGTCGATTGCGGTGGCATCAATGGCGTCCACCTCGACGCGGAGCTTCTGCTGCAGGTCGGGGCGCTTGACGAGGTTTGCCATGATCCATTGCAGCGATGCAGCCGTGGACTCAGTGCCTGCGCCGAGGAACTCGGAGATGAGGCTGACGAGCTCGCCATCGGTGGTGACCCTGGCAATACCATCATCTTCACGGATTCGTAGGTCCACGAGGGACTCCAAATAAGTCTGGACACGACGACCGTCCTGCGACCGTTTACTGCTCCTCTTCTTCAGGTCGGCGACGAGCGGCAGGAAATATTCGTCCTGCTTCGGCCGGAAAGCCAGGACCTGGCGCCACCGTGACGGGTACAGGAGCTTGCCGAGCCTGGGGTACCTGACCAGCACTCCAAAGGAAGGCAGCGAGCGGAGCACGTCACGCTGCAGCTTGTGCATGGCGCGGACGCGCGTCTCCCCCAGCTCCGACACCACGTCCTCGCCGAAGCACAGCTCCGCGAGCGCAGAGTAGACGGCGAAATGGAGGCACTCGGACGCCGGGGCGCCGGACCTAAGGTCACGTACCAGCCGAGCGAGCGCGCGGGCGCGGGTGTCGCCGTACAGGGCGAGGCTGGAGGGGTGGAGGACGCCGGCGACCATGTTGCGGCGGGCGGCGCGCCAGAAGGGGCCGTACGGCGCCCCGTGGATATTGTAGTGGCGCTCAGCCGTGAGGATGCTACTTGGAACGACGCCAGGTGCTCCAGAAGGGCACGGTGCGCCACCGCGCCGTCCGTGACTTGGATGGACAAGCCGAGCCTTTTCTGCCGCTGCCGCTGCCGTGTCGACGTCACAAGTGGCGCGAGCTTACGCAGAAGCAGGACGACCAGAAAGATGGCGGTGGCTACAAGGAACACGGCGAGGATGATACCCATCGTCTTTAATTTGCTCAAGATCAATGAGTTGCGCTGGGTTTCAAGTCATCCGAAGCTTTAAATCCATATAAGTCCATGGCGGGCAACATCTCTTTATTTGTGTCAATGGGCTAACAACACAAAAACTTTGGATAAATAATCGGAAACGTTTTTGACTTTGTAACCGTTCATGGAAAATGATACTATAATGTTTATCCCTCACTGGACACGCCTTCCTGTTTACATACTATTACATTTGTTCCAATGTGTAAGCATTTTTAGCAGTCTAGAAAGCCTATTTAACTACATCTCTTTGCAATAAAACATCAACTGTTTGTAAATAATGCGTAACTTACTGGAGATGTTCTATTTACTGGCCAATCTGGAGTTCAGGGCCCTGATGTTTTCTTTTCTATAAAGGGCCTTGTTAGAGTACGTATACGTGTATAGGTTAGAGATATACTAGGACTCTATATCTTGTATTTCAAGTCTCTACCTATCCCCGTGTAACTCTATATAAACCCCACAAGAGTGATTGTAATACGATACACAATATTCTAGTGATCCAATATAATTTTTACATGATATCAGAGCGGTTAGCCTCACGACGCTGATTCTAGGTTCCTCTCTACTTCCAACACGTGCCGTCCCTGAGAGATCAATCTCCTCTCCTCGGGGGCTGGATCGGTTTCTTAGATCAATTCCAGTTCTTAGACTAGATCTAATTTTAATTCCCAATTTTTTAGATTAGATCCATTTTTTCGAAATTTTCCAATTTCATAGATTAGATCCAAATAGACAAATAAATCCCTGGAACCATGCCTCGTATTCTGGTGCAAATCGTTGGAGAAATTCTGCTACGGTAAGTTGCGCCTCCGGCCGGAAGCAGTGTTTCCGCGTTTCTTCATCGGGCAGACACATCACCGGCCCCAAGCAGCACACAAGCACGCGGATGCCGACCCGCACGCTGATCAAGTCCCAAAGCAAGGAGCTCCACGTCAAAATCAATCCACATGCAAATTTTCCAGGAGGCCACCGTGGGTTTTGCTGGTACTACTTCGATCACGCATGACATCCACGACTACGCCATGACTGGCACGCCCGCCTACGCCGACACCAACATATGCACTGCATCAAGCCGAACTACATCGATTCGAACATCTACGTCAAGCTGGTCGACTAAACTAAGATCTTCGTCGAGTTCTACATCACCAACAAAAATCATCGCCAATGTATACATCATGTGGTCTAAAACTGTCGCCGCCACAGCCCGGTGCTCTGCTAGGACGATTACACAATCGCCTCACCCGCCTGGTAAAAAACCGTCCGCCACCGCCGCTATAAAAATCTTGCTGTCACCGCTTGCCTTG
Organism: Avena eriantha; assembly: GCA_910589775.1. Lineage (NCBI taxonomy): Eukaryota > Viridiplantae > Streptophyta > Magnoliopsida > Poales > Poaceae > Avena > Avena eriantha. The sequence goes on from OU342742.1 coordinate 2,494,335, forward strand.
TGCCTCGGCCGCCGCCTCTAAAACCTCCAACCAAAAACCTGTCGCCGCCGCAGATCTCTGCCGCCACCGTACAAAAACCTGACGCCACCGCATATGACCAAGAAACCCGCCGCTGCCGCAGATTCCTGCTGCCGCCGCACAAAAATCTAAAACCCTACGACACAAACCGCGCAATTTTTTTTGCGCCTGTGGCGCTGTCAGCTATAATGACCATGACAACCTCGACCATGGCTACATCACGACCGGCTACCTCGACATCGACATCAAGAACAATGTCTACATCAACTCAAGAACTTCAGTCAACAACGTATGTGTCATCACTTGCATCCACGCCACTCCCGCTATGACCGCAGGAGGGAAGAGAGGCGCTAAAAGAGGACACAGTAACCGCCCCTAGGTGCCAGCCATGATCATGTTCACGCAGGTGATGATGACAAGAGGTAAAGACGACGGAAGAGCAAGACTTCAAATCCAGTTGCAAGCGCCCGCTTCACTCCCGCTTCGACCGAGGGGATGTTAGAGTACGTATACGTGTATAAGCTAGAGATATACTAGGATTCTACATCTTGTACTCCAAGTCTCCACCTACCCCCGTGTAACTCTATATAAACCCAACAAGGGTCATTGTAATATGACACACAATATTCTAGGGATCCAATATAATTTCTACAGACCTTAATTGCTTAAAGAGTTTTAAACATTACAACAAAATTCTGAATAGCTAGGCACATCAAGTCATCCGAAGCTTTAAATCCATATAAGTCCACGCGGGCATCAACATCTCTTTGCGTTAATGCGCTAACAACACAAAAACTTTATAGGAAAATAATCCTATAATAATGTCTATCTCCTCAGACATGCCTTCGTGTTTACTACACCTATTCTAATGTGTAAGCATTTTTAGCAGTCTAGAAAGCCTATTTAATTTCTCATTCTTTTTGATGTTGCATGCATAACATCTAAGTATATCCAAGGAAGGCAACATTTTAATTTCTCATTCTTTTCCTCTCAACATTTCATCTAGATGGACTTATTAGGAAAAACATCATTTGAGATACGAACCAACTAGCACTCTGAACATTCAGACTCAACGTGCCGATACAAAATTGTTGGTAATCCTTTTGTAGTGACATGCACCGCTACCTCATCCATTACCTTGGAACCAAACATTGCTAAAAACCGTTGCAAATCTAACCAACAAAGTTTCGTTCATATGAAGAAAATATAATATTTGCCACTCAAATGCAATTTAATGTCTCCAACCCAGCAACTAAAACCCTCAATTCAAATATATGTAAACTCAAATTGGACTTATCATCTCCTAAAGGAAGCAAAGCGTGAAGGCTAAATTCTGCTAGATTCATCTTCACAGACTCAAATCAAAACAACAACATTTTCTTCCCAAACCTACCCTTTTGTTCCGTGCAAAAAATCTAAGTTTATGCACCTAAGACAACATTCTAATGGCTCATTTTTTCCCTATCAGGAATTAATCTAGATAAACTCATTAGGCAAAGCATCATATGAGATACCAACCAACTAGCACTATTAACATTAAGAATCAAAGTGCCAGTACATACCTTTTGCTAATCCTTTTGTAATGATATGCACCACTGTCTCAATCTTTACCTTGGAACCAAACATTGCTACAAAACCATTGCAGATCGGACCAATAATTTTTTACGCACCACTTCTCCATGCAAAAAATTGCCTACGTGCATGAACACGCAAAAATATATATATTCAGATTGGATCGGATCGGATCAACTCACCTAATTAGGGAGGTCGAATATCTCATAATTTGAGGGAATTTTTCAATATCTACGTTCGGATTATCCTCATGGTTACTGTCATTAAATTTCTACGAGGCTGATCTTACCCTGGTTATTTTATATTTCAAGGACACATCAGGTGGATGGTGTATTGTCCTATTAATAGCATTTCTTAGTTCTATTATGTGCTCTAGGTAACCCCTCCTCAAAATATGAGTAAAACAACTATGCATGTGTTTATTTTTTACTTCTAATATACAATAAGTATAAATGCATTGTGCATATACACGAACAATATATCATCATGTTTTATTCTGCAAATAACCTTACTTCATAGACATGTATTTTGTAATTCTAGTATAAGTTAATCATAGATCCAGTTATGCATACTCAAAATACTTATATATAATATTTCTTAGAGTACTTGACCAAAGCAAATTGCTGTCTCGATCACTCGATAAATTATAATTTTTTAACCAAAAAGGAGATAAGATATAATATATTTAATATATAGATAAATCTTAATAATTCATAATTTGATTGGTCTAGCAACACATAGATCTACTTATGCCTAAAGAATGCCGCGTCACACAACTAATATTTTATACTTAATTGATGAGAGTAGTCGACTGAAGCAAGTGGCTGGTCTTGATCCATCAATTAAGATAACAATATATAACTCATTTTCTGAATGTACCCCTCCTATATATTGATCAATATTTTTTCACTCAGATTCCCCACAAAAAATGATCATGCATGCACAAAAATATATATATGTGTATCAGATTGATCTATTTGATACATGTCATCTCTCTCATGCATAGCGAACTATATACACACCTACAACATGTTGGCATGACATTCAGATGAGATTTAATTGGTACAGACTTGGGGTATGGAATGTTCTACTAGGGCATTTGGCAATGCTCCTATCGTGTTGCCGCTATGTGCATCTTACATATACATAGACCAGGTATCAACTTCTTTAACTTTATCCTTGTGATGCTATCTTATGAGTAATCAAGCAAAAAAATATGAGATGGATATTTTACTTTTACCTTCCCTTGAGTGCTAAGGTTTATTGTTCGGAAAGTGTGGTGCATGAGGAGGCAGGATGAATTATTGGGTCTTGATCTACCGAATAATATATCTCACACAGAACACTCCCCGTAGGCACACCTTACCTCTTATATACAAATTAATCAGTAATCTCACTCTACCCGTGTAAAATAATGCCCACATGCATGGACGTCCCAAAATATATATTTAGATCGGATCTAATACAATCACCTAACCTCTCATTGTTTGAAGGTAGGTCGCCTATCTCATATATTTTATAGTTAATGCCGTGTAACCTCCCTAATATTTTATACTTAAGGGGTGAGAGTAGTCGATTGAAGCAAGTGAAGAAGGTGGATGGTCTTGATCCATCAATTAAGATAAGAATATATAACTCGTTTTCTGAATGTACACCTCCTATATATTGATCAATATTTTTTCACTCAGATTCCCCACAAAAAAATGATCATGCATGGGAAAAAATATAAATATATGTGTATCAGATCTATCTATTTGATACATGTCACCTCTCACATGCATAGCGAACTATATACACACCTACAACATGTTGGCATGACATTCAAATGAGATTTAATTGGTACAGACTTGGGGTATGGAATGTTCTACTAGGGCATTTGGCAATGATCCTATCGTGTTGCCGCTATGTGCATCTTACTTATGCAACTTATGCAGAGACCGGGTATCAACTTCTTCAATTGTATCCTTATGATGCTATCTTATGAGTAATCAAGCGGAAAAATATGAGATGAATATTTTACTTTTACCTTCCCTTGAGTGCAAAGGTTTATTGTTCGGAAAGTGTGGTGCATGAGGAGGCGGGATGAATTATTGGGTCTTGATCTACCGAATAATATATCTCACACAGAACGCTCCCGTAGGCACACCTTACCTCTTATATATAAATTAATCAATAATCTCACTCTACCCGTGTAAAATAATGCCCACATGCATGCACGTCCCAAAATATATATTTAGATCGGATCTAATCCAATCGACTAACCTCTCATTGTTTGAAGGTAGGATTGTTTGAAGGTAGGTCGCCTATCTCATAACTTGATGGAAACACATATGGTTTTCCATATGTTCACTGTGACTGCTCTCGCTCTCGTTGTCCATAACTTTATATGCACGCTAATCTTGCTCTGTATATTTTATTTTTGAAACACACGTCACATGCACTGTAGTATTAATAGCATTTTGTGGTCACAATTTCTCACTTAATAATAGGTGTAGGCATATGAATATATGTGCACCATCTCCCTTCTACTATGTCCAATCTAGGTACTCCCTCCTCAAAATATGAGTCACGGAAATTTACACTTGTTTAAAATTTTGGCCTGTAATATGCACAACGTATCAATTCTATTGTGCATATACAAGACAAATATATCTTTATATTTATTCTGCAAATACCCTTACATCACATTGTCTGTACACGTATTTTTCAACTATAATATAAGTTCAATCATAGTTCCAATTGTGAGGATGCTACTTGGAACGATGCTAGCGGGGCGGTTGAGGAACACGGCGCTGTGCTCCAGCAAGGCATGGTGCACCACCGCGCCGTCTGTCACTTGGATAGACAAGCCGAGCCTTTTCTGCCGCTGCCGTGTCGACATCACAAGTGGACCGAGTTTATGCAGTAGCACAGGCCGATCAGAAAGATGGCGGTGGCTACAAGGAACAAGGCGAGGATGTTGCCCATCGTCTTTGCTCAAGATCAACTAGTTGCGCTGGGCTTCAAATCATCTGAACCTTTAAATCCATATAAGTCCACGCGGGTACCAACATCTCTTTATTTGCGTTAATGGGCTAACAACACAAAAACTTTGTGTAAATAATTGGAAACGTATTTGACTTTGAAGCAGTTCATGGAAAGTAATCCTATAATGTTTATCTCCTCACTGGACACGCAGTCCTCTTTACATACTACTACTACATCTGTTCCAATGTGTAAGCATTTTTTAGCAGTCTAGAAAGCCTATTTAACAACATTTCTTTGCATTGAAACATCAACTGTTTGTAAATAATGTGTAACTTATTTTACTTTCAAATCGTGAGCTCAATTTACTGGAAATGATCTATTTCCTGGCCAATCTGGAGTTCAGGACCCCTGATGTTTTCTTTTTCATAAAGGGCCTTAATTGCTTAAAGAGTTTTAAACATCATAGTCGGCTTCTGAATAGCTAGGCACATCAAGTCATCCGAAGCTTTAAATACATATAGATCCACACGGGTATCAACATCTCTTTGTATTAATGCACTAACAACACAAAAACTTTATAAGAAAATAATCATATAACAATGTCTATCTCCTCAGACATGCCTTTGTGTTTACATACTACTACTACATCTGTTCCAATGTGTAAGCATTTTTAGCATTCTAGAATGTCTATTTAATTTCTCATTCTTTTTCACGTTCCATGCACATCTAAGTATATCCACCTAAGGCAACATTTCAATTTCTCATTCTTTTCCTCTCAACAATTCAGCTGGATGGACTTATTAAGAAAAACATTTTTTGAGATACGAACCAACTGGCACTTTGAACATTCAGAATCAAAGTGCCAATACAATTTTTTGGTAATCCTTTTGTAGTGATGTGCACCGCTACCTCATCCATTACCTTGGAACCAAACATTGCTAAAAACCATTGCAAATCAAACCAACAAAGTTTCGTTCGTATGAAGAAAATATAATATTTGCCACTCAAATGCAATTTACTGTCTCCAACCCAGCAACTAAAACCCTCAATTCGAATATATGTAAACTCAAATTTGACTTATCATCTCCTAAAGGAAGCAAAGTGTGAAGGCTAAATTCTGCTAGATTCATCTTCACATACTCAAATCAAAACAACAACATTTTCTCCCCAAATCAACCCTTTTGTTCTGTGCACAGCATCTAAGTATATCCACCTAGGCAAGATTCTAATGGCTCATTTTTTCTCTATCAGGAATTAATCTAGATAAACTCATTAGGAAAAGCATCACATGAGATACGAACCAACTAGCACTATTAACATTAAGAAGCAAAGTGCCAATACAGACCTTTTGGTAATTCTTTTGTAATGATATGCACCGCTATCTCAATCTTTACCTTGGAACCAAACATTGCTACAAAACCATTGTTGATCGGACCGACAAAGTTTTACGGACCAGTTTTCTCGCTCTCTCCATGCAAAAAATGACCACGTGCATGAACATGCCTAAATATATATATTCAGATCGGATCAACTCACGTCATTAGGGAGGTCGAATATCTCATAATTTGAGATATTTTTTTCAATATCTGCGTTGGGACTATCCTCACAGTCATTGTCATTAGCTTTCTACGCACGCCGATCTTGCTCTGTTTATTTTATATTTGAAGCACACATCAGGTGGATGGTGTATTGTCCTATTACTAGCATTTCTTAGTTCTACTATGTGCTCTAGGTAACCCCTCATAATATGAGTAACTCAACTATGCATGCGTTTAATTTTTTTACTTCTAATATACAATATGTATAAATGCATTGTGCATATATACAAACAATATAGCATCATGTTTTATTCTGCAAATAACCTTACTTCATAGACACGTATTTTGTAATTCTATTATAAGTTAATCATAGATCCAATTATGCATAGTCAAACATAACTTATATATAATATTTCTTAGAGTACTTGACCGAAGCAAGTTGCCGTCTCGATCACTCGATAAATTATATTTTTTAACCAAAAAGGAGATAAGATATAATATATTTAATATATAGATAAATCTTAACAATTCATAAGTTGATTGGTCTAGAAACACATAGATCTACTTATGCCTAAAGAATGTCGTGTCACACAACTAATATTTTATACTTAAAGGGTGAGAGTAGTCGATTGAAGCAAGTGAAGCAAGTGGCTGGCCTTGATCCATCAATTAAGATAAGAATATATAACTCGTTTTCTGAATGTACACCTCCTATATATTGATCAATATTTTTTCACTCAAATTCCCCACAAAAAAAAAGATCATGCATGCGCAAAAATATATATATGTGTATCAGATCTGATCTATTTGATACATGTCACCTCTCGCATGCATAGCGAACTATATACACACATACAATAGTTGGCATGACATTCAAATGAGATTTAATTGGTACAGACTTGGGGTATACTAGGGCATTTGGCAATGATCCTATCGTGTTGCCGCTATGTGCATCTTACTTATGCAGAGACCGGGTATCAGCTTCTTTAATTGTATCCTTGTGATGCTATCTTATGAGTAATCAAGCGGAAAAATATGAGATGAATATTTTACTTTTACGTTCCCTTGAGTGCTAAGGTTTATTGTTCGGAAAGTGTGGTGCATGAGGAGGCGGGATGAATTATTGGGTATTGATCTACCGAATAATATATCTCACACAGAACGCTCCCGTCAGCACACCTTACCTCTTATATATAAATTAATCACTAATCTCACTCTATCCATGTAAAATAATGCCCACATGCATGTACGTCCCAAAATATATATTTAGATCGGATCTAATCCAATCGACTAACCTCTCATAGTTTGAAGGTAGGTCGCCTATCTCATATCTTGATGGAAACAAGTATGGTTTTCCATATGTACACTGGGACCGCTCTCGCCCTCATTGTCCATAACTTTATATGCACGCTGATCTTGCTCTGTATATTTTATTTTTGAAACACACGTCACATGCACTGTAGTATTAATAGCATTTTGTGGTCACAATTTCTAGCTCAATAATAGGCGTAGGCATATGCATATATGTGCACCATCTCCATTCAACTATGTCCAATCTAGGTACTCCCTCCTCAAAATATGAGTCACGGAAATTTACACTTGTTTAAATTTTTGGCCTGTAATATGCACAACGTATCAATTTATTGTGCATATAAAAGAAAAAATATATCTTTCTGCAAATACCCTTACATCACATTGTCTGTACACGTATTTTTCAACTATAATATAAGTTCAATCATAGTTCCAATTGTGAGAATTCTACTTGGAACGATGCTAGCGGGGCGGTTGAGGAACACGGCGCTGTGCTCCAGCAAGGCATGGTAAGGCACCACACCGTTTGTCACTTGGATGGACAAGCCGAGCCTTTTCTGCCGCTGCCGTGTCGACATCACAAGTGGAGCGTGTTTATGCAGCAACAGGCCGATCCAAAAGATGGCGGTGGCTACAAAGGAACAAGGCGAGGATGTTGCCCATCGTCTTTGCTCAAGATCAACTAGCTACGCTGGGCTTCAAGTCATCTGAAGCTATAAATCCATATAAGTCCACGCGGGTACCAACATCTCTTTATTTGCGTTAATGGGCTAACAACACAAAAACTTTGTGTAAATAGTTGGAAACGTATTTGACTCTGAAACCATTCATGGAAAATAATCCTATAATGTTTATCTCCTCACTGGACACGCATTCCTGTTTACATACTACTACTACATCTGTTCCAATGTGTATGCATTTTTTAGCAGTCTAGAAAGCCTATTTAACAACATATCTTTGCATTGAAACATCAACTGTTTGTAAATATGTGTAACTTATTTTTCTTTCAAACTGTGAGCTCAATTTACTGGAAATGATCTATTTCTTGGCCAATCTAGAGTTCAGGACCCCTGATGTTTTCTTTTCGATAAAGGGCCTTAATTGCTTAAAGAGTTTTAAACATTATAGTCGGCTTCTGAATAGCTAGGCACATCAAGTCATCTGAAGCTTTAAATCCATATAGATCTACACGGGCATCAACATCTCTTTGTGTTAATGCGCTAACAACACAAAAACTTCATAGGAAAATAATCCTATAATATTGTCTATCTCCTCAGACATGTCTTTGTGTTTACATACTACTACTACATCTGTTCCAATGCGTAAGCATTTTTAGCAGTCTAGAAAGTCTATTTAATTTCTCATTCTTTTTCACGTTCCATGCACAACATCTAAGTTTATCCACGTAAGGCAACATTTTAATTTCTCATTCTTTCCCTCTCAACAATTCATCTAGATGGACTTATTAAGAAAAACATTTTTTGAGATACGAACCAACTGGCACTCTGAACATTCAGAATCAAAGTGCCAATACAAAATTGTTGGTAATCCTTTTGTAGTGATGTGCACCGCTACCTCATCCATTACCTTGGAACCAAACATTGCTAAAAACCATTGCAAATCAAACCAACAAAGTTCTATTCATATGAAGAAAATATAATATTTGCCACTCAAATGCAATTTACTGTCTCCAACCCAGCAACTAAAACCCTCAATTCAAATATATGTAAACTCAAATTGGACTTATCATCTCCTAAAGGAAGCAAAGCGTGAAGGCTAAATTCTGCTAGATTCATCTTCACATACTCAAATAAAAACAACAACATTTTCTCCCCAAATTAACCCTTTTATTTTGTGCACAACATCTAAGTACATCCACCTAAGGCAAGATTATAATGGCTCATTTTTTTCTCTATCAGGAATTAATCTAGATAAACTCATTAGGAAAAGCATCACATGAGATACGAACCAACTAGCACTATTAACATTAAGAAGCAAAGTTCCAATACAGACCTTTTGGTAATTCTTTTGTAATGATATGCACCGCTATCTCAATCTTTACCTTGGAACCAAACATTGCTGATCGGACCAACAAAGTTTTACGCACCAGTTTTCTCGCTCTCTCCATGCAAAAAATGCCCACGTGCATGAACATGCCAATATATATATTCAGATCGGATCAACTCACCTCATTAGGGAGGTCGAATATCCCATAATTTGAGGGATTTTTTTCAATATCTGCGTTGGGACTATCCTCATGGTCATTGTCATTAACTTTCTACGCACGCTGATCTTGCTCTGTTTATTTTATATTTGAAGCACACATCAGGTGGATGGTGTATTGTACTATTAATAGCATTTCTTAGTTCTACTATGTGCTCTAGGTAACCCCTCCACATAATATGAGTAACAGAACTATGCATGCGTTTAATTTTTTTACTTCTAATATACAATATGTATAAATTCATTGTGCATATATATGAACAATATATCATCATGTTTTATTCTGCAAATAACCTTACTTCATAGACACGTATTTTGTAATTCTATTATAAGTTAATCATAGATCCAATTATGCATAGTCAAACATAACTTATATATAATATTTCTTAGAGTACTTGACCGAAGCAAGTTGCCGTCTCGATCACTCGATAAATTATATCTTTAACCAAAAAGGAGATAAGATATAACATATTTAGTATATAGATAAATCTTAACAATTCATAAGTTGATTGGTCTAGAAACACATAAATCTACTTATGCCTAAAGAATGCAGTGCCACACAACTAATATTTTATACTTAGTGGGTGAGAGTAGTCGATTGAAGCAAGTGAAGAAAGTGGCTGGTCTTGATCCATCAATTAAGATAAGAATATATAACTCGTTTTCTGAATGTACCCCTCCTATATACTGATCAATATATTTTCACTGAGATTCCCCACAAAAAAATGATCATGCGTGCGCAAATATATATATATATATATATATATATATATATATATATATATATATATATGAACATACTCGAACCGATAAAGTATCACATATACTTTCGTATAAGAGTATATGAGACACGGGTGTAACTACACCCAGGAGTAAGAAGTATTTTTCCTATATATATATATATATGGACGCGGATTTGCTGCCCATGGTGGCTGCGGTGCATGTCCCGTCCACCGTCCGATTGTGTGGTGCATATGCTTCTTGATGAATATATGGTGATCATGGATGTGAGGACTGTTTAACGGAGTTGATTCGTCCGTCATCTACGGAATTTAGCATTCGCCGCTAACCTTCCACCGCTGGCCACATGCATCGGTCAGTGTTTTCAAGGTTACTCACGGTGCACGGGCATGCAACGCAGGCAACGATGTCTGAGCACGTAGGACAGGCGAGAAGTGTATTCACGTACGGATCACGGATGGCATACACAACAACTGGCGTTAAATACCTGATTAGCGCGCATACACATGCGCATTATCGGTATGCTTAAATACGGCACCATCTTTCTCACCCTTACGCAGCACTTTACTGGGCCTTTTGGCATACCCATCGCAAAAATCGTTCACTCAATGCAGAATCAACGTCGACTTGTTCTAAGTACTTGAAGCCAGCATGCACGTATGTACAAGGTCTTTGAAAATGAGATGATTACTAGTACCATGTTTCACGTACGCCAGAACCAGTGTTGGAACCCATCGGCTACTGTGCTGACTCAATTAAACCATGCTTACTACAAGTTTTCAGCTGGACAACAGTTGGTACGCTGATAATTAGGGACAACGGTGCGGCAAGCACGTGTGCATGCCGGTGTCTCTCAACCGTGGGACATGGGTGTGTTTTGCGCCGACTCACTATCTCGCTGCATGCATGTCTTCCACGGACGTCGTGCAACCGTGCGGTGCGGCATGGGTGTTTTTTTTTCCGCTACCGTGTAATCATGATGCATGGATGTCTTCTGTCGCCGTGATGCTCTCAGGGTGAAACTCGTTAGAGATTTTGTGAAGGGTTGCCGTTTGATACATACACGCCTTGTGCTCTCTTAATCTAATTGGACGGTGGATACCCAATGCACCGTGGTCACTATGGGCAGCCCGCTATTTCCCATATATAACTGAAGTATGAGTCTTGTTTGTGACATTCAATTCCAGAATGAACATTCAAGGAAAAGTAGTATGGGACAGCCCCCACAAACTTTCTTCTTGAAGTTGATGACCCAAGGGAACCTCAATCTAGCCAACGTATCTGTTTTACACTATATATATATATATATATATATATATATATATATATATATATATATAGTGCGTGTGTATGTGTGCGTGTGCGTGTGTATCAGATCTGATCTATTTGATACATGTCACCTCTCGCATGCATAGCGAACTATATACACACATACATCATGTTGGCATGACATTCAGATGAGATTTAATTGGTACAGACTTGTGGTATGGAATGTTCTACTATGGCATTTGGCAATGGTCCTATTGTGTTGTCGCTATGTGCATCTTACTTATGCAGAGACCGGGTGTCTGCTTCTTTAATTGTATCCTTGTGATGCTATCTTTTGAGTAATCAAGCGGAAAAATATGAGGTGAATATTTTACTATTACCTTCCCTTGAGTGCTAAGGTTTATTGTTCGGAAAGTGTGGTGCATGAGGATGCGGGATGAATTATTGGGTCTTCATCTACCGAATAATATATCTCATACAGAACGCTCCCGTAGGCACACCTTACCTCTTATATATATATATATATATATATATATATATATATATATATATATATATATATATATTAATCAATAATTTCACTCTCCCCGTGTAAAAAATGCCCACATGCAGGCACGGCTCAAAATATATATTTAGATCTGTTCTAATCCAATCGAACTAACTTCTCATTGTTTGAAGGTAGGTCGCCTATCTTATAACTTGATGGAAACAAATACGGTTTTCCATATGTACACTAAGACTGCCCTCGCTCTGGTTGTCCATAACTTTATATGCACGCTGATCTTGCTTTGTATATTTTATATTTGAAACATACCGTCACGTGCATAGCATTTTCAGGTCACACTTTCTAGACCAATAATAGGTGGTAGGCATATGAATACATGTGCACCATCTCCATTCTACCATGCCTAATCTAGGTGCTCCCTCCTCAAAATGCGAGTCACGGAAATTTACACTTGTTTAAATTTTTGGCCTATAATATGCACAACGTATCAAATCTATTGTGCATATATAAGACCAATATATCTTTATATTTATTCTGCAAATACCCTTACATCACATTGTCTGTAGAAGTATTTTTCAACTATAAAATAAGTTCAATCATAGTTCCAATTGTGTGTAGTCAAACATAACTTATATATGTAATATTTCCGGCGGAGTACTTGATTGAAGCAAGTTGCTGGCCACGATCAATCAATAAGATTGAATATTTACAAGAGAGAAGATAATATATAATATATATTACTAAAATATTTGTGGTTCGTGACGAGTTTGATTATGCAGAGTTGTCACTTGAAAAATAATAGTGAGGATGTGAAACTTAAAAAAAATAAGTGAGACTACAATAGAGTAAAATCAGTAATGATAAACCAAATCGATGGTGTTGATTCTCCTTGTCTAAAGAACTAGGGTTTATTACGACTGTATCGCCAGGTCACATGGAAATTTGGACTGTGCCACTACGAATAAGTGAAATATAAAATGCTACTACTATTGTCGAATAAGACAAACAAATGTTACGTTCTATGACCCTTGGTGAAGGAGATATGCCATAGAGGCAAATAATAAAGGTGATCATTATCATATCTCATTAGTTCAGATAGTTTTGTATCATGCTATAACTGTATCAATAGGAAACATCGATACATGTGTAATATACAAACAAACCAAACGCCCCTAGTAGCCTATATTTAACTAGTTCATTGGGCAGCTGATCTTGATCATTGTGTATTTAGACTAACTGACAATGAATCATATCATTAGTAAATATCATTAGTAAATGATGTGATGGATATTACCAAATATAAGTATTGCAACACGATCAAGTCACATGTTTATCGTTGCAATAGCTAGAAATGAAGTATTATAATCCTTAGGCCATGAGATCATGTTTAATCACTAACATCCGAGATTTTTTTGACTAGATCAACCGTTATGACCGTAACAGGGTGATCATAAAGGTGTATGTTGGGTATTAAAGAGGTGCATGTTGAAGCGTATGCATCAAGATCGGGATTTGTTCTCCTGCCCGACGGGAAGATACACTGGGCCCACTCGGTGAATTACATCCATAAAGCTAAGTAGCGTATGACTATGTCACGAGGATGGAATATCACGGGAACAAGTAAAGCAACACTTATCGGTAACGATATTGAATAAGGAATCATGATACCGATGATCAGATCTTGGATAAATCAGGTATCAAAGTAACGAAGGAATTTGGACTCAAGGTTTATGGTTCAAACGACGTTGAAATCATGGAATGTACAGGGGTCATTATTGGCATCCTGGTCCCGCTATTAATCATTGATCTGAGAGTCGTCTTGATCATGTCTGTAATATTCCCGAACCGTAGGGTAACACACTTAAAGGCTTTGCGCGCCTGCAGATCGTTCTAGAATCACGAGAAGGAAGAGAAAGGAATACCGAAAGTGTTCTGTGAGAGAACCGGAATCGTTTTAGAAAATTTCTAAGAAAATTGATGTGAACCAAAAGGTGTTCCGGATCAAATGGATTTAATGAGTATGTATATTATATTAATTATCTATTATATACTAAAAGCAATATAAGGCTGTCTTTCGAGGCACGAGGTTGATCCATATAGGCTAAATTTATATTCTCCTTTGATCATAAATTTAAAGGCTGAGATTAACTATTAAGAAGTGTAACGTAGAAGAAAATAACGTGTACAAACAAAGTCCTATATGTAACGTTAATTGGTCACGTAGCCCCGAAAAAGTCCAGGCACCCAATTTTTTTTACTGTGTCAGCCGTACCCGTATAGGAAAGTCCCCTCCCTACGGGTCTCCTTTTTTTTCTTGGTTTGCATGTCTTAAGAATACTTAATTTAGCTAGCACAGTACAGTATGTACATCGCAAAAGAAAAAAAAATCTCAGTACCATTGCAGGGCAATAATACACTGTCCCGCCACGTCCTTCTAATTGCTTTGACTACATGCTTTCGTTTTACTACCAAAATAGATATTAAAGATTACCTAAAATATATATATATGTTAAAGATTTTTTGCCAATAATATATATTAAATATTGGCTACTTAAAAAATTGCGTATTGATTAGGATCAATACGGCTAACAAAAATATGAGGAAATCAATATCTCTTGCGTACATGTTCCATATAGTTTAACATGTAACTTTTTTCATGCATCGCGAGGAGAGATTCAACTGCCACTATCTACCCCATCTTTCTAATAAGTAAAAGTCTAATCTACAACAAATCATATACTCGACATACAAAGTGTAGAAAATTGATAAAAATATGACTACCTTTCTACTAAAAGATACCACCATCTAAAATAGTTTCTAGATTAATCAAAATATTAAAAATATGAGGACAAAAATATTTCTTTTATTTCATTTTTCAAAATGTATTTATGAAAAGGTCGAATGGTAGATACTGGAGATATATTTGTGTATAAAATGTGACATATTTTATAATGAATGGATAAAGTCAAGTATATCATAATCGGGTGAGTAAATGAGGGAAGAAATTGACAAGGGCAAGATAGAAAAGTGAAGTATATCATAATCGAGTGAGTAAATAAGGGAAGAAAATGACAAGGGCAAGATAGAAACGAAAATTTGACAATGTAGTTTCTCCAGCAGTCAATACGAGTTAATTTATTCACTTTGCTAGAAATCTTTTTCCATACTACACAAGGGTCACCGGAATCTTACAATGGTTATACAAGCGTCCAACATAATGAGCATATGGTTTTCAATGTTTTAACAATTATTTTCTATGTTACCAACATCCTTATAAGTGTTCGTAATAAACCACAATAATCATATTAAAGAAGAAGAAAATAGATAATTTGTCAATAAAATCTCATAGCAACCCAATACATTCAATTGAACCACCCAGCGACAATCAGTAGTTCTGCATAGACTTATAGATCTCTTGACTGTTATTAGCAATAGAGATGAACCGTTATATCGTCATAATTGCAGATGACATCATCTGACCACTAATGTGATGTATGTTTATTACAATAGACCACATCTAATTAATTGATCTTAGGAACTATTCCTAATTAAGTATTAGCAGGTAAGTTTAAATTGATCTAAAGTTGAAAAATAAAATTTGAGATTTGACTCACACTGAATAACATCAAATAAAAATTACATCCTAGCGTGCAATATGAATTTAATTTTATTGGCACCGTTTTCATGGAAACGTTAATTACCACATAAGATATTGAGTCATAGGAAGGAACAATCTTCCTTTTCAGCTTAACATTGATAAGAGCCTCACACTAGCCAGATTAGTGTGCAGTTGGAGAAACAGTAGATGGACGCATATAAAAGAGATATTTGTTTTTACGCCACCTACAACTATTGGATCTCCAACTCTCAAAGGTGGGACTAAGATCCAAAATATATAACCGAGAAAAGTTATAGGTGCATATTATCATAGTAATGTTTACACCTAGCCTTTGCATAACCATGATGCCCACATCCAACAAAAATTCAAAAGAAATAAGTAAGATAAAACATAGGTGAACATTACAACAAAATCTGTTTATCCTGCTACCTAGTCAGATGGTAGATCAATTCTCAGATCCCGTTGTCATCCAAGCTTGGAAAAGATATCCCTCGTCGTATCCTCCAAGATTGTACATCCCTCTGTAAACAGGTCTCGATGCTCCACATGTTGAAGAGATGACCATAAACAGAGGATAGCCCTACACCGTTAGATAACCTACAAGTTAGTAGATAATTTATTAAGAAAAATATTGTCATTTCTACAAAGCCATAGCGACCAAATAATAGCAAGTGCTCCCACCCTAAAGAGAATCTTGTACTTTTCATTAATCCCATATAAATAGTTCCCAAAAACATTGGTCACGGATCGTGGGGGAGATAAACCAGACACCACTTGGATGATTGACCACGAGAGAATTTAGATTGGAAGAATAAATGTTTAACCGTTTAATCTTGATGACAAAAAACACATTATTTACTTTCATGCCAATTCCTCTTAACAAGATTATCTTTGGTTAGTATTACTCCTCTACGAAGATACCATTTGAAAACTTTCGTTTCTAGAGGTATCTTTATTTTCCAAATTTTCTTATTATAATCATAGACTGTAATATTAGGATGTAATAAGGCTCTATACATGGAGTCAACTGTGAATTTACCATTCGCAAGTAATTTCCATTTAAACTCATCATAACCTTCTATTAATTATACCATGGACAATCCCAAATAGAAGATTATTCCAAGAATCTAATCAAGGACCTAAAAGATCTTTTCTGAAAGACACATACAGATTCGATTCCATGATCGTGGAAATTGTATCCCCTTTATGTCTAACAATTGCGTACCAAACTAGATATTTCTCTCACAAGGTCGCGTGGTTAAGCAATTTATCCTCTCAAAAGCGTATCTGAGACCCATCCTTAATATTGAAGTCACCAAAACGAAAGAAATATTTTTTGGAGGCCATGAGTCTAGCCCAAAAGTGGGAATCATGAGGTTTCCATAACACTTGTGACAGTGCTATTGAGCCAACATATTTTCTCCATAGAATAGTTTGCCAAACAGCGTCTTCTGTGAGTAGCTTAAATAGCCATTTACCTAGAAGCGTAGTATTATTAACTTGTATGTCATGTATGCCAAGTCCACCTTTTTATTTTGGTCGGCAAACGACATTCCATTTGGCTAGTGGATTTTTTTTTCACTAAACGACATTCCATTTGGCTAGTGGATTTTTTTTCACTATCTCCTTGCCAAAAGAATCTTGATCAGAAGTAATCTAATATGTGTAAGACCCCTTTTAGTATATGCAAAACAATATCATATACACTATCATATTGGTAAGTAACGAGTTTATGAATACCAGTCTTCCCCGCAGAGACAGTTATTTACGTTTCCAACTACTTAGGCGTTTTGGTAGTCTTTCCTCAACGAATTTCCATTCAGCAATCGTGAGACGTCGATAATGCATCGGAATTCCCATATAGTTGATAGGGAACTGCCCTTGGCCATAACCAAATAACTCGGCATATAGGTGGGTCTCGTTTTGAGCCTCACCAAAACAATACAAATCACTCTTATACAAATTTATCTTTAATCCGTAAATTGTTCGAATACTGATAAGATTAATTTCATATTCTTCGCTTTCTTGAAATCATGTTCCATAAATAAGATTGTATCATCAGCTTTTTGAAGAATCAAAATTCCTCCAACAAGATGAGGCACTAATCCTTCAATTTGGCCATAAACCTCTGCTCTCTCGATCAGGATTGTCAACATATCAGCCACTATATTAAATAGTATAGGCGATAGTGCATCCCCCTGTCGCAATGCTCTCTTTGTCTGGAAATATTTACCAATATCATCGTTGACATTAATGGCAACACTACCTCTAGTCACAAAAGAATGAATTAGAAAACGCAACTCCTTTAAAAAACCTTTCATATAGAGTGTCCACTGAAGGAGAGACCACTTTACTTTATCGTAAGCCTTGTCAAAGTCTATTTTGAACAATACCATTCATCTTTTTGGAGTGGAGTTCATGAACAGTCTCATTCAAAATTACTAAACCAAAGCCGCTTGAGAAGGACGAACAACATGGTCAGCTACTGAAAAAACCTAATTATGTCAACTTTTGTAAATATTTTAAAACTAACGATAAGGAGACAAATAGGACAATACTGTTGTATTCGTTCTGCATCATTAACCTTAGGTAGTAAAATAATATTGCAAAATTAAGATGAAATAAGTCCAGTTGACCAGCATGTAGAACCCCAAATAATTCCAGAAGATCCACCTTGATTACGTCCTAGAAATTTTAGTCAAATTCCGCTAGCAAACCATCAGGTCCGGATGTGTTGTTATGTTCCATTTGGAAAACAGCTTTTCTAAAATTTGGGGTATATCCATAGTTTGAGCTTCATCCACCGAGAAAGAATTCTCAGAGGGAGGCCCAAACAAACCTTTGTAAAAATTTGGAATATACGACTTCTGGTGAATAAGTTTCTTCTTGTGTTTGCCATTGACAACACCATGAAATTATCTTGTATTCGCATCTCTTTCGAGAATAAACTTTGATTTAGATCATTGGTACCACTTGAGTTCCTTTACGCATAATACGCGCAATTTCCACATTTGATTGGTTTTAAGCTTAATTTTTTATGCAGATAAAGCCTGTAAAGTTGTTAATAATAGATGAAGGACGCAATTTTCGTTTTTAGGATTCCAGTAGTATGTCTTGCCCAACCCCGTAGGAACTACGTAAGCCATGCATTTTGTTATTCCTACGTTGTATAGGCGTTTGACCACTAACTTGTTTATCCCAAATGTTCTTTACCAAGTCATAGAAGCCATCGCGATACAACCAACCAAGTTCAAATTTGAACACTTGTTTCTGCTTTGGTGAAGGCGACCCAGCAGATAAAAGAATAGGGGCATGATCCGACAAAGCCCCAATACATTCAAGAGAACGAACCGTTAGCATAGGAAACTTTTCTTTCCAATCGGTATTCATAAGCTCTATCCAGTTTTTCATAAGTTGGCTCAGGAAGACTGTTAGCCCAGAAATACTGTTAATGGGGCCCTCTTTCCTCACCGAGCGAGTTGATGATTTCTTGTTGCCGGCCTTGCCGTGCCTCCGGCCGGCTGGCCACAGCTGTCGCCGTGGATGAACCTACAACGGCATATAGACATATAAATAACTTTGGGCCTTAATGGCTTTCCTCAGTTTTTTACGAGTTTACGACATATATACAACAGATGAACCTAGTATCGTCACACCACATAGGTCGGTATGATCCATACGCTAACACGATATCGATAACTTGAACATGATAGTTGGTAGGCAATCTAATGTCTCATGGGTCGCACTATGATAACATCAGTGGGAGCTCTCTTTTGAGTTGGGCAATCATCGGTGAAGTGTCCTATCTTCCGGCAGCGATGGCAAAACACTTTTGTCATGTCTCGAGTCCTTTTCCTTGAAGGGTTGGTGTGGTTTTCTTGAAGTTCCTTCTCTAGGCATTCATTGATATTGTGTCCTTCTTTCTTGCATTTGAAGCAGTTGATATGGCTAAGGTTTTCTTCTATCTTCCTGAGAGCTTGATACATTCCATCCTTGACTTGTTCTTTCACTTAATGCACTATGAAGTCGAGATGGCACTTGGCAGGAATGTGGTTGGTTCCTTCACATAGGAAACACGTGACTTGAGATGTGGGGCATTCTTCAATTGGATGGTTGGAATCACAATAGGGACATTGATCTCGATGTTCCTTAGAGGTGTGGCCTACTTCTCCACATATTTTGCAAGCTTGAGGACTTGTCGCAACTTGTATCTTGAACTTCTTATTGACATGATCCATCTTTAAGGTCCTTAGAGAAATAAAAAGGCTAGTTTCTACATGTTTGAAGGAGAAGAGATGCAGTAAAGAATGATCAAGGTATACGAGAAAATCTACGAAGTATAAAATTATAAGGTCATTCCTAACAAGGGGGGTGTCCAATTCCTAGGGTTACGAACCTATAGGCAACACAATGCTCTGATACCATCTGTAAAGACCCGAACCCGAATTGGTTCGAAATCCCTGTGATTATAGTGCTAGTGAATAGCTAGCACTCACAGTTTAAGATGTAATATCAAGATACAAAGGTCATATTACATCACATGATCCATAATATAAATACTTTATTACAATCTCATAGCCATAGGCTATCTTATTACAAAGCAGTAGAATAAAGTAAAACATGGAGTCCTTCATCTTCATGTGCTACAGGCAAACATGTTGAGTGCAGACTCGTAACCCCTATCATCAATCCTCACTCATCAATAGAATAACCTGCAACATGATAGGTTGCAGCCACAAAGGGTCAATACTTTGAATGTATTGGCAAGTGTCACTAGTATGTGGATATAAGTTGGACTATCACTACATACATATTTGGCTAAGTAGAGCTTAAGCTTATTTACAGAAATCAATATGGTTTTATCCTACCTTTGCAAAATAGTTTTGATCTTTCAACAACTTTCTAAATTCCTTGGCAAACTCCAAGTTCTTCTACTCCCTTGTTGACACCATCAAGTTTTACTTTGAGAAATTAGAATGTCGAGATCTTCCATAGCTTCAGGCCTTAGTTTCTCAGAGTTGTCCATAACCGGGGACATGGCTAAGTACTTAGAATTTGATCTTCTACAGAAGTTGTACACTTTACCCACAAGACACAATCTCGTCTTGACGCCGCCAGTGACCGCTGGATTAGTACACACCAAATGGAGTACCGACAGATCGAGAATGTGACAAAGTCTTTCCATAGAAGTCCTCCCAATACATAGTGTTAGCACGTCTACGGGTACCAATGCAAGGATCTGCTTCCAAATACATAATGCTAGTCCCTCTATAGAAGTACCAATGCAAGGGTCTTCCGCTATGTAATTGACTAAGCCAGAGCCTATTTAGCATGTGGCTGTACACGGAAGCCATTGTACGAGAAACATGTACAATCTCTAAGTCCCTGGGTGGTATTCTTCTAGTGCACACACGAGCGAGATAGCCATATTTTTTTTTTGGAAATGGACACTTTTTATACAAGACCACATACCTGTTTAGTTTGTAAAAGACAGCCACATCCTTATTATTGGGCAATCTTAACCGTCCTTGTGTGTGAGATTTCCTCAATTTTTTACGAGTTTGGGGAGGGGTTGTGTTGGAGCCAGCCTCGGAAGAAAGATGCTAGATGAGCCATCATAATCCTTGCTAATCGTTGCAGAATCTGCAAAGGGACCGAAACAATTATCAGAGTTGTGCGGATATCGACAGAGCTATGGACACAAAAAAGGCACCTGTTGTTCGCTCTCCCTTAGCTCTGGCTCACCTACCACCTACTATCAAATGCGAACCATCCGAGTGATTAGCCAATGTACGAGCCTCATATCTTGATTCTTCATTTCTCAGTTGTCATGGCGCCAGGGCAAGAGCGACGCGGCGGCGGCAGCGGAGGCGGCTCGTGTAAGCCAGCAGTACGGTGTCACCCGGCACTATTGTCGGCGGGGAAGGCGTCCATCAGGGGCGTTGTGGACGAGCTGCTCACAGCCTCCGGCAAGGAAAAGCGCCTCATCTCGCTCGGCATTGGCGACGCCTCCGTGCACGCTTGCTTCCGGCGGGGCGGGGAGTTCACAGCCGATGCCGTCTCCAGCGCCGCTAGGTCTGCGGGAGTCGACTGCTACGCGCCGTCTTACGGGATTCCCGCCGCTCGCAGGTTAGTGTTGTTTCTCTATTTTGTACAACTTTGCATGTATTCAAGTTCAATTGCCAGTACTACTCCTAATTAAAAGAGAATTCCCGAAAACCACCAAAATTCAAGGTCAGAAAATAAAAAAGGCATAGTAGGTTTTTAAAAGTTTCGCAGATTATCACTGGTTTAGGCTGACAGCATGACTCGGAAGCTCCACTATGGGACTCAGACCTAACCATTCAAGGAGAGGCAGTGGCAACGACAGAACTTATGATTACATAAGATTTTGTTGAAAAGAATCCTAATACTTCACTAGTAGGGATGGCGGAACAAAAAAAAAATGTTGGTTATAAATTGGAAAATTTGTCGGTAAACACAGTTTAACACTGTTTCCAGCTGGTGGGACCCGCTATAGACAATGACGTGCCCCCCTACACTTCACACCGTCTGACCATTCGTGTGTCCCTAGCTAGCTATAGTCAGTTGTGTATTCACGTAGCATTCACACACGCATATAGGGACTATTGCATTCAGATAATTTCATGGTACCTCTCATCATTCCTCAACTAAAAGGGTCTTTCTTTGTAACAGGGCGGTCGCCGACCACCTATCCCTTGGAGCAGACCACCACATTGGTGAGTCTGATGTGTTCATGACAGTCGCCGGTACAGGCGCGATATGGACCATCACCACGGTCCTCGGGGGGTCTCTAGGGGCAAACATCTTGCTACCCCGACCCGGCTTTGCTCCCTATGAGGCTGCATGCAAGCTCGTTGGCGCCGAACCTCGATTCTATGACCTCTTGCCCCACAACGGTTGGGAAGCTGACCTTGCAGGCATGCGCGGCATGGCCGATGGTGGCACTGCAGCCATTGTTGTCATCAACCCAAACAATCCTTGTGGCACAGTTTACTCGGCGCATCATCTTCTCCATGTAACCTTCTGACCGCATAATCACCAAGACAGCCTTTTGCATCCTAAAGCCGAATCACAACACTTTTCACTAAAGAAAAAAAAATCCTAAAGAATCAAGCTCCTACAAACTATAAACAATTAACAGTTGTAGCTTCATTTACACTCTGAGTTGTTTTTCGAATCAACTTCTATTACTCAATCATCAAAAATTACATGACTCTCGCAAAGTCCTGCTAGACCCAACGGACCAGAGGCTAACCACACTGCCATTCTAGCACTCGATCTAGCATAATTTAAAATATTTGATACATGTATAATTTAAAGTTATTTATAGTTTACAAATCAAAGGGCAATGGTAACAAAAGGGTTTTAACAACTTAAACAATTCAAAGAAGTTTCATATGAGTGCAAGATCATTTGGCTAGTATGCAATATAAATTGATAACCAACTGCATCCCTTTATCTGTAGATTGCTGAAACTGCAAGAGATTTGGGGATTCCAGTAATAGCAGATGAGGTGTATGCACATATGGTCTTTGGCGGCAGCAAGTTTGTTCCCATGGCGTCGTATGCACACATTGCACCGGTCATTACCATTGGAGCGATCTCAAAGAGATTCATGTTACCAGGATGGCGTCTCGGTTGGTTGGCCTTTTGTGATATTCATGGTACACTCGGACATGTAAGATATTAGATTATTTTCATGTTTCTATAGTTTTGGCTATGTGCACTCGTGTTCGCAGATCACTGATGGTGTTCTTCTACAGGTGAGAACTGCAACTGAGATGCTACTTAATATGACTTCAGGACCAGCCTCGATCATTCAGGTCACACATCAACTACTAAATATTGTTTTACATACACAAGTGAGTGTGCACTTATTAGGATAAGATCTTATTACACAATAGGCAGCTGTTCCTAAGATTCTTTCAGAAGAACACAACGAGTTCCATCAGAATGTTGTGAACTTGTTAGAGTCTGCTGCATATGCTCTCTATAGAAGAGTGAACAAGATTGAAGCTTTGCAGTGCTACTCAAAGCCTCATGGCTCAATGTTCATGATGGTTTGTACATTTTACTCATCTTTTTTTATAATGATTTGTTATCCTACCTCCAGATTGATGATTGCAAAATCATACAGGTTGAAATCAACACTGCACTTTTATTCGCCGTTGCAAATGACATGGACTTCGCTCGTGGATTGATCAAAGAAGAATCCGTGCTGGTTTTACCTGGTATAGTTCAGTAAATTTGCCGTCAATTCATTGTTGTAACTGTTCTGATCTGATAGCCTATGTAGTTAACCAGTACTGAAAGTTCACAAAAGTTATATTATGTTATCTTACCCATAAGAAAATCGATATTGTACTATGTGTTTCTTAAGTAGTACTATGATTGTCCTTTAGATTATCAATTTAGATTTTTGTATTTTATATTTTCAGGTTCTGTCATTGGGTTGAAGAACTGGATTAGGATATTTTTTGGGGCACCTCTTGATCTCTTAATGGAAGCCTGCGATAGGATTGAAGCATTCTGCGACAGAAGGGCAGGTCAAGTGAAATTATGAAAATTGGAAAAATAACGATATGGGGTCAAGTTTGTTACCTCCTTTTGATGCCAAAAATAAATGCATTCAATGATCGGATTATCCTCTTTCGGACATCCTCATACGAGGCTTTTGTATCTCACAAAATGTGTTACAAACTAGAACGTTGAGACAAGCATTCACGCGAAAGATTTTTATTATTTATTTATTCTTTTACATACTGTTGCCATCATACTTGATTGAGTTCTATTTTTTGGTCGAAAGGGCATACATTAAGACACAAAAAACTCTTACAAAAGCACTCCTAAAATATTTCAAAATTATGCACAAGGTCTTGGGTGTATTGGTGCCTTCTTCCTCATGCATCTACGTGGATGCGCCGTGAATCAAGCTCGATACCATCTCTGAACGTCCCAAACACCATCACAAATAGGTTAACATTGTTGCAGTGGACGACAAGTCATTGATGCGAACCAAAAGAATTAGGCAGCCATGACCTACCATACTGATTGTTTCCTAAGAGAACAAAACGCTAGAAAAGTCCTTTACAATGCCCTAGGTACAACCAAACGGAAGTTGTGAACACAAACCTCACAAACTCTGCCTCAATGGCTTGCGACCGGGCATTGGCTTCTTCAACTTCAAGAGCTCTTTTCGTGAGGTCAACTAAGCATCCACCATTGGCCTCTTTCTTCTTGCAGTGCATCTCCTTGTATTTGCCTCTTCCTTCTCGGTGACCAATCCTTTCAATTTCTCTTAAACTGCAATGGCTTGGCAGTTGAGACCATGTTATGTGGTCATGTCACCAATATGCATTTGCCAATAACATCGAGCTCCGCTGGGAGCCAGGGCCAAGGATTCAGTGAGCGCTGCCTATTTCATGAGAAGAAGGGCCTGGAAGGCAAGCCCTTTCGCGACAACTTCAGCATTGGGCTTCAACCAAAGGGCGGCGATGACCTCACCCCATTTCGCTTCTTCGATGGAGGCTTTTGCTTCCACCACCCGTGCCTTGGTCGCGCCTCTCCGGGCAGCGTGCTTCCTACTCTTATCAGCCCGCACCAGCTCTACCAGCTCCTTATTTAACTTGAGCAGGACCTTCTCCTTGGTATTGGTGGCAGGTTTGGTTGGTGGGCCAGCGGCGGCCATGACATCGTCCATCGCTGGCTAGGGATTTGGCACCAGCGAAATTCAAGTCTTTGGAAGTGGAAGGGAGTGGGGGTGTTGTTCAACCACTGGCAGGCGGGCTAGGAGAGCATAAGAGGGTAACGCGCCCGGACAGCACGTTGTCTGGGCTGACGCAAAGCCAACCGAAATTTGGGATGGAAATGGGTCGTCAAGGACTTCTCCGGATCACTCGTGTTAGATAAGAACTCCACATGGTTATGGTTTACTTGTATAGAACAAACAGAACCAACATAGGCTAGATTGCCTTGTACAACAAGTTGTAATCCATGTATAAACATAGATCAATGGATCCGTCCAAGGCGTGCAATTGCAGCCTAGAGATTACAACCTTACATGGTATCAAACTAGCCTACTGATCGTCCAAACCCTATCTCCTGCGATCTCCTACCTCTGGCTCCATGACTCCGGAAGAATTCGAGAAGAAGGAAGCCGAGCTCAAGGCTCAGGCTGAAGCCCTAGACGCTCGTGAGGCTAATCTCGCTCTCCAGGAAACCACTGCCTCTCGCGAGGTATACCTCGACGCGTGCGAGACCGCACTCGCCAACTCATCTACAATCAACGCCACCAATGGCAAAATCATCGACACCGCCACCTCCCCTGCCTCCCTACCCAACCCATCCACCTACGCCACCTCCATCAAGCTCCACACCATAGTTACTCTAGATCTCACCTCCTCCAACTACCACCAACTGGTGGGAACTCTTCTTTGTCACTCTCCGCCGCTACGGCCTGACCAGCCATGTCATGGACGATGCCTCCCCTCCGGCACTGCCCCCACGTCAGACTGGGGATGCGACGACTTCACCGTTATCTTGTGGATCCACGACTCCATCTCCACCGACCTCCTCGACATTGTCATGCGTCCTGGATCAACTGAGCGCATCATCTCGGATGCCATCAAAAACCACTTCCACGACAACAAGAAGCAACGCGCGATCCAGCTCAAAGCGGAGTTCAGGAACACTCGGCAAGGAGACATGACCATCAGCGACTACTTCTCCAAGCTCAAGGCCCTAGACAATGCACTGGTGGATGTCGTCTAGCCAATCAGCGACAAAACCCTTGTGTTGGCCCTCTTGCCTGGCCTGAATGATGGCTTCACCAATCTTTGTTCGTTTCTCCCATTTCAGGTGTCATTT
The DNA here is from genome assembly GCA_910589775.1 of Avena eriantha. Lineage (NCBI taxonomy): Eukaryota > Viridiplantae > Streptophyta > Magnoliopsida > Poales > Poaceae > Avena > Avena eriantha. The sequence continues at coordinate 2,520,988 of OU342742.1, forward strand.
TCCATGTTCCTACAGACACGCTCGATTCTCATCCTAGAGGAGAACAAGAAGAAGCTCGTTGCCAAGAATGCCACCTCCACCTCCCTCTAGGCCAGCGGCAACAGCATCAACCCTGCTGCCGGCGGCGAGCATGACCACTCTCCAGGCTCCGGGGTGCCCGTGGCTAGGGATCATACTACAACAACTTCTCCAACAACCACGGTAGTTGCAGCGGTGGACGTGGCCACGGCAGCAACACTCCATGGCAGTTCAATCCATGGACCAGCGCACGTACTCGAGATCACCTTCTACAACAACAAACAGTAGCACCCATGCCCTGGCAGCCGCAACAACAAACAGTTCTAGCTGTGGCTGTCCCGCCCCTAGAAGGCTTTAACACAGAGCCTTCTGGGTCCGCACCCCGACTCAACTCATCAAGCCCACCATGGACATGGCACCACCACCAACATACTGCTTGTGGCATTTTCATCAACCACGACGGCGGTTGACCTGGCTCTACTAGTTCGCTCAGTAATCTGCAGATCCTTGGAACTCATGCATGGTATATGGACTCCGGTGCATCCTCTCATATGGAATCGGACTCCGGTGCATCCTCTCATATGGAATCCAATAATGGTAAATTCAACTCCCTAATCCCCTCTATTCTTTTCAGTCCGTCACTGTTGGCATTGGTGCAACTTTACCCATCACACACATTGGCTCATATTGTCCCACAAGCACCTCTCTTCCTCTTCATTTTCGCAACATTCTTATAGTTCCCCAAATCATCAAAAATCTTGTGTATATTCTACAGTTCACCACTCACAATTCTTGTTCCATTAAATTTGACCCATATGGTTTTTCTATGAAGGATATTCTCACTAGGACCGTAATTCTTCGATGCAGTAGTTCTAGTCCACTCTACCCAACTCATGTGCCCAATGAAGCCCACGTCGCCACCTAGAACACCGATCTTTGGCATCGTTTTCTTGGTCATCCCAATGCCCCCACAATGTCACGTCTTCATCAACTCCATCACCTACCATCCAATAAAGTCGGCCCGCTTTTATATCACGCTTGTCAATTAGGAAATCTTGTTAGATTACTGTTTTTCCCTTCACAGTCTAACACTTTGTGTCTGTTTGAATGTATACATTGTGATCTTTGGACATCTCCAGTACCTAGGATGTATGGATATCATTATTATTTAGTTATTGTTGATGATTATACACATATTTTTTGATCTTTCCTCTTCAAAAAATGTCCGATGGTTACTCTACTCTTGTTGCCTTCCACGTCTATGCCTCTAAGGAATTTCAACTTTCTATCAAATCTATTTAATGTGACAATGGTCGTGAATTTGACAACACCAAACTAGACACCTTCTACAGCACCCATGGTACAACTTTTTGGTTCTCCTATCCCTATACATCATCTCAGAATGGCAAAGCCGAACACACCATCTGCACTCTTAATAATGTTGTTCATACTTTACTTTTCCAACACCACTAGAAAACTAGTTATACATAGACGGCTATTTTGTGGCGCATATTGTGGTGCATGCGCCACACAATATAGCTAGTGGCACAAGCAAACCAAATGCGCCACAGAAACCTCATCATTATGTGGGCATATGATAGCCCAGGTGCCCCAGAAATATGGTGGGACCCGCCACCAAGTATGGGTGGTCGTGTTTCTATGGCGCATATAGTTGTATGCGCCACATAAATTTGTGTTTTGTGGTGCAAATTTTATATCAGAAAGTGAAGTGGGACCCACAACGGTATTCGGTGACGCAGTTTCTCTAGCGCATATTACTATATGCACCATAGAAATTCTAGTTTTCTGTGGCGCATGTCAATATATGCTCCATAGAGAGTGGATGTGGGTCCCACCATATAAAGTTACCCCTTTTTTGTGGTGCATATTAACGTATGAGCCAAAGAAACATTTATTTTTGTGGCATATAGTACAATTTGCGCCATAGAATAAGTCTTTCAGATCTTGTATACAAAGGTGGCAGCTACCCTCTACCTACCAGTACCCATTTCATCGTTCTCCCTCCTCCACCCAGTTCGTCTTCCTCTTCCCTCCCACCCCATTTTTCCCATACTTTCCTCCATTTTTTAGTTAAACCTACTTTAGTTGATAGATTGGTAAGAGGAAGCCTCTCCAACTTGTAGATCTACTAAACCACACTTACTTTTCTCCTCCACATCTCTCTTTGTCCACTATTTTCTCTTGAACACCACAATCTCTCATTACGGTCTCATCTCGGTATTGAATCAACTAGGTGAGTATTTGAAGGACATGCATATGCATGTTTTGTGTGGCCGGACGGCATCGGCACGGTATGTATGGATGTTTTGTAGGTGAAGCTTGTCGTGCGGGCGGTGTGCGATGGCAAGATGATTTTTATACATGAATCTTGTGTGGTGCATGAATATTTGCATGCGAAGAAACTAGAGTGGTACATGGATGTTTGCTGAAATATTGATTTATTTCCGTTTCATCAAATTTTTGCACTACCCATATGTCCTACTTTTAGGAAAGGTCATGCTGAATTTTTTTGGCAACCATGCATGTGCGTGTGATGGTGTGATTCTAACATACTCTCTTTTTCTCTATGTATACCGTGCGTGCAGGTAACCATGGTCGTCACGATTAGAGAAGGTCGAGTTGCTAGATACGAGAAATACATGGAGGCGGACATGATTCGGAACAACAGAACCAAGATATGTTGTCTATGTCGAACATGCGAACTCTAGCACTAGATCGACCCTGATTCCATACAATTGGAGCATCACCTGCTTAGGCGTGGTTTCATGCGCAACAAGAAAGTTCCTCGAAAAATGGTATGTTACTTTCTTATCACTCCCCGTATGCATCGGTATTTCATAGAACCTAAGGAATAAAAGCTCATGAAATGACATGCAGAAAGGGAGATACCCAAAGATGATCCGGAGAAGGGCAAGATCCTGACACACCATTCAGACGATAGCCAGTGGAATGCATTGGACATCGATTTCGAAGAGTTTGGGGGCAGTGCAAGGAATGTCAGGCTAGGTATGTGCTCTGATGGACTCAATCCTTTTGGCAACCAGAGTAGCACGCATAGCACCGGGCCCATGTTTGTATGCCCGTATAACCTCCCCTATGCTTGTGCATGAAGCAAAGGTATGTATACATGAGTATTCTTATTCAAGGGCCAAAACAACTAGGTATCGACATGCATTTGTATCTCAGGTTGTTAAAAGAGGAGTTATCCACGTTGTGGGGGATCCCAGCCTTTATGTGGGACACCTCTACTAGATAATATTTCCCTCTAAGAGCCACATTGCTCACAATGGTGCATGACTATCCTTGTTACGCATATGTATTGGCCTAGGTGAACCACGAACACAACACATGTGTTAAGTGCATGGATGAGACCCCGCATCTCCAACTACCAAAGGATCTCGGATCTTCAAAAACCGTTTTCCAAGGGACTCGAAAGTGGCTTCGCATGGATCACCCATGGAGAAAGCACGGTGACATGTTTAATGGTAAAGACGAGCTTGAAAGAGCCCCACGTTCGAGGAATGGCAAATAAATCGTGGAGCTTCGGAAAAGTTTGAAAGAGTGCCCTGCGCTGGGAAAGAAGTAACCGCGGACAAAGTTGTTTCTGGGTGTATGGAAAGCGAGGTCTATTTTATAGGACCTGCCATACTGGAAGGTCCTCCATACGCACATAGCCTCGATGTAATGGTCAACATGCCAGAAAGGACCAAGGATGGGCCAAAATCAAGAAATGACCTGAAATTTCATGGCATCAAGAAAGATCTTCAGTACCCCGACAATGATGATGATGATATGGAAGGGACTCAAGATCGCCGAAAAGGGTTATGAACAATGAGGTGGTGCTTCCCGCTGTCGGCTTCATTCTGAGTCAGGAGGAGCTCGAGCATTTTTTTAGGTGCCTCCTAGGAGTCAAAGTTACTCACGGTTACTCGGGGAAGATAAGAAGATATCTAGACGTAGCAAACAAGAGTCTTAGCGGCATCAAGTCTCATGATTGTCACGTGCTGAGGATGCAGATACTTACCGTTGCGATCCGAGGGAAAATGGACAAGCATGTCCATGAGACGCTATTTGGCCTCTGAAAGTTTTTGACATGAGAAGTCGATCAGCGTGAAGAAGCTCGACAAGCTACATGAAGATATCGTGGTGATACTATGCACGCTCGGAATTTACTTCCCGCCCGCATTTTTCGACATCATGGTGCATCTGCTTGTCCATGTCATGGATGACATCTTCCAGCTCGGGCCAACATTCCTACACAACATGATGCCTTTTGAAAGGCTGAATAGTGTCATCAAAGGTTTTATTAGCAATAGGTCCCGTACACATGGAAGCATAGCCAAGGGCGTTCTGATCTATGAGTGTATCTCCTTTTCCAAAATTATCTAAGCACCGAGAACAAGGATGTTGGTATGCCCACTAGGAAGCACCTCAGCATGGTTGCTGGATATGGTCACCGTGAGGGCTACCGCACACTGTATGTCAACATTGCATGTCGACGCGCCAACTTGGACAGGCCACAACGAGTCGCGCTACAACACATTGAATTGGTGGGTCCTTGGGTGGAAGAGCACAAAATCTTAATCGAGCAGGTGTATGTCGACTTGGGCCGACCGAGGAAGAAGGGAAACGTAACTAGAGAGCACAACTTCATCTTCATGGGTTGGTTCAAGAAAAGACTATTGGACAGTCCCCCACGAATGCCTTCTACGGAACATGAAAAAACCCGTATTCTCCTTGTTACATGGGCCCCGCACACAACCTAAGGACCTATCATTCATACGACATCAACGGTTATAGATTCTACACTGATGAAAAGGACAGGAATAACGAATATCAAAACTCAAGAGTAACTATGCCATCCTTCGCCGATGACGAGACTACTGTCAAAGGAAGATTCTATGGAAATATCAAGGAGACATGGGAGCTCAACTACTATGGAGAGACGATACCGATGTTCCATGTTGGATGGGCCAAGAACATCGAAAAGAAGGCTGATATTTCACCACCATGGTTATACCCAATGCCAAATCAGCGATGAATGGCTCCGCGAAAAATGAGCCATGAGTACTCGCTAGCCAAGTTGACCAAATTTTTTTATTACTGACCCTTCAAAGACCAACCGTGTTGTAGTGAGGAGGGGCAAGAGGAGCATCATCGGAATGGAAGGATCCACCAACGAGCAAGGCATCGACAAGAACGACAATCCTAAGATCGAAGTGGAATTCGACAAGTACTTCGACATGCCTACTACTACAGTAAGAAGGAAGACCATCCTACCTACTAAAGATTGTCCGTTCACAAGAAGAAATCTCAACGTGCTCGGGCTAAAGTATTCAACCGCGACGAAAAAGGGCAAGAAGATTATGAATAGAAGCTAGCTCGAAACCAACCTGACACATTACACGGCGACTTGACTTTTTTGTGTATTATTTCACATGTGTGCTCGCACACGCATGCATATATTAGTTCGACTAAAACAATATCATACACGGATATTGATGTGTGTGTGAAAAGCATATATGTATATGTGATTCGGGTTTTTTTAATAAATTAATTGTCTACTCGCAAATGTGTATGTTCTTGCTTTAAATATATTTGTAACATGGTTAAAAATATTTTTTAAATAAGGAAAAAAATTGTGCGACAGCCAAGCTCAGAATTGTCGAGCGATCTAAGCACCACTAGGATATCATGTGTTTCGTGTCAAACTACAGCGCTGCGCTTCTTTTGGACTAAGTGCAAAAATTTTGTGGCGCATATCGTAGGAATGCGCCATCGAATTTTTAAATTTTGTGGCGCATATGGTAGGAATGTGACACATAATTGTCACACTTAACCTTATGACGGTTTGGACTTATTCCCCTTCCCCTTCCTTTCTTCCCCAAATCCACAATTTTATCCCGAACCCGAGCACTCGATGGTGACCACCTCCCCTCTCGCCCGCCGACACGCCTCCACTTGCCCACCACCGCTCGCCCTCCAGCATGCCTCCGCTCGCCCGCTACCGCTCGCACGCAGTTGTCACCACCAGGAGGAGGAGCTCCGGCCTCGCGCTTGCCCCTGTCTTCAGGTAACCCCCTCCTCCAGTGCTCCTAATCTTTGGCACTCCTCCCTAGAACCCTAATCTCTGTCGCTCCTCCTCCAGAACCTCGCAGCCGTGTTATGCCGCACACTCTCCCTTCCGCGACCTAGGAGGAGGAGGCATGCTAGCCGCGACCTAGGAGGAGGAGGCCCGCCCCGCTCGCGACCTCGCAACACTCGTCTAGGAGCAAGAGCACCTCCACCTCGTCGACGACCACCTCCCCCTCCCAAGCCGCATGTAAGGTCCACTGATGATTTTTTTATTAACATATTATTTGTATGAACATTCATGGATGTCCCTGATCTTTGTCTGAAAATGATTACTCATATGCAAGCCCCATCAAGCTAAAAGTTAGTGTTAGGGCCTTGATGATAAGCTTAACCTAGGTGCCAGAGGTGATTGATCGAGACTTACCACCTTAACCAATTATCCATACCAATCTATTACTAAATGATCACTTATTGAAGGTGTCTGATATTGGTAATGTGTATATAGATGTGACAGCTCCTTGTTAGTATGTGGCTAGTTGCTTTATGTGTCCTGCGAACCTACATCAGCTTGTATAGCATATATAGTGGCATATAGATATAGTAGGTACAAGTTGGGTGGGGTGAGTTAGTTTGTACTTGACAGCCTAACATTCCAGCCCACTAGTGCTAACCAAGATAACAAAACAAAGGTGCTACTGCTACCATATATAGCTTAGTGCTTAAGGCTTACGTATTGATTACTACTAGTAATTACAAATAATCCTAGTGGCTTAACTCGTAACCATGTTTGTGATTCCTGATTTGAAGTTTTTTTAGGACCTTTTAGGCCTAACCAGGTCAAGTCTCTTGCATCGGTACAAAAGCTATGCACAAACAGCCAACCACTCCACACTCCTCAACCACTGCAGCACCCACACTGACAGCAACCACTTGCACACTCCTCAACTAGACAAGAAAGAAAATAATCAACTGGCCAGTTTTGGCGTATGGTTGTGTTGAAAAGTGTCCAGTTTAGGGTTTTTATGCTTTAGCCCATCTAGAAAGGTCTTAGGTGTATTGTTTTTTAAATCCTGCTGGTGTTGGTCATCGAGAGGGGCTATTTAGTAGTTTTTCTGTGTAGGTCAGCTTCTCTCTCGGGTGTTCTGTACTTTGGCCATTCTTTGGCCTCCCCTCTTAATGTATGATATGCAGCTCCTCTGCATGGTTGTAATAAAAGAAAATAAAAAGTGCCCAGTTTTAATCTACAATTCATGCTTGTGTTAGTAACTCAACCATCATTTTTCCACACAAAAGTATGTGAAGTTTAACCTGCTGACTTGTTATTTGATACTTCCTCTATTCCCTTTTATAAGACGTTTTGGCAGGTCATACTTCTACTTCTATGGTTTTGTGCCCAGTTTTGTGCAATCGTTTTGTTGCTACTACTACTACTGCTACTACTACTACTCCTGCTACTGCTACTACTACTCCTACTACTACTCCTACTGCTGCTGCTGCTACTGCTACTACTACTGCTATGGTCATACTATGGTCAGCAGGTGGCGAGCTGTTTTTCCTATGATAAACATGTTAGCAAGGCCCAGGGCTCATTTTTTGCAATCATACTACTACTTCTACTGCTTGTATTTCTTTGTTTATCTTCTATCTACATGGTTGAATTTACAAGTTGTTGACAGTGCAGCAGTTTGTGGCAGTTTTTGTGCTCCTAGCTCTTTTTGCAGTTTGTGTACTGCTGTGGTGCAAAGGCACCTTTTGTGCCTTTTTTGTGTGAAAAATGTTGTATGGATTTCAATTGAGTTACCCGTTTCTCCCGAAGTTTCGATTCATTTCTGTTTCGGTTGAGAAATAGGCACTCCTACAAAAATTAGCAAAGGTCATGCCGAATTTTTTGACTGTTTTTTGTGCTATCTTTTTGCCTCTTTTTTTATAAAGTGCAAACATGTCATGCCAATGACGAGGCCGACACTTCTAAGCATATGAGTGTCAAAGAACAAGCAAAAGAGGCCAACATGTCGTTCTGGCAGGCGTCCTAGCAGGAGGAGGCAATAGTGGAGGAGGTGGCGAGGAAGATGACACGACCACCGATGGCGGCGACCGCCGCCGGAGCTGTTGGGGGTAACAAGGGTGACGATGAGCATGAGAGGGATGACGACAATGACTACGACGAAACTAGTGAAGGTGGTGAGCAGGATGACACCACCACCAATGACGACGACCGCATGGATGGCAGCGGCCGCACGGATGGCGATAGCGGCAACCTGGCCGCTATGAATAATAAGAAGGCAAGGAAGGACCGAACGCCACTAGTGCTCGCCAACGACTGCGGTAAGTTCACTGAAGTCACAAAAAGTGGCCTACCTGTCGCGCCTGCGGCAATTGTCAAAGGGTACGACATGCAACTCGGGTGCATCGTCTGGGAAAGCATGTCGATTACACGAAGCACCTCAGAAGTACTGACAATGAGGCTTTAGTCGAGAACCTCATTAATAAGCTTCACAGACTATACATGTTCCCATCTCCCTTCAATACCCTAGACAAAACGAACAAGGTGAACAAACTAGCCATCACAAAATGAGCAACGCCTTGAGCAGCTAGAGAACCCGTGTAAGGATAAGTAAGAAAAATCCGATACTCGGCGAAGAAGAGTTCAAGATATTCAAGGCAGAGATATAGCTACCCATGACGGTAAAACATGGACTGAGTGGGGGAGGAAAATACGGGAGCAGAACATAGGTAACCACCGGCTTGGAAGCGGCGGTTACAAAGGGAAATAGCCCATTTGGGACAAGGAGGACGCCGAGCTTGAACGTCTAGGAAAAGAAAACCCGTGGGAAAAATCACAGACTTGCAGCTGAGGAACTTTGTCTAGGCCCGCTACTACCTAGACCCGATTACCAAGGAATTCATTACCGACGATTCGAAGGTGAAGGAATTCGAGGAGGAGCTGGTAAGGAATTTACAACGGATCTCAAGTCTATTGTGTTCTTATTACATAATGAAGCCAAAAATGTAAATGGGTTCACCTTTCCTTGTCTTCAGGAGAGGGAATTGAACGCTACTACTGCAGCATCATCCTAGGGGTCGATGAAGCCATGGGACACAGTTTTTAATAGGGCGAAAAATGCTTACAATAAGAGGGAGAAGTGGTTGCTACCGTCGTCACCTGGCCGTGTGTCCAACTCTGGTACGAGCATGAAGTTTGGCGAGTACTACAAAGAGAAGCCAAGAAAAGAAGGGAGAGGAAGAACCAGTCGGCGGCTAAGGATAAAGCCGAGGTTGAAGAGATGAGAATGAAGGTGCAGTCACTAGAGAAAAACATGGACGAGAGAGCAGTGGACAAGATAGTGGAAGAGAAGCTCCGTGCGATCATGCCCTTGGGTTAATGGAGGGGCTAGCTGCTTGGAATGCGGCAAGTCGAGTGGGGACGATATAGGTGCCCAGCTTCACCGGCAGCAACTCGAGAATCAACATGTCGCCAGACTTGGTGACCCCGGTGGCCGACAATGAAGTGGCGCAGCCGTTCGATTTGGTCGCACCGATGCCCCCTCCTGCCAAAAATACCAAGGCGTAGCCAGCGGTGGTGGTTCTTCATAATGCACCCGAGCGGGAGAATGCTGATAGGCTGGCCGTCGGCACCGGCCATGTCTGGACACTAGTTGATCTCAACGCCATCACCAAGGTAAGTAATTAGTTATTCCACATCGTCTCCTTTATGCCTTTCATGACTGCCATCTCATGATGCCCAATATGTTTTGACTCAGGACACTGCTTGCTTACTCCTACATAACATTGTTGGCGGCAAGTTAAAGGATGTTGCCAAGGGCACTCTCATACAATCAGCGAGCCGCACTATGCACAACAATCCAATGGACGAAGCCATGATGAGATTTAGGTTGGCTCGGGCGTTGCCAGGGTGCGATGACATGGACCCCCTTTCAACCTCAGGGAGCCGACTAACACAACACCCTTGCAAGATGCTACAACTGGGTCTTGACATGCCTGAAGACCCAGATTCGTCCTATAGGGGGGGCGCACCATCAGCACCACCTCTATCGTCCGTCCTCGGAACATCACCACCACCACCAATCTTCACCAACAACAGTTGGGAGCATGTGTACCGCCCCAAGGAGAAGTCGTTGCACCGCAAACGCCATCCCCCTGCCACATGTCGCCACATGATGGCAACAACAACGATGATAATGAAGTTGTCGACATCGACAACTTTCTCGACACTGGCGCCGACAGAGGATTATACATGCCTTGTGTGGATGAAGAACCCTTCATCGCTGGCGGCAATCAATTTGGTCGTCCCAGTACATGCACACAGTGCCTGGTCTTCCATGGTTTTTCTCAAGCGACGCCTCTGGCTGCCAATTCATAGGTCAAACTGGGATTCATTTTCAGCCCTAGCACACTCCAAAAGGCAGCCGATGATCAGTTAGCATCCCCAGTGGAGGACCCTACTACGAAGAAGAAGCACATGAAGAGAAGTAAGAAGGCTTGGAGCTAGCCTTGTACGAAGAGGATTCGGGCTTAGGACGGCATCGTACCAGCCCACAATGATGGTTTGCCCCGAGTGCGTGTAGCTGGTGAACCAATACTGACTCCGGAGCTACGGAGCATCGCGTGTGGAGCCATGCTAACTTTGCATGATGGTATCAAGACACTAGAGGGACTCCTTGAAGACAAAGATCCAAATTACCCAGTTTGCATGGTCAAGGTGCCATAGGACATGGACTTCTTCCATGAAGTCCCCGCGGATCTGTTCTTCATAGCGCACAAGGATGTCTTCAAGATGTTTTTGTCGAAACTGCTGGACTATAACTTGGCCCACCTATATGCGCTCAATCTGGCGATGAAGATCAAGAGAGAGAAAACCCCGTACGTCGCGATAGTGGATCCCTACTACATGCATGACAACCAATTGGTGGAAGGATCAGAGACATGGACCATGGCGATGGGGTACCTCTAGAAGTTCATGGTGGACAGTAAGAGGAAGGACAAACTTCTTTTGCCTTTCTTTCCCGAGTAAGTACACACCCACTTTCCACCATAACTTATGCTTTCTTATAGATTTCTTCCTTTTCTCTTTTCTAACATTCCGTTTCAATTGTGTTGTGCAGAGACAAATACTGCACACTCATCATCATTTCTCCAAGGTTTTCGCTAGCCACGTATTTCGACTCGCGGAGTTTGACGAAGCAAGACTACACCAGAATAAGGGGTGTTCTGGATGAGGCTCTCGAGGGTGACACCAAAAGGGATGCCACTTCGCCAACAAGGGGGAATGTTTCAGGGATGGCAAACACGTGTTCAAGAACGTTCTCGAGTTCCCTTGTGTCAAGCAGCCAGCTGCTGGTAGCGTCAAGGAGGCCTTCTACGTTCTACATCACCTTAAAGGGTTTGTCCGGGATTGCTAGAACCTATCACTGTCATCTAGTCTCCGAGGATGGGACGAAAAGTTGGCGCAGACCGACAATGCTGATCTTAGAGTAGACTTCCATTGCATCTAGATTAATTTGTTGGAAATCATCATGGAATATGTCAACACAAGGGGGGCCCTAAAACTCACCAGAGGGTTGAATAAGAAAGAGATCGAAGAACGCCTCCATAAGCAGGTTGACATTAGGACGTGGATGGCGAAAGAGTGCTATCAACTATTCCTGAAGCCGAGTGATAAGAAGTCTTCATGATAGATGTGTGCCTAGAATTATCGAGTGTGTGTATAGATGGACGCATATAGTGTGTGTCATAAACTTTACTATCTTCATGAGTTTGTGTATCGATAGACATGTTGTGTGTCATAAACTTAACTTGCCTAGCTCGAATTGGTCGGTGTTGTTGAAATTAACTATTGTGGTAATTGTCGTTGAACTTACTTCTATGATTGTGCCCGATGCTATCTTTTAGGTTTATGGATCTTTTGCTTTAAATTTTGTGAAAATATATGCATGTGAACCCTTTAATTCTTTCCATTACATCATTTACTAATATGCCTTGTCTATAGAGATGCCGAAGTGGTACGTGGTGTACAATGGTTGGGTTCTAGGAGTCTACGATGAATGGGGGACTGTCAGAAATAAGAGAACAAGTTCAGCGGCAATAGCTAGAAAGGATATGCGACTAGAGAGTAGGCGGTAGCCAAGTGAGGAGCCACGTGTGGAAGAAGAACCGTATGAAGAGCTTGGTCGTGCTCGTGCTCCATCATCACAGTTGTATTCTATTTGATCCTAGTGTAGGCGGTGACCACTTCATCTGTAATGTGAGATGATGAACTTTGTACCAACACTTGTGTGATAATTTGGCACTTGTCACTATATATGTATCTTGATCCTAGTAGTAATAATTTGGCACTTGTCACCACTTCATCTGGAATATGACGCTCTTATTCATAATGGCACTTCGACTCTTGTCCCTTCTCCTCTGGGTGCGAATATTGTTAGTGGTAATGGATTTTTCGCCAGAAATTATATACTGATGGCTCTCTCGCTCGTCATATATTCCAATGGGTGTTTCGGTGTTTCACTCAACAACCGTGTTTTGATTTCAACGAAACTTTTAGTTTGGTTGTCAAACATACTACTATTGTATCATTCTCTCCATCTCTCTCTCTAAAAGATGGCCTATTCACCAACTTGATGTGAAAAATGCTTTCTTACATGGTCACCTCGATGAGACGGTCTATAGCTAGCGGTCATCCGGTTTTGTCGATGCTCGTTTTTCCCACCCATGTGTGTTGTCTCCAAAAATCTCTTTATGGCCTCAAATAAGCTCCCTGTGCCTAGTTTCAATGTTTATCTACCTACGCTTGTTCCATTGGTTTTATTGAATCCAAGTCCGATATTTCCTTTTTTATTCTTCATCATGCTTCCATGCTTGCATATGTTTTACTCTACATTGATGACATAATTCTCACGGCCTCCTCTTATATTCTTCTCCATAAAATAATCACTCAACTTCACACCGAATTCTCCATAAATATCTTGGCCATCTTCATCATTTTCTTGGCATCTCTATCTATCGCACGCCTACTACTCTCCGTTTATCTTAGAGTCAATATATTCTTGATGTATTTAATCATGCTGGTATGACTGATTGTAATTCGTCTTCCACACCTATTGACTCTAAGTCTAAACTTTCCGCTAATGTTGGATATCCTATCACTGATCCTACTTTCTATCATAGTCTTTCCAGTGCTCTCCAATATATTACTCTAACTCGTCCTGAAATATCTTATGTCGTCAATCAATTATTTCTTCATATGCATGATCCACGTGAATCTCATCTTCAACTCATCAAAAGAATCTTTCGATATCTCAAAGGCACCATTGATATTGGTTTTACTCTTTATTCCTCTTCTTCAGATAATCTTATTGCCTATTCGGATGCCGACTGGGCTGGATGCCCGGATACTCGCCGTTCTACATCCGGGTTTTTTATATTTTTGGCTGTCAACTTGGTTTCCCGATCTTCTCGTCACCAACCTACGGTTTCTCACAGCAATGTCGAGGTTGAGTATCGCATAGTAGCTACTATTGTGGCGGACACTTGCTGGATCCGCAACCTCTTGCTTGAGCTTCATCAACCACTCGAATTGTGATAATATTTCTGCAATCTATTGGGGACAGCATCGTCGCACCAAACATATTGGGTAGGATATATATTTTGTTCGAGAGAAGGTGGCTCTCGGCGCGTTAAGGGTTTTGGATGTTCCTTCGAGCCATCAGTTTGCAGACATCTTCATAAAGGGCTTGCTGGCACCTTTGTTCCTGGAGTTCAGGTTCAGTCTTCATATCGGCGACGGTTCGTCCCCATGTTCATACTACGGGGACGTGTTAGATAAGAACTCCACACGGTTACGGTTTCCTTGTATAGAACAAACCGAACCGATATAGTCTAGATTGCCTTGTACTACAAGTTGTAATCAACACGGGCTGAAGGCCTGTGCAACCGTTGCGGTGGTGCCAGGGATCCATGTATAAATATAGAACAATAGATTCGTCCGAGGTGTGCAATTGCAGCCCGGCGATTACAGCCTTACAAGTTACAACTCAGTTCATTTGGGTCGCGCTGTTGGGATACGTCTCCTATCCGGTAAAACACATTCGGGCAGGACTTGATCGTTTTGGTCGACCGGCCGGAGATGCTATAAGTTCCTACTCTCTTGCTTGTTCCTCGTGTTACCAGACTATATGTGCATTTTCTATGGGTAGGTAGGTGGTCGTTCTTTGGTAAAAAGTCAGAGTCGCTCAATAGAGAAGGAGTGATGAGTGCCGAGGCTGAGACAATTATTGTTTCGTGACGTGTTTGTTTAAGTTTTATGTGGATTCTCCCTTCCTCAAAAATAAAGTTTTATGTGGATTTCTCGTTGATTAGAGAATCTCCACTAACGTTTCCAGTGGATCACCTTTCGGCGTCTTTTTTGTTTGGATGGACGAATTTTGCCCCACTCGTGGGTCTTAGGATATCGATTTTGTCCGGATTTAGGCTTTTTTATCTGCCATTACAAGGCCGAACCCAGCGCGTTGGGAATCGTCAGGGAAAGCCAGATGTAGCAAATCTCGATGTGTGGCCAACGCACCAGTGAGGAAAGCGTTCTCTCTCGTCCCACACGCCCACCTTCTCTCTCTCCTGTCCCCACACGCGGCCTGGCCGACGGAGCTCAGTGCAGGCTTGGCCAGCTAAGCGGCGGTGCGCGGGCCTAGTCGGCCGACCTCGGTGCGAGCCTGGTCGGCTGAGCGGCGGCGCGCGGGCCTAGTCGGCGGAGCTCAGCACGGGCTTGGCCGGCTGAGCGGTGGTGTGGGCCTGGTTGGCGGAGCTTAGTGCGGGCTTGGTCGGTTGAGCGGCGGCGTGCAGGCCTGGCCGGCTGAGCGGTGTGTGGGCCTAGTCGGCAGAGCTCATTGCGGGCTTGGCCGGTTGAGCGGCGGCATGCGGGCCTGGCCGGTGGAGCTCGACGCGGGCTTGGCCGGCATGGATCGTCGCCAAGCTCACAATCATTTTTAAGCTAACCTATATGATTAAAATTATGTTTGTGTGAATTTGAACCGAATTGTGGTCAAATACCAATTTGCCAAAAACATAGTCTGTCTAGGAACGTCAACTAGAAACGCGAGTGGAAATTCGGCCATACTAGGCCCAAAGATGCATTCATCCGATGATTTTTAGCTCTAGAATTCGGCTCGTGACGCCAAACGAGTGGAGATGCTGGCTCTGTCAATTATCTTTTGATTGTAAAAATAAGATGGGCCATATTACCCCATTTAAAAAAAGATCTCATGTGCATTTAATAGGAGCTATCTTTCTTCTCGTGTGAAGCCCGGCCACCAAAACCGCCCATGGACGTCCTCCTGCTTGAGAAGGCCGTGCTTGGCCTCTTTGCTGCGGTGGTGCTGGCAATCGCCGTGGCGAAGTTCACCGGCAAGAGTTTCCGGCTTCCTCCAGGACCCTCCGGCGCCCCCATCGTGGGCAACTGGCTCCAGGTCGGCGATGACCTGAACCACCGCAAGCTTATGGCCATGGCCAAGCGTTTCGGCGAGGTGTTCCTCCTCCGTATGGGCGTCCGCAACCTGGTGGTGGTATCCAGCCCGGAGCTCGCAAAAGAGGTCCTCACCGGCGTCGAGTTCGGCTCCCGCAGCCGCAACCTCGTCCTGGACGTCTTCACCGGTAACGGGCAGGACATGGTGTTCGCGTCGTACGGCGACCACTGGCGCAAGATGCGCCGGATCATGACCGTGCCCTTCTTCACCAGCAAGGTGGTGGCGCAGAGCCGCGCTGGGTGGGAGGAGGAGGCGGCGCTGGTCGTGGCGGAGCTCAGGGCCGACCAGGCGGCGGCCACGGAGGGCGTGGTTCTCTGGCGCAGCCTGCAGCTCATGATGTACAACGACGTGTTCCGGGTCATGTTCGGCCGCCGCTTCGACTCCGCCGACGACCTGCTCTTCCGGGAGATCAACGCGCTCAACGTCGAGCGCAGCAGGCTCTCCCAGAGCTTCGACTTCAACTACGGCGACTTCATCCCGGTCCTCCGTCCCTTCCTCCGACGATACCTCCACCGCTGCGCCAAGCTCAACAACAGGAGGATGAGAATCTTCGAGGACCATTTCGTCCAACAGCGAATGTAAGTAGCTAGACGACCACTTACCAACCCATTGAACGCGGCGATTTTTGCATGCTAAATCAACGTGCATGTTTGTGCCGTCGTCGATTTATGCTGCCGATTTTCTAAAAGTATCGTTGTGATTCGAAAATTTATTTCCAATTTATTATACGCACTAAAACTAGTGTAACTCAAATGGTAGAATCAGATTTCTCACCAACAACCATTGCTTATCTACTCTACTTCAAAAATCAATCAAAATTAAACATGCATGCGTACGTGTTCCCTGTATTTCTGCAGGAAGGCGTTGGACCAGAGTGGTGGCGAGATCGTGTGCGCCATGGACCACGTTCTCATGGCCGAAAGGAAGGGGGAGATCAACCATGACAACGTCCTTTACATTGTTGAAAACATCAACATCGCAGGTAATATTCATTGCCTAAATATGCAGCTAGTTTTGAAAAGGATAATTCTATTTTTATAACCCCCTCCCTCTGCCTAGAAAAGGGTGTCACGGATTAATTTAGATTCGGATGTATCTAAACATGTTTTAGTGTATAGATACATGAATACGAATTTAGAAAAATATTTGACCTCCTTTTCCAGAGGGGGTAATAAAGATGCATACATGGTGTGCTCTAGAAATGTTTGAAAAGAAGGTTCCAACAGAGCAGTAGGCTTATTAATTGGTAAGCAAGTGCTCTAATCAAAGAATGGCGATCTTTTGAATTAGTGCTCCCCTCCGTTTTGGTTTACAAGTCTTGTGCGTACTTTTAGACTTTGTATTTTATAATGATATAGTTTAGACTTTAGACTTTATAATGATAGCAATTGAGCAACTTGATATGAGGTATATATCACAAAAAATATATCATCGGAAACTTTAGACTTTGTATTTTCTAATGATATAGTATTTGCATTATACAATTCAAATTATATAGGTCAAATTGATAACCTAGATATTCGTACATATGACTTGCAAACAGAAACGAAGGGAGTACTAGAAAAAACTACATAACCTTGTACTACAACCATGAGCTTACTGTGATGCAGGCATCGAGGGAACGTTGTGGTCAATTGAGTGGGGTATTGTTGAGCTGGTGAACCACCCGGAAGTCCAGTCGAAGCTCCGCCACGAGATGGCTGCCGTGCTGGGTCCCAACAGACCCTTGACGGTGCCTGACCTAGAGCACCTCCCCTACCTGCAATCGGTCGTGAAGGAGACTCTACGTCTCCGCATGGCCATAACCATGCTGGTGCCGCACATGAACCTCCAAGACGCCAAGCTCGGCGGCTTCGACATCCCAGCCCAGTCCAAGATCCTCGTCAACGCCTGGTTTCTCGCCAACGACCCCAAACGATGGGTGCGTGCCGACGAGTTCAGACCGGAACGGTTCCTCGAGGAGGAGAAACATGTAGAGGCCAACGGCAACGACTTGCGGTTCGTGCCCTTTGGTGTCGGCCGCCGAAGCTGCCCGGGGATCGTCCTTGCGCTGCCCATCATGGCCATTACGTTGGGATGCTTGGTGCAGAACTTCCAGTTGTTGCCGCCGCCAGGGAAGGACAAGATCGACACCACCGCGAAGCTCGGGCAGTTCAGCAGCCAGATCCTCAACCATGCCACCATTGTTTGCAAACCGCTGTAGGCGTAGAATTTTTTATTTTACGAGACAGGGGCATGTGATGTAAGCTTTTTTTTCTTGTTTTGCTCCATGTACTAAGTTACACTTTTCATGGTGTTGGGCTATCAACTCTCTTCATGTTGTCGATTTATTTAAAATGTTGGTAAATGTCATATTTTATGTCCACGGTGCCCATTATGTAAATGTTGACCAATATGCTTCAACTTGGAGACAATACATTCCTTCAACCCTTAATAGATCGATCGCTCGTGACCAACATTTCAATGATGTGAGTTTTTTTTACAGACTAATGTGAGCAATGCTTTCCTGCGTGGTTTCCTTCAAGAATGTGTCTTGATGTTTTATCATTAGGGAGTCATCTTCTGAATGTTGTGTCCACGACATGAAGATGAGACCCTAGGATCCGTCCTGCGAGCTCGGGTAATCGCACACGAATGCGCACTGCCTATATCTTATCCGTATCTACGATATGATGAAAAATCCCGACAAACGTGTTAGGTACCCATAATATAAAACTAGAATTCAGTATTCGATAAGACCTCCGTAGCAAATACCGAGTTCGTTACGGGGACTCGAATTTGATGTTGGTTCACGCTGTTTTTTTCCAAAAGAAATTAACTGATTCTCGATCCGTCGGATGCATCAGGCCTATTATACAAATCCCTACGACAATGAATATATGAAACATTAAGTTATTTACTCGCAGGAATCTTTGACTTACGTTTGAAATTGTATTTGAGGCTCAACCCGAATTTATGATTAGAACGGAGTCTCGGGGGCTACTGACATGGGCATGACCTGTCGGCTCCCCGCTGTCGATTACCCTAGGCATACAAAGGCCTAGGGCCCACGAAGCCCATGAAGAATAAGAGAAGTCTTGGAAGCATCCGACGGATAAAAGTGTGCCTTGGCAATTAAGAAAGAAATAGAAACCGACATAATATTAGTATTGTAATTGTAACTTGTAGCCTATCCGTGTATGGCTTTGGGACCCAGCCTATTATATAAAGGCTGGCAGGAGCGAACGGAGAGGTACCGAAGCTTTGAGCAATCTGTAATCACACTTTCCACCATAATCAGACGATTTTGACTCCCTTGTTTGTTTGATCAGCCGACGAAATCCCCAGCGTTCTCTTTTCCATAAAACCCTTAGTCCATAACTATGGGAATCGTCGAGGTTACCCCTTGTCACTTGGGTACCCACTCGACATGCATGGGGGATTTTGAAACTCAATCCAATCTAGAGATGCCATTGCCATCATAGCCGTGATAACCGTTGCCGCTTGGACCGTCTCCGTTGTCGAACATGCCGGTGGAGACGAATGATACCTCGCCCCTAGTTGTTGTCTCCAGGAACTGCCCCAGAACCGCGGGAGGTGTGATCCGCCGCCTTGGTAGAGGGCCACGCCAGCTTCCCATCCTTGGGCCACGGGAGAGCCAAATTTCGGTGGGCAAGGACGACGAGCTACGACATGGCCCTCTGATACCAACAATTACCGTGCTCGCTCATCGTAGCTGCAGACAGCGACACATGGCTCACCAGATGATGCTTCTTCCACCGCCATTTCGCCTGTCCCGACAAGAGGAATCTACCGAGATGGAGTGTGGACGCTGGTTAATGCTGGCTCCGCCAGCGTGGGGAGCTGCCGCCTTGGGTTCGCGGTTTGCGTGCTTCTCTGATGGGAAGAATACTGATGACAGTGATGATCTGGCGGAGGACCATGTGGCGGTCCAGCTGGCCATGGCGGTGGTTCGGTCGGATGAGACACCTGATTGGACGCCGGTGGTGAGGCGAGGTAGATAGCCTGATGCAGAGCTCCTTAAGGAATTCTGGACTGACATCGGTTTTGGGTCACCCTCATCACGTTTCTGGGAGAAGGCTTCAGCGGCACACGAGGCATGCATCGGCCCGCTCCACCTCCCGCAGCTCGCAGAGCGGCGACCAACGAGTAGGAGGAGGCGCAAAGGACAAGGAGGCGCACATGACCAACGAGAAGGAGGAGGCGCGTATGCGGGGCAGCGCGATCTGTAGTGGTGTACTTGTGACCAATACACGCTTTCCTTTTGTTTCATTCTTAAGCAGGAAGCAGTGATGTTGTGTCTTTAATCTGGAAGAGGTAGACATTGTTGGAGGCAAAATCGATCCCCCCGCGCGCGTACACCTTAGACATAGGTGCCAGAACACGACGTACGTGATAGCACGAACGGAATGTTGCCGCACGTAAAAAAAAACACTCGCAGAGAATAAATAAAAAGTAAAACCGCAGATCGCTAATTCGAAGGAATTCAGCGGGTGCGCGTTGGAATGGGAATTGAATTTGTTGGGAAGAGAAATTGAAGAGGAATATCGGTTAAGACAAATAGATCTAGATCAAAATCAAATAATCGCCCTGCCGCCGAAACCTGATTATTCAGGTGATAATGAAGAAGAACTGTAAAGCACCAACTTTAGTTTATAGTACTAGTACACACGATCGAGTTCATCTTCATCTCACACGTGGAAATCTAGCAACACCACACATACATAAATATTATATTTCTTCCATGTACCGATGAGTGCATTTCTTTCTTTCCGGTCTAGTAAGATGATACTAATAAGGTTGGTGCTAGGTGGACACGCTCCTCCAGCTGCCTGTTCTGCCCCATAGCAGCAGCACATGCACCTACGAAGGCCGCGTTGATGTAAGTGGCGGGCTCGGAGTGCGAGGAATCCTCCCTGCTGTCGCTGAACTGGTCATTCCCATCGGGTCCTCCGACGATGGCGCCGACATGGACGTTCGGGTTGGGGTCGCTCGTCGGCAACCACGAAGAGAACCCTTCTTTGCAGGGGACCGTCCTGCCGAGGACCTTGATGGAAGGGATGGAGGAGCCGCGGTGGTGGATGCGCCTCGGGAACACGTCGCCAAACCCCACCATGTAGGACATGCCCTTGGGGTTCTTCCCCAGGATGTAATCCACCTGGAAAAACCCCAACCCCCCGATGATGATGCCGACCAGTGTGCAACGATCGGGCAAATAATTGGTTGGAAAACTGAAGCCTACCTGTGACGCGGCGAATGAAGCGATCTGATCCGAAGAGAAGCTTGCGGCGCTGCAGCGGACTCGGTCGGCCGAGGACTTGAGGGTCTTGGAGTAGATGGACAGCACGAGAGCCGCGGTGGTGGTGTACTGCATATTCACTGAATCCCTCGTGAAGAGAAGCCCTCCTGCCAGTCAGAAATTAACAGGGTGAAAACATGTCTCTGCACAGAACGGAATTCAGATGAGAGAGCTCCGTAAGTACGTACCAGGAGTTGTGTGTATCTGCACATTGCCGCTGTTAGGCAGCAAGGCACAGACGAAGGAGTCCAGGTTGGCCTTGTACCTTGCTAGCTCTGTCTTTCCACCCAAATACTCCTGAAACCAAGATGATGCTACAAAGTTAACAACTCAACAAAAAAGATACTACCAAGTTAAATAGAACTTTGTATGAAGGCGACATGAGTGTGCGACCTGTGTGGCGAGCATCTGAGCTCCAGCCAGCTTGTTGTCCCAGCTGAACTCATTCACAGGGTTGCTCGAGTCCTGGTTGTCGCTCAGGAAGTCGAGGTACTTGGCGTCCTTGGTCGCCCGGTACAGCCATGCCGACGCCCACAGTAGCTCATCCTGTGCTACTAGATTATTAGGTTTTGTTTGTTTTGTTTTGTTTTGACAACCGATTACTCCATATATAAACCTATTCCAAGCCTTGAGAGGTTTTCACCTTGAAGCCGGAGTAGGAGCAGTAAAAGGGGCAGGACGACTGGAAGGAGACCCTGTAATTGTTGGCGAACTCGAAGAGCTGGCCGTCGATCGGGTGAAAATTAAAGAGTTATTACAGTATGGTTTTTTTACTTCACGGAACATCGCACCGTGTGGTTTGATGTTTCACCGATTCAGAGGTTGTGGATGTAGCATGGGACGTACCGATCTGGAAGCTGTGAGGAGCCGCGAGGCGAAGGTCTTGTCGCTGTCATCCTTGAAGACCAGGTAGGCTGCTGCGAGCGCTGCCGCCGCCTCGCCAGCGGCCTCCGACCCGGGGGAGTTCGCGGTGATCTTGTACAGAGTCCTCGGCGTGTCCATGTCCTCCGGCCGCTCCCAGCACTGGTGGTCGGCGTTCCCGTCCCCAACCTTGAACACAACAATAAAAACAACATTGTTACGTACGCTCTTGTTTATTTTCCGGTAATTACATTAGCACTCTACTGCTGTCCACGTACCTGGGTATAGAGAGTAGTGGGAGATGTGTGTGCACGGAGCAGGAAATCGGCGCCCCAATGGATCGCGGTCCGGAGGTTGCCCAGCTGCCCTGCTGCCGCGACATCGCCGCGGTACTCGATGGCGCTCCAGCTTAGGAGGGTGACAGTGAATGCCATCGGGAACCCGAATTTGACATTGTCGCCGGCGTCGTAGTAGCCACCGGTCAAGTTAACCTGTGGTCCATCACCAAGAACACATCATCATGCATGCACGTGCCGATGGTATCGCCCAAAATCATTACATTACTTGGAAAAAACTTGTTTATGTGGCTTTAATGAAATATATTTCTATACTTTTTTTTTGGCGTAATATGTCATTTAGGAAGTGTCATGGAGATGAGGATGGTTGGATGCTGAATAAATACTCCGTGGGTTCCAAATTAGTTAACGTAACTTCGTCTAGATATGCATGTATCTAGACGCGTCTAACTATTCGGATACATGTGTATCTAAAAAAAACAATGTCAATTAATTTGGAACGGTGGTTATTAAAATGCGAGCGAATTTTTCAAATTTTTAGACACCATTTAAATATACAAAAAATACATATCTCATCTCTATTATATAACTCACTCGTCTCCTCTACTTCATCCTGCACTGCTGGCTCCATTTTCGTGTCTCCCCTCATCCATGTCACCCTTGATCCTCCTTGGCCGCCGATCATTTGTAGTGAGATGCGCCTACGTACCTAACCTATTGAGATGCTATTTTCTCCACTCCACCGGCTTTACTTTACCACTCTGCCCCACCCTAGCTAGCCAACAACTGCCACTGTCATTCCGTCCCACTTGTTCCACACATTCTACCGATATTGCTCAAATTAAGCCTGGGTTCCGTTGAAAACAAACTTAGGTGGCAAAAGGCGATGAGAATGACGTAAAAGTCATGTTTTATTTCTAACTACACAAAAGAAATAAGGTAGAAGGATAAAGCACGTAAAAATTCAAGTTTTAAGCCACAATCGTTAGAACTTACAGAAAGGCAAATTCAGCAATAAATAGAAGCAAACAATGAAGACTAGAATTAATTACTGAATTTGTTTTGGTCGTACGCACTAAAGTAATATCAGTTGAAACTTGAAATTATGAATGTTTCTAGAGCATCACTCTGTTAATATAATGATGTAAGTTTGTAGTACTCTATTTTAAAAGCTTTTAAATATTGTTTCCACCTGATACTTTCAAGGAAAAGAACCAAAACCTAGCCTGGCATCTAATGTGGGAGGTGTACCAGGAGGAAAACGATGACCTTGACGGGAAGGAGAAGGCGGGAAGAAGAATAAGACTCCAAGTGGAAAAAGATGGAGGATGTTTTTCCTTTGCCGTCCGCTTTTGAATGTGATGAAGTTTCTTTCTAGGGTAGTTATGCTCGTATATTTATGCATTATTCAAAATGTTTCCGTAGTGTTATGTGATTATGAGAGACGATACATTTTCTTGTCGGCCGTCGGTAAGTGCAGAGTTCCCACGCCATCTGGCTCTCTGATTCGCCGGTAGTCGCCCCGACCGCTGCCCCTCAAAGAATAGGATGGCCTTGGCCAGCGCATCGCCGTAGTCCGGCGAGCCTAGACAAAGAACATCGGCTGCCTGATCGCCTCCAGCTCCAATCCCTGCGGAAAAGCGGAACAATAGCACCATTGTTACCACCCATACCTTCACCGCCATTGTAGCCACCTATCTTTGTCTTGTACTACGGCTCAATCAGCTTCTAGCTATGGACGTGTATACTCCTGTGCATACATGCTCCTGTGTGTGTTTGCTTCTTGTGATGAATCGCCCCAAACCATGTATTTATAGTGTGGTGAGAACCGATATACCATCAGGATGCTTGTACATGTGGTGTGTTGGAGCAAAGCAATGCAAAGAGTGTAGCACTTGTCCACCATTAATTTGCCCTAGAAATGTTGACCCCCCAATAGTCTGGCACATGCACATGCATCTATCAGTAATTAATATTTTCAAATGGAGTTAGGCCAAATGCATAAACATACAAAGAAATAAAATACTTCCTCCGTCTCAAAATAAGTGACTTGAGTTTGTCTAGATTCGCATATACCTATATACTAAAACGTGTTTAGATACGTCCGAATCTAGACAAACCCATGTCACTTATGACGGAGGGAGTACATGAATTTGCTCCTTACGTCACACCAATGCGTTGATATTTCAAAATACTGGCGAGATAGAAGATGTTCGGTTACTCCTAATGCATCATCCATTAGCGTGCTCTCCTATGACATGTAGATTTTACTTAGAGACAACCATCCTAATGTGTTGATATTTATTTATTACATTAGACCCTACTCATGGGTGATAGCATAAAAATTTAACATCTGTGCATATAATGGCATGTAGAGACCGTATCTAAGATTAGAGACGGCTTCATCACCTCTCCCCATTAATTATGTGCCACATAGACAAAAAATCCTTATATGACGATTATGAGACGACGCCATGGTGAAGCTTTGAAGCGGCCTTTTCTCACTATGAATCGTTTGGTATTTCTGGAAGCATATATCTACATTATGTAAGATGTATTATGTCACTTTCTATGCATGTGTTGCTGATGCATCTTAACTTGTGGCACCGAGTTCATGCAAAGCTTGCTTGCCACTCCACCTCCCTTTCTCGGCTACTTGAAGATCATCAGTTTCATGGACGAAACGGATATGCATGTAGTTTCTTTGGTCTGTGGCGTCGTTTTGTAATGATTGCTGATAACTAACTAATGACAGCATAGCGTAGCCTTATGAGCCACCAAAAGAAAAGAGATGAAAAGAAAAGAAAAGAAAACGAGATAATAATAATACCCTCAAGGGCAGTGCAAATTTCCTAGCCAGAATAAACTTACGATAATCTAATCAGAATTAAGTTATGGGGGTATTAATGGATGAAATTGCACAACTATATGATTGTGGATGTCAGATGTAGTAAGTTTCTTCATCTTGCAACGCAGCGCCATTGTTGCCTCATCTTCCCTATTCATGCCAGCTAGATGCATCAGTCATAACTTAGCATCACATGCATGCATGCAGTGATGGAGATCATGAAACAGAGTGAAGGCTTATCAACTCAAGTATCCAGTCTATGGAGACATGGATAAGTGGAGGTGAAAGATAACCTGCCCAGCGTACCGAAAACTGAACCACAATAATTGATCATCATGGGGAAAAGCAGATCTGGAGTCCATTCCACTTTGGAGGCATGGTTTGCTTGCAATTACAAGCAGCATATAGTATATGAAGTTGCGTAGTAGGATAAGCAAGAGAAATGCCAGATGCATGTGCCAGGATTTTGTTTCTGCACTGCAGCCAAGCAGTACAAGTTCTAGAGCCTTGATTTCCTAGGCTCGCAGCTATGAGCAAAAGTCAAGATTATATTCTACTACTGTTCAAGGGTCAAGTTTCATTCAGGTTTCTAGAAAAGAAAAAATAATTTAAAAATAATTCACTAATTAGTCTGGGAAACATGTACCTTATTTAATGGACAGTCCCACTCCGAACCTTTTGGTTCAAGTTTTGACTAAAATTGGAAATTTTCTACAAATATTTGAAGAAATTACTCAAAAACAAAACATAACGTACTCACTAATCTTGGGAAATTTCCAAAAAACTGGAATTCCTTGTTTTCAATTTTAACTGAAATAAATTCAAACATAATTCAGTGATATTTGAGCCGAGTGAGCATTAGCTTGTTGCTCTGTCAGTCTATGCGGCCAGCATACGGGAACAAACAGCGACACTGAGGGGGAAATGTCGGGGCCCTTGGCATAGCTCGCACGGTGCCCACAGCTGGAAAAAGACCATCGGCATAGCGCAACCGTCGGCATAGATGAGCAACACCGAGGGGGGCTGTCGGTGTCGAATGATCTTCGGCATAGATCGAGCAACGCCGAGGGCTACCGTCGGCACGGGCTGGCCTAGGCACAACATGCGTCACATCGTGCGCTGGAAACCACCGATGGACGGACAGTTGACGGCGCAGGGCAATGCCAAGGGGGTTGTTGTTGACGTAGCTTTGCATACAACAAGTTAACGGCGCATAACAAAGCCGAGGGGGTTGACGTCTGTGTCGGACCTGTCACAAGCACGAACCTGAGCATAGTCAGACACAGATGTCTGCATTGCTCCTTTTTCTATTTTATAACCCCCTTTGATTTTTTTTATATATATAAGATTTAAATATGTTTGCATTTGATTTTTTTGGTTGCATAATAATTTTAGTTTCTAATATTATATCACATATATAGAACGAGCTAAAAATATAGTTCTTCCCGGCACCCTGCCGGAGAGGGAAATTCACCCTGGAGGCATTCTTCATCATCATACAAGTCTCCGGTGTGATGCGTGACTAGTTTATCTCTGGACTACGGGTCCATGTAGTAGCTAGATGGCTGGTTCTCCTCATTTGTGCTTTCATATTTAGATCTTGTGGGCTCCGTTCATGATCAAGATCATCTATTTATAATTCTGCATGTTGTGTTTGCGGGGATTCGATGGATATTGAGATGTTATTTCAGATCTTTGTTATTTGTGATCTTGCATGCTTTCTGTTGTTAGTAGCTATCTTGGCCAAGTAGATGCTAGCAACTCCAAGAGTTGGTATTTATGTTCGATAGTGGGTTCATGCTTCTATTAATCTAGGGAAGTGACAGAAATCTCTAAGGTACTAGATGTGCTGTTACTACTAGGGAGAAAACAACAATCATTTGTTCATAGAACAATCGTATTCTTTACATTACACGCAATTCATAATGCAATTATCCGTTGCTTGTAACTTAATACTGGAGGGGGTTCGGATGATAACCTGAAGGTGGATTATTAGTCATAGATGCAGTTGGATGGCGGTCTACGTATAATGTTGTAATGCCCAATCGAATCTCAAAGGAGTCAAGATGATTAGTATATGCTTGTATGCTTTCTCGATGTTTGTAAATTGCCCCGCTGTAATTTGTTCACCCAGCATGTTATCTATCTTAAGGAGAGCAACATCTAGTGAACTATGGACGGTCCTTTCTTTTACAATCAATCTACAAACTGTTTACTGCTTTGTGTTTACTTTCTGCAAACTATTACTTTCTTCCATTCGATACGTTTTATCCTTTGTTTTCAGCAAAACCGGTGAGACTGATAACCTCATCGCAAGTTGGGGACAGAGTTCTGTGGTTGTGTTGTGCAGGTCTCCATGTTGCTGCTGGCACCGGTAGTGCGTCCTGCCAACGTTCAGCTAGCTACACCTTTGGGGTGTTTCCTTGCTCCTACTGGATTGATAACTTTGGTTTCGTACTGAGGGAAAACTTGTTGATGTGCTCATCATACCTTCCTCTTGGGGTTTCCCAACGAGCTCGATATATTTTGGGCCATCAATCATCAAGCCCAATGAAGACGAAAAAACCTATCAGATAAACTTAATAGGGATCAGAGGGTCGCATATGATGAAATTATGTCTGCTATTGATGGTGATGAGGGTGTTGTGTTCTTTGTGGATGGACCTCGGGGCACCGGCAAGACTTTTTACCACGTGACCGTTAGTTTTACCACGCGCCCCTGCTGTCCCCATTAGCTTCGGCCCTCCTCCCATCATTGGCAAGCTCCGGTGTGCGGCCCCTAACCCGCCCTCCTCTGCTTGTCGACCTGTTGCCCCTTTTACCGAGTCGTGTGCTGCCCTCTGGACCCAAGTCAAGCACAAATCCGCTGCACCCCTTTGTCGCTGTCGCGAGAAATACTTCGCATAGGGTTCATCTCTACCGTCATACGCTTCCCTATGGCATCCCTCGTGTCCTGCATGCAATCTTCCGCGTCGATCTGGTTGAGGACGGGCGATGGTAGCCCTCCGTTGTGTTTAGCCTAGACTAGGTCATCGCCTCCCTACCTCCGTCAGACTCTGGCTATGGCGCAACCATGCTCTATCTACCAATGGATCTCTACGCGATGGGGGGAGTTAGGCTAGCGACAGGGACATGGAGAGGTCACGTGCATGTCGTGGGGATGAAGAAGGAAAAGGGAGGGCAAATGAGAGATAAATAAAAGAGAGGGAACATGTGGGTCATACGTGCAGATTTATCTTAGTGCTAATTTTTGGTAACCAGATATGGGTAGGTTGTTTCTCCAAGATATGGGTAGGTTATAAAAGCAAAATTTATTTGCTTACCCATACCCTCTCTCCCTCACACAAACTCATTTTGCTTACCGAACATAGGTAAGACTCAAAAATAAAGTAATTTCATATTATTCTTATTTACATTAGTAAGTATTTAATTATTACTTTCATTTAGGAATTTCCTATGATTAACAATGTCTCTTCAATTTGATTTTATTATGATTTAATTCATTAAAAGGGATTTTCCAGAAAAAAAAGCTAATTGGGCCAACAGGCCGGCCCAATCTGGCTTATCTCGGGGTGAACTCCCACCCGACCCACTCCCTTCTCACTCTTCTCTCTCACGAGCATGCACACGGCCATGGCCGCCTCCCGCTGCCTCGGCCATGGGAGATCCTCTTCCACCCCTCGGGCGGCTGGCTCAACGGTGATCGCAATCACGAAGGCGAGTATTTCAGTTCGAGTCACAATCAAAATTCAATTTGGGGAGAGGAGTTGAAGAGGAATCGGTGGCTGAAGAGGAACCGTCGGTCGTCGTTATAAGACTTGGGAGGCAACCAGGCAGATCTGGATCAAAATCAAATTTGTCACAGAGATCGTCGAAAGATGGCCGCCGATCGTCGGGAGGCAGCTTCTTACATCTTCTCTTCCAAGCCTCCGTCTTGTTGGCCTTGGTGCTCCATGCTTCCTCCCATGTCTCCGTACTTGTCGGTGTGATCCTATCATGATAATGGGACGGAGTATGAAGTAGTATACCATTCAAAAGGGTAGGAAGTGGGCTCGCATAGAGGAACGGGTTCACCTTTGGAGTCCATGATGACTTGGCATAAGTTGGAGACCTTGATGTGGTCACGACCGTAGGTCGGGCTACATCAGCTAGTGTGCAACACCACAGCACCATGGGCTCACTCGCCAACTTCCCACAACAATCAGGATGCGTAGTGGTAGCGACGACGACTCGGTCTCCGGAGGGAATAGGCATGCGCCTGCGAGCTCCCCTGGACGACGGCCTCTACCTCTATTTCACCGCTCCACTTCTTCTTGTCCTCCCTCTGGCGGCACCCCACAACCGCAGGTTCGGGAGGTCGCCGCCATAGGGTGTCTCCATCTTTAGCGCGGCGGCGGAGACCCAGTTTGTAGAGGGACTCGGTTGTGCCTTCGAGGTCGCCTTGCCGACGGCCTCCGCCTCGGTTTCCCCACCGCGCTTCTTCCTGGACTCCCATTGGAAGTGCCCCACGACCATGGTCGCAGTTTCGGGAGGTCGCCACCACAGAGTGTCTCCGTCTTCGGCGCTAGAGGATGGCGTCCCTGGGCCGACAAAGACGACGGCAGCTCGAGTGGGCGGAGTCCTGACTGTTGGAGATATGCCCAAGAGGCAATAATAAAGTGGTTATTATTATATCTTTATGTTTATGATAAATGTTTACATCCCATGCTATAATTGTATTATTAGGAAACACTAATACATGTGTGTTTTGTAAACATAAAAGGGTCCCTAGTAAGCCTCTTGTTGAACTAGCTTGTTGATTAATTGATGATCATGGTTTCCTGATCATGGACATTGGATGTGATTAATAACAAGGTTATATCATTAGGAGAATGATGTAATGGACACACACCCATAGTAAGCGTAGCATAAGATCAAGTCATTGAAGTTCGTATTGCTGTAAGCTTTTAAATGCATAGTAACATAATCCTTCGACCATGAGGTTGTGTTAATCACCATCACCGGATGGGTACTTTGATGACATCAAACACCGCTTCGTAACTGGGTGGTCATAAAGGTGTCATTGGGTATTCTGAAAGTATGTGTTGAAGCGCATGGACCAAGATTGGGATTTGTCCATCCATATGACGGATAGATATGCTCTGGGCCCTCTCGGTGGAATGTCATCTAGTTAGCTTGCAAGCATGTGACTGGGTCACAAGGGATGACATATCACGGAACGAGTAAAGAGTACTTATCAGTAACGAGGTAGAACTAGGTATGGAGATACCGACGATCAAACCTCGGATAAGTATAGTATCACGTGACAAAGGGAATTGGTTTCGTATGTAAATGGCTCAATCGATCACGAAGTCATCGTTGAGTATGTGAGAGTCATTATGGATCTCCAGGTCCCGCTGATGGTTATTGATAGGAGATGTGTCTCTGTCATGTCTACATATTCACGAACCGTAGGGTGACACACTTAAGGTTCGAAGTTGTTTTAAGTAGATATGGAATGTGCGTTGGAGACCGAATGTTGTTCGGAGTCTCGGAATGGATCCAGGACATCACGAAGAGATCCGGAATGGTCCGGAGAATAAGATTCATATATAGGGGATCATTTTCTGAGTTAGGAAATGTTTCGGAGTGTTTGTATGAGGATTCTAGAAGGTTTCGGAATGTTCCGGAAGGTTCTAGAAGATTTCTTGGAGTTTGCTTGAAAACCAAGGAAGGGATCAAGGAGTCCTGGTGGGTCAAGACTAGGAGTCGTGGGGGAGGAGGACTCCTCCCCCCACTCCCCAACCCGCCGGCCATAGAGGAAGGGGAGTCCTACAAGGACTCCCCCTCCCCAAGGCGCCTTCCCCCCTTAAATAGAAGGGCAGGGGCGCCCCTCTTGCTCTGCTCTCATAACTCCCAATCTCTGCCGCCTCTCTCCTCCACCTTTCTTCTGCACAGGCATAGGCGAAGCCCTGCAGAATTCTCTACTCCACCACCACCACCACGTCGTCGTGCTGCTGGGATTCTGTGGAGAAGATCTACTACCTCCGCTGCTCGCTGGAACGGGGAGAGGAAGGTCTGCTTCGACTCCGCACGTGTGACCGACTGCGGAAGCGCTGCCGAATCGCGGCGCCGGAAGGATCGTCCACTTGACCGACTGCGGAAGCGCTGCCGGAACGCGACGCCGGAAGGATCGTCCACACGATCTTGAGATCGGCAAGTGATCGACTACATCAACCACGAGATCTAATCTTGTTAACGCTTTCGGATCTACGAGGGTTAGTTCCTATCTATCTCGTTGCTCATGTCTAATAGATTAGATCTTGGCTTTTATCTAGATTAGATATGGGTTTTGTTCGTTCTTGCGGTAGAAATTTTTTGTTTTCCATGCTACAAACCCATCAGTGGTATCAGAGCCGTATCTATGCGTAGATCTGTTGCACAAGTAGAACACAATGTTTTTGTGGGCGTTGATGCTTTTGTTGTCGGTGTCTTAGCGTGTACTTTGCATCTTGCGGCATGATGGGATGAAGCGGCTCGGGCTAACATTACATGTCATCGCACATGAGACTTGCTCCACGCTTGACGTGCAACTTGCTTTGCACAAGTGGCTTTGCGGGTGTCTGTCTCTCCCACCATAGTTAAGATTCAATTTACAATGAGCATCTGACAACACTTGTATCAACGTTGTGGTTCTTGTTCGTAGGTAAGATCGGTCTTATGCGAAAGCCCTAAACCACGTAAAACTTGCAAAGAAAATTAGAGGCGTCTAACTTGTTTTTGCAGGGGTTTTATGATGTGATATGACCATCATGTGATTGTGATTATATTTGATATATGCGATGATCCTTATTGTAATATGGCAACCGGCAGGAACCTAATGGTTGTCTTTAAATTTTGTTTAAGACCTGCGTGTCTATTCATCATGTAATAGCTTTATTCCAAGTAGTTGTAATAGTTACTGTTGGTGATGGACAACCATGAAGCGGCGCCACGGACCTTGACGCAATGCTGGTGATGATGGAGATCATGTCCGTGCTTTGGAGATGGAGATCAAAGGCGCAAGAAGAAAGGGCCATATCATATCACACTAATTATGAATTGCATGTGATGTTAATCCTTTATGCATCTTGTATTGCTTAGATCGCGACGGTAGCATTATAAGATGATCCCTCTCACTAAATATCAAGTAATAAAGTGTTCGTCCTTAGTTGGCACCATTGCTAAGACTCGTCGTTTCGAAGCATCTCGTGATGATCGGGTGTGATAGACTCTACGTGTGCATACAACGGGTGCAAGCCAGATTTGCACATGCGGAAACTAGGTTAACCTTGACGAGCCTAGCATGTACAGACATGGTCTCGGAACACGGAATACCGAAAGGTAAAGCATGAGTCATATGGATGATATGATGAACATGTTGATTGTTCGCCTTTAAAGCTACATCATCTCACGTGATGATCAGACTTGGTGTAGTGGATTTGGTTCGTGTAATCACTAAAACAACTCGAGGGATGTTGTTTTGAGTGGGAGTTCATTTATAATTTGGATTAGTCGAACTCAATTTATCATAAACACAATCAAAGTGAATTTGCATAGTTTGTTGTAGTCATTGGCATCCGTTCACCACTTTTACGCTTAGTTATAGTTGAGATAGTGGAACTATAGAAATTCTGGATATTTACTTTACGAACTGGTATCGTATTGTTTTGAATGTCAATTTAAAGTTTATAAGTCCTATTGCAAACTTTCAGCAAACTCCGTTTACTCTGTGAAGTTTAATAAATAGTATTAAATCAAGAGTAACAATTCCAGTGTTAGTATCTAATGTATCATGTTTGCCTCCATGATTCTTGATACTCAAAAGATTGTTTTTAATATCAAGTTTATCTAAGAGCTGAAAGCAATGTTTCAGAAACCATCATATGTGAAGGGTATTGCGATATCTAAAACAATGTGTTGGTTACAACATGATAGAGTATACGTCCTCATATTTGATGAGAATTTGTGAAGGTTGGAGACGCTAGTCGTCCTAATCCTCCAAAAGGTTTTGAAAAAGAAACATTATACTCGCAATTCACCTTTATAAGCTATAGCAGCTTGATCATGAAAGATGTCATGATAAGGATGAATAGAAGATGTAAGTAAAATGTTTACTACACTAATAGATTACTAAAGAATGGATTTTTGAAGGAATGCCAAACATTTGATGATGGTGATCCACTTCAAAGTGCAAGTCCAAAGGTATTAGTATTTGACTATATACGCTTTGTACTATGTGTCATGTGAATGACACCACTATTGATGTTGATAGATTCTTTTAAAAGAAAAAGGAATTGCTGAAAGAGAATCTATAAAATATTTGGCAGAAATTGTAAGGTTGGAGATGTCCAACTTGGGTATATAGAAGACATACATGGTATGGTTGTATTCCTTGCTTGTTAAACAATGTGGCTCTTAGGTATTGGATACCGAATTGGTTGGTATGAAGTGTCATACAGGACAACACAATTCATGAACTACAATGGCCTAAGTAACTAGCAAGAGAATGAGTGATGATGTTCATCGAAAACAAATAAAGTGTTATTGTGTTTTTCGTTGACATCAAACCTAGCCTTCAAGATTTGTTTTAATAATTGTTATTTTGTCCCGGTATTACGAGAACAATGGTTGTTCAAATAATTACCGTATTCCATAAAGGATGGATGAACTTTTACAAGTCTGGTGGGAGAAATCACATCCATAAACACTATTGCTAAAATGTCGCAAGACAAATTATTGAAAGATCACTTATGAAGTGACATCGCTGTTTAAATTATATTTGAAAGAAAACATGAAGAAACTCCATGTTGATGGAATTTTGGAGTCTTTGATTTTGATCAATTGACGCATGTGAGACTTTCCTCGAGATAATTGAAACTCCGTCCATAGGCCAGAGAGGAATGGATGACTAGCTTATTGGAAATTGTGCATGCTGATGTGCATAGTCCATTATGTATAGTCGTGGGCGATGGATTTCAACTTCATATGCTTTCTCCGAAGATTTGAGTGAGTATATGTATATACTTACTCAATAAGGAAGAAGTATGAAACATTTGAAAAATGTTCAAAGACTTTCAAGATGAAGTGGAAAATCATTGTAACAAGAAAATAAAAGAGTTTATGATTCAATCATAAAGGAAGATATTTGAGTTACATGTTTAGCAAAACACCTAAGACTTGAGGAATTGTTCCATGATTTGTATTTCCCGATAAACCATAGGAGTATGGCATATTCGAGAGATGAAATCAAACCATGTTTGAGATGGTAAGATCAAGGGTGTCATTTATAAAACTGCCATTATATATTAAAGATTAAAGCTTTAGTGACTACCGCTTTTACACTGAAAAGAGCTCCATCGTGATCCGTTGAAATGACATCATATAAGTCATGGTTTGGGATAAAACCCACGTTGTCATTTCTTAAATTTTTGGTATGCTAGGCATAAGTAAAATGTTTACAACCAAAGTCGGATAAGCACGTCTTTGTAGGTTATCCCAAAGAATTTGTTGGGAATTTCTCCATAACACCGAGGACAAAAGAGTCTGTTACTTCAAACGTCAAGTTTCTTGAGAAGGAATTTTTCGTGAAAAGTTAAGTGGGAGGACAATAGAACTTTGATAAGGTTGTTGAACCTTAGCTATATGTGCTAAGTAGCGCAGCGCCGGAAAGTGTCCCGGTGGCGGCCACAATGCTCATGGCTCTCATGATTACAAAAGGTGTGATCTCGGAGATTAGAGTTCCTATAGAACCGTGTCGGTCGGTAAAAATCAAATAGTAAGATTTGATAAGCAAGTCGTTATTGTTTTGACAATGATGAACCGACTACATGCAAAGAAGCGATGATGGGCACTGACTCCATAAAATGACTAGAAGTCATGGAATCCGTGATAGTATCCATACACGAGAAATCAAGTTTCTGAACTTTGAAAGACCCTCTGAAAAGGTGCAAGACCTTACAGTCGTATATGGATCTATAAATAGACATGGATGTTTCAAATCTATGAAATTGTCGACATGTCGGAAAGAGTTTACGACAATGTTCAAGGAATTGACTATGATAAGATTTGATCTTTCATAGCGATATTTAGTCTGGACGGATTAATGTAGCAACCACTACATATATTTAGGTATATGGTAGTTGAACAAACAAAACAAGTTCTTCTAATAGAATGGTTACCTAGGACGTGTAAATGACACGATCCAAAGGGTTTTGTTTATTCAAAGGATGCTAAAAGAGTATGCAAAACTTCAATGGTTGAAGTAAGCATAGCGGAGTTGGAATCTTCACCATGATGAAACTGTTAAAAGAGTTTAAATTCATCGGAGATGATGAAGATGCTTGCATTTGCAAGAAATTAAGTGGGAGCGCTGAGACATATTTCTAATACATTATGTAGAGGACATATTGTTGATTGGAAATGATGTATCTTGTATTGACACAGGTTAAGAATTTCATTTTGATGAAAGACTTAGGCATAACCCAAGAATTAGGCATCAATGTCTATATGGATAGATTGAGGCGCTAATATGGTTTTGCCAAATGTACATAGATAAGATGTTGAATGAGTTCAATATAGAAACAACAAGAAAGGTTCTTGATGCACGGAAAGGACTGAATCAAGATTCGAGTGTGTTGACACGAGATTCAAGTGTTTTGACACTTGGTGAAATTACAAGAATATTTTGATCAATCATTCTTTGAGATGTACACATCCAGATATGTCCTATGCTCTAAATGTTATGAGCATATACCAGAATGATTCATAAGATGATCATTGGACAATAGTAAAGATATTCTTATGAGCTTTGGAAGAACTAAGAATATACCATGTATAAGTGCAAATAGTTAAAGGTAGTTCATTGTAAAGTGTTACATTGATACTAGTGTTGTCACAAGATACAAATTAAATTTATCTCAATTTAAACTATGGGTGGCACAATGTAATGGAAAGGAAGTTCCATAACGGATTTGGTTGAGTACCAAAGTTAAAACATTGTGACAGATACTACAACAAAAGGCTAAGTATATTAACTGCTATAGTAGCAGCAAAGGAGGGCATTTGTGTTAAATAGTTTGTTATCAAACTAGGTGTGGTTCAAAATGGGCTAATACTATGAAGATATATTGTGTGACGATAATATCAACATATTTTGAGCCGAAGGAACTAAAGGTCTCACCAAAAGACCAAATTTATATAATGCCATCTCATTGGAGAATGAGTAATGCGTAGAGACGCAAGGACATGCAAATACACACGGACCTGGAAGTGTCAGATCCGAAGATTATGTTTACCACTAACAATAGTGTCTATACAACACCAGAAAGCCATAGGTGTTGAATGCACAAGTTTTTAACTAGATTATTGACTCTAGTGCAAGTGGGAGACTGTTGGAGATATGCCCAAGAGGCAATAATAAAGTGGTTATTATTATATCTTTATGTTTATGATAAATGTTTACATCCCATGCTATAATTGTATTATTAGGAAACACTAATACATGTGTGTTTTGTAAACATAAAAGGGTCCCTAGTAAGCCTCTTGTTGAACTAGCTTGTTGATTAATTGATGATCATGGTTTCCTGATCATGGACATTGGATGTGATTAATAACAAGGTTATATCATTAGGAGAATGATGTAATGGACACACACACATAGTAAGCGTAGCATAAGATCAAGTCATTGAAGTTCGTATTGTTGTAAGCTTTTAAATGCATAGTAACCTAATCCTTCGACCATGAGGTTGTGTTAATCACCACCACCGGATGGGTACTTTGATGACATCAAACACCGCTTCGTAACTGGGTGGTCATAAAGGTGTCATTGGGTATTCTGAAAGTATGTGTTGAAGCGCATGGACCAAGATTGGGATTTGTCCATCCATATGACGGATAGATATGCTCTGGGCCCTCTCGGTGGAATGTCATCTAGTTAGCTTGCAAGCATGTGACTGGGTCACAAGGGATGACATATCACGGAACGAGTAAAGAGTACTTATCAGTAACGAGGTAGAACTAGGTATGGAGATACCGACGATCAAACCTCGGATAAGTATAGTATCGCGTGACAAAGGGAATTGGTTTCGTATGTAAATGGTTCAATCGATCACGAAGTCATCGTTGAGTATGTGGGAGTCATTATGGATCTCCAGGTCCCGCTGATGGTTATTGATAGGAGATGTGTCTCTGTCATGTCTACATATTCACGAACCGTAGGGTGACACACTTAAGGTTCGAAGTTGTTTTAAGTAGATATGGAATGTGCGTTGGAGACCGAATGTTGTTCGGAGTCTCGGAATGGATCCAGGACATCATGAGGAGATCCGGAATGGTCCGGAGAATAAGATTCATATATAGGGGATCATTTTCTGAGTTAGGAAATGTTCCGGAGTGTTTGTATGAGGATTCTAGAAGGTTTCGGAATGTTCCGGAAGGTTCTAGAAGATTTCTTAGAGTTTGCTTGAAAACCAAGGAAGGGATCAAGGAGTCCTGGTGGGTCAAGACTAGGAGTCGTGGGGGAGGAGGACTCCTCCCCCCACTCCCCAACCCGTCGGCCATAGAGGAAGGGGAGTCCTACAAGGACTCCCCCTCCCCAAGGCGCCTTCCCCCCTTAAATAGAAGGGCAGGGGCGCCCCTCTTGCTCTGCTCTCATAACTCCCAATCTCTGCCGCCTCTCTCCTCCACCTTTCTTCTGCACAGGCATAGGCGAAGCCCTGCAGAATTCTCTACTCCACCACCACCACCACGTCGTCGTGCTGCTGGGATTATGTGGAAAAGATCTACTACCTCCGCTGCTCGCTGGAACGGGGAGAGGAAGGTCTGCTTCGACTCCGCACGTGTGACCGACTGCGGAAGCGCTGCCGAATCGCGGCGCCGGAAGGATCGTCCACTTGACCGACTGCGGAAGCGCTGCCGGAACGCGACGCCGGATGGATCGTCCACACGATCTTGAGATCGGCAAGTGATCGACTACATCAACCACGAGATCTAATCTCGTTAACGCTTTCGGATCTACGAGGGTTAGTTCCTATCTATCTCGTTGCTCATGTCTAATAGATTAGATCTTGGCTTTTATCTAGATTAGATCTGGGTTTTGTTCGTTCTTGCGGTAGAAATTTTTTGTTTTCCATGCTACGAACCCATCACTGACTGGACACCCGAGGCCGGTGGAAGGCAGAGGGTGGATCTTCATCGCGAGCATTGCCGCTTGTACAAGGTCGCCTTGTTGTTTTCCCTAGGTTCGTCGTCAATCCTATAGAGAGAGACTCGTGGTAGTGAAATTTTGTTCACCGGTGGATCTCGATCCAGAGGGGAGGGCGCCACCGGTGGTCGGGATCCAGGTGACAGGGGCGGGGAATCGGGAAGAATTTGTTCGGTAGTGTGGCATCCCGCTAAAATCACTACTAGAAAATCGCGTTGTTTTTTATGCATTGCATCATCATGACCGCATGCTCATGTCATCATGCCACATTGCATTTGAGCATCGTCATCATCATGCATGGTTTTTGACTAAAACTAATTTTTGAAAAGCCTATTTTTGTTTTCTAAACACCCCGTCTTTAATTTCAAATCAAAAACCCTGGGCCTTCGGATTATTTTGTTTTGTCTAAAAACGGATTACAAAAGCCTCGTTTTAATAAATAAAATATTTAGATTATTTTTAGGAGGCAGCCTGCCAGGCCCGAAAGCCCGGCCGGCCACCTCCAAACCCTAAAAACAAAACCCACGCACGCACACCGCGCGCCTTGCCGCACCCATCTCCACCAACTACGCGCCCAGCCTGGCCGCCTCCCTCCCTCTCTCCCTGCCAGCCTGGTCCCACCCTAACGCCACCTGCACCTCTCCCCACCACCCTGCAGTCAACCGTCGCCACCTCACCCAACCCGCCTGGGCCCACCCCCTTTTCCCACGCCCACCGATGACCTCATGTCCCCACTCCCTCCCCCTCCCCGCGCGAGAGACGCGCTCACGCGCCTCGAGTCGCGCCTCCACCGCACGCGTCCCACTCCACCTGGTCGCCCCGGCCCACCACCTGCACGTCCTCCAACCTCCTCCTGAGCCCGATCCGCACCAACCCACCGCACACCCGGCCTCCACCTACCCCTACCCCACGCGCAAGACGTGCTCCACCCGCTCCACGTTCTCCCCCGAGCCCGAGCCCGACCCCGCCGCCCCGCTCGCCTCCTCTGCCGCCGCCAGGGCTACGCCCTCACCCCTCTGCCCCTCGTCCGCGAGCCTGGCCGCCTTCTCCGCGTCGACCTCGCCAGCGTCTCCCAGCTCGCGCGCTCCGCCGGCCTCTGCATCGACTGCAGCACCGCCGTCCCCGGCCTCGCGCACGACCGCCTTGTCCTGCGCGTTCTCGCCACCGCACAGCCCCCGACCTCGAGCTCGTCCTTGGTGCCGCCGCTGCCGCGCAGGACGCCGAGGCCGCTCATCTCTGCCGGTCGCCGCGACCCCTTCCGCCTCGGCCGCGCTGGAGCTTCTCCGGCCGCCGCCGCGCGTTTCCCTGCCCCGCAGCGACTCCTCTCACCCGCGCCACCGTCATCACGTGGATCCTCGTCCGCACCGGCGTCCTCCGCCCTCCTCGCTTCTCACCTCGGTGCCCTGCAGCACGCCACGACATCCGTCGCCCAGAGCCGGCCCGCCTTCCACATCACCGTGGCCATCCCGGCGACATCTCCCGCGTGCCCGCCCTAGCTCTGCCGCCTGCGCCACAGCGCCGTCCTCGCTGCTAGGCCCCGCTGGCCGTGCGCTTCCCCTGGCACCGCCTCCAGCCAGTGCTCCGTCCGCAGCACCGAGCCGCCACGCCCCCGTCACTGCCGCATCGCCATCTCCCCGGCCGCCTCCTCCCGTCCGCGGCCCCGTCTCCTCTCTGCAGGCCCACCTCCCCGCGCTAGTCAGCAGGCCGCCGGCCACCTTCCGTCGACTATGACACCTCCGCTTGGGCCATGTGTGCTCCGGCCGCCTCGCGTGGACGCACGCGCGAGCCCCCGCAGTGGTCCTTCCCCTGCTCTGGCTGTGCCCGCCCCTGCATCAAGCACGCGCGGGACATCGTCTATGTTTCCCTGCAGATGTCCGCGCGACGCCCAAGCCCGCCTTGTTTTGTCCGTGGTGTGTTGAGATGGTTTTTCTGAAGATGATGTGGTCGTGGTACGACGTGGTTGTAAGAAATTCAGTGCGACCAGATCTCGCTGACAAGGTCACCCGGTGCCAACACTTATCATGATCGTCATCAACAATCGAAGTCGGCATTCCAAGATCTCCGACCCGGCATCTAAACACGCCATGACCTTCTTCCCGCCGAGAACCAGCGGTACCCGAAGGCCTTCGATGTGGAACCCCAAGATCTT
Source organism: Avena eriantha (assembly GCA_910589775.1). Taxonomy (NCBI): domain Eukaryota; kingdom Viridiplantae; phylum Streptophyta; class Magnoliopsida; order Poales; family Poaceae; genus Avena; species Avena eriantha. The sequence continues at coordinate 2,561,312 of OU342742.1, forward strand.
CTCCTGGAGCGACAAGGTCTTCTTCACGGAACGCCAAGACCAACTACCCGAAGACCACGGACCCGGAGAATCCCCGGACGACGAGCTCTTCTACCTGAACCCGAAGACCGCGGATGCGACAAGATCTTCTTCCTATTGACCGAAGACCGATCCCGCTGACCTCGTCGAACCCAGAGACCCAGACCCGAACCCCCGGAACCCAAGATCGTCGAACCCCGATGTGTGAACCTTTTTCCCGAGCCCCTATTTTATAAATGCTATATATAAAACTTGTTGCATATTAAATTATTCATGCATGCATATCTGTCATGTGGTTTGGGGGCATTATGCCGATTCACCTCATAATTAAATATGGAGTCCATCTGCGGGATATCTTTGTCTTATTCCGGACTCCATTTAAATTGCGTAGCGAACCGATGCCATGTTTCGCCCTGTTAATACAACATTTAATTTGCGGGGTAGATAAATAACTTGAACCATATAATTAATTATCGGGACCCCGGTTCCGCTTAATATTGCCTAATTGCACCGCATCTGTGCCATGCCATGCATCATATCATGATCATGCCAGATCTTCTGCCGTGGTATTAAATATTGTATCCGGTGTTTCTTGTAGTGTTTGCTTCTTCGCGGATTAGGCCAATGAGTTGATGCGAGTATCGACAAGTTCTCCGGATATGAACCGTCGGCAGTGTTTCCCAGGCGAGCATCTCTTCCCCCTTCTACCTATTTTGCATTTATAGTCTTTATTTCCTCCTGTTGATCTATTGCTATCCGTGTCGCGATGCTTTAGTTTCCATGCACTAGTTATATCCCGTGCAGCCTCTATATTGCCTTTGACACCTCCTATTACCTGTGTTTGGTAGATAGCTGGCCTTGCGAGTCGTAGTCGCTTGCTCAGGTGCGATCTCGTGTTGTCAAGTACCACAGTTGTTGGAATGCTGGCAGATGTTTATGGTGGAGATGTTCATGACTTTAAATACCACTATTAAAATGCTAGATATAACTAATGCAGAGTCATCGGTGAGCACTAGATGTTATTTGGTTCTTTCACGCTCACTTGTGTCCCGTAGGACCCCGAGTACTTGATACTTGTTCCTTGATTTTTCGCACTATCCACATCCGGGAGGCCGTGGACCCCCCTGAGCCAGAGCTTGATTCATTTCTATTTTTTGGGGCCACAAAGTAGTTTGGGCTTTATTACTATCATGTACCTATGCCATGCTTTACTGCTTTATTTAAGATTGTGCGTGGAGCACCCGTATTGTTTTGGATCGCGCCACGTTTTCGCGGTATCGACAAGCCCAGTCACATTTTTGGGTTCCCAGTCGTTTACAACCGTCGTCGCAAACCCTGGGTCCGTTCCGGAGCCGGCCAACTTCGTTGCAGGTAGCTTAGTGGGGTGGCCCCTGAAATATTTTATGAATCCGGTGATCGCTTTGTCGTGAATGCCTCGTTGGGTTTTGAGTTGGTTTTTCCGAGGTTGATCGAGTGTGTGTTGCTATTTGTGCACCCCTGCAGGGTAAAACTTTCTGAAAGCCGTGTCCGCGGTTATGGACGACTTGGAGCACAGTATCTCGATCATAGACAAGCATAACTAAAGTAGTGCTATAAGGAAAAAAGAGGAGCGTCAGTATTTAGTTATGCTATAGGTTGCCATAAGTAGTGACTCAGCCCACCATAAGTAGTGACTCTATGATAACCGCCAGTTGTCTCGAGTCTCTATAGGTTGTTTAGTGCCGATGCGCTGCCGCTCCAGCCCACCATACCTGTGTAGGCGAAGACCGCCGAATTCTAGCCTCGCCATGTACTGGCCTCAGTACTGACGCTCCTCTTTTTCCTTTGCCCTTTGTCGGCACCCTTTTTTGTTTTAGCAGGTTTGATATCGACGTCGTTAGCAGGGTTACCCTTCCGGCTTGGCCTGGGCAGGGTTATGGACGCCATTGGTTACTCTTCAGGGCTCTTAGCCCCATTTGCATCTTGTCCGACCGTAGTCGGACGCTCTATCATTTTCAAGGTGATTGGATCTTGTATAGTATATCTGTATTCTTGACTCATGGAGTCGCTGTTATATATATATCTGTTCTGTGGGTCCCATCGAGGACAGTTGTGTAATGGTACTACTTCGTTTTCCACCCGCACAAAAGTGTCTGGTGGGCGTCCTTGAATCGTTTCTATGCGGGTTTGGTGGAAAGGGCTAAAACTTGCATAGGGCCGATTTGAGGGTGTTACAGGGAGCTCTTGTTCTGGGTAGTAAATTGCCGGCGTTGCAGGAGAGCCGGCTAATCATAAGCGCATATCGAAATCGAGACGCAAGGGATCGTCGTGGGCGCGTGTACAAATAGATCAGGTGTGGCGTCCGGCGAAGAGTGATGAACTCGGGCGAGAACATGAAACGGAGAGAACGTTACTTGGTGGTGGCAGGCCTAGTAATACCTTCGAACTGGCGAGGACAAAACAGTCTTTTTTAGACGAACGAACCGAAGAAATCCTCCTTCCATTATTATTAGGTATAGATATTTATTTAAGACTCAAAAAAAGTAATTTCATATTATTCTTATTTCTGTTAGTAAGTATTTAATTATTACATTCATTAAGGAATTTCCTATGATTTAACAATATTTCTTTAATTTTGCTTTATTATGATTTATAATTCATTTAAAATGGGTTTTCCAAAAAAAATATAAAAAATAGCCAATTGAGCCTAAAGGACGGCCCAACCTGGCCTGGCTCTGGGTCAAACTCCCTCTCTCAGCCTTCTCCCTCACGGGCACGCAGACGGCCTCACCTCTCTTTCGCTCACGGCTTCCCCGGCCAGCTCTGGCCATCGCAGATCCTCTTCCACCCATGGGCAGCGGCGGCTGGCTTGACGGCGGTCGCAACCACGAAGTCGAGTATTTCAGTTGGAGTCAGAATCGGAATTCAATTTGGGGAGAGAAGTTGAAGAAGAATCGGTGGCCGAAGAGGAACCGTCGGTCGCTATAAGACTCGGGAGGCAACCAGGCAAATCTGGTTCAAAATCAAAAAATCGGTCAGAGGAGATCGTCGGAAGATGGCCGCCGGTGGGCAGAGGCAGAGGCAGAGGCAGAGGAAGCGGGTCATCGTGGTCATCATGGACAAGAGGGATGATTACTTCGTCTACAACATAGGAATCAGCCACCTCTTCCAGCCCGGAGCCGGAGCCGGGTCAGGCTCAGGCATGGAGAGCCGTCGCCTCCCCAGGCCCGTAGGCCGTGTCGAGAAGCCGCTCGCCCACCCGGAGGGCTTCGACTTCGCCCTCGCCGCCGACGGCTTTACCCTGGTGTGCGTCAGCAGCCTCCGGCGCACCGTCCTCTACGACACGCGGTCCGGCGCCTCCTCCGCGGGGCCGGAGCTCCAGTGCTGCAAGTACGGCGGCAGCCGCGTCATCCCGCTCGGGCCCAGGTTGTACGCGCTCGAGAGCCTCGTCACCTGCTACGAACAAGCCAATCCCGCCGGCGAGGACTGCGCCCTCTTCGGCGGATCCTCCTCCTCCTGGCGCACCATCCCGGAGCCCCCGGCCGAGCTCCGGTGCCTGAACCATTTCCAGAACACGTGCGACCTCGCGGCATACTTCACCGCCGGCGCGCGCATCTGGGTGTCGACAAGGGACAGGGGCACCTACACCTTGGACACGGTCAGCCGGGCCTGGCGGAAGGAGGGCGACTGGGAGCTGCCCTTCCACGGCCGCGCCCTCGTCGTCCCGGACATGGACAGCCTCTGCTTCGGCCTCTCCAAGACACGCCACCTCGTGGCGGTCGACATCCGCAAGTCGCCGCCGCTCATCCTCTACAGGTGGGAGGAGACGTTCCCCCGCTGGCTTGTCGGAATGACCAACAAGGCGTGCGCCCTCCTGCCGGAAGGCAGCCTCATCTACCTCGGGGGCGGCAGGTTCTGCATCGTGTGGTCCGGCTTCATGGACGATGCCATCCATGGCAGCCGGGAGCACTTCGTCCAGTTCATAGCCGTGCAGCTCATCAAGACCTCTACTTCCTCCGGCAACGAGAAGAAAATACGCATGGTCAAGCTCAAGGCTTGCTGCTACCAAATGCCAACCGACGGCCGAATGGCGCAGGCTTTCTAAGCCAAACATTCTGAATGTGCAAACAAATTCAGGCATGCTCCACCATACCCCTGTTGTTAGCTTAGCTATGGGTGACACACTGTTCAGATTCTGAATATTAGGAGTTATGGTATGAGTACAAATAAGTAGTGGCAAGGTTCTGTTGACAAGTTAATGTTAGGGCGTGTACAGTGTTTATTGTAAGACTGTGATACTTCTCGAACGATGCAATAAAAAGGCTGTGTGCATCAATTGATGCAGAGGCCTGGCCCTAGCTCCCCATTTCGAAAAAAAAGTGTTTAGATATAGCTAAGAAAAACGTAGACACGAGTCTAAGGAATCCAAGTTTGCTCCACCGTGTAGCATAAATGAAGGTCCCACCGAGCAGAGTACAAAGAAAGAATAAAAGAAAGACATCTTACACTGACGAGTGGACTCAAGTCTAGTAAAAGCTTAGCTAGACTCACCCCTTGCAGCGTTTAGACTCGAGCTAGCGTAGAAAAGATGCTCTTAGAGCATAACTAGTAGAGCCCTTAAACCTCTATCCAACCGCTTTTTTATAGTTTTAGACTAAAAATTCCCGTAGACTAGAACCCTTAGACCCTCAAACCCTCAAAACAAATTGAGGGCCGAGCCCTCAACCCGGCTCCCAGCCTGTAGAAGTGAGGGTTGGGCGAGCCAACCCGTGCCCAACCCTCATCCTCTTCCTCCCGAGCGCGCCAAGGAAAATCAGCCCCACCTCTCCTCCCGCTCGCTCCGCCCTTGCCGCCGTCCCCGTCTCCCCGCTCCCCGCCTCTCCGCCTCCCGGCCTCTCCGCCACCGGATCCGCTGCCTCCCGCCTCGCCCACCGCCTCCCGGCCTCCTCCCGCCTCTCGCCCCGGCCTCTGCATCCCCAACTGCCTCGTCGACCTTCCCAGCCGACACCGCCTCCTCTCCGGCCTCGTCCCGTCCTCTCGCGCCTCCGCCCCATCCTCCTCTCGCCTCCCCATGTCGGCCTCCCCGCATCGGCCTCCCCCGCATCAGCCTTCCCCCTTCGCCTTCCCCCGTGTCGGCCTTCCCCCGCCTCAAGGTATTTTTTCCTTTTTTTAGGATGAATTGTTGAGTGTTTTTTGGTTTAATTTGTGATGAAATAGGCAACGTATTTTATTGTAGATTTTTTGTGCAAAAAATAGGCTCATTTGTTGTATTGTGTAGATGGATGTGAGCAAATTGTGATATGATGCCTATGATATATGGTAATTGTGATATGTCAAATGATAATTTTAAGGGTTTGAGGGTTCTAGTCTCTGCCCTCAACCCTCAGTTTTAAGGGTTTGAGGGTTTTAGTCTATGCCCCCTGTTTTTCACAACTCCAAGTGCTAAAAAGTGGCAATTCTCAACCCTTAAAATTTTAAGGGTTTAGGGGCTCTACTAGTGATGCTCTTACCTACCCCTTCTTTGGCAACGCTGCACACGCTCTTACTGTCTCTGAATGTTCTGAAAAAAGTTACCCTGAATATTTTCTTTGAGCTTGTGAGGGCCTATGACCTGGGTTTCCAAAACTGGTCCACTCACTCATATCAAATTTCTGTTGGGTAACTTTCTGCACAAGTGGATTCTCTTGGCGCATAAGATGCACTTGCACATGCGGAAATGTATACATATGTTGTTCAGGATATGCATATTTGTTCAATGATGTTTTTTTTGTGTGTGTATTGGCTCAGAAAAATTTATAACTTAGAAACAGAGTGCAGAGTATAGCGGCAAAAGGGTTGACCTCAGATTAAGTAGTCTTGCCTTGATAGCAGGCAACATTGGAGTGGCTACAAGTTGGGCAAGAGAAAATACTGGTAGTGGGATAAGTAGGCACTCCAATGATGCAAACCAAACTGCACCAGCAAAAGTGCCAGGGAAAAATCCCCTTCTCATCAGTTTCAGGGAGACCACACCTGGAACACTCTTTTTGAATGTGATTTCATGCTCTTACTGCTCTGCAGGCAGTCACGAATGTTTTTCCAAATGGGGTACCAAGGCATAATACAGACACTAGTGTTCTAATTGCAAATGTGATAAACACATTGCGAGAGTAGGCCAATAGGCTGATTTAGGAAGCTAGACAGAAACTAGTGTTTGCAAGTATTTTGATTTAAGGATTAAAGACAATGAGTTGTCCTTCTCATTAAAAAGTATCCAAGCTGATGTTGTAAGGAGAGCCCTATTCATAGCCTCATTATCCCCGACTCCCAAGCCACCATCTCGTTTGGGCCTACAAATATATGTAAGGATTCCATGTACTCCCTTCGTCTCAAAATAGAAATTTTTCGACATCTATTTTGAGACGAAGGGGGTATAAAACTTTTTGGGTATCATGTCTTCTTACTTGCATGTTCTTCTTGTTTTCTTTCATTCAAGTTGATTATTGAAGTGGTTGGTACTTGAATTCTGGATTTGTATGCTAGGGGTGGAGGACTGGAGATAGTGCAGGAGAAGAGAATGCAGCTATAGGCCGTGCAGGAGATGGAAGCTATCCTTATGAAGGTTTCGAAGGTGCAGGAGATGGAAGCTAATGAAGGTTTTGAAGATACTGGAGATGAAATCTATGCTTATGAAGCCAAGGTGCAATCAATGCTAGTAGCAGCGTAGCCGTGAGTGTAGTGCGAAATGGGTCGTCCAAGGGCCCATTGTGCGAGAGGTCGTGTTGTAGCTGCGAGAGGTCATGGTTCAGGTAGAGGGTGCAGTTCGTGTAAGGGGCCATGGAAGGTTGTGGCGTTGTTGCTTGGTCTCTAGATGGCTGATCAGTTGTTTTTCATACTAGGACAAAACTGGTATTTTTGACAGTTTTGGAACAGCAGCATTTTGGAAAGTTTAAAAAAGATGATGAAACAGTGCTAGGAGGAACTAGACACTTTTTTAATATAGTAGAAGTGGATCGGCGTGAGAATTCCGGAAATTCGTCCCTGACAGGAATCGAACTCCGGTCGTTGGGAAGTAACTCCTATGTCAAGTCGTAACTATCATAGTGGCAGTAATCTGATATTATGTTCTAAATATGCACATATGCAATTGAGAATCTATGTTTTGTTTCAAACAGAAAACCTATGTTATGTGTGAAGTTCATTCTAAGATCAGCTCATTTGAACCTTTCGGTTTATGTTCACTACATGTCTTAGATCCTGTGTTATATTCCAAGCTCATTATGCCAATGATGTCCAAATGCTACCAAAATATCATATTGATTGAAATTTTCATGATCCCATACAAAATTGAACAATTGTAGTAAATCAAACATAATTATACCTAACTAATCTCAGGATTTTTTTCAAACAATGTGAAGTCGTGGGTTTGAATTTTAATTGAAAATATAAGTTTCTTGGAAACATAATTTATTTAAATAAATTCAAACATAGTTCACTGATTGATCTTAGAAATGTTTAGCTTATTTTAACCGACGAGAGTTTGAGATAACAAATCTTCCAAACTTTTTGGTCCAAGTTATGATGAAAGTTGAAGTTTCTAGAAATATTTGAGGAAATTACTTGAAATCAACCTTAATTCACTAATTTTCAACTAGAAATTTCTGGACATTTAAAGTCATGTTTTAAGTAAATTAAAGTATAGTTCATCAATTAATCTAGGAAACATCTTATTTTAATGAGCAATTTGAGAGGGTGAGCATTCTAAAAAAATTGTTCAATTTTTTGGCTAAAATTTGGGAAACATTTAGGTTATTTTTAATGATCGTTTTGAGAGAACAAACATTCTAACCTTTTTGGTTTAAATTTTGACTTAGATTTCAAAGTTTTAAAAAAATAGTTGAAGAAATGACTACAATTAAACATAATTTCCTAAATAGTATGGTGAAGTTTTCCATATTTCTGAAATCCTTGGTTCAAATTTGATCTTAAATTTATAAGTTCCTAGAACAACTAAAAGTTAACTAAACTAAGATATCATTTACTATTTAGCTTTTTCAGGCAATATGTTTTGGTTCAAATTTTGACTTAAATTTGAGAGTTTTAGGAAATATTTGAAGAAATTACTGAAATAAACGTAACTATCCTGATAGCACAAAATGTGTCTGATCTTTCGATGAGATGGTGATAATTCGATTTGGTGGATTTTGGGCTTGACGATCCGACTACACGTGCAAGCACGAGCGCCAATGCAATGGCCAGGCCAATCTCCTGGAGGTTACCGATCTTGCGGAAGCACGATCAGTCTAACCAGCGAGGGTCTTAATTCAAACCTGAAATCAAAAACAAGTAAGATTCAATACTGAAATTAAGATATTACGGATAACGATGAAATCTTTATTATGCGATTATATAGATGCGTAGTACAAGAGGTTTTTGCGACACTTAAGGCTATGGCGTAGTTACAACGATGGCTACTTGGACCTGGCCAATAAATAAAAGGTGACGCGGGACATATGACTCTATGGACGAAATTACGAAGTAGCAATCTCTTGTTTCGTTCATCTCTTCACCTCTCATTACGGTGACTTCAAAATTCTCAAATCTTTACTTGTAGCGTCATTTTCAATCTTCACAATCTTGCTGCAGTCTCCATGCATTAGCATGTTTCATTGATTATCCTTCTTGTCCTTGCTAGGTCCATCATTTCTAAGTAATATAAACACATCTGATGTAGACAACATCATATCCTCACTTATATTAGAAAGAGTTCCTAAAAAGAAAGTACCTGATAATTAAGTTGATATGCACGATATCTTGCGAGAGATCTTTGTAATATTGTTATAGATGAAGTGATTGTATCAATAGTAGGGTGTCCTTATCATATCCCCTGGAACTTTTAACAATTCCAAAGTCCTAGATTTAAACTTCACTAGAAAATTTAAGTTGCCAGAAACACGAAGTTATTCAAATATAATTCACTAATTAATCTGGGAAACATTTAGTAGCTTATTTTATTGAGTTTCAGAGATGAAGCATTTTGAACATTTCTGCTCGATTTTTGATTGAGATCCAAAACGCTTGTAGAAACATTTGAAGAAATTACTTAGAATCAAAACGTAATTCACTTACGGATTTTTTCAAACATTCTCAAGTCCTATTCTGGTTTTAACTACTCTCTCCGTCCCAAAAAGTAAGACGCTTAAGGATTAGTCAAAAGTCAACGTTTTCTAAGTTTGGCCAAGTTTATATACAAAAAATATAAAAAATTACAGTACCGAATCAATATAGATTTACCGTAAATTATATTTTATTAATGTGTCCATTCAATATTGTAGATATAGATTTTTTTTTCCTAATATTTGGTCAAAGTTAGTAAGATTTGACTTTTAACTAATCTTTAGACGTCTTATATTTTGGGAGGAAGAGAGTAATATTTATAAGGTTACTGAAAGTCTAAAAAGTTTGTCATCGAAGACGATCTCCTAGCTTAATTTTAAGCAAACTTTTAGACAATGTAACTCTAAAGTAGCCATGGTGGATTTTTCTAAAATAAAGTATTTTTCTCTGTTAAAAATAAGTGAGTTTTCTCGAAAATAAAATAAAATAATAAGTGAGTTAAATTTGTTTGAATTCATATACTTCCTTCTCCGTCTCAAAATAGTTGACTGGCTTTTTCAAAATTCGGATGAATTTAGACACTGTTTAGTATATAGATTCATCCAATTTTTAACAAATCTGAGACATTTATTTTTAGACGGAAAAAGTAATATATTTGATATATACATATCTAGATAAATCTAAGTTAATTATTTTTGGACGGAGGTAGTACTGATTCCTGCAGCTGGAGTGCTGGGCCAGCAGCGCCGGTGTACGAAGAAGAATGTCAGCAATTTTGATGTAAGAAAAAGAAAAAAAACAGGCCTTGTGCGTGTTGCCGCCTGACCCGATCCGAACACGCGCAATCCAAGCAAGCGCGTCTCCTGTCCCAGATCTGGGAGCCACGCTTCGACTCCAGTCTAGCGTCCTCCCAGTCGTCGCCGCCCCCTCCGCCGCCGGCAAGCCATGGCGGAGGAGAGCCACCCGTCCCGCTACGTGAAGCTCACCAGGGACCAGGACGCCCCCGCCGAGGACATCCGCCCAGGCGAGCTCAACCAGCCCGTCCACGTCCCGCAGGTACCGACCTAGGTTTCTCCTCCCTCCCTCACTCATTCCTCTCATCCACGCTCCTCTCATTGCCCGATCCGATCTGCAGCTCGAGGGCGCCAAGTGCAGCGAGTGCGGCCAGGTCCTCCCGGAGAGCTACGAGCCGCCCGCCGACGAGCCATGGACCACCGGGATCTTCGGATGCACCGACGACCCAGAGAGCTGTATGCAAACCTCCGTCTCTCTCCACCCATTCTGTTTCGCTCACGCCTACTCTAGTCAACGACGCCAGATCCGTGGCCTTGCATGTTCATCTGGGCAATCTAATCTACTGATGCAAGCATTTGCCACCGTTCCACGAGTGTGCGACATTGCGAGACAGTCTTTGCGTTTCTAGGATGATACGAGTTCAGAACGGGACCTGCATTTGCTTTACCTGGTTCCTTGTATTTTGTCATCCATTCCATGCTATTCAAGGTGATGGTACAGAAGCGTAAGCTGTCAAGGGATCAAAACAGGGACCCATTGGACTGTAGTAATCTTCATCACCGCCTCACAACTCTGGCTGATCTTTTTATTTTCTTTGAAACATCGAGTACAATGAACGTAGACGCCCATGCAAACATCGGCTACTGAACCCTGGATAATTATTGGGTATATCAAAATTGGGAAGGTTATTCCTGATTTAGGTACCGTGGTTAATGGCGCGGGAATTTATCACAGCGCGTCTTATACTTGTGCGCTTCTGTGCATGCATGCAAGGGACACGTGGACCGTTCGCGAGGTAAATGATTCAAGTGATTCCAGTTGTCCGTACCGGATATGCCAAAATGGTCGACGGGTTCGTTCACGTGGCTTTTACGGTTGAACAAGATGATTTCGAGAATAAACTAGTATTGAATTCTGTATATATATGGGATCAAAATATCGTCGTAGCTGTTGATTTGTTCATACATCTATGTTTATGACCTTCTACATTCGTCCTTTATCCGCATTTGAAAGGAATCTTTGTAGAACACTTACACTTAAATTCTGAACGTCACTAACTGCTATCTGATTCTAGCAAAATCAATGCAGTAGGAAGTATATATATACATCTAGCTTTGGAGTGTATAGGACTAAACAAACCATTTTAGTTTTTATGTCAAATGAGGAAATTAACAGTTGCGAATTGTGTTATCACCACTGTGTGATATGGATACTCCTCTCGCGTTCAATGTAGCCATTAGACTTCTACAGCTCTCCTCCGTGCTTTCCTTGGGTTCCCAGAATGAATAGGAATGAAATAAGAACTGTGCTAATTTCTGATAAATCGTGGAACCAATGTTGTTTCTCTTCTCTGACTGAAATTAGTTCTCAGCAGTTGCTAGTTGTAATTGGTTTTGACTTTGTTCTGTATAGCACCCCACCTATCTCCTCACCACTATACTGGTTTACTCTGGTTCCTTTGATTCTTAGACCTTCTACATTCATCTTTTATCCGCAGCCGTAAGGAATCTTTGTAGAACACTAACACTTAAGTTCTGAACGTCACTAACTGCTTTCTGATTCTGCAGCACTATACAGAACTTCCTATTATCAGTGCTCTACAATTCTAGCGAAATAAATGCAGTAGGGAGTACATATACATCTTGCTTTGGAGAGTATAGGACTAAACAAACTATTTTTACTTTTTGTGTCAAATGAGGAAATTAACAGTTGCGCATTGGTGTTACCACCACTCTGTGATATGGATACTCCTCTTGCGTTCAATGTAGCCATTAGACTTCTACAGCTCTGCTTCGTGCTTTCCTTGAGTGCCCCAGAAGGAATAGGAATGAAATAAGAACGGTGCTAATTTCTGATAAATCGTGGGACAAATGTTGTTTCTCTTCTCTGACTGAAATTAGTTCTCAGCAGTTGCTAGTTGTAATTGGTTTTGACTTTGTTCTGTATAGCACCCCACCTATCTCCTCACCACTATACTGGTTTACTCTGGTTCCTTTGATTCTTAGTCTATGATCCTAAGTCCAGGTTAAACCCATGTGTAATGTTGAGTACATGTTATATACTTGTGCCAGTTCTTGGACCTAGTCTGTTCCTTTGTTGCTTGGTAATAACTTGTCATACTCACACTGTTGTATGCATATTCATTTAAAAGGGAAGCTCCTAGAATATCTTAGGCTTGGCAACAGAGATACTAACTTGCTCTGCAAATACCTTTAGCGTGTATGTTTACTTACCATTTACTTATTCATTAACTGAATCTGTGTTCTACCTGTTCAAAATACATTGTCATGAGAGCAGTTCGCAGCGGTTTCATATTCATCCTTCTTATTGGAACACTGAAACCTGAGCTTATCGAGCAGTTGGACATAAACTTATTACATGTTCTGCACTTTATGCTTCATTATGTCCAATTTGATGATGGCATATCTAGGATATTCTGTTCAGAGAAAGCTCGCCGATGAAATAATATCTAACTTCCAGACTGTGCCTTGTCGTCATGTTAGGTCGCACTGGGCTCTTCTGTCCGTGCGTGCTGTTTGGGCGCAACGTTGAGGCCCTGAGAGAGGACATCCCTTGGACGACGCCTTGTGTCTGCCACGCCGTCTTTGTGGAAGGAGGGATTGCGCTTGCCATCCTCACAGCGATCTTTCATGGCATTGATCCAAGAACATCGTTCCTCATTGGGGAAGGTCTGGTGTTCAGCTGGTGGCTGTGCGGCACCTACACTGGCATTTTCCGTCAAGAGCTCCAGAAGAGATACCATCTCAAGGTGAACACATGAAATCCGTTTGCTGCTTTATCTGTTGTGTTGTACATATCGAACCACTGTTCAGGAATAGTGATTATTTATTTAGGAAAAAGATGATGGCACCCTGAATTTGTTTGCTCAGATTAGGAACCCCTCTGAACCCTCTGCAGAAATATGCTTGCAGATGTTGGCTAGCTTGTGCTTCACGGAAGCTTTATGTTTCACAGTTTTTTGATATAGTTCCGATCTGCTTCATCTTTCTGATCTTTGTGGTGTACTGTTGCATGCCAACTTTTGAGCAATCGTCAGATAGATCATCCAAAATATATAGTAGTACCTGTTTCTATTCTGCCAGTATAATCTTGTCTCCAGTCACCAGTATGCTAGCTATCTGCACTTGATCTTGTAAAAACTGCATTCTGTCTGGTCCTCTCGTGTGAGTCCTTCAGTTTTGCACTTTGATCTGTAGTTATCTGCACCCAGTTAATCTATTATCTACCTTTCTTATGTTTCGACCAGAACTCGCCGTGCGACCCGTGTATGGCCCACTGCTGCCTGCACTGGTGCGCCAACTGCCAGGAGCACCGCGAGCGGAGGGGCCGGCTGGCGGCGGACAACAGCGCCATGCCAATGACCGTCGTCAACCCGCCTCCGGTGCAGGAGATGAGCGTGCCCGAGAGCCATCCCGCCCCCGCCCCTGCCCCTGCCCCTGCCCCAGAGGAGAACGGAGGGACCCACAAGGCCGAGCACAGAGCACACAACGGTGACAATGACGACGTGGAGGTCATACCTCTGTAGAGAGAGAGATATGTCGACCAAAGAAATAATAAAGCCAAGGGAATTTTGATATATATATGTTGGAGGATAGGATGGGTGAGTGGGGAGTTGGAAAGTTTGAGCCTTCTCCGTGAATGAACAACCTGTTACGTTGCTCTTACGGATGGATGGATGTGTCATATGGAAGACTTGAACCACCATTGTCGTTATACTGCACAGAAATTTCTTCTTTTATCTGCCGAGTTTTCTGTGTGCTTACAAGGGATTTTTATACTTTGTTAACTGGAGAATCAATTTTCATGTGAATTATTCTGCTGAATGAAACCCATGCCAAGCGGAAATTCAGTTTTACCAGGTGCTCTGGAAAATATTAGTGGAGAACTAAGATTTTTTTTCGAGTAAAATGCACCAGAGGTCTTAAAAGTTTGGAGGAAACCGTAGGTTCTAAAAGTTTCAACTTGTGTACCGGAGGTTCTAATTATCAGGTAGTTATGTACTGCAGGTCTTAATTCTCGGTTAGTTGTGCACTGCAGGTCCTAATTCTTAGCTACAGTCCAGACTACAGTGCACATGGATCTAAAAAATTAGGACCTTTGGTATACAAGTTGAAACTTTAAAAACCTGCATACGATTTTCTCCAAACTTTTAGGACCTCTAGTGCATTTTATTCACGTGACCTGTATGCTGAATCAGAAATCCAAATAATTATGAATAAATAAGAAGGTGGAAAGAGAAATGATTTTTTTGATAATATAAATAATACTCCTACTACAAGAAAGAAGGAAAGGGAAAATAAATATAGGGAAGTCTCAAAATTTGGCAGCGTGGTTTCTTCCTCTTCTTCCTCTGCACGAAAGAAAGGACAGACAGAGAGGCAGACCAAGGGCACGCGACGCGGGGACAGAGAGAGACGACGATGCGGAGGTTTAGGGTTCATCTCCCATCATGGATGGGGCAGCTCCCCTCCCACCCCCACCACCTCCGCCTCGCCCGCCGCATCCACGCCTCCGCCAACTCCGGCGCCGGCCAAGGTATCCATCTTCTATCCCTGCCGCCGCCGCCGCCGCCAACTTTCTGTATATGTTCCGCCGCCACGGCCTTGAATGCTGCTGCTACGTACTACTACTAGTTTTGGATTCTGCACTGCCTCTCCGCTGTCCGGGAAGCACCTCAACCCTGCTAATTTTAGCCTCGCGTGTTCCTTCCTTTGTGGGAAATTCCATGGCCGCCGCGGAGCCGTAGAATTAGGCAGCAGCCTCCATCCCAACGCTTTACAGTCCAATGCATTGCATAGTAGTACCACAACTGATCGAAAATACATGTTTCTTCGTCTATCTGACATAGTAGGGGAACAGCAATACAGCACACGCATGCTATCATCCTTGGCTCCTGCTCACAAGTCACAACCTTATGTAGTATATGTCCTCCTCCAAATGCACTTAATTATTCCCCTGTTTTCCCCCAAGGATTTCAGCGTCACCGGTAACATTCATTGTGCTTGTTTGTGTTCCTTTCCACAGGCAGGTTCCTTCTACCCGGCGCGTCGGCAGCAGCTCTTCTCATGCTCGGTGTTCTACACGCCAAGCGCATGTACGATGACAGAAAGGTAATCTATACGCGCTTTCATGTCTTCTCTATATACACACCTAGAGACAACAACAACAACAACAGATTGCCTGCGTTATGCAGCTGGACCGAGTTTACCTGCACCTGACATTTTTCTCAGAATTGTTTGTGATTTCCTATCTGACTAACATCTTGGCCCATGCTCATGGTTTGTTTCACTGGGTTCAGCTCGTCGAACAGAAGGAGAAAGGAATTGAGCCGGAATTCGCGACGGACCTCAAGGTACTCTTGTTACTAGTACCAAAACTAGCTGTACTCCCTGTTTTTCTGTCTTGGGTTTGGCACGTGCCTGCAGGATAACGCCGTTTCTGATGCAGGCGTCGTTTCTGAGGCTTCTGCCGCTGCGCTCCATGTCGCGTTTCTGGGGATCCTTGATGGAAGTGGTGCGTATTCTTGTAGCTACAGAAGAGATTGTTGTCTCCTTTTCCCTTTTCAGTTCAGATAGTTCGACTTACTTTGGTGCAGGAAGTTCCAGTGTTCATGCGTCCGGCTGTCTACAAAGGATGGGCTAGAGCGTTTCACTCCAGTACGCATTCTCCTGCTGTTATGATTTCTTCTTTCGCTGCAGTCTGTTAAGAAAATTTAGTTTACCGACTTCTCTTTCAAAGCATATAATGCTTGTTTGGTTCGATGTATCATGTCATATTACTGAGTTTAAATGAGTAATGTACAACAAGCTAGACATATAGCAGTGTCAGCAAAATAAGTTCTTCGGGAAATTTGCTCTTGTAAATACTTGTGGGTGTAAAAAAAATAGTTAGTAGTGGCGTATGTCTGTTTTAGTTTGAGAGAATAGTGGCGTATATCTGTTTTACTCTCTCGTCTGCTGTGTATGAGACACTGACTACTGTTTATTGTAGATTTGGAAGAATCTGCTCTGCCCCTAGAAGAATATCCTTCTTTACAGGCATTCTTCATCCGCAGTCTCAAAGAAGGTTCTAGGCCTATTGACGCAGATCCAAACTGCCTGGTAAGTGGTTACAAGATATTATTCTGTATGGGCCATATGTCTGAATGTGGTGATGGTTACAGAGTCGAGACTGATCTGGTCTCTGTGTGCAATTTTGTAAATAGGTGAGTCCTGTTGATGGTAAAGTCTTGCGGCTTGGGCAACTCAGGGGTCCAGGAGCCATGATCGAGCAAGTCAAAGGCTTTTCTTATCCTGTTTCCTCTCTTCTTGGAGCTGGTTCATCGCTTCACGATACCAAAGAAGAAGAAGTTTCTGGAGAGCAAACAGAACAAAATAGGCCTGAGGTATCAAATGCAAAATCATGGTGGCGAGTATCGGTGGCTTCGCCTAAACTACGGGATCAAACACGGCTGAGGTATTCATAACTCAATTACCCGAGACAACTTCGTAAGCTGGTTTAGGAAAAGCAAGCATTATAGAAACTCTTCAGTTTCTAGAGAATTTTTTGCCTGCCTTTTGGATATATTGGCACTCTCACTGTTGCAACTACTATGCCTGCTTGCGCTCTAGTACAAGCCTTTTATATCTGAGATTTTATTTACTACTCTCTTATGATCAATGCCTCCAAGTACGTATCACAAGTCATGTTTGATTTACTATTTTGTACGTGCATTCCAGTATAGCTCTTTCACTCGAAATTTGCTTCAGTATAAATGCATGCTCTGCATTGCACATCTGTGTTTTTAACATGATTTGCTGCATACAACAACATACTGCTAAGCTGCAAGCTCAGTAGCAGCATTGTTCACTATAAGATCCTCACCAGTAGAGACTTTACCTGTCATTGTTCAGATTTTGTCTTAAAAACTTACTTCTCTTTAGCATACTCTTTGTCTGTTCAAGTTGATGTGTTATTCAATGACTCTCAGCGTATGTTTTACTGAATGTACTCTATTTCAACCAATCATGGGTGTTTAACTTCAACCCCTGCTTGTCAGCCTGAAGAGAGGGATCTTTTACTGTGTCCTCTATTTACACCCTGGTGATTACCATCGAGTTCACTCTCCTGCTGATTGGAATATTTTCAAACGTCGGCATTTCCCAGGTCTGCATTCATTTTGTTTCATTGTGGAACCTGTGAAACTTTGTGGGAACTCGAGTACCAAAATTATTATGCTGTGTTTTTAGGTAATCTTTTCCCTACAAATGAACGTGCTGTCCGGACCATCAGAAACCTGTATGTCGAGAACGAAAGGGTAATTTTCTTTGAGAAACCTGTCAAACTATAGTAGAAATGTTTATTTTCAGTTTTTCAGTGACACTAGTTCTTGCTGAACCCGTCACTGTAAACTACAGGTAGTGCTGGAAGGCCGATGGAAGGAAGGCTTTGTTGCGATTGCAGCAGTCGGTGCTACTAATGTTGGCTCTATCAAAGTATATCTTGTGCATGACATCTATCTAAATCTGGATCAGTCCGAATGATACATTAAGTTGATTTCCAAACATATCTGTGACTAAAATAAGTCTACCTTTTCAGCTGTTCATGGAACCAGAGTTGACGACAAACAGCCCAGGGTCTAGTATAATTCAACACTCGCAGCCTTATAATGAGCGCGTTTACGAACCTCAAGGCACAGGCGTGATGGTTAAGAAAGGACAAGAGGTAAATGCAGCCTCCATTTTCTCTCATACTGCTGTATACTGTAAAACAATATATCTGTTACTGCTGTGCTCTCATCTCAAGATGGTGTGTGTTCTGATGACCGTCCTGATATTTCCAGATAGCAGGGTTTAACATGGGGTCGACGGTGGTGGTCGTGTTCGAAGCGCCTTTGTCCAAGGCAAGGGAGGACGGAACAGGCTCCTCGGAATTTGACTTCTGCATCAAGCCCGGCGACAGGATTAGGGTGGGAGAAGCCATCGGGCGATGGAATGAATGAATCGTAGGCATTGGTGTGGTTCGACCCTAGCTAGCTAGGCTAGGCGTGTAGCCATTTTGCAAGTTTGGAGTTGGCATTTCCTGTTGGGAGTGCTTTTTATTTCTATAGGGAATGCTGATGGTTAACAGAGATGTATGAGCGGAAGAAAAGTGTGGCGTCTGAGGAACTAAATTTACTGGTGTTGCCGCGTTCTCTTTCAGATGGGTTAGAAAATATCTCCGAATCATGAAAACTCGAATCTCTAAAGGGGTATACAGATCAATGGATATTGTGTTGTTCATGTCGATTGTTAAATCACCAACTCTGGCCGGAAGAGCCACGGCAACCCTCGGGGAGGCCTGCACAACCACTGTGGCAAAGTAGAGTGTGTGTCCATGATAAACTGAAACTGCACTAACCGGAACCGAATTAACTGGGACTAATTTTGGTTGGTAAATGTGATAAACCAAATTTGAATACTAGGTAAATTCGGTTTTGACTCAGTGTTAACCGACCAGACTGAAAAAACCGAGATAACGAATAGAGCAGAACCCTTTGGTGGAATGCGCTATGTTCGTACTCCCTCCGTTCACAAATACTTCGCATTCTGGGTTCAAAGTCAAACTTGGTAAAGTTTGACCAAATATTTAGAAAAAAATATCAATATTTATAATATAAAACTATATAGTATTGGAATCTTCATAAAGTATATTTTCATATTATATGTATTTGCAATGATGGATATTAATATATTTTGCAATATTTTTGATCAAACTTGACAAAGTATGACTTTGACTAAACCTAGAACGCGAAGTAAATAAAAACGGAGGGAGTACAGGCCAGACGGGGCGTGCAAAAGATGCTAACTACTCCCTCCGTTTTAAAATATAAGATGTTTTAGCTTTGTGAAAGGAGTGTATCTAGACTCCTTTTTGTGTGTAGGTTCATTCCAAATCTAGATGAAACTACACACTAAAAGATGTATAGATACACTTTTTTCACAAAGCTAAAACATCTTATATTTTGAAACGATGGGAGTAGTATGAAGTAGTAGAAAAAGGGAACACTACTAATAGTGTTTTTCCTACTAGCTATGTCTAGAGTTACCCAAGTAGATGTCACTTCAAAGATGTGTCTAAATTTATATTCGAAACGACTTTAAGATCTAGGTAAAATTATTATATTTATGTACACACGCATTAAAGAAGAAAAAAAGGATCGTGGCATAGGTTTTTCTCACGTAATATCCTTCCATAGACTGTCGCATAATTTGTATCGATGCACTGAAATGTTAGAGCACCAGCTTCGGAGGGAAGATCCACATTATCCCATCAAGAGGTTGACACAACGACGGTGGCAACCTAGAAGTCTGACACTTCATATTGAAGACTTCGCCGGTGTCGACGAAGTAAATGGTGTCCTCCTCGACCTCTCAATGGGGAGCGGAGACTGATTTGGAGAAACCTACATTGCTACCAATGGAGAGCGCCTGACCTCCGCCTAGCCCACTTTCCGTCAGCAGTGGCACCCAGGTGCTGGTCTCTTTGCCTCGGAAACATGCACTTGGCGATTGAAGGACGGTTTACCCAATTGTATTTGCCGGCGTACCACGAGAAGCTTCTGATGGCTCTGAAATATAACCATCTACGTCCACATTTAAACTGGATATTATTCATATTTTTTATAAAATATCTCTCTAAACCCTACCACTAATGCCTAATGATCAAAGAGGTATGCAATCATTTCTTTTTATTTTTCACTGCGCAGATAATGACGTTTGATGATAGGAATCACAACATTAAAGTAAAATATACGAGATTTTCAACAAACCGAAGAAACCAGAAGTTGTGAAGTGGAGACAGACGCTTTAACGACCAACTATACGGTGGGAATAAAACTCTGGCTGTATAGTTCCGGTCGTATAGTTGCCATCGCACCCCTAGGTCAAACAGAACAACTTTCGTGGAGGGACCCCTATATAAAGAGGCCTCGGGCGACGAGAAAAGAGAGTTCTTCCCAATCACCAGCCGCCTCCAGATCTCCATCCACAACACCGAAGAGCCACCGAAGAAATAGACTTAGATCTAATCTCCAAACCCTTCTCCACCATCATAGCCATATTCCACCACTTGTAATAATAGATCTCATCTTCGATTGACGACATCGTAAGACTATTTGTTATCAATCTCATGATTTCCACTACAATGTTTATGATCTTTGATCTTATCTCTATGTGTGAGTAATTCTCCTTGGGTTAAGGGCTCCGGCCTAGCCATGTAGCTTTCGTGCATGTTATTTATCATAGATGGGATCATGTATTAGTTTGTATGACATGATGATTATTGTATCCTCTCTTGCCTCAGTCTAAGGACTTGTCAGGTACCCAAGACCCCGAGGATTGAGCTAGGTATAGGGAGTATGAGTAATGACTAATCTGCAGGTTGGGAACCCTAGTGACAGAAGGGGTAGTACGGCTGTATGTGAGGGATTTACTTAGGATTAACGGTGACGTCACTATGCATATCATTAGTTCTCTTTCTTCTATGGATGAGACTAGTAGGCTATTGCTATAAGCGGTTGCGAAGGCAATAGCAATTATGGATGCACTGCTCACATATAATTTATCTTGCTATAATAATTACATGCATACTTTATTATTATATTTTATTCCCATCAGATGTTTTGCACAGCTACAGGTGAAACCGAACGCCCTAGACCCTCTCTCTCCATCATCGACAACAACAAAAGACAGCAAACTCTTGGTCGGTAAAAACAGAAAAGGAATTCTAAAACTCCTGAAGGTCCGTTAAAGTAACTTCACTACGCTTTCTGCTTCCCGAGGATTCTATAAACCTAGGTCTATTAGGAAAAAGAGCTACACTACATCCGTAATCCGGATCGAAGGTATCAACCCTTTTTCTAGCACCGTTGTCGGGGAAGCAATAGCTACCTTGGTGAGGTTAGTAGGAACCTTGCTAGTTTTAATTCTTGTTTTTAATTTTGTTAGTTTGCTTTCAGTCTTTATTTGAAAAAGCAAAAAAATAGTTAGTCTTTAAATTCTTGTTTTTATTATCATAAGTCTCTATTTAAGAAAACCCTAAAACATAAGAAATATGGCTGAAAAGAAGCTTGGGCAGTTTGCAACCCCCAATAATGATTATTTGCATACTCCTATTACTTAGCCGGCAATTGTTGTTGATGACTATGAAATTAAGCCCCATTATTTAAGTTTAATTCAATAGAATCCATTTGGAGGCTCTGTTGTTGAGGACGCATGTATGCACTTGAATACTTTCACTGAAATATGTAATATGATGCACATAGAAGATGTTAACCTCGATCGGTCAAATTGCGCTTATTTCCTTTCTCTCTTAGAGGAAGAGCAAAAGAATGGTTGCTATCTTTGCCTAGAAATACTATTACATCATGGGTGGAATGTACTTCTTTATTTATGACTAAATTTTTCCCACATGCAAAGACTATGCAACTAAGATCAAATATTACTGGTTTTAGACAGGAAGAGCGTGAGCCACTAGCGCTTGCATGGGAGAGAATGAAAGAATACATGAGAAACTATCCCAGTCATGGGATGGAAGATTGGCTAATTCTCCATTTATTTTATAATGCTCTTAATGTTGTGTCTAAGTCTATGCTTGATACTGCAGCTGGAGGAACATTTATGGGTAAACATATTACCGAAGCAAAGCAGCTGCTAGACAATATGTAAGACAACCATGCCCAGCGGCATGTGGATAGATCAAACACAAAGAAGGTGAACTCTGTCTTACTACAAGAAAATGAAGAACTCAATGCTAAGTTGGATGAGCTCATATTAGCCGTGAAAGGTAAGGAAAACAAGTAAGAGCTATCCTAGAAACAAATATTGAAGAAGTAGACTTCATAACTCGTAATGATTATAACCCTGTTTGGAAGAAGAATTATAATCCTATTTTTCAAAAACACTATTCTAGTCCTGCAGGTAACTCTAATAATAATATGGGATCAAGTAATGGTAGTCTCCAAGAAACACTTAAGTCCTTTATAGACTCACAAAATCAGCAAAACAATATCCTTGTTAAAATAATGGAGAACCATGATGCTATGCTTGGTAAATTATCTAACCAAGCTGTAAGTTTGAGGAATGATTTGCATGACCTTCAAGAAAGAACGATGATTGTTGAGGCACAGCTAGGTAAGATAACCGAGAGTCAAACTCTCATTCTAGCTAAATTTGTAGGTAAAGCTGAGCCCAATCCTGTTGAAGACCTCAAGATGATGAGAATTCAAAGGGAGGAGCCTCAAGAACTTGATTATAGTAATGCTCCTTCACCAAGTTACATCGTTGAAGATCTTATAAAAAGGATCAACATCAAGATTCCTGTAAGTGAATAAAATGACGAAGCCATGTATCAACACTTTGTTAATCAGGTACCAATAAAGGTATGTGATCTTGAAGAAGAATATAAGAAAATTTCTGAAAAATTACCTGTTAAGCTTGATGATATATTTGAGCCTACTATTAAGATTAAAATTGGGACAAATGAGAGAGAGCTGCATTTTGTGATCTAGGTGCAAGCATTTCAACAATTCCAAAAAGTCTTTTTAATAAGTTAAATCTTGGCTCTTTTGAAATCACCTAGTTAAAATTACATCTTGCAGATTCTACGTACAAACAAACTGTATTAATTAAGGAGAATACTTTAGTATACATTAAAGGTTGACCTGCTCTTATTGATTTTGTTATTTTTGACATGCCTGAAGATGCTACTGCTCCTATTATATTAGGCCGTCCATTTTTAAGCTATTAAGGCTTTGATTAATCAACATGAAGGTAACGTGAAGCTTTAATTGCCTTTGCGGGATCCTTTTGTTATTTATTTCCCCAAGAAGAACAAAGCCAAGCATGATGAAAAGGAGGCCATCACTTTGAAGGCCAACTGTTTTGGAGTGGGTGTTCCACTCATCTGGCCTAAGTAAGTGATGGCCCAAAATATATCGAGCTTGTTGGGGAACCCCAAGAGGAAGGTATGATGAGCACAATAACAAGTTTTCCCTCGGTTATGAAACCAAGGTTATCGAACCAGTAGGAGCAAGGAAACACCTCTAAGGTGTTGTTGCCAACTTGGAATCCTGCACAACACAAGCACAGAACTTTGCCCCCAACTTACAGTAAAGTTGTCAATCTCACCAGTTTTGCTGAAAACAAAGGATTAAACGTATTGTGTGAAACAAAGTAATAGCTTGCATAAAGTAAACAGAAAACAGTAAATAGTTGTAGATTGATAGTAAAAGAAAGGACCGGGGTCCATAGCTCACTAGTGGTGGTTCTCCTTAAGATAGATGACATGTTGGGTGAACAAATTATAGCGGGGCAATTGACAAACATCGAGAAAGCATACATGCATATACTAATCATCTTGACTCCTTTGATTTGATTGGGCATTACAACATTATACATAGACCGTAGTCCAACTACATCTATGACTAATAATCCACTTTCAGGTTATTATCCGAACCCCCTCCAGTATTGAGTTGCAAGAAACAGATAATTGCATTACGCATTGCGTGTAAAGTAAACAATACGATTGTTCTATGAACAACGGATTGCTGTTTTCTCCCTAGTAGCAACAGCACATCTAGTACCTTAGAGATTTCTGTCACTTCCCCAGATTACTAGAGGCATGAACCCACTATCGAGCATAAATACTAACTATTGGAGTTGCTAGCATCTGCTTGGCCAAGATAGCTACTAACAACTGAAAGCATGCAAGATCACAAATAACAAAGACATGATAGAATCAATAATCAATCTGAAATAGCATCTCAATATCCATCGGATCCCCGCAAACACAACATGTAGGATTACAAATAGATGATCTTGATCATGAATAGAGCTCACAAGATCTAAACATGGTATAACAAAGGAGAAGAACCAACCATCTAGCTACTACATGGACCCGTAGTCTAAGGATGAACTACTCACGCATCACACCGGAGGCTTGCATGGTGATGAAGAAGGCCTCCAGGGTGAATTCTCCCCTCCGGCAGGGTGCCAGGAAGAGCTTCAAATCCCTCCCGATCTAGGGATGGAGATGACGGAGGCTACAGACTCTTTCATGGAATTTTGATCGGGTACTTAGGGTTTTTGTATCGGAGGCATCTTATAGGCGAAAGGGGAGGTCGAGGGGGTGCCCTGGGTGGCCGCACCACCCCTTGGTGCGGGTCAGGCCTAGCCGCGCGGCCAGGTGGTGTGGCCGGCCTCTGGCCCCTCTCTGTCTCGTATTTTGGCTCCGTGTCCCCCTCGATGAAAAACTGACTTTGGCTTTTGTCCCGTCCAATTCCGAGAATATTCATTTTCTGACTTTCCTAGAACCAAAAACAGCAGAAACAGGCAGCTGGCACTATGGCATCTTGTTAATAGGTTAGTCCAAGAAAGTGTATAAAAAATACTCCAAAGTTGGATCAAAACATAAGAAAGTAGATAAAAACCAAGCATGGAACATCAAAAATTATGGATACGTTACCAACGCATCAACATCCCCAAGCTTAACTCCTGCTCGTCCTCGAGTAGGTAAGTGATAAAAAGAAAGAATATTTTTGAGGTTACATGCACCATCATAAACTTGATCAAAGTATTAGTAAAACATGGATAGCTGGGATCATAGTACTTCAACATAGCATGAAAGATAAAGTTCTAGCAATAAGACATAGCAACTATGTTGCAACATGAAAAGACACACACAAAAGATTCATGAATAACAATGCTTTGCAATACGTTTGTTTGTTTCACATAAATAAAACATAGCATAGTGGCATTCAGCTTGTCCCTCATAGAGTAGCAAACATAAATGCATAGGACACCTTCAAAGTTCATAAGAGTGACTAGATACAAGTAGTTTAAGAACAAGCAATATCAAGTTATGCATCAATCAACAAGTCTTGGGACAATGCACATAGAACTAAGAATGGCCACTATGCTCTCAAAATAAGTGCATAAAAATAGAAGGTGGAGACTCAACATAAAAGTAAAAGAAAGACCTTCATAGAAGGAAGTAGAGATTCAAGTTTCATAAAGAGCTTCCAAAAATTATGTTACTTATTAGCTTTCAGCTCTCATTGCCCCTATCATAAGCATCTTTAGGTGATTAAGGTTAAAGTGACACAACTAAGAGGATATGCTTGACAAGTTATAAGCCGAAATCTCATGCCCCTCACTTACGAAGACCGAACCTCATGCTACTCAACTTTAGTCACAAGTAAGCTCTTGTCATTGTAAGTACATATGTATCATAGAGAACCGCCAACGGGGTACACCTTGCACATGATACAGGAGCTATCCCATAATCAAAATTACAAGGCAAGCAGACAATGAGCATCTCAGCGATCTTTTTATTTGCTATTTGCATAGGTTTTTATTGAGGATGCTTCATAGAGTGCTCATTATGGTTATGCTGCAAGTTTCCACCATGATTAGGCATGGCTTAGGCTAGCGCCCCTAGTGTTTCTCTAACACACATATAAACTCCATGATCTTACAAGTTCCACTTTTATTTCATCCATAAGCAAAAGAACATGATATCAACAGGGTACAATGTACAAGTGCAATGTTGAAAGCGTTCCCCATGATACATGGTTCTGCTAATTTCAACTTATAAAGCACAAGCATATATGCAACAAATATGGACACAATGGTTCAAGTTTATTAATTGCAAGAAAAGTAAAGTGTGCCATCAAGTTCGTGAGAGCTTTAATCACTAATTTTCACATAACAAATTTAATTCGGAAGGTAGATAAAAACATGAATATACTTGGAATAGCAAATGCTAATAGGTATGCATGGTGGACCCTTTGGAATAACTTGGTTTTAGGAGTTGGATGCATGAGTGGAACTCATACTTGGTTACGGAGGCTAGCAAAAGACTGGGAGCGACCAACTAAGAGAGCAATAATGGCCATAATCATGCAAAGCGACAAAACATCATTGATTAAAGCATA
The DNA here is from genome assembly GCA_910589775.1 of Avena eriantha. Lineage (NCBI taxonomy): Eukaryota > Viridiplantae > Streptophyta > Magnoliopsida > Poales > Poaceae > Avena > Avena eriantha. Next base: position 2,587,395 of record OU342742.1, read on the forward strand.
AAGTGGTATTACAAGTCAAAAACTAAAGGATCATAAAGGCTATGGTGACTTTGGATAGTCATAACATGGTGTGAGCATGCGCCAAGTCAACCCAAATAAAGCATCAAAGGAGAATACCACAATACTATGCTTTAATATGCTAAAACAACGCATGATTCTTCCAAGGCACATTAAGCAATCTCAATTATTTATAACATGTCATGCTACAACAAAGATCACTAAGCATAAATCCAAAACAATATCAAGCATGGCATGACAAAGCATAGGCCACAGTCAAAAACAAACTCCTTTTACCACTTAAACATGAACTTTCCTACTCTTTTTCCAATCCAAACCAAACTTATTTGAAAACTAATGTATGAAAGAGGGGGTCCAACCAATTTATTCAGAAAACTAAGAAAACCAAGCAAACAAAAAAACAAAATGAAAACGAAAAAGAAGATGCTCCAAGAACAACACAATTGTGCATGAAACAATAAAAATGAAGTGTTTGGAAGAAATCTGGGATTTTTATTAATGAAGAAGGGGATGCCTTGGGTATCCCCAAGCTTTGACGCTTGTGCTTCTTGGATATTTCTTGGGGTGACACGCGTGGCATCCCCAAGCTTGAGCTTTAGTCCATTCTTCATCTCATTACATCATTCCTTCCATACACCTGAAATTTTTTCTTCATACAAAACTTCACACAATCTTTATTAGCAACATTAGTGCACTCAAGATAATAAGTCTTTGGGTTCAGTTTCAACACCAATAAAACTTCCATTAAAACACAATCTACTGTAGCACTTCCCTCAAAAATCTCAATTCCCCAAAATAACTCAAAAAGGAACCAACAAGAAGCAAATGCAAAAAATGGCAAAAATCTGTCAAAACAGACCAGTAGGTAAAAACCAATTTTTTCGAAGACCTTCTGTTGCTCAAATAGAAAAGTGTTGAACTAACGAAAGTTAGATAACAACCTGGGGCAGAAGAACAAAAATTAACGTCTCAAAACAACGTACAGAGATTTTACACGAATGTTTACGGTGAAGAACAGAAATCTGTTTCGAGACAACAACTTTCCCAAGCATTACTTCTCTCTCATTAGATGTTACTCTTGCCACAAAAAGCAAATAAAAAGGATACGGAGCGGTTATTACTGAAGTAATAATTTCCAAGACTCGTCTAAAACTTTTGGGTTATCTCCCGATAAGTACTTTTCTTTAACGCCTTTAAGTTAGGCATAAGAAGCAAGAAAGAGAATCAAGTGTTCTCAAATGAAGAAGCATTAAGAGCAAATTTTGTTTTCATAGGAGAGGCAAAAGGAGTCTTCTCTCTCTTCTTAGGGAAGTGTTCTATACCTTTCTTGAGTGGGAGTAGATATTTAATGGTGCCTTCTTTCATATCAATAATGGCACCAACAGTTCTAAGAAAAGGTCTTCCCAAAGTAATAGGACAAGAAGCATTGCATTCAACATCCAAAACATAGAAATCAACGGGGAAATATGCATTGTTAACCATGATAAGAACATCATTAATACTCCCCATGAGTTTCTTTTTAGCATTATCATCAAGTGGGACATTTAAATAACAATCTTCAAGTGGTGGCAAATCAAACATATCATAAATCCTTCTAGGCATAATAGAAACACTACTATCAAGATCACATAAAGCTTTGAAATCAAAATCATTCACTTTCATATTAATGATGGGTTCCCAACCATCTTCTTGTTTCATAGGAATAGAAGCTTTATGTTTCATCTTTTCTTCTTTGATTTTTATGGGAGCATCAGTAATGTGCTTTGTAAAGGCTATATTCATAGTACTAGCATTAGGACTTTTAGCAAGCTTTTGTAGGAACTTAATTACTTCAGAGATGTTGCAACCATCAAGATCAAAATCATAATTAACATCTAAAGTAGTAGAGCTATTACTAGCTTTAGCACTAGTGGTAGTGATAGTAGAAACACTAATGTTTCTAGCAATTTCATCTTCTCTTTCCCACTTAGCATGCAATTCAGCTAATAGTCTAACATTTTCATCAATTCTAACTTGTATGGCATTAGTAGCAGCAAAGGGATTCTCATTAGTTTCGGATTTGGTAGTCAATTTATTCAAAGAAGATTGTGCTTCAGCCAATGATGCTATATTTCTTTCAACATTAGAGAGTTTTTCCTCTATAGTTTTATTGAAAGCAGTTTGTTTACTAATAAAATCTTTAAGCATAACTTCAAGTTCAGAGGGTGCATTCCTATTGTTGTTGTAGGAATTTCCATAAGCATTACAATTATTGGGAGGATATGGCCTATAGTTATTATTACCAAAATTATTCCTGTAGGCATTGTTGCTAAAATTATTATTTCTTATAAAGTTCACATCAACTTGCTCTTCTTGAGCAACCAAAGAGGCTAAGGTAACATGATTTGGATCAATATGAGCTTTCCCATTAACAATCATAGACATAATAACATCAATTTTATCACTCAAGGAGGAAGTTTCCTCAACATGATTTACCTTCTTACCTTGTGGAGCTCTTTCAGTGTGGCATTCAGAGTAGTTAACCATCATATTATCTAGAAGCTTTGTTGCAGCACCAAAGTAATGGTCATAAAGGTACCTCCAGCAATAGAATCCAGTAGATTTCTTGAAGAATAGTTCAATCCTGCATAAAAAGGTTTGGATAATCATCCAAGCAGTCAGTCCATGAGTGGGACAATTCTTTACCAAAGATTTCATTCTTTCCCAAGATTGAGCAACATGTTCATTATCAGATTGTTTAAACTTCATTATTTCACTTCTCATAGATATAATCTTAGCAGGAGGATAGTATTTTCCAATGAAAGCATCTTTGCATTTAGTCCAAGAATCAATACTATTCCTAGTTAAGGAATTCAACCATTCTTTAGCTTTTCCTCTCAAAGAGAAAGGAAACAATTTAGGCTTAATAATATCTCCATCTATATCCCTATGCTTTTGCATCTCACAAAGTTCAACAAAGTTATTTAGATGAGCAGCAGCATCTTGATACGTCCAAAACGTATCTACTTTCCCGAACACTTTTGCTATTGTTTCTCCTCTATACTTGTGTGATTTGGATACAACTAATGCGGACTGACGCTGTTTTCAGCAGAATTGCCTTGGTGTCTACTTTTTGTGCAGAAAATCAACTATCAGGAAAAATCCCAGAAAATATGCCAAAAATCCTATTTCACCCGAAGACTCCAGGAGCCAGAATACGAGACGGAGAAGAGCCAGGGGTGGCCACACCACCTGCTGGCGCGGGCCAGGCCAGGCCGCGCCAGGGGGTGGTGTGGGCCCCCCAGGCACCCCCTCGGCCTCTCTCTTCGCCTATAAGGAGCCTTCTGACCTAAAAACTTCGAGGGGTTCGACGTTTTTCCAGAAGGAGTTCTGCTCCGCCGCCACCACCAGATTCCACGAAACAGCACCAGAAACTCCGTTCTGGCACCCTGCTGGGACGGGGAATTGGAGGAGATCATCGCCATCATCATCACCATCGCTTATCCATCGACCATCCATGTTTCCCCCATCTATGAGTGAGGAATCCCCCGATGTAGGCTATGGGGATGGTAGGGATTGGATGAGATCGTTCATGTAATGGCATCAGATTGTTAGGGCATGGTGCCTAGTATCTTTTATTAGTGCTTTATGACTTTGTTGCAACTTGTTGTGCTTAATGCTTGTCACTAGGGCCCGAGTGCCATGATTTCAGATCTAAACATGTTATTGATTCATTATGATAGTATTGTTTTTGGTCTTATCTACAAGTTGTATACACACGTTGTTGTCCGGAACCAATGGCCCCGAAGTGACAGAAATCGGGATAACTGGAAGTGAAAGGCTTTGATGTGAGGATCACATGTGTTCACGGAGTGTTAATGCTTTGCTCCGGTGCTCTATTAAAAGGAGCACCTTAATTGCCAGTAGTTCCCTAGAGGCCCCGCTGCAAACGGGCTGGCAGGACAAAAGATGTTGTGCAAGTTCTCACTGGGAGCATGTATGACTATATATGGAACACATGCCTAGGATTGTCTAGTACTTGGATGCTTTATCTTATTTATCTTCAATTGCCCTATGTTCTGATTGCTATTTGAATTGTCTTGTCCATGCAACGCCCGTCCATCCATCCCTATGCCTACCGCACTCGAATCCCACTGTTTACTGCTTTTGTTACTACTGTCCTTGCTTTACTACTACTGTTACTTTACTATTCCTACTACAAATTGTTGCTACTGATAAACTACTGTGAGCAAGATTGTTTCAGGTGCAGCTGAATTGACAACTCAGTTGTTAAGGCTTATAAATATTCTTTGTCGAATCAATAAATTGGGTTTCACTTCCCTCGAAAATACTGCGATACACCCCCTATACTTGTGGGTCATCAAGACTATTTTCTGGCGCCGTTGCCGGGGAGCATAGCTTTATTTATCAAGTTCACTTGGATTCTCTATTGTTCGCTGCTATCCATCCATCATGGGTAAGTCTCGTGATGGCAAGGTTCCTATTTTACCATCCACTACAAGAAGAGGTACGGTTCTGAACACCTCTGCTGCTCTTGATTTACCGTCTGTTATGAGTAAGTTCCTTACACCACCACATACACATGCTACACACACTGCTACTACTGCTGAATCTGAAACTTCTGATGCTACTTCTACTGTGCTTGATAAGAGTGGTTCATTAGGTCCTTTCCTAGATGCTACGATTGCTAGAACTATAGCTGGAAATACCGAAACTCCTAATGAAGACACTACCACACCTGTTAGCTCACCTGAGTCTAGTGAGAGTTATGATATTGAAGATGGTTATGTTGAGATGACCGATGAGTTTATTAAAGAATGTAAGAACACCCATGATAGGAGCGCTGCTAAGAGTCTCCTTGAGAGGCGTACTATTAGACCCAAATTGTCTCCTATTGCTAAGTTTGCTGCTTCTCCCATAAACATTACAGATGAAGATTATGATTTCTCTCTCGATCTATCTTACATAGCTATTGTAGAGAAAGAACCTTTTTGTGGGACTAAGAATGAAAGTGCGGTAGCACATATGAATGAACTTTCTACCATGAGTGGCTTGTTTTCTGATGATATTAAGATGCGTACTTACTTTGTTGCTAAGATTTTTTCCCTTTTCACTGAAAGGAGAAGCTAAAACTTGGTTTAGTAATTTACCTCCTAGATCTATTGATAGCCCTGAGTGCTTGATTAGTACTTTCCTGCAGAAATATTTTCCTCCCAGTGCTAGACATGCTATTTTGCAGGAACTTTTTGATTTTAAACAGGGAGAAAAAGAGGTATTTCCCGAATCTTGGGAAAGGTTTTGTGCTTTAATTCATGCACAGGCTGGAAGTCCATTACCTAAGAATGAGCTTCTTGATATATTTTATAATGGACTAACCGAAGAATCTAGGACATACCTAGATAGTTGTGCTGATTGTGTTTTCATGAATAGGACTCCTAAGGAAGCTAAGGAATTAATGGCTAAAATAAGCAAGAATTATGAAGATTGGACTCCTCCTAAACAAGCTATACCTGAAGTAATCATACCTGGACCATATATTCCCGTGCCTATTCCAACATCAAAGAAGAGGGGAGTTATTGAATTAAATGATGAAGTGATGAAGGAAGCTAAGAAATGTCTTAAGGAGAAGGGAATTAAAGCTGCAGATGTCAAGAATTTACCTCCTATAGAAGAATTATGTAAGCCTATTCCCTACTCATCCACTATTGAGGTACACTCTCTCCAACACTTTGATGAAGGTGATATCCCTTACTCTAAACCTCCTGATCAATGCTTAGAAGAATTTGATATCTTTATTGTTAAGCAAGATAACTTTAATAAAAGGGTGCAAAATCATCTAATGGAAAACACTAGAGCTATTGTTGAGTTGAAAGATATTGTGGAAAGAACCTCTAATGATGTTAAAATGATTGTTAAACACTTTAAAATGGTTCAAAGTCAAATAGATCAACTCGTTAAAGTGCAAAATGACTTGCTAGTTAATGCTACTAAAGAAAAACATGCTTATGAAATTAGAACTAGAAGTGGTGCTGCTACCCAGGATCCTCTATATCCTGAGGGGCATCCCAAAAGAATTGAGCAGGATTCTCAAGAAGCTGAAAATAGTGGTTCTACTCGTAAGAAAAGGAAAAAGAAACATAAAACTGTTGTAGAACCCTCTGAACCTGCTATAGAGCCTAATAGTATATCTATCTCTGATGCTGAAACTGAAAGTGGTAATGAAGAAAATGTTGTTCCTAATGAAGAAAAAGAGAAGAACCTGAAAACCACACTAAGAATACTAAATACACCAAAGAAGATTTTATTGCTAAGAAACATGGTAGTGAAAGAGAACCTTGGGTCCAAAAACCTATGCCTTTCCCTGATAAGAAACACAAGTCAAAGGAAGATGAACACTATAATAAGTTTTGTGAGTGGATGAAGCCTTTATTCTTGCAAATTCCTTTGATTGATGCTATTAAATTGCCTCCTTACTCAAAGTATATGAAGGACATTGTCTCGAATAAAAGGAAGATCCCTAATGAAGAAATTTCTACTTTGCTTGCTAATTATTCCTTCAATGTAAGGTTCCTAAGAAACTTGGAGACCCAGGGATTCCAACAATCCCTTTCTCTATTAAGAACAGTTATGTTAGAACTGCTTTGTGTGATTTGGGAGCTGGAGTTAGTGTTATGCCTTTCTCTCTCTATAAGAGGCTTCAACTTGAAAAATTAATACCAACTGATATATCTTTGCAAATGGCTGATAAATCTACCACTATTCATGTGGGTATATGTGAGGATGTACCTGTTCAGGTGGCTCACAATTGCTTGATATTAACTGATTTTGTTGTGCTTGAAATGCCCGAAGATGATAATATGTCTATTATTCTTGGGAGACCTTTTCTTAATACTGCAGGAGCTGTTATTAATTGTAATCAAGGAAATGTGACCTTCAATGTTAATGACAAGGAACATACTGTCTATTTCCCCAAGAAGATTGAAAGGACTTATGGTTTGAATTCAATTGAACATGTTGAAGGCATTCAAGTTGGAGAAATATATTGTCCCATACCAAGAGAAAATTTGAAACTATTATGATTGGGACCATTGCTATCAAGGTTAAGGTAACATAATCATTAGTGGAGTACACAGTTTTGTCTCATATGCAATTGTTTTGGTAGCAAGACTTGATCAACCTTGTTAACAAAAGGATTCCATTGAACAAAACAATGTTTTCATTATGATTATCTCCGTTTATTTCTATCCTTTGCATTTTTGTTTTTGCTTTTGTTTAGTTTTCTTTTTGTTGTTAGTTGCTTGCATGTTAGAACTTCTGTAGTTCTAGCCTTGTTTTGTCCTTGCATCATGTTTCCAAAAGAAAAAAATCTGTCTGTCAGAAAAGTCATTCTTCTATTTCTGAAAATTGCCCAAAAATAAAGTGTCTCGAAAAATTCTAGAAAATTCATATTAAATTTTTACGTGAAAAAAGGGGCAGAGGAGTACCTGGGAGGTACCAAGGGGGCCCACCAGGCAGGCACACCACATGGTGGCGCGGCCAGCCTTGGGTGGCGCCATGCCCTGGTGTGGGCCACCCCTGCCCCCCCCACTAACTCTCTCACCTGCCACTTTCTTCTCTCTCCCGAGTAAGCTCCAGTTCATTGCTCAAAATCGCATTCTTGCTGTGCTTGCTCTCGTTTTTTTCGATCTCCTTGCTCAACTCATCTTTCTTGCTGAAATTTGGAGCATTTGTTCCCTGGTATGTGACTCCTCCCCTTGTCCAAGTAGATTTCTGTTTAGTGGATTATATATTGAGTATTTTGCTGTTGTAGGTGACTGGTTATGAGAGCTTGTAAGCTTGTTTGATGCTTAGAGATATAGTTTTGATGCATGTTTAGGCCTCTTGCAAGTCCCTATGAGTAGAATCCTTCATTATATTTACTTTGCAATCACTTGTTTAATAGGTGTTTAAATTTCAGAATACTGATGACCCACAAGTATAGGGGGTGTATCGCAGTATTTTCGATAAGTAAGAGTGTCGAACCCAACGAGGAGCAGAAGGTGCTGGCTAGTGGTATGGATCAGGAATTCTCTGCAAATACTTAGCAAACGGATTTTTAGGGGTTTTCGATAAAGCAAGTAAACAAAGAACGAGTAAACAAAAGACAGTAGGAATAAATGCAGCAAGTGGTCCAATCCTTTATGCAGCAAAGGACAAGCCGGTTGTATTTCTTAAGATGACCAAACGTTCTCGAGGACACATGGGAACACTGTCAAGTGCTTTCGCTTCATATAGTCGATTAATCTTCTCTAGCTTTCTAAGTGTTGTGTGGGTGAACCTGTGCTAATGTACCGGCCCATCCAAGACTAATACATACTTGTGATTATACCCCTTGCAAACATCCATAAGTACAAGAAAGTAATTAAGGTAGAAACCTAACCACAACTTTAAACTCTAAGACCCTTACGTCCCTTGGGCAATGGTTTCCTAACGGGGGTTCTGGTTTCTGTCACTCCGGCAACCCCTACGATTAGTAGCCAAATACACAATGCATTCCCCTAGGCCCTTATAGGTGAAGTGTCATGTAGTCGACGTTCACATGAAACCACTATAAGAAGTACACCACAACTTAAATAACAATCTATTGAATCTTTCTCAACGCAACTCCACTACTAACAACAAGACTTCTCCCATGTCCTCAAGAACAAAACGAACTACTCACAAGACATCATATGGATCATGATCAGAGATGGAATAATGGTGTATAACAATCTGAACATAAACAATAATTCAATGGTTCACTCAATAGCATCAACTACAAAGAGTAATCAACACTAGGAAAGTTTCCCCTATGAACTATGCAAGATTCAACGCAATTGTTACAGCAATATGGAGATGGTGATGATGGTGCTGATGGTGATGATGGTGGTGATGATGATGATCCCAATGAAGTCCAGCTTGATGGTGGTGTTGATGGCGACGATCTCCCCTCTCCGGGAAGGAATTCCCCCGGCAGAAATCTGTCTGCCGGAGAGATCTTTCTCTCTCGGTGTTTTCCGCCCCACAGAGGTGGCGGAATCTTTCTGTGGTCACTCCCCGAGTCTTAGGGTTTAGTCGGGATGATATACGCCAGAGGGGAGAGGCTGGAGTGGGCCAGGGCGGCCACACCACCTCTAGGAGTGGCCTAGGCCTGCCTGCGCCATGGGGTGGTGTGGGCCCCCTATGGCCCACCTCCACTCCATCTTCTGGCATCCTGAGTCTTCTAGAAAAATAGGATTTTCCGTATATTTTCCCGGATTTTCTGATCTTCGTGAATTTTGCATCCAAACAACACCTTTTCCATCAGAATCCTGACTGCAGTGGTCCATGCTCCAAAAGTCATCAACCATGCAAAAATAGATGAAATAACATAACTATCACCTCTCAATATGAAATATACCAATGAATAATAGTGAATTAAGACATAGAATAGTGATGCAAAATGGACGTATCAACTCCCCCCAAGCTTAGACTTCGGTTGTCCCCAAGCGAAACTAAGCTCAATAAACATGACCTCAAGTTTATGGAGTGAAGAGTCGATAAAAGAATACGGACAAGAAGCATCACATTCATCAAATACATAGATCATAATAGAAGACAACTCACTATTATATAACTCAACTTGTAATGAGTAAAGGAAACACAATAAAGATACATAGAGTAAATCAGAATTGGTAATGGCAAACTTAGCTCTTGGTCGAAGAATAGTTGATAATTTGCTGGAGTTCACAAATAGCTGGTTTTTCAATGATAGCTTTCAAATTAGTAAACATCAAGATAAGAGCAACGTGCAAAACAAGGAACATAAGGAACATGATTGAATAAATCATCATATGAATGAATGAAACAAATCAACTCAAAATACTTTGTTGAGATAGAAGGGAGTAGGTTTACTGACTCAACTATAAAGTAAAAGAAAGGCCCTTCAAAGAGGGAAGCAGGGATTGCAAGTCTCATAAAAAGCTCCCAAAAATTATGATACTTACTAGCTTTCAGCTCTCATTGCCCCTATCATAGGCATCTTTAGGTGATTAAGGTGAAAGTGAGGTCCAATCTGAGTTATATGCTTGACAGACTATAAACTGAAAATCCCAAGTCCCTTGAGTACGAGGGCCGCTCCTCATGCTACTCAACTTTAGTTACCGGTAAGTTCTTGTCATCGTAAGTATGTGCGTATCATTGAGAACCGCCAACGGGGTACCCCTTGCCCGATGATACGGAAGAATCCCCATATCAAAATGACAAGGCAAGCAGACTATGAGTATCTCAGCAATCTTCTTATTTACTATGGGAAAATGGTGCTTTTTCTCTCTTTCCTCTTTTCATAGTATCTCTTTTTTTTTCTTTTTCTTTTTCTCAATAGCCATCTCTCTCTTTTTTTAGAAGAAGAATGCTTCATAGATATCATTATGGTTACGCTATAGGTTTCCACCATGTCAGCATGGATTAGACCAGTGGCCCAGGCGTTTCTCTAACACACATACATAACTCCATGGACTTACAAGCTCCCCTTTTATTTCACACCGACGACATCCGCAAACAAAAGAGCAAGGTATCAACTAGGTATATATCTACAAGTGTTGAAAGCAGTCCCCGTGACAGCACGGTTCTGCTAATCCCCAGCCTATAATTTGCAAGCATATAACTTTCATGGAGAGTTCACAATGGTTCAGGTTTATTAGATGCAAGAAAGTAAAGTGTGCCATCAAGTTCGTGAGAGCTTTAATCACTAATTTTCGCATAACAAGTTTAATTTGGGATGTATATAAAACAAGAATTTACTTGGAATAGCAATAATGCTACTAGGTAGGTATGGTGGACGCAAATGGCAAGGGTTTTGGTTTAAAGGAGTGGATGCACAAGAAGAATACCCTCTCAGTACAGGTTTTTGGCTAGCAGGGCTGGGTAGCAAGTACAAGAGTTGAAGGAAACAAACAAACATACAAGTGATAAAGACAAACGTGCAATCTTCCTTGGAAGCACAAAAGATCTTAACTAGAGAATACTAGACTTATGAGCAAATCAGGAAAGAAAGATGATGAAATTATTTTTCTCTAGAGTACTTCTATCTTTTTCTTTTCAACTCTCAAAAAGGTGTTGCTACTGACCGAGCCAGGTTTGCCAAAACCAACTAAATTAACTCAATGATCCCAAAGTGCTACCAATACTAACAACAAGAACAATCATATAACCACGAATTGAAAACTAACATAAGCTATGCAAAAAGAGTGAATGATAGAAATTCTCATTAATATTCCATAACGGAAACTCACACTAAGGGATACAAATCTAACGAGAAAGGGGACACTTCCATAATGCAAATCATACTACATAATAACTCCACTATTCATGATATGACTCTACTAATAAGGTAAAAAGATAGAAGATAGTGATATGATACCGCGACACTCCCCCAAGCTTGGAACAAACCAAGGGGATGCCAAACCTGATGATGAATTACTCCTTAGGTGGTGGTGGTATCCTCTTGATGAGCTCTTTGATTAGTTTCCCAAAGTCCTCAATCTCGAAGGTGAGAGTACGAATCAACTCCGAGTTGTGCTTAATACGGCCCATAATCATTTCAGTTTGTGGATCCCAGCTCTTGTGATTCTTTTTCCATTCTTCCCACTTGGAATCTTCTTTTCCTACATGGTTATGGGTAAAGGTATGGAAGGGATTCTTGGTGTGTGGAGGAGATGACCTTGGAGCCAAACTATGACGGGGAACTTTCCCCCTAGTCTGCATCCGTGCAGTCCTTCTAACCCTGGCAGGTTTCACCACTCCAATGCTTGCAATGGTAGTGCTGGTGTGCGGACATTGACTTTGCTCCTCTTCACCTTCACTCTTGATCTCCTTCTCCTTCCCGGGGTCTTGGAGGTCTTCCTCCGTGAGCTCCTTCCCTTTATCCTTGGCGGACACCATGGTGCTTCTAATCTTTCAAAGAGTATGTCCTGACAGAAATAGATCGAAACAAAAACATGACGAAAACACGATATACGAACCTCGGGGGATCCTGGGGGTTATATATTGTGAAGTTTCATGTCAAAAGGAAGGTACTGGGAGAAAACGAGTCGGAGGCGGAGTCCGGAGTGGCCACACCACCTGGTGGCGCGACCAGGGGAGGGCCCACGCCACAAGGTGGTGTGAGCCACCCTGGCTCCGTTTCCGTCTCTTTTTTGCTTCATAGCTTTCCTTATTGACTGAAAACTACAAAAATATAGTTGGATTGTATTTTCGTGGAACTTTTCTTACCAGAACTGTTACCTATTCGAAAACAGACTCTGCAGGTCTCTGAATTTTGTATTTAGTGGATCCTTCCGGAGTCATCTCTTGAATATCATCAACATCTTCATCTTCATGCACTTATTACTTGAGTCATAAAACCTTTCTCTTCCTTATTACACCATTATCTCCACTTCCTGGAAATTTCTTTCACACAAAACTTCACATAGTTCTTATTAGCAACATTAGTATAAGTGAAGTGATAAAACCTTTTGAGTCCAACTTCAACTAAAAACCATCAAAACAAAAGCTACTGTAGCAAATCCTTCCGAAGACCCAAAAAGAATTCAAGAAGGAAATCGAATAAAGAAGCAAATGCAAGATTGGCAAAATCTGTCAAAACAGACCAGCAGGTAAAGATCAATTTTTTAGAAAATCTTCTGTTGCTCAAATCAAAAAGTGCAAAACTAACGAAAGTTAAATAACAACCTGGGGCAGAAGCAAAACAAATTACAGCTCAATCCGACATACAGAGATCTCTCACGAAATTTTACGGTGAAGCACAAAAATCTGTTTCGGGACAAGAACTTCCCCAAATCTTACTTCTCTCTCATTAGAAGTTGATCTTGACACAAAAACCAAACAAAACGGATAAAGAGCGGTTATTACCGAACTAATAACTTCCAAGACTCAAAGAAACAAAAACAAACTAAAAGCAAAAACAAATTGGGTTGTCTCCCATAAAGCTCTTTCTTTATAGCCATTAAGATGGACATGATAATTTTGTAGAAGCTCTCATAGGGATATGAATTGAAGTGAAAGAAAGCATTAAGAAGCAAAAACACACACACACATTTAAGTCTAACCCACTTCCTATGCAAGGGGATTTTGTAAACAAACAAGTTATTAAAACCAAAGGCAACTTGCATAAGAAGGCAAAAGAAGTGCAACATAAGAACTTTCAGCATAAAATGAGGAAACTTGATATTATTGAGATGCATAAGAACACTTTTCCCTCTCTCATAGTAACTTTCAGTATCATGCATAAACTTAACAATATAGCTATCACAAGGACCATCAAAGCAATGATCGCTTATTCTAACAGAAAACACAGGAATACTAGCTCTCATAGCACTACTATGTGAAACAATATTAGAGGTATCCTTACAAAGGATAGTGTGTCCCTATTTTTCATATTTAGCGACAAAGTCTTTCACATTTGCTATTATAGGTTCATCAACCATTTGTTTATTAGGTTCAACAGCCTTATTCATACTTTCATCTACCATACTAGCCATCATAGAATGTTCCTTTACCTTAACTGGGAAAGGCATTTTCTCAATATAAGGTTTAGGTAAAACATGATCAGCAGTATAAACTTCAGTATTTCTTGCAGGAACACTCTTAGCAATATCTTTATAAGGTTCATGATACTTATTCCACTTCTTTTTAGGCACTTCAATGTAGGAAGCAAAAGCCTTAAAATAAGAAGCAATAGCTTGAGAGTCTAGACCATAAGCATTTTTAATATTTTGAAAGTCATCAGTTCCCATAAAAGATTCAATGCATTCATAATCATGATTTATACCTGACTTTCTACCTTTGTCATTCTCCCAAGCTTCAGCATTGTCTTGAATACGATCTAGAAGGTCCCATTTAACTTCTTGTTTCATGCGAGTGAATGATCCAGCACAAGAAGCATCCAATAAATCCTTATCATGTAGAGGGAGCCTTGCATAAAATTTGTTGATAATAATATTGTTGGGGAGCTCATGAATGGGACATTTGAGCATTAGTAACTTCAATCTCCCCCAATCTTGAGATGTACTCTCTCCATCAAGAGGCCAAAAGTTGTATATTTGATTCCGATCTTTATGAATCTCACTAGGAGGATAAAACTTTGAATAAAAGAGAGGCACTATTTCCTCCCATTCCAGAGCTTGACCATTCTTCAACAGCTTATACCATTCATCATTTCTTCCTTTCAGTGATAATGAGAATAACTTCTTCTTAACTTGATCTGTAGTAATACCTGCACACTTGAACAACCCGCATAATTCGTGTATAAAGAGTAAATGATCACCGGGATGGACAGTTCCATCCCCAACATAGTAGTTATCCATAACACGATCAATAATTCTTGTAGGTATTTTGAAAACATCTTTCTCAGCAGGTGGTGGCTTATCTACTACCTTAGCAGTGGTAGTAGCATTACCAAATAAGAAACTCGGCGAATTATCCATAACGAAAATAAAGCAACTAGCAGAAGTAAACAATACTCATAGTAGAAGTTTCCTTTACCAGTTCCACTCTCCAATAGCGCTTCACTCCCCGGCAATGGCGCCAGAAAATAGTCTTGATGACCCACAAGTATAGGGGGTGTATCGCAATATTTTCGATAAGTAAGAGTGTCGAACCCAATGATGAGAGAAGGTGCTGGCTAGTGGTATGGATCAGGAATTCTCTGCAAATACTTAGCAAACGGATTTTTAGGGGTTTTCGATAAAGCAAGTAAACAAAGAACGAGTAAACAAAAGACAGTAGGAATAAATGCAGCAAGTGGTCCAATCCTTTATGCAGCAAAGGACAAGCCGGTTGTATTTCTTAAGATGACCAAACGTTCTCGAGGACACATGGGAACACTGTCAAGTGCTTTCGCTTCATATAGTCGATTAATCTTCTCTAGCTTTCTAAGTGTTGTGTGGGTGAACCTGTGCTAATGTACCGGCCCATCCAAGACTAATACATACTTGTGATTATACCCCTTGCAAACATCCATAAGTACAAGAAAGTAATTAAGGTAGAAACCTAACCACAACTTTAAACTCTAAGACCCTTACGTCCCTTGGGCAATGGTTTCCTAACGGGGGTTCTGGTTTCTGTCACTCCGGCAACCCCTACGATTAGTAGCCAAATACACAATGCATTCCCCTAGGCCCTTATAGGTGAAGTGTCATGTAGTCGACGTTCACATGAAACCACTATAAGAAGTACACCACAACTTAAATAACAATCTATTGAATCTTTCTCAACGCAACTCCACTACTAACAACAAGACTTCTCCCATGTCCTCAAGAACAAAACGAACTACTCACAAGACATCATATGGATCATGATCAGAGATGGAATAATGGTGTATAACAATCTGAACATAAACAATAATTCAATGGTTCACTCAATAGCATCAACTACAAAGAGTAATCAACACTAGGAAAGTTTCCCCTATGAACTATGCAAGATTCAACGCAATTGTTACAGCAATATGGAGATGGTGATGATGGTGCTGATGGTGATGATGGTGGTGATGATGATGATCCCAATGAAGTCCAGCTTGATGGTGGTGTTGATGGCGACGATCTCCCCTCTCCGGGAAGGAATTCCCCCGGCAGAAATCTGTCTGCCGGAGAGATCTTTCTCTCTCTGTGTTTTCCGCCCCGCAGAGGTGGCGAAATCTTTCTATGGTCGCTCCCTGAGTCTTAGGGTTTAGTGGGGATGATATACGCCAGAGGGGAGAGGCTGGAGTGGGCCAGGGTGGCCACACCACCTCCAGGCGTGGCCTAGGCCTGCCCGCGCCATGGGGTGGTGTGGGCCCCCTGTGGCCCACCTCCACTCCATCTTCTGGCATCCTGAGTCTTCTGGAAAAATAGGATTTTCCGTATATTTTCCCAGATTTTCTGATCTTCGCAAATTTTGGCTCCAAACATCACCTTTTTCATCAGAATCCTAACTGTAGCGGTCCATGCTCCAAAAGTCATCAACCATGCAAAAATAGATGAAATAACATAAGTATCACCTCTCAATATGAAATATATCAATGAATAATAGTGAATTAAGACATAGAATAGTGATGCAAAATGGACGTATCAAATACCAAGCATGAACAACCATACTTTTGGAGAGATATTTGAGAGTGATGCACCTAGGAGGTCGAGGCCCTCGAGGACAGCCTCTCAAGCTAGGCCATCATACAATGAAGATCTCATTGCAACTCGTATTGGTAGTGAAAGGGATGATGGGGATGCTCACCCATCCTCTTTTCCTTGTTTTACTTTCTTACAAGCTGCAGGTATTCTTGATGATTTCTTGCTACTGATTGAGAGGGTTGGTTTGACCTCATATCTGCAAGATGAGAGTGCGCAATACGCTATGCTCACCAAAACTTTTGTTGAGAGCTTCACATTTACTAAAACACCCTATCAGTCTACTGTCTCTTTCAAAATCTATAATCTGCCCTTCACCATGCCTTTGGAGAGATTTTGTAGTATTGTAGGTGTGCGCATGACAAGAACCGTGAAGAAAATTCAAGGGCGGCCCGCTGATTTGTTGGAGCTTTACCGAGGGGTGACCAATGATGATGACCGCGTGGCGCAGCGCAGAAAGATAAGAAATATCCAACTCCCTGCTCTTAGATACTTTGCATATTATCTTGCTACTAGTGTACTTGGTAGGGAGAACACAAGTAATATCTCCAACTATCATTTAGCATTCCTTGCTGCTGCGCTTAACAATGATACTCGGTACAATCTTGGCTCGCTTATTGCTCGCCGCCTAGCTGCTAGGGGGCCTATCTATGGGGGCATCATTGCCTCGCGTATATTCAATGCATTAGGTCTTTCAGTGGATCCCTATGATGCTATGCTGGCACCACAGAGGCTTGACCTTGTTGCCATGAAAACTCATCACTTTGTCACTGCTACCTCTGATTTGAACAATCTAGTATATAGGATGCTTTTCACTGACGGGGATGAAAGGGAGATCCTTTTGCCACAACCTGCTTTGTTTAGTGTTCACAGGAGACCGTGGTCGCGCTCCAAGGAGGAGGTGGACGAGCAGCTTCGCTTGCTGGGTTTCCACGAGCAGCACCAGGAGGATGTGCCCTCCTATGATTACTCCGCGCATTACGGAGGGACGTACTCGAGTTCGCACCAGGATGAGGGGACCTCTTCATCGTACCAGGGTGACACTTCATCCTGGCCAGCTTGGGATTGATACCCACTTAGGCCAAAATCCTAAGCTTGGGGGGAGGTACGCCGACACCGCACTCATCTCCATATCATGTTGCGTCGGTACTTTGTATATTCATGTTTTCGTTCTCTTTTTAGTTTTCATTCTCTTTCTTTGCTTTTGCTTTCAAAAAACACAAAAAGACCAAAAATATTTCTGTTGTTTCTCTTTGGTTTGCTTCTTATTTTTTGCCTTGGTTTTCTTTTCCCTTTTTGCTTTGTTTGAACTATTCGAAAAACCCAAAAGGATTTTGCTTTGCTTGTTTTTCCCTTTTGGTTCTTGTTTATAAAAAATTGAAAACACCAAAAATATTTGTCGTTCTTCTTCGGTTTTGTGAGTTTGCTACAGGGTTCAGCAGTCCTCAGTGGAATATTGGTTTCATATTATTATTCAAGCCACATAAGTGAAGAGCAATAATGAGGATTAATGACAACTTGAGGCGTGGTAAGAGGATGGTAACGAACTCTATTTGTTTTCATTTTTGTACATATACTCATCACCGTGGGCTTGCTTAGTCCGTTCAAGTAGGGTGTATGTTATCTTTGGATGCTTAGTAGTTCTTGCTTTCTTATGATTAGCTCCAGCTCGCTAATAGTTTGTAGCATGTCTTGTGAATGTTTGCTTGCATTGCTCTATTCATAAATTGGTATGACACCGCGGTATCCTCCTCTGAATGTTTCATTTGAATTGACTTGGCACATGATCACGCATGCACATGACTGCGATAATCAGTTAAGCATTGATGAATTATTTTGCCTTGAGGATCTTGAATCACTTTCATGCCATGAGTAGTCCTATTTTGTTGCAAGCATGATAATGACAGCTATTGCTCTCTCGTTTGTCGCTCCCTTACTATTGCTAGCCCTCACTTTCGCTGAGTATGTTTTACTCAAGTTCCCAACTCCCTAAACCAAATATTTCCAAAGTGTCCACCATACCTACCCATTAGCATCATTTGCTACCTCCGTGCATATTCAATATGCCTTGTTTTCTTCCGAATAAAATGTTTGCTTGTTATGAGAAAGTTAGTTAGTAAAGCTCTCATGAACTTGATGGCACACTTTATTTTCTTGCACTTAATAAACCTGAACCATTGCGTCCTTCTTTGTTGCGCATATGCTTGCGCTTTAAGAGTTGAAGTTAGCAGAACCATGTATCATGGGGACCGCTTTCAACGCTTCATAGGTACTTTGTACCTAGTTGATATCATGTTCTTTTGCTTATGGATCCCGGCGGTGTGAAATAAAAGTGGAACTTGTAAGATCATGGAGTTTGTATGTATGTTAGAGAAACGCCTGGGCCGCTAGCCTAAGCCATGCCTAATCATGGTGGAAACTTGCAGCATAACCATAATGAGCATTTTATGAAGCATCCTCAATAAAAAAAATCTATGCACGTAGTAAATAAAAAGATCGTCGAGATGCTCATTGTCTGCTTACCTTGTTATTTTGATTATGGGATAGCTCCCGTGTCATGTGGAAGGGGTACCCCATTGGTGGTTCTCTATGATACGTATATACTTACAATGACAAGAGCTTACTTGTGACTAATGTTGAGTAGCATGAGGATCGTTCTTCGTAAGTAAGGGGCATGAGACTTCGATTTATAACTTGTCAAGCATATCCTCTTAGTTGTGTCACTTTAACCTTAACCATTTAAAGATGCTTATGATAGGGGCAATGAGAGCTCAAAGCTAATGAGTACCATACTTTCAGCATTTGGAAGCTTTTCAAAATTATTCAAAACCTTTTTCTTTACTTGTTGAGTCTCCATTTATTCTTTGAGCACCTTCTTGAGAGCATAGTTGTCATTCTTTGTGTTTGTTCCATTACTTGATTATTTGTGTTATGACTTTGATGCTTGTATCCTTGATATCTTTACTTCTAGTCATCACTTGAACTTCAGAGGTGCCTTGATATTCATAATCAAAGGCAAGCGAGATACCACTCTATCATACCTTTCTATGAGCATTATAATGTTGCTTATGTTTGTGCCTCATGCTACTTATTATTCTTGAGTTGGAATCTCTTCATAGCTTGCAATGACTATTAAGTAGACTCAGTTGCATACTCTTTATTATGAACTGTTTAAGTAGTTGATCGCATTGCTGAGAATATTTAAATCTTATGAAGCAAATGTGTTCGTGAAAGTTCTTTTATCGCACTCAGTTTTCAACTGAATTGCTTGAGGACAAGCAATAAGCTAAGCTTGGGGGGAGTTGATACGTCCAAAACGTATCTACTTTCCCGAACACTTTTGCTATTGTTTCTCCTCTATACTTGTGTGATTTGGATACAACTAATGCGGACTGACGCTGTTTTCAACAGAATTTTCTTGGTGTCTACTTTTTGTGCAGAAAATCAACTATCAGGAAAAATACCAGAAAATATGCCAAAAATCCTATTTCACCTGAAGACTCTAGCAGCCAGAATACGAGACGGAGAAGAGCCAGGGGTGGCCACACCACCTGCTGGCGCGGGCCAGGCCAGGCCACGCCAAGGGGTGGTGTGGGCCCCCCAGGCACCCCCTCGGCCTCTCTCTTCGCCTATAAGGAGCCTTCTGACCTAAAAACTTTGGGGGGTTCCATGTTTTTCCAGAAGGAGTTCTGCTCTGCCGCCACCACCAGATTCCACGAAACAGCACTAGAAACTCCGTTCTGGCACCCTGCCGGGACGGGGAATTGGAGGAGATCATCGCCATCATCATCACCATCGCTTCTCCATCGACCATCCATGTTTCCCCCATCTATGAGTGAGTAATCCCCCGCTGTAGGCTATGGGGATGGTAGGGATTGGATGAGATCGTTCATGTAATGGCATCAAATTGTTAGGGCATGGTGCCTAGTATCTTTTATTAGTGCTTTATGACTTTGTTGCAACTTGTTGTGCTTAATGCTTGTCACTAGGGCCCGAGTGCCATGATTTCAGATCTGAACATGTTATTGATTCATTATGATAGTATTGTTTTTGGTCTTATCTACAAGTTGTATACACACGTTGTTGTCCGGAACCAATGGCCCCGAAGTGACAGAAATCGGGATAAGCTGAAGGGAAAGGCTTTGATGTGAGGATCACATGTGTTCACGGAGTGTTAATGCTTTGCTCCGGTGCTCTATTAAAAGGAGCACCTTAATTGCCAGTAGTTCCCTAGAGGCCCCGCTGCAAACGGGCTGGCTGGATAAAAGATGTTGTGCAAGTTCTCATTGCGAGCACGTATGACTATATATGGAACACATGCCTAGGATTGTCTAGTACTTGGATGCTTTATCTTATTTATCTGCAATTGCCCTATGCTCTGATTGCTATTTGAATTGTCTTATCCATGCAACGCCCGTCCATCCATCCCTATGCCTACCGCACTCGAATCCCATTGTTTACTGCTTTCGTTACTACTGTCCTTGCTTTACTCCTGTTGTTACTTTACTATTTCTACTACAAAACTATTGCTACTGATAAACTGCTGTGAGCAAGATTGTTTCCAGGTGCAGCTGAATTGACAACTCAGTTGTTAAGGCTTATAAATATTCTTTGGCTCCCCTTGTGTCGAATCAATAAATTGGGTTTCACTTCCCTCGAAAATACTGCGATACACCCCCTATACTTGTGGGTCATCACATCTTCATTACCAATAACAAAAAATTGTTCTCTCATAATAAGATTGAGTAAAGTGGGTTTTATTTCAAAGAAAGTAGCTTCAGGAACAGGTGGAGTAATAGGTGTGCACATGAAATCATTGTTGTTGGTGCTAGTGAAGTCACACAACTTAGTGTTTTCAAGAGTAGTCATTTTTTTGTGTTTTTAATAAAAAAGCAAACTAGTAAAACTATTTTTTGTGTTTTTAATAAAGAAACAAGCAAATAAAGCAGAAATAAACTAAGCAAAACAAAAATAACAAAGTAAAGAGATTGGTTATGAGGGACTCCCCTTGTGAAGATGTCCTTGACTCCCCGGCAACGGTGCCAGAAAAATAGCTTGATGGCCCAAAATATATCGAGCTCGTTGGGGAACCCCAAGAGGAAGGTATGATGAGCACAACAGCAAGTTTTCCCTCAGTTATGAAACCAAGGTTATCGAACCAGTAGGAGCAAGGAAATACCTCCAAGGTGTTGTTGCCAACTTGGAATCCTGCACAACACAACCACAGAACTTTGCCCCCAACTTACAGTGAGGTTGTCAATCTCACCAGTTTTGTTGAAAATAAAGGATTAAATGTATTGTGTGGAAGAAAGTAATAGCTTGCATAAAGTAAACAGAAAGCAATAAATAGTTGTATATTGATGGTAAAAGAAAGGACCGGGGTCCATAGTTCACTAGTGGTGGCTCTCCTTCAAGGAAACTTATTCGAGTAAGGAGATCGGAATCCGCCTTAACCTTTTCAAGGGATTGTTTGGCAAAGATTTCACGAATATCCTTGACCGAGTAAGTCTTTCCCTCCTCATCATCGGAGAAAACCATCTTTTCTCATAGGCGGTAAAGCCCTTAGAAGACCACTTGGCTCTGATACCAATTGAAAGTGTAAGATGGTTTACCTAGAGGGGGGGTGAATAGGTTTCTATAAAAACTCTTTATAATCTTTTGCAAGTTTTAGGCTTTGCGGAATATAAGTGTGCCTAAATGCAAACTAGGTGAGGAAACCTATATGATGATACAAGATACTTCAAGCTCGAAGGCTATCACAAAGTAAACAACACAAGTAAGAGAGGGGTTAAGGAATAACCCAAGCACATAGAGATGAAGATGTATTCCCGTGTTCACCACCTTAGGGAAGGGGGCTACGTCACGTTGGAGATGTGTGAGGTTCCACGAAGGATTCCCCAATGCCACGAAGGCTCACCTTCTTCTCCGAGCCTATCCCACGAAGGAATAGCTCACTTACTCATGGTAGACTTTTAAGGTAGTCTCCAAACCCTCACAAACTTTCCACGGAGCAAATCACAAGCTGAATGCCTCCGGGCGACCCTAGCCGCCTAGGGTTTCCCACAAACCCAAAAGTAACAAGATAAATCGATGAACTCAAGGGGGAATGAAATTTGGCTTGGTGAAAACGTAGATCGGGACCTCCTCTTGAAGGGAACGTGAAGTTGCAATTGCCTTCGCGGGATCCTTTTGTTATTTATTTCCCCAGAAAGAAGAAAGCCAAATATGACGACAAGGAGGCCATCACTTTGAAGGCCAATTACTTTGGACTGGGTGTTCCACTCATTTGGCCCAAGTGAATATCATCAAGGTCAAGCTATTGACCGTAAAAGAGTGCTCCATGGGAGACAACCCATGTTAAATTAAGGTTTGAGTTAAGTTTTTTGTTTTAGTTTAAGTTCATGTTCAATAAAGAGTGCTAGAAAACTCCATTTGAGGAGACAAAATTTGGTAGTACTTGAATTTCTGCAATATTCATGCTATTGTTGGTCGACAATATTTTTTGTCAATTTTCTGTCAAAAACAAGGTATATCGATAGGTTACAAGACAAGAAAAAGTTTACGAAAAAACAGAATTTTTTTAATGCATCCAGACGGTTTAACAACCAACTATACGGCGGGAATAAAAATTCTGGCCGTATAGTTCCGGTCGTATAGTTATCTTTGCCATCGAAATTTGTTCTGCAATATGTACTGAGAGTTTAACGATCAACTATACGATGGGAATAAAAAATTCCGGCCATATAGTCCTGGCCGTATAGATATCAATGCTTCCGTACAATTTCTTTTCGTATGTACTGAGAGTTTAACGACCAACTATACGGCGGGAATAAAAAAATCTGGCCGTATAGTTCCGGTCGTATAGATATCAATGCCTCCGTACAAATTCTATTCATATGTACTGAGAGTTTAACAACCAACTATACGGCGGGAATAAAAATTCCGGCCATATAGTTTCGATCGTATAGATATCGAGGCCTTTTGCAAATTTTCTTCTGCGGGGACAGACAGTTTAATGACCAACTATATGGCCGGAACATTTTGTTCTGCCCGTATAGTTGCGGGCGTATAGCTACGCCGCCAGGAGGAAGACCTAATATTTCGACAGCACGCCAACTATACGGTCGGAATGCATGTTCTGCCCGTATAGTTGCACCCGTATAGTTGCGTCCGACCACAAAATCGAAAGGTACTCCCAATTCCAAAACTTCAGCCCTTTTTCTTTCTTCTACCTCCAAACTCTCTCAAAACCTCAAGAGATCTTCATCTCTACTCAATTTCATTCGAATTCCTCGCACACAAGTGATCTAAGGTATGTTTCTCCTCCGATCCTCCAATTACTTTTTGTAAATTCATCTTCGATCTATTGTCATTATCAATCTAGGGTGAGACCTACTATGAACCAATTGCCATGATTTTCTTACCTAGATTATTATCTTGAGGAGATTCTTTAGTGTGCTTAGATAGGGAACATATTATACTTACTGTTGTAGGATCAAAAAGTTTTATTTTTGCCTTTCTGCAATGTTTTAGAAGATGAACACAAGGAGCCAAACTCGTGCTCGTGCCACCGCTAGCGCTTCTCGAGTAATCACCCAGGAACGCATGGGGATACGGTTCAGGGATCAGGCTCATCACGAATGCTTCAACAAGATCAAGAACCACGAAGTGAAGGCCATCAAGTGGGCTTGCCCCATTATATTGAACCTGATGACTTTAATTTACTTTGTAATAGAGCCGGCCTGCAAAACTTTGTGTACAATGATGTACCTACTTATCGCCGCTTAACTATCGAATTCTTGAGTTCATTGCAAAGCACTGTTAAACTGTGGCAAGGAGAGGATACTATTTCTTTTTGTCTGATGAACAAAAACTACACCTTAACGTTGGATCAATGGTGTGCATGCTTTAATTTGCCAAACAATGATGTTAATGCTCTACACGCATCTTTTACTAGCTTAATTCCTTCCCCCGATCAATACTATAATGGAATGAGCTTCACTAGTAGAGTGAACAAGGGGAAGAATATTTAACATCCTGCAATTCACTATTTGTTCTGTGTTATTGCTAACACCTTGCAGGCACGTAATGAATTCACGAGACTCAACGAGGAGGACATCCTAGTCCTCGCCAAGGCTGCTTACATCAACTGCAACTTGTCACTCAACTTGGGCACCATCTTTGTGCGCTACCTGGAGCAGCAAGCCTCCCAAAGCCAAGGGCCAATCACAGGAGGAGGCGCCATCACCGTGCTTGGCACTTCCCTAGACATCGATCTAGGTGATTTGCAACCCGTACTAGGTGAGACGCGTGTTGGTTTCTCCACCTTGAGGGCCTATGGAATGCTCACTAGGAGAGGTGGTGTTTATTATCTGCATATTGCTGGAGCTAGGCGTATCTACCCCGCTCCTTTGCCTAATGGTATTTTCTCTATCGAGGAAGGACGTTTGCTATATGATGTGCAGGTTGAGCAGCACCAACCCGAGGAGGAGATTCCTGAAGAGTATGAGGATCAAGAGGAGCAGCTACAAATCCGGTTCGCCACATACCAAGATTTGCAAGGACTTGGAGGGACTGTGGAGAGGATGCACAACCTCTCATTGAACCTCCGAGAATCAACAAGTAACCTCTCCACTCAATTCGCGAACTGGAGTAACGAATTTTTCCCGCCACCACAATGATTTGAAGGGCTTGCAAAAGCCTAAGTTTGGGGAAGTTTCCTCATGTATCTTTATTTGGCGTTCATTTGCTTTTATTTCGAGGTCACGTTTTTATTTTGAGTTTATAAGCACTCGTGTTGGTTTCCCCAACACTTTATATTTAGTCCTTTTTATTTGCTTTCGAAATTTTCTAGCCAAGCTTTGCCACCAATTTTCTATTCTTTATTTTCCTCTCTTAAAAATCACAAAAAGATTTCTCCATTTTTCCTGATTTTCCCTCTTTCTTTTCTTTTCGCCTCGAGGTCTTCATATGTTTGCAGGAGAGCGATCGACTTTGAGTTTTCAAGAAACAAATAAAAAAGGAAGAGAGAAGTGGAACCAACCATGAGAGGTATGCCTTATGACCCCACTTTTGAAGTTTGAGAAGCCCATGCTAGCTAATAGAAAATGTTGAGATATTATATTGGTTGAGTGAGTCTTTGTATCATAGTAATATTGTCGTTTGCATGGGCATTTAATTGGGCTCATTTTGTTCTAGCTCTCGTAATTAACCAAGTTTTGCCTAAAAATTGCTAAACAATTGTAATAAGAAAAAGCCTCACAATTGAAGGCTTGGGTGTTGTAGTGTTTAGTCTTGAAGGCTTATTTCTTGAGATACTTGATACCACTAAAAATGTTGATTGACTTAATAGCTCTCTTTGAAAGGATTTGTTCGATTGAATTAATGTTTAGTGGTTTTTGTGAGCATGCCAAAGTTTGACTTGTTAATCATAAGAAAGATATAGCTTTATGCATGTCAAAGTTCATGGAATGCCAACAACTCCGCTGGCCTATGAATGATCTTCATGGAGGAAACTTCTAGATTTTGGCTATGAGTTGATTAAATACTTGTAGCAGCAATGCTATAGTGGGTAAGATTCTTGGCACTCCCGGGTAGCTGTAATCAAGATGGAATCACTCCTCTGACTGTTATGAGTAATCATTATGCAAAATGAACAAAAACCTTAGTGATGCCATGAGTGTCCATCACAACCCGATAAACTAATAAAAATCTTTGGCATGCTCTCAATTATTTAAAAACTAAAATTCTTGAAGGATAATGAATATAAAAGTAGTGCTTGTAAAGTCTTGATTCATTGATGTGGGAGAATTGAGATGCTCTAGTATATATGCTTTTCATGACAACTCTCACACTCTTAATTTACATGATTATACTTTACTGTTCAAAGACAAGCCTATGAGTTGATTACTTGATATGGATTAAAATTTACTCATTTGAATCATCCATGCTTACAATAATTTTGATGCGCTATAAGGATGCATGAAACCCGTATGATACGCTTGCCATTACTCTATCTATGTTGAAGTTTTTCAGATTTATAAAAGTGGAGGAAACATGAGACTATTAATCATGAGTAAGATCACCATCTCGTTATTTCAGTTTAAATGGTGAGTTCCTTTTTGATTTTGGTTTTATTGCTCGGGACGATCAAATTTAAGCTTGGGGAGGTTGATGGCTCTGAAATATAGCCATCTACGTCCATATTTAAACTGGATATTAATCATATTTTTGATGAAATATCTCTCTAAACCCTGCCACTAATGCTAATATTCAGAGGGGTATGCAATCCTTTGTTCTTTATTTTTTCTGCGCAGATAATATCGTTTAAAGGAGGGAATCACTACATTGAAGTCAAAGATAAGATATTTTCTTTGACTAGAAGAAACCAGGAGCCGTCCAACGAAGGCAGACGCCATAACGACCAACTATACGACCGGGGCAAAAATTCCGACCGTATAGCTCCGGTCGTATAGTTGGCGCCGTCTTCGTTAGGTCAAGCAGAACAACTTTCGTGAAGGGACCCCTATATAAAGAAGCCTCAGGCGACGAGAAAACAGAGAGACACCACGCCCCAGAAGCCATACCTCGCCAGAAAGCCGCCTCCAGATCTCCAAACCCTTCTCCATCTCCATAGCCATCTTCCACCACTTGTAATAGTAAATCTCTTCTCTGATTGGCGACATTGTAAGACTATTGCTATCGATCTTATGATTTTTATTACAATATTTGTGATTGTTAATCTCATCTCTATGTGTGAGTAATTCTCCTTGGGCTAAGGGCTTCGGCCTAACCATGTAGCAATTGTGCATGTGATTTATCATAGATGGGATCGTGTATTAGTTTGTATGACATGATGATTATTGTATCCTCTCTTGCCTCAATTTAAGGACTTGTCAAGTACCCAAGACCCCGAGGGTTTCCAGGTATAGGGAGTATGAGTGATGACTGATCTGCAGGTTGGGAACCCCAGTGACAGAAGGGGTAGTACAACTGTATCTGATGGATTTTCTTAGGATTAACGGTGACGTTATTATGCATATCATTAGTTCTTTTTCTCCAATGAGTGAGACGAGTAGGTTATTGCTATAAGCGATTGCGAAGGCAATAGCAATTATGGATGCACTGTCCATATATAATTTATCTTGCTCTAACAATTATATGCATACTTTATTATTATCTTTTATTCCCATCGGATGTTTTGCACAGCTACAGGTGAAACCGAACGCCCTAGACCCTCTCTCTCCATCATCGACAACAACAAAAAGACGCAAGCTACTGGTCTGGTAAAAACATAAAAAGAATTCTAAAACTCCGAAAGGTCCGTTAAAGTAACTTCACTACACATTCGCTTCCTTTGGATTCGATAACCTAGGTCTACTAGGGAAAAAGAGCTATACTACATCCGTAATCCAGATCGAAGGTATCAATGCCAGGTTGTTGTGATGGCATAAAGAAGACCGTAAGAAAGACGAGAAGTTGAGACACCTCGTTGATGGGTCGTAGTGGGAAAAAATCGAGAGAGACTTCCTAGACTTTACAGGTGACGCAAGGAACTTATGGTTTGGTC
Source organism: Avena eriantha (assembly GCA_910589775.1). Taxonomy (NCBI): domain Eukaryota; kingdom Viridiplantae; phylum Streptophyta; class Magnoliopsida; order Poales; family Poaceae; genus Avena; species Avena eriantha. The sequence goes on from OU342742.1 coordinate 2,615,142, forward strand.
TAAGTAAAGATGACATGAATCCTTTTGGGGAGTAGAGCTGCAGTCACAACACCTAGCCTGTGACTCTATGTATCTACAACCTTCCTCCTTGGTTGTGCATGAAGCGTAGGTTCATTATGATGATAGTGCTCATCCAAGGCCGAAGCAACCCAGCAACGACATTGATGTGTACCTAAGGCCATTAGTTGAAGAACTCTTACAGTTGTGAGGAAAACCAGGTGTATGTGTGTGGGATGAGCACAAACCAGGTGACACAGTACTCTGCGACGCGGTGGAAGTCCATATTTTAATGACCCAAAAATTTAGGAAAAGGGCTAACGGTTGATGTTGAATTTGTACATTTCATATTAGGACATGAAATTGAGGGGGAACTTGAACTTTTTGTGTATTGAGTGTTAACACTTAAGAATTTGAACTAGAGTTGAGTTTGACTTAAGTCAACCCTTGGATTTGAATTTGATATGCTAGAGTCATTTGAATCAGTAGTTACTTTAAAATTAGACACCTAGTCATAAAACACACACATTTTACCAAGAAAGTCAATAAAATAAAACACTCATACACTTGGAATTCAAATTTGAGGTTTGAATGATTCAAACTTGAGTTCACAAGCAAATGATACAACATTAAAAAAAGAAATAATTAACACAACATGAATCACATCAAACTCAAGTAATCTAAACTTTATTCATATTTGAAATGAGTTCACGCTTGAGATTTACAGTTTAGATCAAGGAAAAAGGAAATTACAAAGAAAGAAAGGAAACCCTAAAGACTAAACCTATCTATTTAATATCTACCATCTATCTACTCTTCTAATCTTGCTCTTGCTGAACCCACGCCGCATCATCTACAATTCTTACCCTTGCTGCCACTTGAGTACCTTAACTTGTAAACACTAAACATACAACATAATTTTGTTAATATTAAAGTGTAGGTTTTGCCTGAAGCAAAACCAAATAAATTTAGCATCCAGAACTAGAATCCATAAACTAGTTTTGAATCCTAGTGGCTTGAGCTAAAGCAAATGGAAAACCCAGAAGATGATAACCAATTAACCAGTAGAGAACAATAAGAACTAAAAACCAAACAGATTGCAAAAATCACTACAATAGATAGTAACCATCTCACCACAGGACATTAGACAAGAACATATAGCCAACATCTAGTAGAGATTAGGAATCAACCAGAACTAGTAAGGCAACTAGATGAACACTAGAACATAATAGGAAAACCTTGCAGTCAAACCAAATACCCAAGTCTTGGATTCATAGTAAAACCACAAACATTAGAGGATGAACACTTAGCAGTTCATCAGTCCAAAAATTATCAGGAACAAGAAAATCTAGATATTATTTAAAACCCAATTAGAGCATGAACCAGTAGGATCCCAAAATACAACTGCATCCTAGCACACGGAGATTATTCCAAAACAGACTAAAAACCCTCATAATAGAGACCTTCCAAATATTCTCAACATTACCAATGAGAAATCTAAACCTATAGGAATATTAGCAACCATCAAACAAATCTACTGACCAAAGGAAAACCCCAGGCTTAGAAAACCCTCATAATATTTTTTATATACTTGAAATGTGAAGCCATGTCGTTGATACAAAATAAAGAGTTTGTTCATTCGCAAAAAAGACAAAGAGTTTGTTACTAAATATGAGATATAGAGACAGATGGCACAGACGTAGCGTCCAACTATTTGTACTATCCATTTTAAACCAATGCTATTTTCGTACTATATTCGAACATTGTTCTTGTATACAACTTTGATACACAAAGAAATCGTGCTGATAATTTATTGGTTTGACGGTTGGAATGCAATGTATAGGATGTGTGCTAAATGTTATGATGGATACCCTTAAGTATCTTTCCTACAATTGTCAAACTATCAACTTTTGTACATACATGCAAGTTCAATAAATGCAAATAGTTAGCAAGAAGACGACCCTAACTAGAGAAGATCCTAGTACGACGTACATATGGATTTGGTTTTCTAAGCGGAGTATTTTAGATTTGCATATCATGATCAAAAGGATCATAATTACCATATATAGGATTGCATTGAGATCATGAAAAGAAAATCTGAACATCTAAGATATATATGCTATGTTTCGGAGTTACACATCTAAGCAACGAGATCCATGTATCGAATCAGTGTAGGATGTTGTCTTAGTGATGCAGCCCATCATATGCCAATCACCATGTCACTAAGTGAACCAAGCCATGCTACTCCGATAAACACACCTAAGGTGAATTCCTTTCATCACGTGTCCTCCTTTGATCCTCACTTAAATGAGACGGTACTTGAACCAATTGTCCATCTTATGACTAGGTCCATACCCATGGCCATGATGCCCAAAAGAGACGCCAATGATGCCCAAGGAGCCAGGACCATCCATCAAGAAGCATGGAAGAAGAGGAAGAAGAAACTAGGACTTCCAGATCGGAGTTTTTGCCCTCACCGAAGTCTCCAGCCTGGCAACTTCGGGTGCCAAAACGCTAAGTGTGTTTCTCCCAGAACCTAGTCCAGAGACAAGCTAGAGAAAAGACCGAAGGCTCCAACCCTACTACACCGGAGACTCCAGCCTTCGCTGCACTGCACGACTTAAGTCGGTTGGGCCTAGCCCATGTAACACCCCAACTCGTCAAGAGCTTCATGTTTATGTCCAAATTACCCTATTTAAGTCACTGTCCGATATATATGCCTCCATCACCTCCTAAAAACCCTAGATTGAGATGATGAATTAGAGAGAGTTATGCTCTTTTCCTCTTTGTGTGGAACTCCTATGGAGTTGATTCGGGATGTTCGCATAGCTACTCTTTCCACATGTGGATTCTAGTATGCATGTGCCGATCTTCACTACCAAAGTTCTAGTAGTGCCAATCTTCCTTTGTGTTCTATTGGTTGCTATTATTTTCTGCTAGGGTTCTACTAGATCGATGGACCTAAGATAAGAAAGAATTGGTTTTAATTAGAGTGAGTGTTGGCTTGTCTTTCAAGTTTCGAAGATTGCTCCGTTGGGGGTTTATTGTCGAGATCAATTCACGTGTGCGTGTGTTTTTCACTATGTTCTTTGTGTCTTCCGCCTTTCCCCTAGAATCCCACGGATCCGTGAACATCGGACCGCTCGTTGATCACATCAAGACGTATCACTTAGTGACGGCTCAAGGTCTTGTTAGTCACTTAGTACATAATTTTGTTACAAATATCCCTTCAACGTTCCGGAGCCGGTTTATGTGCGGAAGTGAACCCCTTCTAACTGGTTGCGTTGAGTGCTACCACCTCCCTTCCCATCTCAGCATCGACAATTGATGATGAGATTGCCGACTTACATGAGCACCGGAGACGACACGACGAGAACATGACGGTGTCGCCGACTTAAGGGTCGGGCTGAATGGAAAGGGAGGAGAAGAGAGGGTGTTGTTTTTTTGTTTTTTGGTTAGAGATTTAGAGAAGACAAGGTAGTGCGGCCAACGCAAAGCGCTCGTGCACTGATGGCGGAGATCCGACGGCGGAGAAGGGCTGGAGCCGTGCTCGTTGGTCCAGATGAAAGATCCCCACCACGGCACCACGTCTCGAGTCTCGACTCAACTCAACTCTGAAGAAAAAACCACCCGGGAATAAACAGCAGCAGCAGCAGCACACATCTTCTCCGAGATCCAAACTGACCCAACCCAGATCCACCCACCCACCCGGCCTTCCCTTCTCCCTCCCTCTCCCTCTCTCCCGCCGGTGGGTTTAGGGGCCCCGCCGGGCCGCCGTCCTCGTCGGCGGCGCCGAGATGCTGACCAAGTTCGAGACCAAGAGCAACCGCGTCAAGGGGCTCGCCTTCCACCCGCGCAGGCCATGGATCCTCGCCAGCCTCCACAGCGGGGTCGTCCAGATGTGGGACTACCGCATGGGCACCCTCCTCGACCGCTTCGACGAGCACGACGGACCCGTCCGAGGCGTCCACTTCCACAAGACCCAGCCGCTCTTCGTATCAGGAGGTACCCTCCTTCTACTCCCCCGCCCCCCACCACCGAGATCTCGCCTCTCCTCCGATCCGCCCTTCCTCCCCGGATCCGGCCGTACTCCTCCCGCTGTTCCTGCTACCTCCGCCGCCACTGCTCCGATCCAATGGCTCACTCCCGAGCTGCTACCTGCTCAAGTGGCGGCGGCGGCCGATCTCCCGCGAGTCGCCGCTCACGTGATCCCGCCCGGGAACACTCTAGCTAGCAGTACCTGATGAGCACAGTAGAATCGCGATAGATCTGCTTGGCTACTCTCTACATTCACTGCTCAATCTGTTACTTCCTAGTAGGTAGCTTCTGTCCGAGTGCCCATTCACACCATCTAGGATATTTACACTTCATGCAGATTCTCAATCTGCGTGTTTACTCATGGCAGTCTCTACTTATACCAAGTTCTGAATTTCCGTTTGCGTGATCCGGGCCAAGCTCTCTAGGTACCTGCCTGCCAGTCAACTGATCATATGAACCCAGAAACACTTTTATAGATGTGGTTTACACTTTCATGGAGAAGACCGGTAGATCTCACTGTCTATAGATGTGGTTTACACTTTTTAGCAATGTCAGTTCTGGATCTATGATGTGCTATGATTTTACTTCTATAACAAGTATAAACATGTCTGCAAGTCACCATTTCTATGAACCCAGAAATAATGTAGTTTTGCTTGTACTAATATCTCGATCATTTAGTGAGCAAAGAAGAACCTGAATAGAACTGTGAAGATATGCTCAGGGTTATTGCTGTGGTCTGTACTTAGCAACTTGTTAGTAAGTTCTGGATTTCATTTGCATGATCTGGGATATATTTCATGTGATTATAGTTCCTAACAAGTCAACTCATCATATGGACCCAGAGAAACACCCTAACTGTACTTGGTAGTAATATCTGCAGTATATAATCGGAAAAAAGAAGAATATGTCTTATCGTCTATGGATGCGATTTGTACTTATTAGCAATGTTGCAATCAAGTTGTGGATCTCTTCTACATACACCTGCGCTAATGTTTCTTAGTTTGAATAAGAATTAACAGGCTCATTTTCACGTTATAATCCTATTGTATCTTGTTGTAATGTATCCTTTCTAAGACTTTTGCTACCTGGTGCATTACAGGTGATGATTACAAGATCAAGGTGTGGAACTACAAGACGCACCGCTGCCTCTTCACGCTCCATGGCCACCTTGACTACATCCGCACGGTCCAGTTCCACGACGAGCATCCATGGATCGTCAGTGCTAGCGATGACCAGACAATCCGTGTATGGAACTGGCAGTCGCGCACTTGTGTGGCAGTTTTGACAGGGCATAATCACTATGTCATGTGTGCCTCCTTCCATCCCAAGGAGGACCTGGTTGTGTCGGCATCTCTGGATCAGACTGTCCGGGTGTGGGATATTGGGGCGCTCAGGAAGAAGTCGTCGTCCCCAGCCGATGACATTCTGCGTCTCACTCAGATGAACACTGACCTGTTTGGAGGCATTGATGCTGTGGTCAAGTATGTCTTGGAGGGTCATGACCGTGGGGTCAACTGGGCCTCGTTTCATCCCACGCTGCCACTTATTGTTTCTGGGGCAGATGACCGGCAAGTGAAACTCTGGAGAATGAATGGTAACACTATGAATCTCTTCCCAACTTCATGCTTTCTTTTTCTGCTTGATACTTGACAAGCATTCCAGTCGTGCTGATAGTGATGGTGTGCAACAAGCATTCTCATGCCAATTCGTAGTGTTACATGCAACAAGCATTCACATGCCAAATCATATTGATGATACACAACAAGCATTCATGTGCCAAATAATATGTTGCTCTTCATTTTCACTATTTTTGTTAAAGTATGTTTTGATTGCTGCTTCCCGAGAAACAAATGGTAACACTATGTATCCTTGTCAAATTCACATCTAGTTTTTCTGCATGATTATCAACAATCAACAAGCATTCACATGCCAATAATATGTCACTATCCTTATTTCATTAGGTCTGTTATAAAAGTATGTTTTATCTTACTCTGCTTCCTGAGTATTAGAAAGTATGTTTTATCTTGCTGTTTCCTGAGTCTACACATTTATGGGCAGATACAAAGGCATGGGAGGTTGATACTCTGAGAGGTCACATGAATAATGTGTCCTGTGTACTGTTCCACGCAAAGCAGGACATCATCGTGTCCAACTCAGAAGATAAAAGCATCCGTGTTTGGGATGCCACAAAGAGAACTGGTATCCAGACATTCAGGCGGGAGCATGATCGCTTCTGGGTCCTTGCTGCTCACCCGGAAATGAATCTTCTTGCAGCTGGTCATGATAGTGGCATGATTGTGTTCAAATTGGAGAGGGAACGTCCAGCTTTCTCTGTCAGTGGTGATACCGTGTTCTATGTGAAGGACCGGTTCCTCCGTTTTTACGAGTACTCAGCACAGAAGGAGGTCCAGGTGGCTCCGATAAGAAGGCCTGGATCAGTCACCTTGAATCAGTCACCAAGGTCATTATCATATAGCCCAACTGAGAATGCTGTCTTGATCTGCTCTGATGTGGATGGCGGCTCGTATGAGCTTTACATTGTCCCCAAGGATTCTGCTGGCAGGGCTGATTATTTGCAGGATGCAAAGAAGGGAGCTGGTGGTTCTGCAGTTTTCATAGCTCGGAACCGGTTCGCAGTCCTGGAGAAGAGCAGCAACCAGGTTTTGGTGAAGAGTCTTAAGAACGAGATTGTGAAGAAAAGTCCTCTTCCTATTGCAACTGATGCTATTTACTATGCTGGAACTGGTAACATATTGTGCAAAGCTGAAGACAGGGTGGCCATCTTTGATCTGCAGCAGCGGCTTGTTCTTGGTGAACTCCAGGCATCTGCTGTTAAGTATGTGGTTTGGTCAAGTGATATGGAGTCAGTTGCACTGCTCAGCAAACATGCTGTAGTCATTGCAAACAAGAAGCTTGTCCACCGCTGCACACTTCATGAAACCATTCGTGTAAAGAGTGGTGCCTGGGATGAAAATGGTGTGTTCATATATTCCACCTTGAACCATATCAAGTACTGCCTTCCTAATGGTGACAATGGCATCATCAAAACACTTGATGTTCCTATTTACATAACCAGGGTTGCAGGGAACATCATCTGCTGTCTGGATCGTGATGGAAAGAACAAGATGATAACAATTGATGCTTCTGAATACATTTTCAAGCTGGCCCTTCTACGTAAGCGCTATGATCATGTTATGAGCATGATCAAGAACTCACAGCTGTGTGGACAGGCGGTCATTTCTTATTTACAACAGAAAGGATTTCCAGAGGTTGCTCTCCACTTCGTGAAAGATGAAAAGACCAGGTTTAACCTGGCCCTTGAGAGCGGGAACATCCAAATTGCTGTTGCTTCCGCAAAGGAGCTTGATGACAAGGATCACTGGTACAGGTTGGGAATCGAGGCTCTGAGGCAGGGAAATGTTGGTATTGTAGAATATGCTTACCAGCGGACAAAGAATTTTGACCGGCTTGCCTTTCTTTATCTGATAACTGGTTACTTGGACAAGGTGGGCTTTATGTCTAAGATAGCTGGGCAGAATAACAATTTGATGGGCCAGTTCCACAATGCGCTGTATCTTGGGGATGTTAGGAAGAGAGTTGAGATCTTGGAGAATGCGGGGCAGCTACCTCTTGCATATGTAACTGCTGCCACTCATGGACTTCCTGAAATCGCTGATAGGCTTGCTAGTGAATTGGGAGAAAATGTACCAGCTCTACCTGAAGGAAAAAATAGTTCACTTTTGATTCCTCCTGCACCTCTCATAGCTAGCAGTGATTGGCCATTGTTGAGGGTGATGCGTGGTATTTTTGATGGTGGACTAGATGCTACTGGGAGGGCAGAGCAGGAGGAAGACTATGAAGATGCTGGTGCTGGTGGTGATTGGGGAGATGAAGACCTAGAAATTGTTGATGTAAGTAATGTGGTAGAAAATGGAGATGCTGGCCACGGCGAGGGAAGTGAAGCAAATGAAGAGGATGGAGAAGAGGAAGGTGGCTGGGACCTGGAAGATCTGGAATTGCCACCTGAGGCTGATACACCGAAAGCTACAGGTCCTGCCCGCTCTGCGTTGTTTGTGGCTCCCACACCAGGCATGCCTGTCAGCCAAATTTGGACTCAGAAGTCATCTCTTGCTGGGGAGCATGCTGCAGCGGGGAATTTCGACACTGCAATGCGTCTGCTTAGCCGCCAGTTGGGCATCAGGAACTTTGCTCCTCTGAAGACCTTGTTTCTTGATGCACATATGGGAAGTCATACCTTTCTGCGTGCATTTGCAAGCGCTCCAGTGATACCTGTTGCTGTTGAGAAAGGCTGGACTGAAACTGCTAGTCCCAACGTGAGGGGCCCACCTGCACTTGTGTTCAGCTTCTCGCAGATGGACGACAAGCTTAAGGCTGCATATAAGGCCACGACCGAGGGTAAATTCCCAGAAGCACTGAGGCAGTTCCTCAACATCCTATACACCATCCCGCTCCTTGTCGTGGACTCGCGGCGAGAAGTCGATGAAGTGAAGGAGCTCATTGAGATAGTGAGGGAGTACGTCCTTGGCCTCAGGATGGAAGTCAAGAGGAAGGAGCTGAAAAACGACGCCACCCGGCAACAGGAGCTGGCTGCGTACTTCACCAACTGCAAGCTACAGAAGGTCCACATGCGTCTGGTCCTCACCAGCGCCATGGGTCTCTGCTTCAAGGGCGGGAACTATGCCACCGCAGCAAACTTTGCTCGCATGCTCCTGGAGAACAGCCCGAACGAGGCCCAGGCGAAGAAGGCTCGGCAGGTCCTGCAGGCCTGTGGCGACAGGAAAGATGCCCACCAGCTGAACTATGACTTCAGGAATCCGTTCGTTGTGTGCGGAGCAACCTTCGTTCCCATCTACCGTGGGCAGAAGGACGTCTCCTGCCCATACTGCACGTCGCGGTTCATGCCCTCCGTCGAGGGCCAGCTCTGCACCATATGCGAGCTCTCGGTGGTTGGAGCGGACGCCTCGGGCCTCCTCTGCTCTCCTACACAGTCGAGATAAGCGGTGATGGTACTGGCTTTCACCTCTGTGTTCATGTTTGTATCTCCAGTTCCAAGACCGCTGCTGTGTTGTCGTTATATTCTACCAGAGATTTGAATTACCAAACTTGTGAGGAATAAGTATAGTATAATTGGTTCTCTTTGCGCCGCTTCTTATTTTTTGTCCTCGGTTTTAGTCTCTCATACGGCTGTCGTAAAACAACTGCTGTAGGATTTTGGACAGATACTATTTTTTTATTTAGGACAAAATGATGATGTATTTAATTGAGATCTCATTATATGATGTACCACCATGTTTGTGTATGCTCGGCTGATGCTCATTGCTGAAGAGTTGCTTTGTGTGTTTGGTTGCTGTGCATTGTTTCTCCTCCTCTCTTTTTGCATCACTTGTAAGCAAAATCTGTGATGCACTAATAGATGGATGATTACAGGGCTTATTTTGGTTGCATCTTCAGATGATAACTGTGAGCAGGCAATCTGAGCATATAACACATGAATAAGGGGTTGCAGTCTGCTACTAGTATGTGATTTTGTTAAAATATGACAAGAATTCTTTATATAGTCACCGATGTACTGTATCCGATAAATTCGATAAATTTTGGTAAAAATGACAAAATTCGATTTTTTCTGAAAACATGTACTCCCTCTGTCCCAAAATAAGTGACTTGAGTTTGTCTAAATTCGCATGTATCTGTATACTAAAACGTGTCTAGATACGTCCGAATCTAGACAAACCCACGTCACTTATTTTGAGACGGAGGGAGTACTGTTCATACTTTTCCCTTTGTGTGCAGCTCAGAATACAAAGTATTTTAAATTCAGATTTTACATGTTTGCATGATATCCATGGTATTTTTTCAATTTTTTTAAACTTTCAAAAATAGTTTCACTGGACGGGTAAGATACTGCCTCAACTATAACTATAGTAAGCAATAAAATAATTTCTAGTACTACATTAGCTGGGGCCGCTGGTGTGGTGACTTCCCTAGGCGACCATCCCTCCCCTCTCCTCTCCTCTTCTTCCCAGCCAAGCCAAGCTCGGTCGGCTACGGCATGGCCAGCCAGCTCCAGACCTCTACCCAGCGCACCATACGGACGCCAAAGAAAAGGGCAACCCCACCCCCACCCCGCCCACGAATCCACAAGGTCTGTTTCTCTTCATGCAAAGTAACGATGGGTCATGCCCACAAGGTGCTCGAGCAAATGCTTGCATCAGCAAAACCAGCCAGGGCAGGGAGGAAATCAGGTGGCGTGCGATTTCTTTTTCTGAGTAACCTCTTCATGAATTTCTTACTAAAACAATTCCGTGTTGCTCTGCTTTATTCGAAGGAAAAGAAAAAAAAACAGAGCCATGGAGACATTTGCATCTATCTTTGTTCTTTACTTTGCTCCAACTTCAAGCAAAGAACTAAACCAGCTAGGGACCGATGCTTACTTTGCCAAAACAAAAGCCAACTCTTCAGTATCCCCCGTTCATTCTTCAGTATCCCCCGTACACAGTAATCCTTGGGTTATTCTTCATCACAAGATCGATCTGTGTGCCAGGGGCAGCTTGCTGTGTAAGGCACTACCGCTACTGCTATATGGTTTTACTTCTTCCATGCTCTTGTTGCTCGCAGTTGAATTAGTTGTAACAATGTTTTGTTCATGGACATGAAAAATAGTTAATTCCTACGATTTTTTTCCTGTTACTAGGTGCACACTAGCAAATAATTCATCCGGAGCTGCAGATTGGTCGATCCATGGGTTAGACTGCTGGTCTTAGCCAGGGCTTCACTGAAGAAATACTAATCATCATGCGTCCACTGGTATTTATCACATGCATGCTATATATTCTCACAATATAGAGTAGTAGTAATTTTTTTTTTAGCTGTAGAGTAGAAGTAATTTTTGTCACATGTATTGGTTTGGATTCTTGAATGTAATTACTATACGAAAACTACTGCACTGAGTGACCTCAACTAATAGCCATCAACTAATGCAGGTTAGTTGGAACAACATTGACAGAGCGGTGCACTCAATAACCCCTTATCTTAATGATACAAGCAGTAGTGCACACAAGGCCATCTATTTTGATGGATGGGGTGGGCTGGCTGCTTCGGCAGTGCTTAGAGCTATAGCCGAAGACCCTCCGCCATCTCTGGTGGAGAAATTTAACAAGATCATCCACATCGATTGCTCGAGATGGAAAAGCCGAAGATCACTGCAGAGGAAAATCGCACTAGAGCTCAAGCTTCCTCAGCATGTAATGTCTGTTATAGATAGACAAGATGAAGAAGATGATTTCACAGGGATAAATGAAAGCTCTAGAGCTCAGATAGAAGAGGTTGGGGCAGAGATCCATCGGGTCTTAGCAGAAGACAAATGCTTAATAGTCTTCCTTAATGGGAGCGATGGAACGATTGACTTGGATAATTTTGGCATTCCTCTGTCAGTATGGGGTACTCGAGTACTGTGGACATTTCGAGGAAGTCTTCGGCTCAACTTAGACATTACTGAAAAGGTAGATAATTCACATCTTTTTCTTTACAATGAGTACAGTACCTATGGGTGGGAATATTTGCTGGAAAAAGAGGTTAGAGAAATTGCTAGGTACACAGATAAGCTTGGTGAAGCAGTCGGAGAGTGTTGTTTGTATATGTTGTCATTGAATTCTCAGGGAGGCGACATCATTGACTACAACTGGGCCACACATGCTTCAAGCTATTGGGTATGTGATGGGATTATACGAGGAGCTCAGTCCGATGAAGCATGGGAGGTAGCTACTGCTTTGCATCAACACATATGTATGGATGATTATTCATCAAATACATTGCCTTCATTTGGCAGTGGATTGAAGACTCCTCTGAATCGGTGGATATTGTTTAGAGACAACAGTGTTGTGGATGGACGGACAAAAGTAGACACTGTGGTTGTGCATCCAGAGTCAACATCATTTTTCCTTGCTGCCATCAGAAGTGGATCTGATCCTCCATTAAGGTTACTACCTAATGACATGTTTCATCAATCGGACAAACTTCGTGTGCTCAAGGTATGTGGTTGCACATTCAGTTTTTCTTCGCCTCCTTTCCATTGTTGCCGCAACTTAAGGTTTCTCGGACTAGATCGCTGCAAGGATCAACATCAACAGGTAGAACAAATTGACGAGCAGGGTAGACCAACAATAGAATTTTTTAAGAGTCTATGGGTGCTAGACATATGCTACACGGATTGGGAACTGGATTTATCACCGGAGATAATACAACAGATGGCTGCAAACATAAGGGAAGTACATATCAAGAATGGAAGGTTCTGGCACATGTCTTTTTCATGGAGACAATTGCAGAACCTTCGCAAGCTTCGAGTAGTTGACCCGACATGTTCCTGGAAGATGGAAGGAAAGGATGAATTCACAATTTTGCCCAGCTTGCCAGCATCAAATAGCCTCAAGACTCTAGTTCTAGATGGTTGTGTTGGGTTGGAGCATGTTGACGGACTTCCTCTGTCACTGGAATCATTCAGCTTAGATGCAGGATCAAGAAAGAATGATTTCAAGGAATCCAATATAACCCGCATCTCCATGGCTGGGTGTGCAAGATTATCTCATTTCACATTGTATGGATCACTTCCAAACCTTGAGGAGCTAGATCTCTCAGGCACACAATTAAAGATGCTTGACCTGAGAGCTGAGGTGGTGCAGATCCCATGTCTCCAACGAGTCATTCTTTTGGGATGTGAGCAACTCCGTGCCGTACTTTGGTTAGAAAAGGATTTTCGCCGACTAAATTTGATATGCATTGATACTCATGGAGGAGGAGAGATGAGGACAATGCTACACGACTCTACGAAGTTAATAAAGGGATATTGCCAAGCATATGTCAGTATTATGGACATGAGATTCATCCAGTCAATTGTGCAAATAAGTTATGATGACTTAGTTCGGAACAACAATTGGTTTCGTCTAAACATCCGAATATCCGCTACTAGCACAAATGGTGAGCATAGATGCAACAAGGAGAAGATGAGCATAGATGCAACAAGGCCACCCATACCAAAGTCATTAATTCCCAAGCATTCTCAGAACACCTACACAGGTGTTGCTATTGGCGACATAAATATTGATCATGATTACAATAGTGAAGTGCAGATTAAGCCCTTGGGATACCATGTGGAGATTGGTGAGGGAATTAGCAACACTAGCGTGGAAAGCATACAAGGAATCAAGGCTATCATCGCTGTGATGGATAGGGCTGAGTCATTGCATGTGCATGACAATTCATCCATCACCACTATTGTCCCTGAACACATGACGTCCACGGGTGACTACGAAGTTCAACTTACATGGCGACACCTGAAACGGTGTCATGTTGTGAGATGCCCCAAGATGCAAACGGTCTTCCTCACTAACTATTATGATGCCCGTTTTAATAAATTGGAGGCCCTTTGGGCGGCTGATCTCCCAATGGCCCATTGCATTTGGAACCTAGGACAAACCTTTACTTTCTGGAACACCCGTGGGTCATTTGCAGAACTACAAAGCATACACCTTTACTCCTGCAAGAGGCTCGCATTTGTGCTTCCATTATCGTGGATCAAGCATGCTCCAGGCTCATATTTGCCCAACCTAGAGACCCTCTACATAGTCAATTGTGGTGCTCTTGTTGAGGTATTCCCCAAGGCAATGCATCTAGCAACCGATGGCAGAGAAGGTGTACTAAGGTTCCCAAAGCTGAAGAACATCCACCTGGATGAGCTCTATAAGCTGCAGCATATATGCGAAGCCGGGATGTTTGCTCCCATGCTTGAGACCGTCAGGCTCAGGGGCTGCTGGGGTCTCAGGCGCCTGCCGGCAGTAGACTGCCGGGACAACCGTCCCGTCGTGGACTGCGAGAAGGACTGGTGGGAGAAACTGGAGTGGGACGGGCTAGAGGCCAGCCATGACCCGTCCCTCTTCGAGCCGCGTCACTCGTCATACTACAAGAAGCCCCTATCCCGAGTCTCGGTGCTCCGGTGAACCGACCTCACTGTTTGTCCAGGTACACACATGCGCCCCGTCTTGTTTTTATTCCGTGCCATGCATGTGTTACGTGGTAGTACTATACTATCTAAAGAGATGATGATACAATACATACACACATATACGCAGGCAACAACTCTCCTTAGTCGTCCTATCTGCACAAAATTCGTTGACCTGCTCACTTAAGCATTCAGTTCAACGACCCATATATTTCGGTTTGCTTCTAGTAATTGGTAGTACCATTAATTATTCCCTGGATTGGATTGTGTAGGTACCGCGCGCTGACTTCCAGCGATCAGTATCAAGACCGACGACAGCTGCCACGCTACGTGATCCGTGATCCGTGTTTGCTTGCCACCGGTTCGATCAAGTGATCCGTGTTTGCTTGCCAAGAACTAATTGTGGTTTGAGTGTTTTCTCAAGAATAAAAGGGCGCTTGCTAGCTCCATGTTATTTGTGTGTTTTTTGTTTCTCTGTGTGTCTACCTGGATAGACACACTACCCCCTTTAATTGGTGTGACGTGAGAATACTGCTTGCCAAAGACCATGTAACCGAATTATTTGATTTGTGTGTGTTGAGAGAATACTGCTTGCTTGCCAAGGACTATGTAACCGGATTATATTTGATTTGTGTGGTTTATTACATGCATACAAACTTTTACCTCTTCATCAGTTCCAAGTATATCTGATGCCATTCGTTTATTGTGTTAACTCTCTTCCATTAGTAGTAGTATTAATAACTAATATTACTACAATATCTCATATTATAAGTAATTTGATTTGTCATATTTAGGTGCTCGACGGTGTTTTATGCGAAAATAATACTCCTATACAAGCAGTTCAGCATTCAGATTACACAGACTACTACATCTCAATACCGATCAAATAACGTAGTACATAGTATAGTGGTAGTACAGCCACTCTGTCCTCATGAAAGAGAGGAGGGTTTACCCCGTTCTGAAATGAACCATCATAAGCTCACAATCTCCTCTTTTACTCCGACGTTTTTACCATGAGAATTTTTTGTTTTATTTTTCCCTTCAAAGAGCAATCGATTTCTCCGGCACCTCCTAAACCGCTGGCTTGCACATGGCAGGAGCACCAAAATAAAATCTGGATCACTAGACTTACTTCCTCTTCGGCTAATCGGATCTTCCGAACCAGGCTTAATACAATTTCTACATTTACCAACTCACTAGACCTGCCCAACACACATGACACATAAGCAGATTCAAACTTCACCACAATTGTGGCTAGTCATGGTTCTGTATACTCATGGACTATTGCACATACACCAAAACACATCTATGATCTTTGCCCACACAATAGCAGCAATTACCTTGTGTAATTCTTCCTATGGCTGCTGACCGAGACCTCTTCACAGCCTGCACCACAATCACGTTGGGAGATGGCCAAACATCCCGTTTCTGGGCTGATGCATCGCTTGAGGGACATGCACCTCAGCAGATCGCCCCTCTTTGTTACCAACTGGCAGTTCGGAAAACCCTCACGGTTAAGGAGACAATGGGCAATGGCAGATGGATAAGAGGACTACACAAGATGGAAAATGCTGATCGATCCTAAGCTGGACTTTCTTTGGAACAGAACCACGTACCCTTCCCGCGTCGCTCCCGCGAGCGACCGGGGGGAACCCTACCGCCGCCGCCTCCTCCCGCCCCCTTCCGCTCCCTCCTCGCCGCCGCTCGGCGTCGGTGGCGGCGGGGCCCCTATTCTCCCCCTGGTTCGCCAGATCTAGGCGCGGGCCAAGATCGACGACCGGCGGCGGCGCCCGGCTAGGTGGCGCGGCTCGCGCGGTGGCGTCACCCTGCTGTGGCGTGGAGGGCTGCGTGGAGCGGTGGTTTCGTGCTCGGGGCTGGCGGCGAGGGCCGTGGGCGGCGTTGGCCTGGATCTGGGGGAAGCGGCAGATGGTGCTGAGGTGGAGGCGATGGCGCGCCCTTAGTGGCGGTGCTAAGCCTGATCCGGCACCGATGGTCGGCCTGCTCGTTCCGTTCTCCGGAACCGGCCGGCGATGTGGGGATCGCTGTGTCGGATCTAATAAAGGAGGTGGTCCTTTGGTTTCTTTCGCACGAAGACGAAGAATTGCTTGTTGTCTGCCCTCGTTGATCTGGTCTGGAGAGGCGGGTTCCGGAAGGTTCCGCCGACGAACTCCTATGGACGTATCATGCCTGGAGATTGCTAGATCGGAAGGTATTCGGTCGTGCGCACCTTGTTTTTCTGGCCGTTTGGTTTCAGCGGGAGCGTTGCGAAGCTCTGTTGTTTGTTCTCACCAAGTGCCATTCTTAGAGCCTTGGTGAAGTCAGATATAGAGATTGTCAGGAAAGCGGAAATATGAGGGTAGCGATGGTGATTTTAGTTCTTGTGGCGACGGAGATCTGGCTGCGTGATCTGGGGCTCGTTGCAGCATCTGCTGGTGCGGGAAGACAACACAGGGGGAGTTCCCAGTCTTACCTTGCAGGGTGAAAATTCAAGGTTTGTCCTTAACTGGTTGTGCCTGACAATGACCTTGTTGAAGGCATTGTTTTGTGAGCGAGGACTTTCTCCAGGGTGAAAACCTATGATCTTTGATCGGGCAACGACGGCGCTTGGGCACTGTTTCCTTCTTGAATGCGTTGTTATTGGAGTGGTGGACTACTGGTGTTGTTCTGATGGTGTTAGTGTCGTTGCTTTGAGGATTAGTTCTCTGTAGCGGGACTTTTTTTTTTTGTAATTCTTTTTTCTTTTTTCTGGACTGTGTGCATCCGTAGAGCCGCTAGGACATGCGTTGTTGCAGAGGCTGTGTGTAGTTGGTATCACTGTCATATTAATATATACTCTTTTTCAAAAAAAAGATGGAAAATGCTGAACAACTCGAGCAATTCGTCACTCTTTGGACCAAGATGCAGCAGGTACAGCTAGAGGACATACCAGACTCAATTCGCTGGAACTTAATAACTGATAGTCAATACTCTGCTTCGTCGGCCTACGCAGCACGGTTCCATTGCAGAATCAAGCAACCTCAGCTTCAGGCAGTCTGGAAGATCAAAGCAGAGATGAAAGTAAAATTCTTCCTATGGCTGCTGCTCCAAAACAGAAATTGGACTGCTGAACGATTGAGAGCACGAGGTTTACAACACAACGACAAATGCAGCCTTTGTGATCAGGAGTTTGAGACTTGGGCGCACCTTGCCCTGCTCTGTCCCTACGCCAAGGAAGTGTGGGCGCAGTTTCAGAGCTCCAACCCTCACGCCGTAAGCACGGCAGCGAGAAGCGGCTCCATCCGCACCTGGTGGAAGCGCGTGCGCCGGCGAGAGCGAAATGAGCAGCACAAGAAGGACATCACGGTTTCAGTTTATGTGGTGTGGCACATCCGGAAGGAAAGAGGACGGCCAATTTTCCAGGACAAAGCTGTGACAGCAATCACTCTCGCCCAGCTTGATCAGGGATAATATCCAGCAACTCCTGCTTGGATTAGGTCGGTAGTGGTGCCCAGTTGACTCTACGCTGTATGTATTTTCTCACATTTGTAGGCCGCAAGGCAAGTTATAACCATACATTCCTTGGGACTTTTTGCTTCCCTCTTACTTAATGCAAAAGCAGAGCTCCGGTTCTCGTAAAAAAAAATACCTTGTATAATTCCATCATGCGATGCCATCCTTTTTAATTGCTCCTGCATGTATGCATACAGAATGTCAAAAATTCCCTTGTGAGTAACTCGATATTATCTCGGGGTTGCCTATGTGCTTCAAGCAACCTGCAGTTGAGATTCAAGCTACTATTGCCAAGATCGTGCGGTCTACATGCCTATGAACTTTTACCTCTTCAAGTTCAAAGTATATCTGATGCCATTTGTTTATTGTGTCAACTCTCTTCCCTTATATTATTAATGTAAATAGGTAAGTACCTTTACCTCTTCAAGTTGAAATAGTGGCACCAGTTCCATATACTAATGCAATAATTCGTACTTATAGTTTTTCTTATTGTAAGTAATTTCTTTTCACGTATTTAGGCACTCGACGCACATACTGCCACCCTTTTTGATTTGTTCCGTAATGCATGTATGTTGTCTTATCTTGTGCTAAACAACGAGTAAAATGCAAAAATAAACACACCAGCACTTGGGCATTCAGATTAACACAGCACACCACTACCCTGCGTCTTAATACAGATCAAATAAAGTACAGTGGTGTACTGGTACATCCACTATGTCCTGAGAAGAGAAAAAATAGAGCGAGGGTTTACTCCATTCTGAAATGAATGTCCACACGATCGAGAGCATCGTCTCTGTACCCTGTTCTAGGTAGAACCATCATGCCCACAAGGTGCTCGCACAAATGCTTACTGGCGCAACAAGCTAGGGATTTGTATTAGGGAGAGGGATCAATGGCATCCTGCTGATCCATGGTGTAGGCTCTGTCCCTGCAAGCACCTTTGCTTTATTAAAAGGAAAAAAGAACCTGCTTTATATGGAGACAGACAGTTGCATACATACATCTTTGTTCTTTACTTGGCTCCAGCTTCAAGCAAAGAATCAACCAACCAGCAAGGGGCCGACGCTTTACTTGGGCAAAACAAAGACAACTCTCCAATATCCCCTTGTTCATTCCTCCATTGCTCCTATCCTACGTCATGTCGTCCTGCTGATGCCAACATCTCTGGTCTGCCACAACGAAGCAACCGTTGCAAGGGGCCAACAAACGCAGCAATCCTTCTATTGTTCGTCATCTATCGGCACACAAGATCGATCCGTGTGCTAGGCGCAGCTTGCTGATCAGTAAGGTACCACCACTACTGCTATATGGTTTTACTTCTTCTGCTAGTTTAATTGGTTTTCAAAAGCAACTAGTATATATACATAACAATGTTTGTTCATGGACAAGGATAATAGTTAATTCCTACGATTTCCTATTTACTAGGTGCGAAATAGCAAATAATTCGTCCGGAGGTGCAGATCGATCGATGGGTTAGATTCCTAGAGCTTCCCATCTATGGTGGACCTACATTGAAGAAATACTACTCATCATGCCTCGAAAGGTAGATGTCACATGCAAGCTATTCTCACAATATAGAGTAGTAGTAATTTCTCACATGTATTGGTTCGGATATTTAAATATAAATGTTAGATCTGAAAATGCATAGTACATATTACTAGACAAAAACTTCTAACCCAACCGACCTCAGCTAATAGCCATCAACTAATGCAGGCTACTTATGTGTACACCGTCGAAGAAGTGGTGGAAGTGATAACCCATCATCTGAGTTTTACGAACAATACTCCACACATCTATTTTGATGGATTGGGCGGGTTGGGTGCTTCGGCGGTGCTTAGGGCTATAGCCGAAGATCCTCCGCAATCTCTGGTGAAGAATTTTAACAAGATCATCCACGTCGATTGCTCGAGATGGAAAAGCAGAAGAGCACTCCAAAGGAAAATTGCACATGAATTGAAGCTTCCTCATCATGTAATGGCTGTTATTGATAGACACGATGAAGAAGATGATTTCATAGGGATAAATGAAAGCTCTAGGGCTGAGATAAATGACGTTGGAGCAGAGATCCATCGGGTATTAATACAAGACAAATGCTTAGTAATCTTCCTTAATGGGAGCGATGAACCAATTGACTTGGTTTATTTTGGCGTTCCTGTGTCAGTATGGGGTACACGAGTATTGTGGACATTTCGAGGAAGGCTTCGGCTCAACTTAGACCTTAGAGAAAAGGTGAATGCTTCACACCTTTATCTCTATAACAAGTTAAGTTTGGACGTGTTGGAATATTTTTTGAAAAAAGAGGCTAGAGAAATCGCTGGGTACATAGATAAGGAATGTGAAGCAGTTGAAGAGTGTTGCTTGTATATGTTGACATTAAATTCACAGGGAGGAGACATCATGGATTACAACTGGGCCACCCATGCTTCGAACTATTGGGTCTGTGATGGGATTGTACGAGGAGGTCAGTCTGATGAAGCATGGGAGGTTGCTACTGCTTTGCATCAACAAATATGTATGGATGATTATTCATCAAATACATTGCCTTCTTTTGGTAGTGGATTGGAGACTCCTGCGAACCGGTGGATATTATTCAAGGACAACTATGTTGTGCATGGAAGGACAAAAGTAGACACTGTGGTTGTGCATCCAGAGTCGACATCTTATTTCCTTGCAGCTATCACAGGCGGATCTGATCCTCCATTAAGGTTACTACCTAATGACATGTTTCATCAATCATACAAACTTCGTGTGCTCAAGTTATGTGGCTGCACATTCAGTTTTTCTTCACCTCCTTTCGGTTGTTGCCGCAACTTAAGGTTTCTCGGGTTAGATGACTGCCAGGATCAACATGTAGAACAAATTGACAAGCAGGGTAGACCAACCATAGACTTTTTTAAGAGTCTATGGGTGCTAGAAATATGCTACACAGATTGGGAACTGGATTTATCACCAGAGATAATACAACATATGGCTACAAACATAAGGGAAGTACATATAAAGAATGGAAGGTTTTGGCACATGGATTTTGCATGGAGACAACTGCAGAACCTTCGCAAGCTTCGAGTAATTGACCCGACATGTTCCTGGGAGATGGAACAAAAGGATGAATTCACAGTTTTGCCCAGCTTGCCAGCATCAAATAGCCTCAATACTCTGGTACTAGATGGTTGTGTTGGGTTGGAGCATGTTTACGGACTTCCTCTGTCACTAGAATCATTCAGCTTAGATGCAGGATCAAGAAAGAATGATTTCAAGGAATCCAATATAACCTGCATCTCCATGGCTGGGTGTGCAAGATTATCTCACTTCACATTGTATGGATCACTTACAAACCTTGAGGAGCTAGATCTCTCAGGCACACAATTAAAGATGCTTGACCTGAGAGCCGAGGTAGTGCAGATCCCATGCCTCCAACGAGTCATGCTTTTGGGATGTGAGCAACTGCGTGCCGTACTTTGGTCAGAAAAGGATTTCCCCCGACTAAATTTGATATGCATTGATACTCATGGAGGAGGAGAGATGAGGAGAATACTACACAACTATGAGAAGTTAATAGAGGGATATTGCCAAGCATATGTCAATATTATGGACATGAGATTCATCCAGTCATTTGTGCAAATAAGTTACGATGACTTATATTGGAACAACAATAGATTTAGTCTAAACCTCCGCATATCCACCACTAGCACAAATAGTGAACATAGCTGCAACAAGGTGAAGATGGGCTCAGAGAGTAGTGGGAAAATATTGGGGCCACCTGTACCAGAGTCATTAATTCCCGAGAATTCTCACAACACCTACACCGGTGTTGCTATTGGTGGCATAACTATTGATCATGGTTGCAATAGTGAAGTGCAGATTAATCCCTCGGGATACCATGTGGAGATTGGTGAGGGAATTAGCAACACTAGCATGGAAAGCAGACAAGGAATAAAGGCTATCATCGCTGTGATGAACAGGGCCGAGTCATTGTATGTGCATGACAATTCATCCATCACCACTATTATCCCTGAACACATGATGTCCACAGGTTACTACGAATGGGAACTTACATGGCGACACCTGAAACGGTGTCATGTTGTGAGATGCCCCAAGATGCAAACGGTCTTCCTCACTAACTATTATGATGCCCGTTTTAATAAATTGGAGGCCCTTTGGGCGGCTGATCTCCCAATGGCCCATTGCATTTGGAACCTAGGACAAACCTTTACTTTCTGGAACACCCGTGGGTCATTTGCAGAACTACAAAGCATACACCTTTACTCCTGCAAGAGGCTCGCATTTGTGCTTCCATTATCGTGGATCAAGCATGCTCCAGGCTCATATTTGCCCAACCTAGAGACCCTCTACATAGTCAATTGTGGTGCTCTTGTTGAGGTATTCCCCAAGGCAATGCATCTAGCAACCGATGGCAGAGAAGGTGTACTAAGGTTCCCAAAGCTGAAGCACCTCCACCTGGATGAGCTCTATAAGCTGCAGCATATATGCGAAGCCGGGATGTTTGCTCCCATGCTTGAGACCGTCAGGCTCAGGGGCTGCTGGGGTCTCAGGCGCCTGCCGGCAGTAGACTGCCGGGACAACCGTCCCGTCGTGGACTGCGAGAAGGACTGGTGGGAGAAACTGGAGTGGGACGGGCTAGAGGCCGGCCACGACCCTTCCCTCTTCGAGCCGCGCCACTCGTGCTACTACAAGAAGCCCCTGTCCCGAGTCTCGGTGCTCCGGTGAACCGACCTCACTGTTTGTCCAGGTACACAGACATGCGCCCCGTCTTGTTTTTATCCTGTGTCATGCATGTGTTACGTGGTAGTACTATCTAAAGACCTCAAGATAGAATGCATACACACACACACATACGCAAGAAACAACTCTAATTAGTCGTCCTATCTGCACAAAATTCCTTGACCTGCTCACTTATGCATCCAGTTCAACAACCCGTGCAGTTCTGTTTACTTCCAGTAATTGGTATCATTATTCCCTGGATTGTGTAGGTATCGTGCGTGGCTTCCAATAATCAGTATGAAGGCCGTCGACAATGGCCACACTGCGTATCAGCGGCGTTTGACGGTACAAGTGATCCGTGTTTGCTTGCCAAATTGTGGTTTGAGTGTTTTCTCAAGAATAAATGGGTGCTTGCCAGCTCCACGTTGTTTGTGTGTTTTTTGTTTCAGTGTGTGTGTGTGTCTACCTGGATAGACAAACTACCCCCTTAAATGGTGTGATGAGAGAATACTGCTTGCCAAAGACCATGTAACCAAATTATTTAATTTGTGTGTGATGAGAGAATACTGCTTGCCAAAGACTATGTAATAGTGGGAGTATTTAATTTGTGTGATCTACGACTTCTACCTCTTCAGGTTCCAAATATATCTGATGGCATTTGTTTATTGTGTTAACTCTCTTCCCTTGGCAGTATTAATAATTAATACTTGTACAATATATCTCATACAGTATTATAAGTAATTTCATTTGTCATATTTAGGTGCTCAATGTTGTCTCGTGCGAAAACAGTACTCCTATCCTATGCTAGCAGTTCAGCATTCACATTACACAGGCTACTACCCTGCGGTGGCATCATGCTCTGAAATGAACCATCATGCTCACAATCTCCTCTTTTACTGCAACGTTTTTACCATGAGAACCTTTTGTTTCATTATTTTTCCCTTCAAAGAGTGATCCATTTCTCCACTAGACTTACTTCCTCTTCGGTTCAATTGACCTCTTCCGATAATCAGATCTTCCAAACCAGGCTTAATACAATCTCTATATTTACCAGCTCACCAGGCCTGCCCAACACATGACACAAAAGCAGATTCAAACTTCACCGAAATTATTTCGTCACAGATACCTTGTGATGGTACCAAAATTGAAGTAGAGTGGCACAACTAGGCAGGAAAATACATTCCACACAAACACTCCAGTATACATTGGCAGTGCAGCATTGTTAGATCAGATGGGTACATTATACATCAGCAGTTCAGTATCCAGATTACACAGGTCTACCCTGCGTCTCAATAGAGACCAAATAGATACAGTTGGTACGGCCTGTTTGTCCAAGGAAAAAAAAAAGAAAAATGAATTTCGACACAGGATCACTGCTTTTCCCTCCTTCGAAGTAACAGAGAACCGGTCAAATGCAGCAACTAGACAGAACACATCATGCTCACAATCTCTACTGGGATGTTCTGAGATGGACCTTTTTTTTGTCCCTCAAGAGTGAACGTCTTCCTGTTCCCAATCACCTACGCTAGATTCCCATGTCCCAGGAGGAGCACCATCATCTGGATCACCAGACCTAATTTCTGTTCTATTGGCATCTTGAAATAATCAGATCTTCTAAACCAGGTTGCAAGAGATTTTCTATGTCTACCAACTCTAAGTTGACAACGCCGTGCATCTCAACACTGATGACATCAAAAGAGTCAGCTCATTTGATATGTATATGTACAATATTTTCCCAACAGCTACACACCAATGCCGCCGAATTTACAACCAAAATGTGATTTTACAATACTAACCTATCCTCTCCTGCATGTAAACCCTTGAGGTATCAAGTTGTATTCTTTCAACTTGATTTCCACCTACATTGTAAGCAGATGTGTCCATAACCAAAAGCTTGTTTAGAGTAGCCACATGCTGACACTACCAAAAGACAGCATACCAGTGGCAGTGCAGCAAAATGGTAATAACCATCATCATCTAGCTCACAATACCAAGAAGACCGTATCATTGCCATCCATCCATCCATCAAAGTTAGGGGCTGTCAATCAGTAGACTTAAATTTTGGTTCTGCCTAATCATGGACACAAAAACACATCTACTATGCTCTCTGCCAACACAACAGCAGCAATACCTGGATAAAACAACAGGCAAGTCAACTGCTCGGGGTTGCCTCACACGAGTAGCAAAACTCCCTCGCGATGCAGGGTACCCAATCAAGGCTACAGAGGTACAAGGAACAAGAAGAACACACTGGAGTTGCATGGTTTGTTTTCATTTCATTTCATCATCAGGGCAGACATACAGACAAGTGAAGATTCACAACTCAAACTCAATTACTACTACACCAGAGAGCCATCGCAGGTACATACGGACTACTATGTTTCCTTGTAAAATTGATCGGAGGTGCGCTAACAAGACCAAACGGAAGAGTGAGCTGTTAGAAGAGCCCCTTGTTCCTGCGCAGCACCAGAGAAGGAAATCGAATCAGCACCAACCAAGATGTAATTTTTCAGAGAGATCATGTAGGAGGAGGAGGATCGCGGGAGCGGAGATGGGCAAGGGCAGAGGCAGAGCACACCTACGTCTGCTTGGAGAAGGAGGATGAGGAGGACGGGGCTGCGGAGGCGACGACGGAGGAGGAAGCGGAGGAGGAGGAGGACGGGGAGCGCTTGCTGCGAAAGATCATGTAGGCGAGCGGGAGCACCACGCCGGCCATCATGATCGCCGCGCCCAGCAGGTACCTCGCCGGCGACGGCGCCTCCAGCTCCATCGGTCGCTGTCGCGGTGGGTCGATCTGGATTCTGGATCTGGAGACGGCGAGATGGTTCCCACTCCGCGCTCTGTTAGTTGAGAGACGACGACACCGGGGCACCGGGCTAGTGGCTTACGCCTTCGATGCTGTCGAGGCTTAAATGAGAATTCCGCTTTGCCGTCAGTTAGTTCTTTTTTTCCGAACGGAAAGGTCCCGAAGGACCGGAAACTTCATTTCATCGGCGATGGGTGTACAATTACAGAAAGGTCCCAACTAAAGATACAACAATCAACCAGGACCTGCACTTTTACACAGAACACCCTAAAAGGAAATGCGAAAACGTGATCAAGTACAAACTTGCCGACGACGAACGACCTACAACCGCGACCACCGCATTCCAGGCCGGGGATGAAACCACTTGGCTGAGATGCAGCACGAAAAGCCATGCTGTGGTCGGCGAAGGGCCTCCGAAGGAGGTAGATCATTCACCGGCAGACAGCTCGGCTGCCGGGCGTGGCGGGGCCAGGCTTCTGACCAAGGATAGCGGCGACGACCAGTCGACGCTTGGGATCCGCCATGGGGAGAAGAAGCTTCATGATCTCCCCAGCGCCACTCCACACAGAGAGGGACCTCAAGAAGCACACGTCCTCTCCCTCGCCGCCATGGCCGGCCAAGAGGAAGGAGGGCTGGCGAAGGCCACCTGCATAGAGAAGACGAAGAGCGCAAAGGATAAGGGAGCCGCCCTCTCGCCGAAACCCGTCTTCCTCCATCCCCTTGCCACCACGGCCGGACAGATGAGGAGAAACGAGCTGTGTCATCAAGACCGACAGCCACCCGGTGGCGCGCACACCCGCCTGAGTGGGGAACCTCCCGTCGCCGCCAACTTCTCTCGCCTGGGCGCCCACCATCTCCGTCTCCTCGCAACCACTGCCGGCTAGAGAGAGATGGGAGAGCCTAGAGACGAAGAGAAGGAAGAGGCAGAACGTGACCTTCTTATTTGAGGAGGTGGTGGTCGCCACCACCGCACCGAACTCCGGCCAGAGAAGCTCGAGTGCCATGGGGACAAACCCTAAAGCCTGGATGCGGTCACCAAGATCCAGATCTCCACGACCGGGCACGAGGCCCACTACCGGCAAGAAGCCAAGGAAGCCTACCCTAACATCTACAGCGCCGCCCCCAGACCTACTCCAGCCGGCTATTCCGGCAGAGAGGCACTGGGGGAGGCCCGGCGGCCGGCAAGGCGAGCTCAGCTATAGGGAGAAAGGGGAGAGAGGGGAACGCGTTGTGGTAGGTTGGGCAGTTTGTGGCCGTCGTCAGGTAGGTGCCTCGCGCTTGATTTGCGGTGGAACTCGTTTTGTCAATGCCAGTTTGAATATCGCGAGGACAACTCACAGCATTCATTCATCCGCTCTACGTTAAAATATCAACAACTACAGCTACAGACGGGTATTTACAAAATCCGACTTACAGGATGAGGTGGAGATCATTCTGAAAGCACGGGAGTAAAAAAGATACGCACCACCCCCCATCCCTCACCTCATTTCTGTAAAATTTGTCCCCACCATCGTAGATCGGAACAGTAGGCATCTGAAACCCCTCCTCTTATGAAACTATACTGGTGAGAGGCGATCAGGTTTTCGGAGAGCGCTCAAGTGCGGCTAGTAGCAACCACAACAATGTCTGACGACGAGTTTCTGAACGACGACTTCTTTCCGGACGTCACCGACCTCTTTGGCAACCTCAACATGGATGACAATGATGATGCGTTGTAGCGTACGTGCCTCTGAACTTTCTCTTTCAGATTTTGCTATAATTCCTTGTTCTAGAGTTTGGAGTAGATGTGATCACTTTATCCTTTTTAGATTCAATTTATTCATCTACTCTATTAGTTTGTGTGATCTGTTTAATTGCTATTTGTATGATCACGTTTTATTAATTATTTATTCAGATTGAATCGTATGGATATTTACTTATATTTCCAACAATTCAAAAACTTGATTATAGACAAATAAATCCAAGTGGCATTGGTGTTTCTCCAAGGCCGTATCCCTTTGATGGTTCGTGTTATAAGAGATGGCGCACGAGAGCAGTTCCCTGGTTTTAAAACGTGAACTGCTATAGCGCCATCTTTAGAAAACTTGAGAGGGATCTTACCGTTGCACAGTAGCAAAGCTTTGAGAGAGTTGACGCCATGTTTAAGGCGAATCTATTCAGTGTTTTTGGGGACAACATTGTTGGCCCGTATATGACATTTGATCATGACAAGGATGTGTGGGATGCGCTTAAGAACAATTTTGGGGTCTCGGACACTAGCACTGAGTTGTACATCATGGAGCAATTCTATGACTACAAGATAACAGATGAGCACTCTGTCGTTGAGCAAACTTATGAGATGCATCCATTTGCCAAAAAACTTGGTCAATTCAAGTGTACCTTACCGGATAAGTTTGTGATCGGAGGCATTATTGCCAAGCTTCTCTCTCATGGAGGAACTTTGCTACTTCTCTGAAACATAAGAGACAAGAGTTTTCCGTTCCAGATTTCAATGGGTCTTTTAATATGGAAGAGAAGGCGAGAGCGAAGGACAAAATTGCTTGAGGATTTGAGGGAGGTTCTACTGCCAATTTGATACAGGAGAAAAATTATAATTCCACAAGTTTAAGAATAAGAACGAATCTGAAGGCAAATGGAAATTTGATGGCAAAAATAAGGCCACATACTCAAGCAACTTCAAGAAGAAGAGTGATAATAAGAAAGGGTATTGCCACGTTTGTGGTGATTCTAATCATTAGGATCCTAGATGTCCTAATCAATTTGACAATCGTTAACATGATCGCTAATGTTGTCATTGGTGATACTGAGATGAAGGATGCTGAATACGGTATTTTATCTACTATCCTTTTAGTATATCAATCCTCTGAATGGTGGATAGACACGGGTGCCAATACACATGTATGTCTTGATATTTCTATTTTTATCAGGTCGCAAGGACGTCTTTCATGCTGATAGGAAATGGTCCACGTGCTTCTGTTCATGGTGTTGGTACGGTGAATCTGAAGTTTACTTTGGAGAAGACTATACAGCTGACGAATGTGTAGCATGTTCCCTTTATCAATAAGAATCTCGTTAGCAGATCGCTTTTACGTCGAGATGGTTTTAAGTTGGTTTTTAGTCCAATAAAGTTGTAATTTTAAGTATATACAATTTGTTGAAAAAGGTTATGAGTGCGCAGGTCTGTTCCACCTATCTTTTCAGACTCATGTACTGAAGGTATTAATCATGTTTGCAACGATAATGAGTCAATTATTTGGCATTCACGATTCTATCATATTAACTTTGGTTGCATGACGCAGCTAAACAATATGAGTTTCATTCCGAAATTCACTACTGTCAAAGGTTCTAAGTTCCAAGTTTTCATTCAAGCAAAGAAACCCGCAAGTCTCATACGGCCGTGGAACCGAAAAACCTAGCACCACTAGAAATTATACATTCAGAACTATGTGAGATGAATGATGTTCTGATAAAAGATAAAAAATATACTTCATGACGTTGATTGATGACTATACTAGATAATTCTATGTTTATCTTCTGAAATCTAAAGATGAAGATTTGAACTACTTCAAAATCTATAAATCTGAAGCAGAAAATCAACTTGATCTTAAAATTAGCGGCTAAGGTTGGATCGTGATGGAGAGTATTTTTCAAACGAATTTGATTTATTATGTACGGAACATGGTATTATCCAGAAGAGTACGCCTCCCTACTCACCTCAGTCAAATGGGTGGCCAAAAGAATGAACCACACTCTAACTGATTTGGTTAATACCATGTTAGATACATCGGGTGTTTCCAAGAAATGGTGGGACGAGGCGCTAGTGATTGCGTGTCATGTCCTAAACTGTGTTCCTGTAAAGGATAAAATCATGACTCTATTTGAGGAATGGGATAAGAAAAGGTTTAAACTCTTTTACTTACGAACTTGGGATGTTTGGCGAAAGTCAATATTATTCCAATACCCAAGAAGTGAAAGCTTGGACCAAAACCGTGGATTGTGTTTTTCTGGGATATGCTTTTCATAGCATTGGCTATAGATTTTTGATAGTAAAATCTGAGTTATCCGACATGCATGTCGATACAATTATGGAGTCGAATGATGCGACTTTCTTTGAGGAGATATTCCCGTGAAAGGTATATCTAGATCATCAAATCAGGAGATGACTAGTTCATCTAGTCAGGAATTTGCTATAATTCTTGAACCCACTATGCCGATAGAACACTCTGATGATCTTGTGGAGGACGATAATGAATATCCCAAAAAGAGAAAGATACAAAGGACTGCAAAGTCATTTGGTTATGATTTCATCGTGTACCTTATGGATGATACTCCCACTTCTATTTTAGAAGCCTATGCATCTCAAAATGATTACTACAAGGAATCTATCTCAAGCAAAATGGAATCAATCTTATGTAATGGAACTTGTGAGGTCACCGATCATCCTTATGGGTGCAAACCTGTAGGATGTAAGTGGGTGTTTAAAAAAAGCTTAGACCTGATGGTACTATTGAAAAGTACAAGACACGTTTTGTGGCCAAGGGTTATACCTAGAATGAAGATGAAGCCTGATTGGCCATTATTAGAATACTACTATCCTTGGTTGCCTCACACGGTGTTCCCGTTCATCAAATGGATATTAAGACAACTTTTCTAAATGGAGAGCTAGATGAGAAAATTTATATGGAGCAGCCTGATGAATTTGTAGTAGATGGTCAAGAAGGAAAGGTGTGTAAGTTAGTGAAGTCTTTGTATGGTCTTAAGAAAGCTCTGAATTAGTAGCACGAGAAGTTTGAAGGAACTTTAACTACTAAAGGCTTTGTTGTAAACGAAGATGATAAGTGAGTGTACTATCGCCATGGTGGGGGCGAGGGAGTTATTATGTGTCTATACGTCGATGACTTATGATATTCGGGACCAACCTCGTTGTTATTGAGGAGGTCAAAGAATTTCTATCTCGCTGCTTTGAGATGAAAGACTTGAGAGTGGTAGATGTAATCTTAAACATCAAGCTACTGAAGGATGACAATGGTGGGATTACACAGCTTCAGTCCCATAATATGGAAGTCTTCTCTAATGCCTTGTGATCTGAGTATGCTACTTCAAAAGAATCGAAGGAATGCTAAAGATCAATTGAGATATTCTCAAATTATTGACTCACTCATGTATTTAGGCAGCGCTACGAGGCCTGTCATCTACCTTGATGTAAGAAAACTGAGTCAATTTGTGTCAAATCCTAGATATGACCATTGGCGTGCTCTTGAGAGAGTTTTGTGCTATTTCAAAGGCACTGCGAGTTATGGTATTCACTATACTCGGTATCCACGGGTACTTGAGGGTTATAGTGACTTAAACGGATATCTGATGATGATGAGATAAAAGCCACGGGTGGTTATTTATTTACACTTGGTGGTGATGCTGTTTTCTGGAAGTCTTGCAAGCAGACCATCTTAACGAGGTCAACAATGGAAGCAGAACTCAAAACACTAGGCACTGTCACTATTGATGTAGAGTGGCTTCGTGAGCTCTTGATGGACTTACCTATGGTTGAAAAATCAATACCCGCCATCCCGATGAACTATGATAATCAAATTGTGCTTGTCAAAGTAAACAGTTCTAAGTATAATATGAAGTCATCAAGACATGTGAAGAGGATATTAAAATCTGTCAGAAAATGGAGAAACTTTGAAGTTATTGCGTTGGATTATATTCAAATATCAAAGAATTTGACAGATCCCTTTACAAAGGGTTTATCACACAATATGATAGATAATGCATCAAGGGAGATGGCTTTGAGACCCATGCTATGAGTTGTTCACAGCAGTAAACCACTCTATGTGATCAGAGGTCCTATGAATTAGAGTTGGGAGACAAGCTGTTGGATGGGTGGGAGGAGAGTATCTCTTATACTGATTTTACCTCTCCGTGAAGATGTTATACCCTCCTAACGTTAAGGCTATGCCATCCTAATGTGCTAGAAGGATCTTATCAACATCCATGAATGTGAAATCATAGATCAAACTGCCAAATTAAATTCAGTGTTATCATAGTATCCGCTAAGTTCATGGGCTGGAGATAAGAAGACTCGAACCCCTGACATCCACCAAAGGGTAAACCACCACATCTCAGGCCTCCCCAACAGGTTCTACCATAGAAGCCAATGATAGGGTTGATATTTATCTTAATGTGTTCTAAGTGGCTTATCTAAGCAAATATGTTGTCCTGCAGAACGTCTCTTGAAGAACACACCTATATGAGTCTGGCTGTCAAACGTCGCAGTCTATGAGAGTTGGGTGCTCTCTAATAAGCTCATGAAAGGCTCTAGAGTATGATTGACATGGGTGATCACGTAAATGCCCATGGTTAATGGACTTGGGTTTTGGGGAGGAGTGCACACTAGAGACTTCGTCGGCCAACAAATAAGCACGCGGGGACACAGTGTTTACCCAGGTTAAGGACCCAAAAGTAAAACCCTACTCCTGCTTGTCTATTCTGATTAATGGAGATCTGAAGGAGTATAGGGGTGCCGAGATGGCGATGGTGCTTGATGTCTACGCACTTCTATTCTTGTAGACAGTTGTTGGGCCTCCAAGTGTAGAGGTTTGTAGAACAGTAGCAAGTTTTCCCTTAAGTGGATCACCCAAGGTTTATCGAACTCAGGAAGGAAGTGGTCAAAGGTATCCCCTCTCAAGCAACCCTGCAATCAAGATACAAGAAGTCTCTTGTGTCCCCAACACACCCAATACACTTGTTAGGTGTATAGGTGCACTAGTTCGGCGAAGAGATAGTGAAATACAAGTGGTATGGATATAAGAAAACGGTGCTAGAAAATAGCTTGATGGCGTGAAAGAGACTAAAGGAAAACTGGAATAAAGATGGAAACAAGCAAACATGTAACAGATCTAGTTGCAAACAGTGTTTCAATGCTTAGAAATAAGGCTCAGGGATCATACTTTCACTAGTGAACACTGTCATATAAATATATTATCTTCATGATACTACTCTAAACTACTCTCTGGTTGGACACTCTAATCCATGGTAGGACTATAATAGCACTCCTCAAAGTTCGCTTTCCCCATCTAGATAACCCCACACTGTCACCTTGAGCGCTAGATGGTTCCAACAAACACCACAATTTCATAGAAACATCCAACTCTAAATATAACTCATAACAAGTAATTGTAATCTCTAGCCTAAGTGCCACCATGGTGTGCACGCTGTCACTTTCACACACATGGGGAGAGCAGAGATCTATTAAAGCACTTGAGTATCAAGGTAGATCTACTTGATTACAAAGCTCATAATCACAATATGATCATGCATAGAGAGAGAGATGAACACATAGCTACCGGTAGAGCCTTTAGCCTCGAGAGATAACTACTCCCTCCTCATCATGGGAGTCAACAACGGTGATGGAGATGGCGGTGAAGATGGTGAAGAGGCGGCGCTGGTGCGGAGGACTCCTTCCCCGCCACTAGTATCACAGGGGAGCACCGCCCCTTAGCGCCCTTCCTTCATGGCTTCTTGGGAGCCCTTTTCCATGGAGATGGGATCCATGGGGGAGGCAAAAACGTGGCTTTGGTGGCTGCAAATTCGTGGGTGGAGGTGCCTGATGGCTCAATGCACGACGCCTAGAAAAATGCTTGTTGGCGGTGTTGATGTAGAGCTCGTTGGGAACCCCAAGAGAAAGGTATGATGAGCACAACAGCAAGTTTCCCTCAATTATGAAACCAAGGTTTAATCGAAGCAGTAGGAGGAAGGAAACACCCCAAAGGTGTTACTAGCTGAGCTTTGGCAGGGCGCACTACCGGTGCTAGTAGCAACATGGAGACCTGCACAACACAACCACAGAACTTTGTCCCCAACTTGCGATGAGGTTGTCAATCTTACCGTGTTTTGCGGAAAACAAAGGATTAAACGTATCGAATGGAAAGAAGTAAAAGTTTGCAGAAAGTAAACACAAAGCAGTAAACAGTTGTAGATTGTATGTAAAAGACAAGGACCGGGATCCATAGTTCACTAGAGGTGGCTCTCCTTAGATAGATAACATGCTGGGTGAACAAATTACAGCGGGGCAATTGACAAACACCGAGAAAGCAATACATGCATATACTAATCATCTTGACTCCTTTGAGACTTGATTGGGCATTACAACATAATACATAGACCGCCATCCAACTGCATCTATAACTAATAATCCACCTTCAGGTTATCATCTGAACCCCTCCAGTATTAAGTTGCAAGCAACAAATTATTGCTTTACGAACTGCGTGTAAAGTAAACAATACGATTGTTCTATGAACAAAGGATTGTTGTTTTCTCCCTAGTAGCAACAACACATCTAGTACCTTAGAGATTTCTGTCACTTCCCCAGATTACCAGAGGCATGAACTCACTATCGAGATTAAATACTAACTCTTGGAGTTGCTAGCATCTACTTGGCCAAGATAGCTACTAACAACGGAAAGCATGCAAGATCACAAATAACAAAGACATGATAGAATCAATAATCAATTTGAAATAGCATCTCAATATCCATCGGATCCCCGCAAACACAACATGCAGAATTACAAATAGATGATCTTGATCATGAACGGAGCTCACAAGATCTAGACATGAAAGCACAAAGGAGGAGAACCAGCCATCTAGCTACTACATGGATCCGTAGTCCAAGGATGAACTACTCACGCATCACACCGGAGGCTTGCATGGTGATGAAGAAGGCCTCCAGGGTGAATTCCCCTCTCCGGCAGGGTGCCGGGAAGAGCTTCAGATCCCTCCCGATCTAGGGATAGAGATGACGGCGGCTACAGACTCTTTCGTGGATTTTTGATCGAGCCCTTAGGGTTTTCGTCCCGAGGGCAATATATAGTCGGAAGGAGAGGCCGAGGGGGTGCCGGGAGCGGCCACACCACCCCCTGGCGCGGGCCTGGCCTGGCCGCGTGGCCAGGTGGTGTGGTGGCTCCCTGGCCCTTCTCCGTCTCGTATTCTGGCACTTGATCACTTCCGGAAAAATAGGCACTTTGTCTTTTGTCCCGTCCAATTCCGAGAATATTCTTTTTCTGACTTTCCTGGAACCAAAAAACAGCAGAAAACAAGCAGCTGGCACTATGGCTCTTGTTAATAGGTTAGTCCAAGAAATCATATGAAAAGTACTCCAAAGTGTGGACAAAACACAAGAAAGTGGATAAAACCAAGCATGGAACATTAAAATTTATAGATACATTTGCAATGTATCAACATCCCCAAGCTTAACTCCTGCTCGTCCTCGAGTAGGTAAGTGATAAAAAGAAAGAATAATTTTTGAGGTGACATGCACCATCAAAGACTTGATCAAAGTATTTGTAAAACATTCAAAGCTGGGATCATAGTACTTCAATCATAACATGAAAGAAAAGTTCTAGCAATAAGTAAAGAAACTATGATGCAACATGAAAAGGCACAAACAAAAGATTCATGAATAACAATGCTTTGCAAGACGTTTGTTTGTTTCACATAAAGAAAACATAGCATAATAGTATTCAGCTTGTCCCTCATAGACTAGCAAATATAAATGCATAGGACACCTTCAAAGTTCATAAGAGTGACTAGATACAATAGTTTAAAACAAGCAATATCAAAGTATGCATCAATCAACTAGTCTTGGGACAATGCACATAGAACTAAGAATGGCCACTATGCTCTCAAAGTAGGTGCATAAAGATAGAAGATGGAGACTCAATATAATGGTGGAAGAAAGGCATTTTTATAAAAGGAAGTAGGGATTCAAGTCTCATAAAGAGCTTCCAAAAATTATGGTACTTATAGCTTTTAGCTCTCATTGTCCCTATCATAAGCATCTTGAAGTGATTAAGGTTAAAGTGAACAAACTATGGTGTACATGCTTGACGAAGTATAAGTCAGAAATCTCATGTCCTTTGTATACGAGAGTCGCTCCTCATGCTACTCAAGTTTAGTCACCGGTAAGTTCTTGTCATTGTAAGTATATGTGTATCATAGAGAACCGCCAACGGGGTACCCCTTGCCCGATGATACGGAAGAATCCCCATATCAAAATGACAAGGCAAGCAGACAACGAGCATCTCAGCATTCTTCTTATTTACCATGGGAATATGGTGCTTTTTTCTCTCTTTCCTCTTTTCATAGTATCTTTTTTTTTCTGTTTTCTCTTTTTTTCAATATAGGACTCTTTTTTTATAAGAAGAATGCTTCATAGACAGCTCATTATGGTTACGCTGTAGGTTTCCACCATGTCAGCATGGATTAGACCAGCGTCCCAGGCGTTTCTCTAACACATATACATAACTCCATGGACTTACAAGATCCCCTTTCATTTCACACCGACGACATCCATATACAAAAGAGCATGATATCAACTAGGTACAAGTACCAAGTGCAATGTTGAAAGCGTTCCCCATGAAAGTATGGTTCTGCTAATTCCCAACAAATAAGTACAAGCATATGCAACATAGAAGACACAATGGTTCAAGTTTATTAAGGGCAAGAAACGTAAAGTGTGCCATCAAGTTCGTGAGAGCTTTAATCACTAGTTTTCTCATAACAAGTTTAATTTGGAAGGTAAACAAAAGCATGAATATACTTGGAATAGCATAAGCTAGTAGGTAGGTATGGTGGACTCTTTGGAATAACTTGGTTTAGGGAGTTGGATGCATGAGTGGAACTCATACTTTGTTGTGGAGGCTAGCAAAATACTGGGAGCGACAAACTAAGAGAACAATAATGGCCATAATCATGCAGAGCGACAAAACATCATTGATAAAAGCATAAAGTGATACTAAAAGTTGAAAACTAAAGGATCATAAAGGCTATGGTGACTTTGGATAGTCATAACATGGTGTGAGCATGCGCCAAGTCAACCCAAATAAAGCATCAAAGGAGAATACCACTATACTATGCTTTAATATGCTAAAACAACGCATGATTCATCCAAGGCACATTAAGAAATCTCAATTGTTTATAACAAGTCATGCTACAGCAAAGAATACTAAGCATAAATCCAAAACAATATCAAGCATGGCATGACAAAGCATAGGCCACAGTCAAAAACAAGCTCTCTTTACCACTTAAGTATGAACTTTCCTACTCTTTTCCAAACCAAACCAAACTATTTGCAAACCAATGTATGAAAGAGGGGGTCCAACCAATTTATTCAGCAAACTAAGCAAACAAAAGCAAACAAAAAACCAAAATGAAAACGAAAATGAAGACGCTCCAAGAACAACACAATTGTGCATGAAACAATAAAAATGAAGCGTTTGGAAGAAACCTGGAATTTTTATTGATGAAGAAGAGGATGTCTTGGGCATCCCCAAGCTTTGACGCTTGTACTTCTTGGATATTTATTGGGGTGACACGCGTGGCATCCCCAATCTTGAGCTTTAGTCCATCCTTCATCTCATTACTCATTCCTTCCATACACCTGAAATTTTTTCTTCATACAAAACTTCACACAATCTTTATTAGCAACATTAGTGCACTCAAGATAAAAGGTCTTAAGGTTCAGTTATAACACCAAATAAACTCCCATTAGAACACTAGCTACTGTAGCACTTCACTCAAAAATCTCAATTCCCCAAAAGAACTCAAAAAAAAAACCAACAAAAAGCAAATGCAGAAAATGGCAGAAATCTGTCAAAACAGACCAGCAGGTAAAGACGATTTTTTTCGAAGACCTTTTGTTGCTCAAATAAAAAAGTGTTAAACTAACGTAAGTTAGATAACAACCTGGGGCAGAATCACAAAAAATTACAGCTTAATGCGACATACAGAGCTCTCTCATGAATTTTTACGGTGAAGCACAAAAATCTGTTTCGGGACAGCAACTTTCCCAATCATTACTTCACTCTCATTAGAGGTTACTCTTGGCACAAAAAGCAAATAAAAAGGATAAGGAGAGGTTATTACAGAGGTAATAACTTCCAAGACTCATCTAAAACTTTTGGGTTATCTCCCAATAAGTACTTTTCTTTAACGCCTTTAAGTTAGGCATAAGAAGCAAAGAAAGAATCAAGTGTTCTCAAATGAAGAAGCATTAAGACCAAATTTTGTTTTCATAGGAGAAGCAAAAGAAATCTTTTCTCTCTTTTTAGGGAAGTGTTCTATACCTTTCTTGAGTGGGAGTTTATATGTAATGGTGCCTTATTTCATATCAATGATGGCACCAACAGTTCTAAGAAAAGGTCTTCCCAAAGTAATAGGACAAGAAGCATTGTATTCAACATCCAAAACATAGAAATCAACGGGGACATAAGAATTGTTAACCATAATAAGAACATCATTAAGACTTCCCATGAGTTTCTTTTTAGCATTATCATCAAGTGGGACATTCAAATAACAATCTTCAAGAGGAGGCAAATCAAGCATATCATAAATCCTTCTAGGCATAATGGAAACACTACTATCAAGATCACATAAAGCTTTGAAATCAAAGTCATTCACTTTCATATTAATGATGGGTTCCCAACCATCTTCTTGTTTTATAGGAATAGAAGCTTTATGTTTCATATTTTCTTCTTTAATCTTTATGAGAGCATCAGTAATGTGTTTTGTAAAGGCCATGTTCATAGCACTAGCATTAGGACTTTTAGCAAGCTTTTGTAGAAACTTAATAACTTCAGAGATGTTACAACCATCAAGATCAAAATCAAATTTATCATATAAAGTAGTAGAACTATTATTAGCCTCAACACTAGTAGTGGTAATAGTAGAAACACTAATGTTTCTAGCAATTTCATCTTCTCTTTCCCACTTAGCATGTAATTCAGCTAATAGTCTAACATTTTCATCAATTCTTACTTGTATAGCATTAGTAGCTGCAAAGGGATTATCATTAGTTTGAGGTTATCAACCATTTTATTAATCAATGAAGATTGAGCTTCAGACAAAGATGATATATTTCTTTCAGCATTAGAGAGTTTCAATTGTAAACTAGGAATTTCCCTATTTAGACTCTCAAGTTGATGGCTAATGTTCTTCAAAATGGTAGATTGTTCCTCCATAGTTTTAGTAAATAGTTTATTTTGCTCATATTGCATTTGCATGAAGTTTTTAGTGGCTCTTTCAACTTCTAAAATTCTTCCTTCACCGGGTGATCCAAGTTTACCATTATAGCCATAAGTATTATTAGGAGGGTAGGGCCTATAAATGTTGTTACCAAAATTGTTCCTATACGCATTATTACCATAAGCATTGTTGCCAAATTGTTATTTCTTATGAAGTTCACATCAACTTGCTCTTCTTGAGCAACCAAAGAGGCTAAAGGAACATTATTTGGATCAATATGGGCTTTCCCATTAACAAGCATAGACATAATAATGTCAATCTTATCACTCAAGGAGGAAGTTTCCTCAACAGAATTTACCTTCTTACCTTGTGGAGCTCTCTCAGTATACCATTCAGAATAATTAACCATCATATTATCCAGAAGTTTCATTGCAGCATCCAAAGTAATAGTCATAAAAGTACCTCCAGCAGCAGAATCCAATAGGTTCCTTGAAGAATAGTTCAATCCTGCATAAAAAGTTTGGATAATCATCGAAGCAGTCAGTCCATGAGTGGGACAATTCTTTACCAAAGTTTTCATTCTTTCCCAAGCTTGAGCAACATGCTCATTATCAAGTTGTTTAAACTTCATTATTTCACTTCTCATGGATATAATCTTAGCAGGAGGATAGTATTTTCCAATAAAAGCATCTTTGCACTTAGTCCAAGAATCAATACTATTCCTAGTTAAGGAATTCAACCATTCTTTAGCTTTTCCTCTCAAAGAGAAAGGAAACAATTTTAGCTTAATAATATCTCCATCTATATCCCTATGCTTTTGCATCTCACAAAGTTCAACAAAGTTATTTAGATGGGAAGCAGCATCTTCATTACCAATACCAGAAAATTGCTCTCTCATAACAAGATTGAGTAAAGCAGGTTTTATCTCAAAGAAAGTATTTTCAGCCACAGATGGAGCAATAGGTGTGCTCATAAAATCATTGTTGTTGGTGCTAGTGAAGTCACACAACTTAGTGTTTTCAAGAGTAGTCATTTTTTGGGGTTTTCAAATAAGAAAGCAAACTTGTAAAACTATTTTTTGTGTGTTTTTGAAGAACAAAACAAGCAAACAAAGCAAAAATAAACTAAGAAAAACAAAAACAACAAAGTAAAGAGATTGGTTATGAGGGACTCCCCTTGTGAAGATGTCCTTGACTCCCTGGCAACGGCGCCAGAAAATCGCTTGATGGCTCAATGCACGACGCCTAGAAAAATGCTTGTTGGCGGTGTTGATGTAGAGCTCGTTGGGAACCCCAAGAGAAAGGTATGATGAGCACAACAGCAAGTTTCCCTCAATTATGAAACCAAGGTTTAATCGAAGCAGTAGGAGGAAGGAAACACCCCAAAGGTGTTACTAGCTGAGCTTTGGCAGGGCGCACTACCGGTGCTAGTAGCAACATGGAGACCTGCACAACACAACCACAGAACTTTGTCCCCAACTTGCGATGAGGTTGTCAATCTTACCGTGTTTTGCGGAAAACAAAGGATTAAACGTATCGAATGGAAAGAAGTAAAAGTTTGCAGAAAGTAAACACAAAGCAGTAAACAGTTGTAGATTGTATGTAAAAGACAAGGACCGGGATCCATAGTTCACTAGAGGTGGCTCTCCTTAGATAGATAACATGCTGGGTGAACAAATTACAGCGGGGCAATTGACAAACACCGAGAAAGCAATACATGCATATACTAATCATCTTGACTCCTTTGAGACTTGATTGGACATTACAACATAATACATAGACCGCCATCCAACTGCATCTATGACTAATAATCCACCTTCAGGTTATCATCCGAACCCCCTCCAGTATTAAGTTGCAAGCAACAGATTGTTGCTTTATGAACTGTGTGTAAAGTAAACAATACGATTTTTCTATGAACAAAGGATTGTTGTTTTCTCCCTAGTAGCAACAGCACGTCTAGTACCTTAGAGATTTCTGTCACTTCCCCAGATTACCAGAGGCATGAACACACTATCGAGCATAAATACTAACTCTTGGAGTTGCTAGCATTTACTTGGCCAAGATAGCTACTAACAACGGAAAGCATGCAAGATCACAAATAATAAAGACATGATAGAATAAATAATCAATCTGAAATAGCATCTCAATATCCATCGGATCCCCGCAAACACAACATGCAGAATTACAAATAGATGATCTTGATCATGAACGGAGCTCACAAGATCTAGACATGAAAGCACAAAGAAGGAGAACCAGCCATCTAGCTACTACATGGATCCGTAGTCCAAGGATGAACTACTCATGCATCACACCGGAGGCTTGCATGGTGATGAAGAAGGCCTCCAGGGTGAATTCCCCTCTCTGGCAGGGTGCGGGGAAGAGCTTCAGATCCCTCCTGATCTAGGGATAGAGATGACGGCGGCTACAGACTCTTTCGTGGAATTTTGATCGGGCCCTTAGGGTTTTCGTCCCGAGGGCAATATATAGTCGGAAGGAGAGGCTGAGGGGGTGCCGGGAGCGGCCACACCACCCCCTGGCGCAGGCCAGGCCTGGCCGTGCGGCCAGATGGTGTGGTGGCTCCCTGACCCTTCTCCGTCTCGTATTATGGCACTTGATCACTTTCGGAAAAATAGGCACCTTGGCTTTTGTCCCATCCAATTCCGAGAATATTTATTTTCTGACTTTCCTGGAACCAAAAACAGCAGAAAACAGGCAGCTGTCACTGTGGCTCTTGTTAATAGGTTAGTCCAAGAAATCATATG
The DNA here is from genome assembly GCA_910589775.1 of Avena eriantha. NCBI lineage: Eukaryota > Viridiplantae > Streptophyta > Magnoliopsida > Poales > Poaceae > Avena > Avena eriantha. The sequence goes on from OU342742.1 coordinate 2,655,984, forward strand.
AAAAGTACTCCAAAGTGTGGACAAAACACAAGAAAGTGGATAAAACCAAGCATGGAACATCAAAAATTATAGATACATTTGCAATCTATCAGTGCCTCCCACGAATTAGGTTTCCTACCTTTATATAGCTTCTCGGATTACCGTCACCTCATCTTGGGCTGCAATAAATCGGGCCTATCGGGCCCGTCTGGACTCGGAATCAGCTAAATTTTATGTCCAGAATGTTTGTTGTGAAATTTCCAACAACTTTGTATCTGAAGAGTTTTCCGTTTGACGCAGTCTTCGACCCGAAACGTGACCATCTTCAAAAAGAGTTCGGAGACAGATTTTTAGAAAATCTCAATTTGACTCCAACAAGGTTTCCACTTGTATTCTTGGTAATTCCTACACATCAAAGTGTAAAACAAGAACATTGTGCACTTTTGCAACTATTAGTAGGTTAGTCCAAATAAATCATAAACTTTATATAAAAAGGAGTATCAAAAGCATATTATTAACATAAAACCATCAAAAATATGGAGTGAAAGGAAGGTGGCAAGGGTGGTGGAATAGTGAAAGATATGCCCCCAACTCAACTTGCGAATCAAGCATTATATCAAGAACCAAATACAATATATCAAGATGCAAATACAATTAATAAAGAAAATGCATTATAAGGGGAAGAACCAAATGAAAGGGGTTTAATATGATGCTCAAATGCAATGTGGCATGGTGACATGAGCATGATATAATGCAATGCAATTAATGATATGTATGAAGTAGTCATATATATAATAAACTAAGTAGCATTCAATTGTTAGACAGTAGGGATGCTACAGTGCTCCTCTCTAGTCGGAGCTAGCAGCGGAGGGAAGATCCACCGTCTCCCCCAATAAATATGTCATCCTCGGTGTTCTTGTGATGCCTGCGGTGTTGTCTCCCTGGTCGACCATGGTGGAAAGGGTGCGATGTGCACCGTCGAGCGAGGTGGTGGTGGTGTTCTCGAGCTGCTCTTGACCGGCCGTGGTGGCAAGGTGGAGTGGACAAGTGACGCGGCTTCCTCCGCATTAACAAGAAGCTTGAGTTGGTCCCCTGTGGAGGGGCCTGCCAGTGTGGAGCGCGGGAGCTGGCCTGGGAGGGGGACGATATCTTTTCCATGCCGCTGCGGCAATGATGAGGCAGGCATCAACGCATTTCCTTGGTATTCTTCTCCGGGTACTCCTCGGAAAGATGGAGGGCGTGGGTGTTTGCACCCTCTCGAAGCTGTGCTTTCTAGAGAATCCAAGCTCCGGTGAGATCGCTACAGCTATCCTAGGCCAGAGAGGCCACTGCAGGCTCGGCGGTGGCCGAGTTTCTTCTTCCTAATGGTGATGGTGACGCGGCCATGCGCGCATCAACCTAGCAGGAAGTATTCCGACCCCTATCTAGGAGGCAGTGCTACCATCGCCCGAAAGTGGCAAGTTCCCCGGCGGCAACGGTGGTGCCTGGTGCGGGTGGTCTAGCAGCGGCGGTGGAGGGGGACTGAGGGCTCGATTACTTTTTAAGATTTTGTTCTAGAGTCCTCTGTGTAATTTTTGTGGCCTTGTCTTCAAATTGTAGGTTTCTTAGGGCAAGTGTTGTGAGGGACCTCACCGAAAATTTGTACCAACCATTCTTGATATACAGCTTCTAGTCATTTAAGGCTTTTTCCCTGCAAATAATACGTTGTGAACTGTATTTCTACTCTAGAATTGATGGAATGAACGCAAGGAACGAACAACGCCAGCAATTTGTTGATGAATTCCAATTTATGGTAGGCTATCAATTTTTATGTTTTCAGGAAACAATTTTCGTTCCAATGGAAGTGTTCGCTTCACCAAAGGAATCGGCTCGCTATGGCTAGGAAAAATAAGAACTCCTGGGCGAGTTCTTCCATGGCACGAAGTCCTGTTTCAATTTTGGCGATGATGGCTTAATTAATTTAGCTTGATATCGGAGAGTAAGCTCCGTCCGGAGCGACTGACACCCATGATCTCTGCTGCGTATGGCGCTAAGGAATTGTCAGACCTCGTGGTCTCCCCCTATTTCCGTACAGTCTCAACACTCGTCAACTCTATGGCCTATGGTGCCAAGGAATTGTCAACATCCATGGATCCGTGGTGGCGCTTCAACAACCACTGCCTCAGCCATCCTAACGGACAATTGCTTCCTCACCTACATCGACGGTGGCCTGCATTACCTGTGCCGGCTTCACCGACCATGTCTCACCCTCGCCCTCGCCTCACCAAGAGCCGGTGAGGTGTTGTCTCAATTAATAGTAAGCAGATTAATCAAATAATTGTTTCATTTATTTATACCAAATTAATTTACTTATTTATGATATATTTCGTCAATATAAGATTTTAGTTAGTACACTTCATTATATTTATCAAAATTGGGAACATAAAATGGTTGCTAATATATTATTAATTAAGATACATTGTTGTATGCTTTAAGTGGGATTTCAATCATTTTGCAAATACAATCGTGTTAAATTCAAGTTATGTTTTGTAGAAAGTTATGTTTATTTGTAATATTTTGGCTCACACATTTATCAGAAAAAACATTTTTGAATTGAATCCCCTTGTAGATCTAAGAAAATAATAAACAAAAATCATATTCTTTGTAGATCAAGAAGCATCATATTAGACGTGTTGCAGTGTATATCTCTGTGTTTGCAACTCAATATTTTAGTATCTTTAAATATAGTGGTAGAGATCTCTAGAGCATATGTGACTATTGTACATAAATATAATGATGGAGGTTCTAAGATTCTTTTTTGCGAACAAAGAGCTTTATATTAGTTAGAATTGGTACAATCGTTCTAAAGAACGCCTACCAGAAATTATGGTTTATAATTAACCCACAAGCATCTCCTTCTTTCGGGACTAGGCCTTTTAGCACATTTATTATGAGATGCTTCATTAGAAGTTCTATACACAAAAGTAATGTTACAACTAGTGAAAAAGTCACTAAGCTTCTTTAGCTCCTTCGTTAACTTCACAACCTCTTGAGGTCAGATTCAAAATCTACCCGCGGGTAACCCCTTCCTATTGCCATCCTAATTAATGGCATCACGAATGGCACGGGCCTCCATGACCATAGGGCTTGCAACATGAGGATACCATAACGCATGTGCGCAGATCATCTCTCCAACAACTTGTTGCCCCATTCATCTCTTTCTCTAGAAAAGCCGGCATCAACGTTGATTTTAAGAACACCTTGCATAGGTTTCTTCCACCGTGCTTTCACTCGGTGTACAAGTCCACTTAACCGACTCAATAATGAATTGTATGATTGCGGATATACCCTCTAAGAAACTCAAAACATGTACTACCTCTATTCTATAATATAAGCCCTTTTTAGCAAGCTGAAGCTGTTTCAGCTTTCTAAAAAGGCACAACTTTCTAGAAAGGATTATATCGTGGAATGGAGGTAGTAAAATATAAGGGCAACTTGAGCCCATAATAATTTCTGCTTTCATGGCCTGTCAATCCAACCTAATAAATGAACTTTGGTTGTGCATTAGCATGGTTGATGATGTCCCATCACTAGAGTTCTTTTTTAGGAAAAAATCGTTTAATGCGATCGAAAAATCCAAATACCTTCCCCCGAAATTTAATAAAAAAGAAAAAGAAAAATCCAAATCCGTTTGCCAAACGAGCAGGTTGTGCGATCCAACACCCTCGCCTCACCCGACTCCGACTGGACTCCACCAACCAACCAACTAACGGAACCCGGATTAGAATATCGGCGCCGATGGGCTGGAATTGGCGCCATCCGCGGCGCCACCACCACCAACCGCCCCGGGTCCGCCATGCTCTCCCTCGCCCGCCGCCCGCTCTCCGCCGCCGTCCCCGCCGGGAACCTCCTCGGCATCCACCTCTTCCAGTGCCCCGTACGTCCTTCTTTTTCCAATTTAATTTCCCCTTTTTTTCTTCACCAATGTGAATTTCATTATTCCTGTTCGTCCGGCGGCCAGGACGCGGTGGGCATCGTGGCGAAGCTGTCCGAGTGCATCGCCTCCCGCGGCGGAAACATCCACAGCGTAGACGTCTTCGTCCCCGACGACAGGCCCGTCTTCTACTCCCGCAGGCAGGTCCCTCCATCTCACCCCTCTGCCCCCCTTCATTTCGTCCCCTCTCTTCATCTGCAGCCATCACCCACCCGGTCTGTCAGTACTCCACCTGTTCGATTAAATGCCCCTCTCCCCAGCGACACTGCAGATTATGCCCAAAACTCTCACCTCTCTCACTACACCCCATCCATACCATACAAATAAGCACCGCTAAAGCCTGACTCTGACCGCGAAAATATTTCAGCCCGGACTTGCTGAAATGGCCAATGGATCAATGCAGCGTGAACCCATAAAAACTGTTCCGCCCATTCCATCACAGTCGTGCTCTGTTCACCTCAATCCAGGACCAAAAGAATGAATCGTCAGTGAACGCCTCTTCCTTGCAAACACAATCATGGAAGTGTATTATGCCTGCAATGAAGTATACTCTTCGTTGTCATCTTCAGTTACCTTCTGCAGTTCAGCTCATCTGGCTCGGTTTTGCAGTGAATTTACCTACAACCCAAGCCTCTGGCCACGCGACGTGCTTCACGCCGACTTCCTCCACCTCTCAAACTGCTTCGACGCACAGAGATCCACCGTACGAGTGCCTGACATTGACCCCAAGTACAAGATCGCCGTCCTCGCTTCGAAGCAGGTCTGCCGATTCCGTTCCTAATGCTTACACTCTACTTGGAAAAAAAAGACTTTTCTGTGTGTGACACTGATGGATTTTAAGGCGACGTCTGCGCATCTCTCTTTTTCGTAATCATATACTGATACGGCGCCATCTTGACGAGTACTGTGCTCTCCTATTCTTCTAGGACCATTGCTTGTTCGACTTGCTGCATAGATGGCAGGAAGGCAGGCTCCCGGTCGACATCGATTGCGTGATAAGGTGAATCACTTGAGGCATATTCTCTCGACTTTCTTCTTTTGATTATCAAAATATGTTAATGCTCAAACTGACATGCTGTTTTTTCTTTTCTGTTGGGGGGCTACAGCAACCATGATCGACCTACGGATAACCATGTAAGGCGTTTTCTTCAGAGACACGAGATTCCCTATCACTACTTACCAATGACTACTGGGAATAAACGAGAGCAAGAGATACTACAACTGATTGAGGGTACAGATTTTGCTGTGCTGGCAAGATATATGCAGGTAAACATCTTTTGTCCCTTTTTTTTACCTTGTTAGTTCGCTCTTCTAAAAATTATTACACTGGAAACAAGCACGGTTCTTGTCATCTCTATGGGGTACATGTATTTATGAGGCATATAGTACTAACATAACATGTAAATAAACATTTCTGCCACATAAATATCTGTGACACGGATCATTTTTGGTGCAGGTAATGTCTGAAAGCTTTATTAAGGCATATGGTAAAGACATTATTAACATTCACCATGGACTTCTTCCCTCCTTCAAAGGAGGGAGTCCTTCTAGACAGGTATTGAAATTGTTAAATTTGTGAACTTAATCATATTATTATATTCCTTTTTAATTTAAAATTCTGCAACTTGTTTCAGGCCTTCAATGCTGGGGTTAAGTTGATTGGTGCAACTAGCCATTTTGTCACGCCAGAACTTGATGCTGGGCCAATCATTGAGCAGATGGTATTAATATTTTATCGTACAATAGTTAACCTAAATGCCATAATTATTTACCTGTCATTTACAAACGCCTACTGTAGGTGCTGTAAAATGGTCTGCTTAGTGAAGATATTTCACATGCTTTTATATTGCCTATTCCAGTAGGTAGTTGGAAATTTAGTATTTTCTCCTTTGAATGTGATGCAGGTTGAACGAGTTTCTCACAGAGACACGTTACAGAGCTTTGTTGTGAAGTCTGAGAACCTTGAGAAACAGTGCCTAGCAGAAGCTATCAAGTCATACTGCGAGCTCCGCGTGCTACCATATGAACTGATGAAGACTGTTGTGTTTTGACCTTTTTTTGTATGGATTGTTATGATGTATATTATTTTTCCAGCACTAGCAATACATGATTCATTTATTAAGATATCCAAATTGGCCTTTAGGTGTGTGTGTGTGTGTGTGTGTGTGTGTGTGTGTGTGTGATTAGGTGTCTCTTATTCTGGATTTCTGGATTGAAGATCAAGCAATATTTGTCCGGTAATTCTTCCAAGTATAAAACTAGCTGCCAAGAACATCATCTGATGTTTATCCCATACACGACAGTGAAAGCATGTCTTAATACACCCTTTGTCCTGCAAAATTTGCATTCATGTACTAACTGCACCAGTTGAGTTTTAGTTTTTCTAGCTGGTGTCCTACCTGATCAGCTACGTCAACCTGCTGGAGCAGATTTTGCACACCATGAACCCAGTTATGTTTACTGCTGCTGCTCTCGCACTTGAACTCAATCAGGCCTTGTGCTGTGCTCAAGCCAAAGCAGCATGTCTCTGGTGAACCTTTCCCTGGCTCAGTCCACTCTGGTGGGTCGCTGTATACCCTGTAAACCACACCTGTAAGTATTTTCAAGCTTCAGGTTAGTATTCAGTTTCAGGAAGCATTGTCAGGTATTGATTGTCGAGATTTAAAGCAGATAATCTGTTTAAAATTTGTTGAACCTACTTTTATTGTTTTTTGATAGCGCACCTCCAATATGTTTGCTCTTCAGCTTCAATATGACCTGTAATTATGTGGACTTCCTGTTAGTTTATACTATATGAATAGTGCATAGGATGTATACCTATTCACCAGAGTTATAAAACTGTAAACCTTTTTGTCCTACCTGTGACCTCTTGTTGATGTAGATTGATACCCGTCTCTTGTGTAAATTCCCTGATTCAAGAACAAAAGTTTGCAGCTCAGTCTCTTGATCATGCTTCGCATTTTACTGTATGAGAATTTAATTGAATGCCCCCAATAGTGCAGTAGTTCTCACCCACCTTTTCTTGTGCGTTTCAACAGCTTCCCTTCCTTGCACCAGATATCGGGGGTCCAGGAAGGGGCCTTCTCATAAGGAAGAACGCTCGCGTTGCTCCTCGTCGTCTGGCGCTGAACCCTCTTCTTCAGGGTTTCAGCTCCTCTCAAAGCTTTGCGCATATCAAAAATTTCATATATTTAGCCATCTATTATATGCCAATTATAAACAGCATATGGAGTTTTTGATCTCTCACCAGTCGCTGCAGCCGCTGTGAGTGTCATCAGATCACCTGGACTCGCTACACTGACTGCAGACCGGACAGCAGAGGACACCTGCTCACGACCTGCCCCAGCAAGCTGCGCTGCCTCGGCGCAGTGTGAAGCCAGCAGCTTTGTGGCCGATGCCATGGCTGCAGCTACCTTGGGATCCTGGCTGTCGTGGCAGGCGGCTGCTGTGATGACGGCGGCGACCGCGGCGGACACTTGTGCCACAGATACCATGGCGTGTGCCTGTGCCCTGTCGGCGCGCGCCTTCTCTTTTCTGCTGTGCTTGGTGCGGCCTGCTGGCTCCTTGGGCTGGAAGAACCATTTGGTTACGGTGCTGGAGTGGCGGCGGCAGCTGATGGAGTTCCTGGTTGCTTCTAACTGCAGATTAGAAATGATTGGGGCAGTAAAAAGTGATGAGATGAGATACCTTCCAGCAAGGTAACAACAATTGTTCATTTCAAACTTGTAAATGCGATTCTCTTGCAATCCAACGTAACCGGCACATCATGCATGTTGCAGGTAGCTCACTAGGAGGAAGTAGACAAAAAGGAAGAGGACGTGCTGAGTGATTACGTGGTGGTGCTGAATCTGACGGCTGGAAGCAGAGGTTGTGACGAGCGCGTGGGAGGTCTCCGTGTCCGTTTCCGTTGCGAAGAAGTCCGCTTGCTGCTCCCTTTGAGCAGGAGAGCCCTGGATATCTCCTCGGCCGACACGCTCCACGACCTCGGCAGGTACTCCATGGGCTCCATGGGAGTCTGTGGCGGAGGTATCGACACGGGCATCTCCTCATCCATGCCTTGAACGGCAAGGAGACCAGAGCTGGCCATAGCCGCTCGTCCCTCGCAAGGTGTCTCCATGGTCATGGGAGACGAAGCAGCGAGTTTGCCCTTGTTGGAGACCAGAGCAGCAGCACCAGTTATATGGAGGGAGCACCAGGGTGTTGGAGAGATGCTGGCTGTGCAGTGTATGGTGAGGCGTGTGATGAAGGGGGGGACAGGAGTGAGACAATACCCAGGTCTTCTTTTCTTCCCTGTCTCCGAGCTCTTCTTCCCCACTGGCCGTTTCATTCGTTAATCTTAATTAAACTGGCATTTGGAACGTTGCTTAGAGGAGGCATGCTATATGGGTCCCATCCCGTCCCAAGATGATGGAAGGCTTTTTCTTCTGTGCGTGTCTGGTCAACATCGTTGGAGCTAGATTATCAGTAGTAAGTGCCTTTTTTCTGTTAGATCGAGGAGAATCAGATGGGAGTAGTAGTACCACCAATGATTAAGAAGCATTATCATGCTGAAGGTGGGTAGGTGGTCCGTCATCGGCGATGAACGGAGAATCGAGCGCCCGTGCGCAGCAGGCCTTTTGCTTCGTTTCCCTTAGCTTGTACTGCTGCTGCACGGAGCTCGAGCTGTTTGATTTCGAAAGATGAACCCCTTTCCATGGTAAAAGCTGCTGTAATCTTCATGTCTAGTGTAGTGTAGTGTTGGGGTTATAACATTACTTTTGATGGAGTAGTGCAGTAACCCCGTTCCCAGCATCTGAAAAGGTACCCTCTCTTTTGAACGTTTTTTTTTCTTTACCATGGATGGCATGGCGAAAGGAAACAACATATTTGACTAGAGGAGCAGCTGAGTCCCCAACCGGCCTGTGCATCAGGCCATTTTTCCACTCCAGATCTTGATGCTGGGCCAATCATTGATCAAATGGTATTAATACTTTTTCTGCATAAATTCTTAGCCTAAGTGCTGTAATTACAGCAAGACGAGTGACAGCGAAATGTAAACAATAGCACAACCAAATATTATAGTTGTCTGTCCAATCGTACAACCAAAATCCAAATATTATAGCTGTATGTCCAATCCTACTTCTGTGAGCTAAACCCAAAGGATCAGACCATATGGATTTCCTAATTTCTCAAACATAAGCTTCAAAAGCATCTATTATCAAACTCACGGTGTAGAATCTGTAGCTAATTTAATAGAACACGGTCATGGCTCGATGGTTGCGATCAGGAGTCAAAGTGGAGTAGTGGCTACCGCTGCATTGCATGATTGCAGCGTGGCGAACTAGGCAGCACATACGATTTTTATGATGCTACTAGGAAGGCAACACACGAATTCCATCTAACTAACATCCCTTGATTGCCGTTGCTAGTGGATTAAGCAAATGCACTTGGTTCACCAGCTTTGCTACCTACAATCAAGTAAAGAGTAAAAAAAAATTAAGAACTGAGATAGAGCAAATCCAGCTAGTTTAATGGACTTACAAACAACAATAATAAAGTGATTATCAACAAGGAGTTAGTACCATTGGCAATATTAATAAGTTTCATGTTACAATTTGAGCACAGCACAAGTGAAGGCTAAATAGACAGGAAGACATCTATGGGACAGTAACATAGAGTAAGTTTAAGTAAAGACAAGTTACATGACCAGCTAACGCATTTCGAAAAAAAGAGGCCGGGGTTCGAGAAAGAAAAAGGTTTTAACAAAACGAATTGCCACCAATACATACATCAAGACAACACGTGTATGACCAGCTAATGCAATCAGTCAACACAAGAGGTGCACAGCACAGTGGCACCACAATAGCCAGTTTAAAGTAACTACTACTGGCAGGAATTTACTTGCATCAACAGCAACCAAGACAAATATAGAATCTAAGATTCGTCTGACGTGTCCAAAATAACAAGTGAAAGACGTTGGGCTGGGCAGGAACCGCAATAATAAATGATTGATGAACTGAACTATCACAGAAGCGAGGCGATGAACCCTTGAGGCTACAGCATACTCCCAAGCTGAAAAACAGGTGACAACCCGATCATGATCGTAAATACGAGGCAGAGAGGGAGAGAAGAACATCAAATCTCATGATCGAATTAAGGTACCTCGTCACACCATGTGTCAGTCTATGCAAGCAGTAGAGTAGGGCGGTTGGGATGTGTTCTGGCTGTTGTCTCCAAGTAATCCTTTGCGGCTGCCACAGCGCTGCTGAGCCAGCCACGCACTTCACATTTTATACTAATTAGGCTGGGGAGGTTACCGATTCCGAAAGCTTCACTGCTGAGAGAGTCGGATTCCCCCGCGTTGAATGCAATGTCCAGTTTTTCCAGCTTGGGCATGGATCCTGGCGCAAACATCAGATCCATCCCTCCAAGCTCTACCCTATGATACCGTAACTCTATCAGGCATCGGAATCCAACTCCACCGCTAACCCTGAGCCTGTCTTTAGCCTTTGCAGTTACTTTTAGAATCAGAATAAGCAGAGCTGGCAAGCCTCCAAGGATGCAGAGATCCTCCTGCCCGACTCCCTCCATTTCAAGGTAAACGTTCCTCAGTTTCTGTAGCTGCCCAGGTTCACACAGAAAGCTGAGTGCCTGTTCTGCGCCAATGCCGACCCATTTCAGAAGCTGCAGGGCTTGCATCTTCGCAGTTCCATCAGGAAAATTAACTCCAACATCAACAAGCAGGACCTCCAGCTTCACAAGATTGACAAGAATGACTGGAAATTCAGAAATAAGTGTGCCTCGAAGGTCCAGCATCTCTAAGCACCCTAGATGCATGATTTCTTCTGGTAGCTCGCTTACATTTGTATTCCTGAGGTTGAGATACCTCAACCGAAACAACCTCCCTATTTTTGCTAGATGACGGTTTTCCAATTGCTTGCAATCTCCAAAGTCAAGAACATGCAAACGCGTGAACCCGTCCAAAGAAGGGACCTCCGAATGATTCCCAAAAACACTGAGTGATCTGACATTAGAGAATGCATGTCTTGTCAATAGGGTAGAATCTATTTGTTGCTTGCCACCTTGGAGAGAGAGACGGCGGACTTTGCTTTTTGTGCCAATAGTTGGATCCTGAACACCATCTATAGTAACAAAGTTCTCTTCGATGGACTTGGATACGATGAAATCAAGAATTGTGTCATGAACTCGAAAACTCTTCACTTTTCCATGTTTATTTGTCTCCACTGGCTGGAGCAAACTCCTATTCACCAGCTCATTAAAGCACATCTCTCCTAACTCATATAATGTATATCTGCCCTGTTTATGAATGAATCTTTCAGCAATCCATCTCCTTATCAGCCCCTTTTTCCCAATAATACAATCCTCTGGGAATATACTCAGATACAATAGACAAGTTTTCAGATGAGGAGGAAGATCAAAGTAACTAAGTGATATTATCTTCATCATTGCTTCCACACTAGGATTTCTTTCAAGTGCACGACCAATGGAATCTTTCACTTCACTCCACACGGACTCTGATCTTTCTGTGTTGGCCAATAAACCAGCTATAGCAATGATGGCCAAAGGCAAGCCGTCACATTTTTTCAGTATCTGTTCGGAAATATCTTCAAGGTATGGAGGGCAACCTTCTTCCGAGTTGAACAGTCTTTCATTAAATAACTTTCTCGAGTGCATAATATTTAGAGGCCTCATATTATAAATATGGCCACCAAAAGATGCATGACATGATTTGGCGACATCATTTATACGAGTAGTGGTGATTATTTTGCTGCCAAAATTTGCCACAGGGAATGCACACTTGATAATATCCCATGTTTTCACGTCCCATATATCATCAAGCACAATAAAATATCTGCACAGTTAATTTCTTTAGCAACGTTAGCATGACTTGAAATAAGGACGCGACTCCAGAGTAAGCATTTGCTACTTTTAAGTAGCATACATTGTAGAAAACACACAGGCAAGAAAAGCAATAAAATCTTTGCTTTTGAAAGAAAAAAGGATTACAGAGTACGCACTTAAGATATGTATTGATTTGTACTCACATGGTCTCTCTATTCTAGTATAATTCATGTTTTAGACATCATGTACTTAATGAATACAAACATTTCACATCTATCATATACTGAAAAGCAAGATACAGAAAAAGAGAGGAGAAGACTAGAAAATCTAACATCCAGCCATTGATTTATATACAATCTATGAATAGTTTATTGAAACGTTCAATCTTCATACTTGTAACTAAAACCATTATAGCCAATAGATCATCAAACATGCATCTAAACATACTACAACCGTTCTATCTTTTATTTCGAAATGGACAACTGCTCTATCTTCTTAAAATAAATCAAGATTTTGCTTTCTTCCTTGCAAAATAAGAAAGGCACATGACTTGAGGGGTAAAAAGGAGTGCAATAGATCACATATCAAAGGAAAACAACTAAATAAATAGGATTCTAACATAAGAACCATCCTCCCGCTAGCTAGGACTATGGATGCACTATTGAGCAGTATAAATCTAGAGGAAAAAACTACCATAGTCACGAAGGTTTATAAGAACTATTTTCTATACGATGCATGCATGCTTTTGAAGTTCAAAAGGTTTTGGAGTAGCTGGATTTGAGACCTGGTTGGCTTAACTATTCTCCAAGGAAACGAAATAAATATTCGAAATTGAAATACAAAAGAAATAAGAAAACCATGAACAAATATGTCTCTGCCACATGTTATCCCGTAATGCATAAGTGTATGATTGAGAACTCAAACTCAAACCCAAGGATCGTAAATGATAGAAGGGATACGAAATAAAGGATGAACTGTAAACAAGGAGAAGAAGAAAATTATTTGTCCATCATGAAAAACTCTATGAATAGTAATACCCATTATTGGTTAACAATGGAAGGAAACCAAAAAATATATCTTAAATCGGTTCAAAGATATATGTACTCTGCAAATCCAATTAAACTGCAAATCTTTTTACTATTTATCGTGGAAAAAGTTCAATACTACTATTAATATTTATTTATTTCCATATCTTCTTGCTATCGTTTCCTAACAAATGGCAGAGTTATAGCCTCAATTTTTTGTGAAATGAATCAGATGGTAGACAAAAACAAAATGAGCAGCATTTAGAAAGAATTACCTTTGAATGAAAAGGCTAAAATATTTTGTATTGGTGTAAGTATAAGGATAATAAAAACGGTGAAGATGTTCCAGGCACATGTAGGTGTGTCGCGGTTCTACTTCTTGAATAGTATATAAAAAAATCAAGATATGAATGCATAGAAGCATTTTGGCAGCATATTTACTACTAGTAGTACTTCCAACGATGTTTCTCAAAAAACTTTTTGTGCACTTGAGGACAAAATAAAAAGGCGATAAAATTGTACCTTTTGTAGGCTAGGAAGTCAGTGATCTTAGTGATAAGAAGTTGTAAGCTCCCTGCTTCGGTGTCAGCATAACGTTGACCGGTAACTTGAGAAAGCACGATTCTTAGGATATCCATTATGTTTGGATTTCTTGAGACAGACACGAAAGCTCGGAATTTGAACCTCTTCTTCAGATGTCCATACACTTGGTTTGCAAGAGTTGTCTTGCCAATTCCTCCAGATCCAGTGATGGAGACCAAAATTAGCGGGTGTGTTGATTCCCACTCGTCTTCGGTTTTATTGTTCTGTTTGGTTTGTGCTCTTTTTGCATCCTCCTCTTCTGTCAACAGTTTGATTATATAATTTTTCGGTTCATGTATTCCGACAAGCTTTGATGCATTCTCAAAGATAACAAGTGCTCTAGGGTCAACAGTTGCATTGATGGTCTTGGAGAAGGCCTCACGAGCTTTGTACCTTGCATTCCTCTCGCCCACCTCAATGGTTTGTTTCTTTAGATCTTGAATCTCAATTCCACTCCGATGACGCTTCTTTAATTTCCCGAGTTTTCCCAAGGAATGCTTGATCTTGGCCACCAAGCCATCTTGCTTAGCCTCTTTGTGGTCGACGGTTTGCATGAAGTCGTCGATGGAGTCCTCCATGTCGTAGGAGAGCTCCCGCACTGCCGTCATCCATGCCTTATCCTGCACGCCAGGATCCTCCTCCTCCGACATCCTCAAGAGAAATGCCTGCATGGCGGTGAGCTCGCCCATGAGGAACTCGATGTCACCACGGACCCCCTTGAGACGCTTGCACTCCTCGACCAGTAGAGTGGGCAGCTTCCCCAGGACAGAAAGCAAGGCCCCCGTCGCCGCACTCACCAGGACCCCCTCCATGGTTGGCTAGCTTCTTGTTGCTTGCACTTGGAGCTCGCTCCCTTATGTTTGCGTGTGTACCCAAAAACAGGGCAGGCTGCTGAATGTACCCTCCCCTGCCCCAAGCCATAAGGTTACTTAATTAGTTATCAATTGTGTGTGCTTAGAATTAAGCAACTAAATAAGTTGTTGAGAAAAAAAAAAGTAAGTCACTGCTTCCCACATCTTCCATGTTGGTCCCATGCTAGAGTCAAAAGCTATGAAAATACTATTTTGCAAAAACAGTCCACCAACCTGTTTTTATCCCTGCAGCTAAACGGATGAACCAAAACGACTCAAACTATTCCTCCTCTGATCTTGCCATCTAGTATATACTCGAAATTGATGATTTCTGAACCTGTACGCCCAGAAACAGAAGATGAACATATATTCTTGTCCATACTCCCAAAGGACTTGCTACTCCCATTCCCTAGAAACCTAGGAATCACAATGAGATGAGCATGGAGGGTGAGGGAACTCACCCTTGAAGCTTGAGCAAAGGGAATCACACAACACAGGGGAGGTGAGGATTTTCTCTTCCTCCCCTTCTTGCTCCTCTTCTTATCTCCCCTTCTTCCTTCTCAAGCTCAGGTCCAAGGGATGCACTTTGACGTGGTGCTGATGGGATATATCAGGGGAGGAAGGGGAGATGCCATGGGGAGGGGAGGGGGCCCATGAGAGGGAGGAGGCACCATGGAAAGGGAGAGAGGAGCTCATGGGTGAGGGACAGGAAGGCCACGAGTTGGAGCAGGGACAAGGACAAGGGAAGCCTTATCCCTTCCGTTTCAAGATATATTCGAAATCCCCTTTAAATTCTAGCCATTGGAACGAGAAAAAAAGCATATAAGATGCAATCAGAACCAGATTCCGGTAAAGGAGTAGTCCATTTCGCTTTGTCTCGACGAGCGCGGCGCATCACAAGAATGGGATTTCCTAATTTCTACTCCCTGTGTTATTTTTCCCCAAATGGAGGATGGACCCATGGCATCCGCCGATCTACTTTATTGATTTATTTAATACGGACCGGAAAAAACATACATCAAAAACCCGACCCGACAATGGGTGAAAATCATGTCAATAAGGTCTCATGTCCGAAAAACAAAGAAATCTCTCCACCAACTAGGAACTAACAACAATCGTATACCCTAAGACGTCCTCTAGTCGAAACTAGAGTGCACTAGCAGACTCTTAGCGAATACCTTCGTGTACACACCAAAAAAGCCGTCACCGCCGTCGAACCACCGAACAATCTTCATGGTTAAGATCAGCATAAACTTTACGGATCCGGCCCATGACGCCACCACGATGCCTGTGCGAGCCCATCATCACGCGCGTCGTCGAGACCCCGCTGCACCACGCTGTCGAGACCCACTACCGCTAACATGGTAGATGGAACACCGCTCCACCAGCTGACCCCCTCCAGGCATCTTGAGCTCCAAAACAATGCCCTCAAGAGGGTGAACGACACCAAAGTGTCGTCATCGTCCAATCTGGGAGTACCCGGATCTAGAGTTTCCCCTGGAGCCTTAGAGCATCTCCACTAGCATTCCCAGGAGGGCTTCCTTAGACTGTTTTTTCATACGAATGAGAAAATTCGCCCAGTCGCGTTCCCGGGCATCCAGTTTTCACTAGATTTGACCCATTTTACATCTAGGGCTCCCAAGCTGAACTCGGGGCGCCGGGAGTTGCCTATGAACGCCGGATAAATCGGAATCGGTGGGAAAGAAAAATATTGTGTTGGTGGCCTCGTCCTGTCAACGTGTAAACCGAGTCATCCTCATCGCGTCGCCTCGGCTCTCGTGACGGACCACCAGGCAACGACTGCTTGCCTACTATCCCACACGTCACCGTAATGGCGTGCCACCGCCCGCCCACCTTCCTGCCTTTTCCACTTTTCCCACCCACATCGCTACACCCTCCCGTCCCCGCCGTTGTTTCCTCTTTCGGCTCTAAATCCGACCGCTCTTGCCGTATCTAGAGCACACACTCATACCCCCATTCCCTACCCACAAGCTTCACTTTTGGTGACGAGAAGAAGAGCTCGGTGGCAGCAATAGTGGAGCGCTATCCCGGCGACCCTACGGCGACAAATAGTTTTGGTCGACGCTCTCTGCAGTTGTGGGAGGCATGCCTTATCCACGACACGGGCTACCTAGCGCCACCAGACTTCCGCTACCCGCCGACGTGGAAGCTCAGCGCGGGCGGCGTGCCCGTGCCGCCGGTGCCGAAGGGACACGAGCTGGTCGAGGAGATCCAGGCGGCCATCGCTGCCATGGAGGATCCCGAGCTCACCGAGGACCATGGCAACCTTGCCTACTAGGAGCGGTTCTTCTTCGGCCGCCGGAACCGGGAGTTGGCCGCCTAAGAGGATGGAGGCCCGCCGCCGGCGCGACACAATGCCGCAGGATGACGACAGTGGTGGAGCGCACCCGGTCGCACACTCGCCCCCGTCCTCGAGCAAGTGCTGGGGACAGCCCGCGGATGGGCTATCCTCCATGCTCGTCACCGTGCGGAGGCCAGCTGGATGCCGAGAGGGATGTCCGGTGGTCATCTTCGTCCTCGGCGTCAGCATTGCGCTCATCCGACTCAGTGCCAGCGCAGTCACCGTGCGTCATGGCGCCACTCCGTCCCATGAAGTGGAAGGCGGATTCGCCGGTGTGCTCGCCACCGTGGACGCATTCACGCAACGTCATCATCAACGAACGTCGTGTGCCATCGTCGACGAGCAGCCACCTTCGGCTGGAGAGATCGAAGTTTCTCAAGCCAAAGACAGAGCCGTCAGAGTGGGTGGTTCTGATCTACGAGGATGAGTTTCTCTTGAAGCCGGCGCTTGAGGCGTCTCTGAACGATGTGCTACCGATGCAGGCCCCCGATGCGTGCACCCGGATCCTACTCCTGCTAGACATCTAGTAGATCGATAGAGCCAGATGTTATAGTGGATTACAAGGATCGTTTTTGCCTGTGTGAGCTGAGATTGGTTGTGCCCTAAAGGCATGACCTAGTCGCTGACGCATCCACCTAGCGTCGCCTCCGCCACTTCCCAAACCCTAGCATCGTCGCCCGTTATGGCGCTGTGCTAGCCGAGCAACACGCTTCCGCTGTGCCGACCCCGGGGAGGTCGATCTCCATGATCTTCGCTAGGGGCCACACAACCCATATGTAGGGTTCGTACGCCGATCCTTGATCGGCTGCCCTATAAGTCTTTTTTTCGAGCTCTTGATCGGTTTCTTTTTTTGGTTTACCGATCTTAGATCGAATTGAGTCGCCCACCGCCGTCGTCATCGCCGCGCCTCTACTCTGACCATCGACATCGAGGATCTACACCGTGCCCGCGCGCCTGCCTCCTCCGCTGTCGCGCCTACCTCGGCAGGCTGTCGCGGTCTCATGGCAGGTTGACGCGCATCACAGACGGCTGCTATGCCTTCCTTGGAAGGATACCGTGGCCGCCCCCCCTCGGATCCTCTTCGTCGTCATTGTCCGGGACTTCACCGACAACGTCGCCATCGACTCTGATCTACGCGTCGTCCATGCCCTGGCGCATAAGGCGCACCATCGGTCTGATCAACCGATCACGCGCATGTCTACGCCAAGCACGTCCCCGAGCACGCGCCTACCACCGATCGGTCCAACAAACACTATGAAGCCTCCTGTGGATCGGCGATCATCAACACATCCTACCCAATCCTCATCGGTGAAGATACTGATGCTAGTGGAGGTAGACTTTTGAAAACTTAGCCCTGTACTCAGTGTTCCCTTCACATATCGCAAGATGCGCTTCACGGCCTCCCAATGAACATATGTGGGTTGTGAGAGAAACTGGCAAACCTTATTCACTGCAAATGAGATGTCTAAGCGAGTAAGAGTGAGATATTGTAGGCCCCCAACAACGCTACGGTACCGGAACGCATCATCAGTAGCAAGTGGAGTACCAGACTCACGGGATAGGCAATCTCTGGTGGCCAAAGGCGTGGAAGTGTACTTGCAATTCTCCATACTCACACGATGCAAAAGATTCAATGCATACTTCCGTTGAGTAACCATCATCCCCCCTGAATTAGAAGACGCTTCCAATCCTAGAAAATAGTCCAATGGTCCAAGATCCTTGATCGGAAACGTGCCAGAGAGAGACTGGACCAAGACATCGACGACATCGGGAGTAGAACCAGCAATCACAATGTCATCAACATAGACCAGCATATAGATCTATAGACCTTTCCGGGAGTAGATGAACAGGGAGGTATCCGCCTTGGAGGAGACAAAACCGAGCTGATAGAGGAGAGCACTCAGCCAAGCATACTAGGCACGAGGAGACTGCTAAAGACCATACAGCGCCCGCTGCAACTTACAAACATGAGAGGGGTAACGAGAATCCTCAAAACCAGGGGGCTGCTGCATGTACACATCTTTCGTCAGAAAACCATGGAGAAAAGCATTACTCACATCAACCTGACGAAGACTCCATCCCTTGGACACAGCAAGAGAGAGAACCAGATGAACAGTGGCAGGTTTCACAACCGTACTGAACGTGTCTCCATAGTCAATACCATGCTGCTGAGTAAACCCACGAGCAATAAGGCGCGCCTTGCGCTTATCAACCGAACCATCAGGACACTGCTTGGTCTTGAAGATCCACTTGCAGCCAACCACATTCACACCACTCGGATGAGGAACAAAGACCCATGTCTTGGTGTGCTGAAGCACGTCGAACTCATCAGTCATGGCTGAACGCCACGTAGCGTCACGGAGAGCATCGGGATGAGTCGACGACCTGGCGAAGAAGGCGCGACGCTGAGGGTTATAGCGCACCGTCCTGTCAGTGAACTACTTCTCACGACGTGTATGATCACGAGCGCGAGTAACCATGGTGTGGACGGGCTCAGCCGAGGGCGTCACGGTCGTCGAGGGACTCGCAACATGAGGCAACACGGGCTGAGCGGGAGACACCGAGAGGGACGTCGGAGGCGACGACCCAGTCTGGGGCAACGAGACCGATGGCTCGTCATTATCTATCGCGCTGGGCGGCGAGGAGGGATGGGCCGGGGAGGGAGCCGGGCTCCCTAGCGCCGGATTGTCCTTGTGACGCGTGTCGTCATGCACGTCGATCACGGGTGCGCCATGCACGTCGATCGCGGAAGATGGTTGCGGCGAGACGGGTACCTGCACAGGATCAGCGCTGCCTGGGACATGGGCATTAGTGTCCAAATAAGATAATTCATATTTACGCATACAATTACTCATCACCGATTCATCGGAAGGAAAAGTGATGGCTTTTTCAAGAGTGGACACATCAACGGTTACACCAGGAGTAGCATAGGGAAACACCGTCTCATCAAAAACGACATCACGAGAAATATAAATACGTCCCGTGGAGCGATCCAAGCACTTACACCCTTATGCATCGGACTATACCCTAAGAACACACACATAGTCGAGCGGAAAGACAGCTTATGGGTGTTATACTTGCACAAACTCGGCCAACACGAACAGCTGATGACCCACAAGTATAGGAGTGTATCGCAGTATTTTCGATAAGAGTGTCGAACCCAACGAGGAGCAGAAGGTGTTGACGAGTGGCTTGGAGCAGGAATTCTCTATAAATACTTGGCAAACGGATTTTTAGGGGTTTTTGATAATGCAAATAAATAAAGTGCGAGTAAATAAAAGACAATAAGAATAAATGCAGCAAGTGGCCCAATCCTTTCTTCAGCAAAGGACAAGCCGGTTGTATTACTTAAAATGACCAAACGTTCTCGAGGACACACATGAATATCGTCAAGTGCTTTCGCTTCATATAGTTGATTAATCTTCTTTAGTTTGATAAGTGTTGTGTGGGTGAACTTGTGCTAATGTATCGACCTTCCTAGGACTAATACATACTTGTGATAATACCCCTTGCAAGCATCCGCAAGTACAAGAAAGTAATTAAGATAGAAACCTAACCACAGCTTTAAACTTTGAGACCCTGACATCCCTTGTGTAAAGGTTTCCTAACGGGAGTTCAGGTTTCAGTCACTCCGGAAACCCCTACGATTAGTAGTCAAATACACAATGCATTCCCCTAGGCCCATAAAGGTGAAGTGTCATATAGTCGATGTTCACATGACACCACTAGAAGAATAACACCACAACTTAAATACCAAACCATTGAATCTTTCTCAACACAATTCCACTACTAACAACATGACTTCTCCCATGTACTCAAGAACTAAACGAACTACTCACAAGACATCATATGGATCAAGATCAGAGATGATATAATGATAAGTAACAATCTGAACATAAACGATAATTCAATGGTTCCACTCAATAGCATCAACTACAACAAGTAATCAACACCGGGAAAGTTTCCCCTAAGAACTATGCAAAATTCAACCCAATTGTTACAGCGGTATGTAGTGGTGATGATGGTGCTGGTGGATATGATGGTGGTGATGATGATGATGATCCTGATGAAGTTCATCTTGATGGTGGTGTTGATGGCGATGATCTCCCCTCTCCGGGAAGGAATTTTCCCGGTAGATTTCTGCCTGCCGGAGAGCTCTTTCTCTCTCTATAGTTTTCTGCCCCGCAGAGGCGGCGCAATCTTTCTGTGGTCGCCCCCGAGTCTTAGGGTTTCGTGGGGATAATATACGCCAAAGGGGAGAGCCAGAGGTGGGCCAGGGTGGCCACACCACCTGGTGGCGCGGCCAGGGGTGGCCCGCGCCAGGGGGTGGTGTGGGCCCCCTGTGGCCCAACTCTGCTCCCCCTTCTGGCATCCTTCGTCTTCTAGAAAAATATGATTTTCCATGTATTTTCTGTAATTTCCCGATCTTCGCGAATTTCGCCTCCAAACAGTGCCTTTTTCCATCAGAATCCTGACTTCAGCGATCCATCCTCCAAAAGTCATCAACCATGCAAAAACCGATGAAATAACATAAGTATGATCTCTTAATATGAAATATATCAATGAATAACAGTAAACAATTATATAGAATAGTGATGCAAAATGGACGTATCAACTCCCCCAAGCTTAGACCTTGCTTGTCCCCAAGCAAAAACTGAGCTCAATAAACATGACCTCAGGTTTATGGAGTGAAGAGTCGATAAAAGAATACGGACAAGAAGCATCACATTCATTAATACATAAATCATAATAGCAGACAACTCACCATTATATAACTTAACTTGCAATAGGTAAAGGTAACACAAATAAAGATACACAAAGTAAATCACAATTGGTAATGGCAAACTTTGCTCTTGGTCAAAGAATAGTTAACAATTTGCAGGAGTTTAAACATAATGGGTTTTCAATGATAGCTTTCAAAGTAATAAACACTAAGATAAGAGCAATGTGCAAAACAAGAAACATAAGAAACATGATTGAATAAATCGCCATATGAATGAATGAAACACAACAACTCAAAATACTTGTTGAGATAGAGAGGAATAGGTTTACTGACTCAACTAAAAAGTAAAAGATAGGCCCTCCTCAAAGGGAAGCAGGGATTTCAAGTTTCATAAAGAGCTTCCAAAAATTATGGTACTTATTAGCTTTTAGCTCTCATTTCCCCTATCATAAGAATCTTGAAGTGATTAAGGTTAAAGTGAACAAACTATGGAGTATATGCTTGACAAAGTATAAGTTGGCAATCTCATGTCCCTTGACAAAGTATAAGTTGGCAATCTCATGTCCCACGATTGGGAATTTGGTTGTTCCCATGCCGAATGCTTCATCCGTCCAATGCTAAATAGCATCTGATTTAGGCCTAGAAATGCCGAACGATTGGAGATGCTCTTAGGCATGAGGCGATATTCGCAACAACGAGAACTTCATCAAGGTAACAACGTCGAAAGATGCCTCCATTGTTGGCTCCACATCGGAGCCTGGCTCTCACCATCCAGCCCCCTCCCCTCGCCTCACCTCCAACCCACACACCACAGCCATGGCCAAGACATAGGAGATGGAGTCCACCGCCGCACCAACTGCCTTCAATCTTCCTGGAGAAGAGGTCGCCGGTGGGGAGAAGATCCTGGTGCGCTAGACAAGGATCTGCGTCCACAGCTAGTGGCCCATCGTTGTTGACCCCCATGCAGCACGATCGCTTCCGCAAATGTGCCATGAAAGGGCCTTAAGGCGACCGAACAAGGACCTCACCCCTCACTTCATCGATGGCCAAACTTTGCCGGAGGTAGCCTCCAAGAGTGGCGAGACGGGGGAGGAGGGAGGGGATGGCAGCCGTTTGTAAACCCAAGAAACATGGTGGACTAGGGGTTCTAAATCTAGAGTTGCATAACAAGGCTCTTTTAATCAAACAGCTGCACAAGTTTTATATGAGAGAATGCCATGGGTCAAACTCGTTTGGTCTTTATATGGCAATCGACTCCCACATGCACAGTCCAAGCGTGGTTCTTTCCGGTGGCATGATATCTTCAGCTTAGTAGAGGACTATAGAAGTCACTCAATGTTCAGTGGGCAATGGAACCTCTATATTAATTTGGAAGGATTTTTGGAGTTAAGGAGAGCTGCTATGTGACAAATTTCCTAGGCTTTTCTCTTATGCCTTGAACGAGGACATGTCTGTTGAGGAAGTATCTTTGGTACATAATCTCGGTACTTGCTTTGCACTGCCACTTTCAGTAAAGGCATATGAAGAATTTCAACAGGTCTCTCAACTCATTGTTAATCATCCCATTAATGTATCTGCTCAAGATTAGCGTGTTTTTGTCTGGGGTAGCTCCACGTACACACCATCAAAGTACTACAATTTCTTATTTGCTCAGCTGCCGAAGGATCCTACTTTCAATTCCATTTGTAAATCTCGCTCTTTGCCCAAACTTAAAGTTTTTGCTTGGCTCCTAATGCATGACCGACTGAATACTAAAGATCTGATGGTAAGAAACAATTGGCATCTTGATTCTGGATCAGATTGTGTGCTCTGTGAGGAAGCATTGAATGAATTACATCTGTTTTTTGATTGTCCTTTTGCTCACCAATGTCGGGCTGAGTTGGGCATCCATTGGGATATAACTATACAGTTCACCGATCAATTCTCACAAGCTAGAAGAAATTTTACAGGGCCTTGTTTCATGGAAGTGATGGTCCAACATGGAATATTTGGAAGGAGAGAAATGACCTTGTCTTTCAAGGGCAACAAACCTCCTTTGGGCGCTGGAGAGTTAGGTTCCAACATGACCTGATGCTACACCGGTTTAGAGTGAAATCTTTGATAGTCCAACCCCTAGTGGATTGGCTAATAAACATTTTTGTATAATGATTTCTTTCCTAGCACACTTCGTCCCTCCTAATGTAAACTTGGACTTTACCCTTCCTTGGGGTTGTACAGTGACTTGTTATTATATTACTCCCTCCGATCCATATTAATTGTCGCAAAATTGGATGTATCTAGACATGTTTTAGTGTTAGATACATCCAATTCTACGACAATTAATATGGATCGGAGGGAGTAATATAATTTCTATACCGTATGGGGCTTCCCCTATGGTAATGTTGCTCAAAAAAGTGGAACTCATGGTTACACTTGTGCCAAAGACTAATGGGGGTATCTTTAAATAACAACCATGTTGTCTTCATTTGGAAGTTAACAACCTATGGACAATTTACTGTTAGAGTACGTATGTTGATCTCAATGATCACACTAGGTTTCGGTGCAAATATTTGTGGAAATTAAAAATCCCACCAAAGATAATATTTTTTTGTGGTTCCTAAGTAATAAGGTTCTATTAACTCAGGACAACCTGGTCAAAAGGAACAGGATTGGGAGTAAGAAATATTGTTTTTGTGATAAGGAAGAAACGATAGGACATTTATTTCTCCTATGTCATTTTGCCGGTTTAATATGGAGAATTGTATATTCTACATATGACATACCACCATATACCAATATAACAAATATGTTTGGCAGTTGGTTGAATGCGATCGACAAGGATACTAAAGCTAGGGTTCACATTAGGGTTTCTGCTTTTGTTTGGTCAATATGGAATTGCAGAAATGAGATATTGTTTTCAACAGGAAATATTCTACATTTTTTGCAGGTTATTCATATGGTTGTTCACTGGATACAACTATGGTGTTTTATTCTCCCAAAGGATCAACAGGAACACATGGTTTCTGGATGCAGCCGACAGTTTATGGTTGCTCAGGATACTTCTACCAGGCTAGGTGGTAGCCTATTAGTAGGATTCAAGATGTCTAGATTGGTGAGCATTTTGTTTATCTTTTGTTGGTTGATCTTAGTATCGAATAATATCTGATCCTTGGGATGTAAACTTTGTTTGGTTTGAACTAAGTAATAAAGGGATGTGTGCATCTATTGATACAAAGGCCGGGGTTTATCCCCATTTCGAAAAAAGAACCATCTCGGTACATGCTGTGGACACACTCGACACATACAATTTGCAGATAACCAAGTGCAAGGATAAAATATGGAAGCAATGGGCGGTGTTGATTGCTTACATGTTGTTGGTACCGAATCAGATCACTAGAAGCTAAGGTCGTGAGAAGGAGCGGGTGGGATGTCTTCGTCATCTAGCATGGATGTGTGCGGTGGAAGACTATCAACGATGAAGAAGGTACGGTGCTCTTGCTGTCCCCTTTGGGCAGAACGACTATACCTAGACACGAGCCGGACCGAGCCAGTTCACTGGTGAGCCGCAAAAAGCTCGAGATTTTTCCGGCGAGCCCGAGATAGCTCGCACCTGCCGGCGAGCCTAACAATGGAGCTCGGCCCAAGCTTGCCAAAAGCTTGATCTGGCTCGCGAGCTCGTTGGTGACGAGTCACTGACGGGTGGGTCCGTCTTCCAAGGCAGCAACAGTAGGGCGGGGCAGCGTGGCGGTGCTTGTGTAGGGAGCTGGGGCGGCGGAGAGGAGCGTGGTCGGCGCCGGACGCTAGGGAGATGAGGGTCGTCTCGGTGGCGGCGGCTGGCAGCATCTAGCTAGGCGGTGGCGACGCCTCGCTGTATATACGTGCGGAAGAGAACCCAACGTGGAAGCGAAGCCCACGACACACCGGTCTATCTATCTAAAAGCCCATCCAGAACCGTCCATAGCTCATCTAGAACAGCCCATATACTCTCAATCCATCAATTATAATTAAAAAAATTCATGGGCCAAATGAGCTGGATCAAGCCGAGCCGGGTTCAACCCAAGCTCGCTGCGGTCCAGATTTCATCACCCGGCTCGGTCCAGACACTTTAGCGGGCGGGACGAGCCCAGAAGCACGGTCTTGGATATCTCCTCGGATGATTCGCTCCAAGACCTAGACAGGTACTTCATGGGCTTCGTTACCGCTGTCTCGGTTGAAACAAGGCCCTGCTCGTCCATGTTGGAATTCCCCCACAGATTGATCACATTAAATTAGACGAATAAACACACTCAAAATCTGATTACCAAAGGCTCGTATCGTGCCCTCTTTTCTGTTTATTTTTTCTTTTCTCAAACTCACGTTGGGTGTGCATATATATGCACGAAACTAACCAACCTAAACACCTAAACCTAGAGAGACTCAAACTAACCTAGCTATTTCTAATCCTATTCAGACTAGAACACGATCTAGACTCCACGTACAGACTAGTACAACTCCAAACACCCACACAAGACACATCAAACCTAGTACTACTCGAACTAGGACTGCACGTCCAATACTTTGGATGTCCAAATCGGACATGCACTATAGAAAACGTCGGTGTGCCAAGAACCAGGTGCCCTCGGCGCAACCCTAAAATGCCGTAGGCAGAGGCTGTTAAAATATTGTTGACTGAGGTGAAGCACATACCAAGCATGGCCAGAAATTTGATCTCCCTGAGTACCATGGACGTTGATGGATACAAGTACACCGGTGGGCGTAGATTGTTAAAGGTATCAAAAGGTTCTCTTATTCACATGATAGGTGATATGAATTCTGCTAAGTTATATGTTCTTAGAGGTAGCACTTTGCCTGGTATTGCTGCTACTGTTACTTCTAATGATTCTGATGATTGTGGTAAAACAAATCTGTGGCATATGCGTCTTGGGCATATGAGCGAACATGGCATGGCAGAATTGGTTAAGAGAGAGCTGATTGATGGTTGCAACTTGGGTAAGTTTAGTTCTATGAGCACTGCGTTTTTGGTACGCATAAAAGACTTAAATTTAATGCTTCCGTTTATACCACCAAAGGCATATTAGATTATGTGCATGCTGATGTATGGGGACCTTCCCGCCAAGACATCCATTGGTGGTGCTAATTACATGCTTACTATTATTGATGACTACTCAAGAAAAGTGTGGCCATATTTTCTGAAACATAAATCTGATGTTTTTGATGCTTTTAAAAAGTGGAAAGTTATGGTAGAAAAGCAAACTGAGAAGAATGTAAAGGTACTACGTACTGACAATGGTATGAAATTCTGTTCTAATGAGTTTGAGGAGTTTTGCAGTAATGATGGTATGATCAGGCACCACACCATCCCTTACACTCCTCAGCAGAATGGCGTGGCTGAGTGCATTAACAGAACCATCATCTCGAGGGCTCGCTGTATGTTGTCCAATGAAGGTATGCATAGACGTTTCTGGGCTGAAGCAGCCAGCACAGCGTGTTACCTCATCAACATGTCACCTTCTATTCCACTTGAGAAGAAAACTCCCATTGAGGTGTGGTCAGATTCGCCTGCTGATTATTCACAGTTGAGAGTTTTTGGTTGCACTGCTTATGCTCATGTTGATAATGGAATGTTAGAGCCTACAGCTGTCAAGTGCATATTCCTTGGTTATGGTTCAGGAGTTAAGGCATATAAACTATGGAATCCTGAAACTAAAAGGATTTTGTTGAGTCGGAACGTTGTTTTCAATGAATCCATTATGTATCATGACAGCTTGCCATCAGATCCCTCTCCTGTTGCTATTGGAGAGTAGGGAGTTAGTGTGCAGGTGGAGCACCTGCAGAAAACTGTTGATAATAATGTTGTCGTTGATGATACTCATGAGGAAAATTTTGATGATGATGTTGTTCAGCACTCACCTACTGTTTTGCAGTAGCCACATGAATCTATTGCTGCTGATAGACCGAGGCGTAACATAGTTCCACCTCATCATTTAATTGAAGAGTGTAATCTTGCTCATTATGCTTTGAGTTGTGCTGAACATGTGGAGCATGATACTGAACCTGCTACATACAATGAGGCCATTGCATCCGTTGACCGTGAGAAGTGGATTTCTGCTATGCAAGAAGAGATGCAATCGCTTGATAAGAATGGCACATGGGAAGTTGTGCGCTTGCCTAAATAGAAAAAGGTCGTCCGCTGTAAGTGGATATACAAGAGAAAGGAAGGTTTGTCTCCTAATGAGCCTCCAAGGTTTAAGGCAAGGTTAGTAGCAAAAGGTTTTAGCCAGATTCCAGGTATTGACTATAATGATGTTTTCTCTCCGGTTGTAAAGCATAGCTCTATTTGTACTTTCTTTGTTATTGTTGTTATGCATGATCTTGAGCTTGAGCAGCTAGATGTAAAGACTGCTTTTCTACATGGTGAACTGGAGGAGGAGATTTACATGGACCAACTTGAAAGTTCATAGTTCCTGGAAAAGAGAATTTTGTGTGCAAATTGAAGAGGTCGCTTTATGGTTTGAAGTAATCTCCAAGACAGTGGTACAAAAGGTTTGATTCATTTATGATCTCATAAGGTTTTAAGAGGTCTCAGTTTGATAGCTGTGTTTATATTAAGTTTGTTGATGGATCACCTATTTACTTGCTGTTATATGTTGATGATATGTTAATTGCTGCCAAGAGCACGAAAGAAATCACTACTTTGAAGGCATACCTAAGTAGTGAGTTTGAGATGAAAGATCTTGGTGCTGCTAAGAAAATCCTTCGTATGGAAATTAAATGGGACAGGAAATTTAGGTTGTTGTTTCTTAGTCAGCAAAGTTACGTTGAGAAAGTTCTTCAACGTTTTAATATGCATGATGCAAAGTCAGTTAGTACTCCTTTTGCTCCTTACTTTAAATTGTCAGTGTTGCAATGTCCTAGTTCTGATAAAGATATTGAGTACATGTCTCCAGTTCCTTATTCTAGTGTTGTTGGTTCCTTGATGTATGATATGGTTTGTTCTCGTCCTGATTTATCATATGCTTTGAGTTTGGTGAGTCGTTACATGGCTAATCCTGGTAAAGAACATTGGAAAGTTGTTCAGTGGATTTTCAGGTACCTCCGTGGCACATCCAACACTTGCTTGAAGTTTGGCAAGACTAGCGAGGGACTCGCATGCTATGTGGAATCAGATTTTGCTGCTGATTTGGATAAGAGGAGGTCCCTCACAGGTTATGTGTTCACGGTAGGTGGATGTGCCGTGAGTTGGAAGGCAACACTGCAACCAGTTGTTGCTCTATCTACAACCGAAGCAGAATATATGGTTGTTGCTGAAAGCTTGCAAAGAGTCTGTTTGGTTGAAAGGTTTGTATGTTGAGCTTTGTCAGGATGATTCTTGCATTAACCTGTTCTGTGATAGTCAAAGTGCTATTTACCTTACTAAGGATCAGATGTTCCATGAGAGAACAAAGCACATTGATATCAAGTGCCATTATGTTCGTGATGTTGTTGCACAAGGTACACTGAAGGTATGCAAGATAAATACTCATGATAATCCTGCTGATATGACGACAAAGCATGTTCCTGTTGCTAAGTTTGAGCTATGCTCAAGCTTAATTGGTATAACTGCTTAGCCCAAGTGGCTGTTGGCGCTGAAAGTATTTTCTTTGTTTGTTCAGGGAGATGATTACTATTGGTGCTAGAAAAAGGAATTTGTCTCAAGGTGGAGTTTGTTATATGTTGATCCAAATTCTACAAAGTAAAGGCCAACTTCTGACGGAGCGGAGCGAGGCCCGTCGCCAGAGGCTTGGGCCGATGCGGTACGGATCGTTGATGACCTAGGTTACCACCGCTATATATACCTCTTGTAAGCCGCCGGCTGGGATAAGTTGCATATGTGAAATCCCCGGCGTTGTGTAAACGCTCCTTGCTATAGTGAAGATTCGCTGGCTGGCGCCCGTGGTTTTTCCCCTCTCTTTGTTGGAGAGGGTTTTCCACGTTAAATCTGTGTCCCTCTTACTGCGATTTTATTTTTATTCTTCGTTATTTACTTATCGCAAAGCTAACAATAAAGAGCACTTGTATTTATAAAGCTCTCTCTTTTTTTCCGGAAAAAGAAAAGGAGGACTAGAGCCGCAAGTGTTTGTGTTGGGTGCATAGCTGCTGCATGACTTCCACAAAAATTGTTGGTTGCTCACGCGTATTGACTGTCTTCAGAAAATGTGGACGGATGGTGCTTATATAAAGAGCCATGGCAATTCCATGTGTTAGCCGGTTAATTTAGTGTAGCTAGCAGCACCAAAAGGAAGCAACAACTATCATAGTATAGGATCAGACCGAAGAGACAAATGTGAACAAAATATAGTAAGGTGTTAGAGGAAACTGATACTGTAGCGTGTAGTGTACAATAGGAAAATCCCGTAGAACACAGAAGCAATAGAGACGCGCGCCGCTGCGCGGGTCAGGGGTGAGGGGACTGGAGAAGCGGCGACGGGTCAAAAACGGAGGGGACGAGAGGCGAAAGCTAGGAGGAGGCAGAGGCACAAGGCCGCCCATCCATCTCCCTCTCTGTCAGAAAAAAGCGATCCAACGGGCCGGCCCAAGCCAAGCCGGCCGAGCCAAAAGCACGCCGCTGTACCCTTTTTTGGGCTCGATTCGGTCTCTACTAATCTCTGGCCGAGCTGGGCTTGGTGAGAGCTGGCGCTGGACCGGGCCGAGCCAAAAGTTTGCTTAAGTAGGCGAGGACCAGAGAATCGAACGCCCGTGCGCAGCAGGCGTTTTGCTTCGTTTCCCTTGCACTACTGCTGCTGCCCGGAGTTCGAGCTGTTTGATTTCAAAAGATGAGAACCCCTTTCCATGGCAGTAATCTTCATGTGTAGTGTAGTGAACTTCATAGCTAGGAGGATGATATTGGGGGTGGCATGCATCGGAGTCAGCTGCTACAAGATAGATCTGATGTTGTGCTTTTGCCTTGCCATTGCAAGCAACAATCAGACTGTCT
The DNA here is from genome assembly GCA_910589775.1 of Avena eriantha. NCBI lineage: Eukaryota > Viridiplantae > Streptophyta > Magnoliopsida > Poales > Poaceae > Avena > Avena eriantha. The sequence goes on from OU342742.1 coordinate 2,686,274, forward strand.
TTTACTTACTACTGGATTATGGTTTGTAAGAATGTTACTACTGATTGATTGCCAGGAGGAGGACTGTAAAAGGATCTCAGCCTTGCATTGCAGGTGGTGTGTTTTCTTGTAAAAGGATTGATTGTCAGGGGACAGAGCACTGTAAAAGGATTACTACTGCTGCCTGGTATACATACATGCTCTGATTGACGATGATGGTGGCGATGATTTGGTCTCCCAACCTTCCTCATCTGAAAAGGTACCCTCTCTTTTGAACGGTATTTTTTTTTTTGGTATACATAGATACATACATGCTCTCATATATTGGCGATGATGTGGTTTCCCAAAGTTCCTCTTCTGCAAAGGTACCCTTTCTTAAGGTACCCAATTTTTTTGCTTTACCATGGATGATGGCATGGCGAACGGAAACAACATTTTGATTAGAGAAGGAGTAGCTGAGCACCCAACAGGCATGTGCATCAATTAATATAGCAGTGACTAGTGAGTATGTAAACGGTTAGAGGGACAAAGCAGTGTGTCACATGTGCTCAGGGATGTACGTACGGACCTAATTTGCAGGTGCAGCAATGCTTTTTCATATGACAGGTGTTGTCTTGTGATCGATGATGGTGGTTTCTGATAACACTTATCTTAATTATGATGACAGCAAACCGAACCAAACAACGTGGCGAACCCGCGGATTAAACACCGACCGACCGATGCTTCGTCCAATATAAAGAGCCCTTGTATTTATATACCTCTCTCTTTTTTTCAGGAAAAAGAAAAGGAGGACTAGAGCCGCAGATTGACGCATCAACCGTGTGAAGAACATAGAAATATATTTTCATCGGTGGTGATATCCTCCAGACATGGCCGGCATGGGCAAGAACATGACCGCCATCGAGGAACGCTGCAGGATCTTCATTGTGGGGATGGTGGTGGTCTACATGGTTAGGCTCAACATGTCGTGGACTGCCATCACGCTCGTCGTCATTGACTTCCGTGATGCTGACCCGTCTTCTTCTCTGGGATGTTTATCACCATGACCGAGTTCAACAAGAAGGGGCTACACAGTGAGATATGAAACTTCATGGCGACCTACTCCTAGGCCGATATCGTTGGCGGTATCTCGGTATGATTGCTAGAGCGGTTTTTGGGAACAACGCCTTCGGATCGGCTCGATTGCGTGTTAAATAGAGGGGGCAAAGCCTTGAGAGTTTACATGAAGGTTACAACGGAATGGTAGAGATTTAAGGAGTCGATCTGGTCGTTTTACAATCCAGTGCAACAACTCAACAACTCCTACGTCTATCTAGTCTGAACTTTGTACACGACGATTGTATCGTGTCAATATCGCTAACACACCTTCTGAATCACAATCTTCTTGAGGTTGAGATTGTGCTTCAGTATGACCTGCAAGGCTGCAACTATTCGGACATGGCAGTTAGTTCACATATCAGTGCATCTATTCACCAATATTGGCCAGAGTTATGTAGACCTTTGTGACCTCTTGTTTTTTTTTTTTGAGATTAAATGGCTGCATTCATATCACACACTCAGGTGCCAACAAGTTCACAATAGACTCTGGTGGGTACTCTATGCCGGGAACATGGCGGCGGAGAGACGAGGCTGTGCAAACGCGGAGGAGGAGGAAAATATGCGAGTCGGCACCACATGGTCCTATATTTGCGAGCCACGAAGACTGATTCCTAATAATTTTATAATTCTCTAATAAAGCGTTTGCGGGTTCGGTTAGTTGCGGGTTTGGCAGTTAGAGGAGGAAATAGAGTTCTGAACCTATATACACTAAAAGAACCTAAACATCTTATATTATGAAACGGAAGAAGTATACTCGCCAACTACCGATTAGGGATGGGTGGGAGCAACTCTAACAGTCTTTTCTGAACGAGACACTGCGGCGACCATGATGGCAAGTAAAAAGAAAAAAAAGAAAAACAAGGCCCACGGATTAATTGGAACACAAGCCCGGATCGACCCGGCTTGGGATCAGTACCAGGGTTTGGACCTGGCTACGTATCGATATCTGCCCTAATTAATAATACTAGGACGGACGGTGCCCATCGATCGAGTTGAGATCGATCATGGCGATGCAGCCGCCAGCAGTCAAGTCGTCGTCGACGCACAGGTCCACGTTCCTCCGGGGCACGCACACCTTCGACATCATCGGCTACGGCAAGCTCAAGGCGCTCGGCATCCGCAGCACCGTCAGGTCCGGCGACTTCGAGGCCGGCGGCCACACCTGGGCCCTCGTCTGCTGCTTCGACGTCCTCCTGCTCCCCTTCAACGTCCTCCTCCTCCTCCCCCGTTCGAATCCTCCACACCGGTACCAGCTCGCCTCCATCGCCCTCAAGCTCGTCTCCTCCTCGAACGAGAGCGTCATCGCCAAGGCCAGCCTGAGGATCGACGACCCGACGCCGCCGTCTTCGGCGAAGAAGGGTCCCCGTCGGTGGCCGCCTGCCGTGTGGGATAGCGGCGAGGCCCACGCCTTCCCTCCTGCTCCTGCTGCTGCTCCTAGGTCTGACTCATCGGACTCTAACGACGACTCTGATGACCCGAGATCCTGGAAGCTGTCTGTCCCCGACGCGTTCCGGGAGTCACTCTACGTCAAGGACGACCGGCTCACCATCCACTGCACCGTCGACGTGCTCCTCCAGGAGAAGGTCGCCACGTCGGTGACGGCGACAAGGAACCACTTGGTCTCCGTCGTGCCGCCGCCGACCGTCTCCCGGGATCTCCGCAATCTCTTGCGTGTGGACGAGTCCAAGTTGAAGCCGGGCATGCGCTGCCTCATGACAGACGTGACGTTCGTGGTGGAGCAGACCGAGATCCACGCCCACAGGCTCGTACTCGCCATGCGCTCGCCCGTGTTCGCCGCGGAGCTGCTCGGGGGAATGAAGGAGAGCGCGGCGTGCGCCCGCGTCACTGTCGACGACATGAGCGTCTCGACCTTCAGGGCCATGCTCTTCTTCATCTATACCGACGAGCTCCGTGGTAAGTCCAAACACGACAATAATGTACGATCTGGAGAGGCTGAGGCTCATGTGTGAGAAGATCCTCGCGGAGAACATGGATGCCGCGACGGTGATGACAACTCTGATGCTGGTGCATGGACGGGAGAGGTGCCGGCAGCTAGAGGCCTCATGCATCGAGTACATGGCGTCTAATCCCAGCGTGTATTCCGCAGTGGTGTCATCAAAGGAGTACAAGGAGCTCAAGGAGAGGTGTGGCTCCTTTGTAACTGACGTATTGGAGAAAGTATGGAAGCAGGCACATGACTCCCCTCCTGCTCCTCCTTCCTCCTTGGAAACCGGCAGCCCACAGAAGAGCGCATCCATGTTTATCTCGTCGACGATGTTCACGGCCGGCTCGCATGAGTTCAGGATTCCTGACTTCAGCGCTGTGCACAAGATGTTTGGCGTCGGCGAGCACATTGAATCTAGCCCTTTCCAGGTCGGCGGCTGCGACTGGATCATATGCGTATACCCATCAGGGTATGACGTGGAAGGGTTCATAGGCGTGTCTCTCCAGATGTTGTTGAATGCTCCTGGAGCTACACCTGCTACCGATGCTTGGGTGACGGCAACTTTCAGGATAGATGATCCTAAGGGCCAGGCTCCGCCGGTAACCTCTTGGGCACATCACATCTACGGTTCAGGCGGTAAATGCTTCGTGGTGAAGATGCTCATGGACGTGACAACTACCAAGCAATTCTACGTTAAGTATGACGGCTCGCTCACCATACACTGTGACGTTAAGGTCAGCAAGGAGCATTCGCACACAACTAGCACCGTGGGACCCGCCACGGCCATTGTTCCGCCGTCGTCCAACATCGCATGCCATCTCGAGCAGCTGCTGGTGACCCAGCAATATTGATGCAGCTTCGATGTCAAGTTCCTAGTCCAAGACAGTGAGGTCTACGCGCACGAGCTCGTGATCGCTGCACGGTCGCCGATCTTGCATAAAGTGATATACTCGGCACCCGACAAAGACCACGTGCGGGTAGATGGCATGGACGTCGCGACCTTCACAGCCATGATCCACTTCATATACGCCAACGAGCTGCCTCTGGTGATGATGACCCCTTGGATGAAGGGCATAGGCAACAGCCATGCCGGAGACGCCACGGACATGCTGGTAGCGGCGGACAGGTTTGGTCTAGACAGGATGAAGGCCATGTGCGAGAACATCTTGTGCGAGCACGTCACGGCGAGCAACGTCGTGGCCACGCTAGAGCTGGCAGACCGCCACGGTTTCCATGGGTTGAAGGAGTTTTGCATGGAGCATATCTCGCAGCTGCACGTGTTGAAGGAAGCGGTGGACACACAAAGTTTCAAGGATCTCAAGGCGACCTCTCCCCGGCTTCTAGAGGACATCATAATCAAAATATCCAAATTGTCATCCATTTAGCAGCTGAGCGTGTTATGAGTGTCTACGTGGTAGACTTGATTTTACCAAAGATGATGCATAAGACAAACATATTTGTATCTGGCGTAATATGTACGTTTCTCCAACAACTCGACTAGCTATTGACATCAACAACACCCTGCGTTCTTGGTCAGTCCTACATCGTGTGGAGTATCACGACCTTTTTACGGAGGTGTGTACGCGTCTGGAGGATACATCGCGGGAACTGTTTACCCTCCATGAATGGCAGCATAATCTACAGATCGGTCCTCCTTCAGCATCTCAGGCGTTTTACAATTTCTCAATATGATATGTGTAATCCGCTTAACTTCTTTCTATTTGGATATGTGAACGTTCTCGGCTGTGTGCATCTTAGTTATCCAGAGGCCGGGTGTAATGCTTAAACCTTTTAAGTAATAAAGCACCCTTTATCGAAAAATGAATAACCCATAGAGATAATGTTTTAGGTAAAACTATAATCAATGTGATGACTCTATGTATAATTATGTAGATCTAGATTATGTGATATGTCTTTATACAATTATTAATATTTAACAAATATGATCATTTTAGATACAATTTTGTAGATCCGAGGAATACGACCTATTTTTGTGCAATTATGGAGATCTTGACTGGTACGATATTTTTTGCAATTATCACTCTAATTTCAGTACTAGTATAATCCTGAAGTATAAAAAGGTCTACAACATTATATAGCATACACATAGATTCTAGTGTTCATGATTTAGTAAAATATTTGGTTATAATGTGAGTCCTGATAAAACATGATATAAAACTTATTGCATGATTTATCGGATGATCGCTAACATAATACCTGACATCACTTCTTCTCATGTAGTGTAGCTATGTATGAAGATATTGTTCTAACACACACGTTGAAACCTGAGACATTTCTTATATAACATTACCAATATATATAGTCACAATAGTAAGTGTACAATCGTAGTAAGAAAGTGCGAAGCTCCATGGGATCAAATACACATCTGAGATCCTAGATTCTTCAGAAAGCAATTGTCACGATTAAAAATTCTTATCAGCGGATGCTACTCACCCCAAGCACCGCAAAGAAGTGAACGTGTTAATCATTTTGGTGGCTCGCTGCTTGTGGTTGGAGCGGAATAGTAGAGTCTTCAAATGGTCAGCGAGCATGTCGTTGCTAGTCTGTAGGAAGATCAGGGAGGAATTCAATCAGTGGAAGAGAGCGAAGCTCTTTGGGTCTTTAGGAGATGTAGAATAAAGAGCGTGTGTTCCCGTGGACTCGTGCCTGATCACTTGTGATCAGTGACATTTGAACTATTGTAACTTGGTTGCTTCCCTATCTTAATACAAAAGACACATGGCTTGTGTGTTCTTGAAAAAAAAAGGAAATCCTTATCAGAACCAAGCTTTGTAGTAACGCTATTTAGTACATGATAAAGGCACAAGCTACCCATGCCCGAAATCAGGGGGGGCCAATATGACACAACAACAATGGTATGCATGTTGAGATACTTCATCTTCTACTTTATATGAACCATGTTCCCATCTAATCAATAGTCATGTATTGGGTAATCATCTTGGAACAGTTCGGAAGAATCTAATTACCTTGATCTAGTGATTGCTGAGTTTCTTTAGTAAATTGTAAGCGCTAACTTTCTACATTTGAACAAAACAAAAAGAACAACTTGTATGGGACTTCGAATCTCTCACCTTTTCTATGATGAGCAAATGTTTCTGATATCCTAAGCTGGAAAAATTGTAATGTTAGTGTGAACTAATTGGATTTGCCCTCACATCCAGCACGTGATGAGATAGTGCGATGCAAACATGATTTATCTTAGTCTCGTAGTTATGGACTCTTAGTAATGGATGTATTTTTTCATGCCTGTGGTTATTTGTTTTCTTATAAGTTTATAAAATAAAATTGGCTATCTTGACTTCTTTTGTTTAGACTACATAATATTTGTGGAGTGAAATATTTTTATATTTTCTCCTACCTCTAATTTCATTGATTTTTTTTGAAAGGAATACAGCAGGAAAAGCTCCTACATCGAGTTTTTTTTTGAAATAATAAGAATCCAAATCTGCGTCCATGAGAATTAAAACCTGGGTGGCTTAGTTGTACATTCACTTCCCTAACCAAGTGAGTTGGACTCTTTTTTAATTTCATGGATTTTACTTGGCCGTGTTTGATTTTTACTACGGGGAAAGTGTTTACTATTAGTTGCAAGAATTTTTGAACTTCTTTTTTCGAAACAGTAGACTATTTCCTACTACCGAAGATTCATGGAATTTCACGGTGGCGTTAGTAGCAGTTGTCACGTTTAACACAAACTGAAAGTACAAACATCACATGCTGATATCATCAGTGACATCAAAGTATCCAATACAGACTCCTACGAATCCTAGGATGCAATTACTGAGACGTGTTACCCTCAGTTTTTTCCCAAACCGTAACTCTTGCTATCTTTTACACTTACGTAACTCTTGCTATCTTTTAAAATTTTAACCATATATTTTAGATCTAACTATCGAAATAATTAGGGTGATGTGCCTTAACGTGATGACTCTCTTAGACATTTGTATATGAGTTCCCTGCAACAAAAAAAAAGGACATTCGTATATGGGCTGTACTAGGTGTCCCGGGATCAAAACCTCCGATCCCCCGGTCCTCCTGACATGTATCATCTAAAAAGTCTTAAACACCGCTTTTATTACACTATATAAGTCCCATTTTTGCAATATAATGTCATGCTTTTGCAACACTGTAGAAAAAAAACGGTTCACACAAAAATAGAACCAAAAAAGTACCCTTGTCGGAGACCTTACCAGACACCTCGCCGGAGACACTGTAGCAAAAAAAACTATACTAATATAGCAAAACCTATCTCGTCGGATACAAAGAGCAAAAAAATTATGCTAGTGTAGCAAAATCGGAGAACAATTGTAGCAAAGGATTTTTATTAGTGTAGCAAAAAAATCAACTTCGTCGGAGCATCGCCCAGACACCCGCCGGAATTTATAGGCAGAGTTTGCAATAAAACAATGTAGCATTTGGATAACATCAATGTAGCAAAAACGAAACGAGTACATAGCAAATCATAAACGAATATGTAACAAAATCAGCTCCCGACTTCACCCAAGGTAGCAAAAAACCGCTGTTGTCGGTAGCAACGTCGTCGACCCAAGGTAGCAAAGCCATCTGCCGTTGGTAGCAACGGTGTACTGTCATGGTAGAAAAAGCCACATGCCATCGGTAGCAACACCGTACACCCATGGTAGCAACATTGTCCACCGTCGGTAACAATGTTGTCCACCGTCGGTAGCATCTTGGGTATCCCTTGCAGTAGCATCTCCTGTTGTCGTCAGGCTTCGCCAGGGATTTCATAGAGACACTGGATTGGTAGCGTCGGGAACCTTCTGCCGCGCATGACTATGGAGTCATGGGGCAGGGCTAGTGCGCAACCTCCAGGCAGCAGTGTGGCCCGTGACAACGGTGACTAGGCTAATGGTCTAGACGGCGGCGGGGGTGGGGGGTCGCACTCATAGCGGCCGGAAATGGGGAACGGTGGTCCGTTCCTCAATCCCGATTCATCGGCCTGGATTCGGAGTCGGGAACCAGAGTCGGTATGGTAGGGTTCAGAGAGGAAACACGTCCATGGCCCTTGGTACACGTCCCAGGTTCAGCGACCCCAAAAAGCTCGGTGTGACCTCAACCCTATTAACTCCTGAGCCACCGATTCTTTTACTCTCCCCTATCGACTCCTTGTTCCCCACCATCTTCATTCACTCCAGCAGCATGCTAATCAATGGATCCCCCATTGGGAGGAGACGATTACGTTTTCCATGGCTTTCTTCTCCCATCATCTACTCCCATCGGATGGATTTCTCCCCTCAGAGAGGAGTCAAAGGAAAAGCTACAGGCTGCTAGGTAAGAATCTGATCCGGATTTAGAAAGATCTGATGGGATTTCGAGTCTATTTTCTTCCATGGGTTTGATCTCAGTCTGATGATTTATCTCCTCTACCCACAATACCGTACCGGATTCACCGTACCGAAACGAATGGGATCGGGTCCCCGATGTAAAAAAATTGATCCAGAGATGTGTACCCCTTTTTTTACCCTGTTCTTGACAGCCTCCAACTCCCGTCCCCCGTATCCGTCCCTCGTTCCTGTCGTACCGGAAACTTGGCTACTATGGTCGCACTAGCCCGCAGCCGGCAGTGGGGGAGATGCACTTGCCAGCGGAGGGAGAGACACGTTGGCCGCCGCCAGGGGAGTCGTGGTGTAGAGGCGATGGCCGGCAGCAAGAGAGACGCGCTGGCGGGCGGCGGGAGAGACGCGTTGGCTGTCGGCAGGGGAGTCGCGGCGTAGAGGCGATGGCTGGCAGCAGGAGAGACGCGTTGGCCGGCGGTGAGGGGAGAGGAGGGGCCATGGGCGCTGCGGCAGCGGGAACCTTAGGGGCACATGGTGGTGGCGGCTGTAGCTACAGGGGAGGCGGTCCGCGGAGGTCACGCGGCAGCAGATGCATGGTGGCGGGGAGGCGTGTGTCAATGAGATGCATTTTGAAGAAGAAGACACGGCATGGAGGGATAAGGTGGGCCCATCGGGCATACGTTCTCTAACGAAGCAGAGTCCAATCGAACCGGACGATGGGAACACACGATCCCGATCCCCGGGGGAGTGTATCATTTTCCTTCGTATATTGCTTTTCGTATATAATACTCCCTCCGTCCTAAAATAAGTGACTTGAGTTTATCTAGATTCGTATGTGCCTATATACTAAAACATATCTAGATACATCCGAATCTAGACAAACTCACGTCACTTATTTTGGGACGGAGGGAGTAATAGATTAGGCTTGAATCTATACCTAATAATAAAGTATGAATTGTTTCTTACGGGTTCCGCTTTTTTTAGACGGATTTGCCCTCCCACCGACGTATGAATTACCCAACGACCATCGGTTAGTTAAATTTTTTTTGTTCGGTATGTTTCAACGTGCGCGACCATCACGTAATCCCTTTCCTGTAGCCAGGAGTCCCGCCCTTCTCACTGCATATACCCATCCCAGGCCGCTCTGCTCGTGGCTAGGGTTAGGGCCAACTCCGCCGCCAATATCCATGTCGTTGCGGGCTCGCCGCTACCCACACCAACCCGGCCTCCAACCACCGTACTTCCATGGCTTCCCCTTTCCCCCGTGTGCTCAACCTCCCAGACCAGGTCCCCTTAGATGCACCGGTAGGGGTGTGAGCTGCTGACCTGCATATTACGGGAAGGATGAGGTGGGAGAGAACAGCCAAGCTCGTGTCAAGGCAGTGAGAGGCATCAGGTAGCTGGCCCATCGGGGAGTTTGGTAGGTGCACATTGTACATGTTCTTTGATGGGGAAGCGGCCGGCCAGTCGCCGATCGAGCAGCGTATACGTGCCATCCGATACCACCAAGCCGGTGCTGAACATGGATGGGTAGCGAGATGCTTTGCTGCCATAGACTTTCTCCAACAAGGTCTTGGCTCGAACATGTTTTCCTAATTCATCACAAAACGTGAGTGGAGGTGCAGGTTGAGCTGCACGGCCGGCGCCCAACGAGATGAGTACGACAGGGAAGGAGGTGCACGCTCGACTTCCTGGCGCATTTTCTTCCTAGATCGCAAGAGTTTCAGTAAATTCGGAACTATGCAATTTGTGGATCCGTCAACTAATCAAGGTTTTGGTTCCCGACCTGGAAAAAAATCTCAAGGGTGGTCGGGATTTCCGGTTACCGCGGTTACCAGAAAATCCCGACCGGTTACCGGACGAATTGAAAAATTAAATTTCGAATTCAAATTTCTTGGCAGGACAATTTACCGAGAATTTTTATTAAAATTCAAATTTTTCAGAAAAAATCAAAATTTCAGGATTTTTTGACCGGTAAACCAGTTTCCCGAGGGTGCTCGGGATATCCGGTTACCGACCGGTAACCGGATTTCCCGACCGGTAACCAAAACGCTGCAACTAATACAAAGGCAGACAAGATAAGAAAACTCCCAAGATGCTGAGATATATTCCTTGGCCGCACATATAGCCATACAGGTAGGCAGATCAAGTTCATGATTTAAGTTTGAGAAAGATTACTGGTTTCAATAGGGATCATTGAGTATGACGTGCATCATGCTATGCCTTTGAGAACCAATCTACCATTGTTGAAAAGATGCAGATTATAAAGAGATTAAGGTAACACCAAAAGGCTGACTGGTACATTCAACTTTCTCACTTTCTAAACTTTATTGTGTTCTAGAAAACTATTTAGATATTGGACATATCACTTTCTAAATACTCCAGTGGGATAGAAATTGGAAATTAAGTCCAGAGAATTTCAGTAATGATTCGTGGAGGCTCCAATCAAGGATGCAAAAGGATGAAAGAAACATTGTCTTTTCGGAAAGAAAAACAGAGCATTTTTTTTATCTTCAATACTCTTTTTAGTTTTAGGGGTTCTATATTTCTAATCGAATAAATTGACTTCGTATAGGCATTTTAGTTTGGAGCCCTCCATACCCTGTAGCTGACGGACATAAAGAACTACCAGCTGAATTGTGCTTTGACTGCTTAATTTGTAGTATGTCATGCCTACATGTGTTTATTGCATTATAGGATCATTTGGATGAAAGTGTCATGCATATGATGGCCCATAGGTTGTAGCTTAAAAAACCAGTACTCTCTCCATACTGGTTTATTAGGCTAACATGGAGTTCAAAAAAATTGTTTGACTACAAAACTAATCAACAAAATGTGAATCATATGTCACAAAAACTATATTAAAGGAAATGTCTTTTAAATATGAATCCAATGGCATAATTTTTGCGACATATAATTCATGTAAATATTTTTCTTGAACTCCGTGTTAATCTACTAAACTGGTATGGAGGTAGTAGTGACAACTTTGATTAAATACTAAAAGGTTAGCATACACTTTACTGAAATTATGTGGACGGTGATTCCCGACGCACGGGTACTTTCACTAATATTTCAAAAAATTCAAAGAATATTATTTCGCTAACCCTGTACACTCAGCAAAAGAACGGCAACACAAAAATAAGAACGGCAAAGAGACTGGCGATTCTGGCGTGCACGCTAGCTAGCCTTCTGCCATCAATCAGCTGCTTTGCGATGTGTGCTGCACCGATTCATCAAGTTTTATACAGTTTCAGAAATTGGTGTAAGATTGGATTACAATGGAACAAACAAAAACATTGCACTTGAAATCACTCGTGCGTCAAAATAATCTACTCCATATCTAGATGAAAGTATACTAAAAAGGTCTAGATATACTTCTCTCACAAAGCTAAAACATCTCATATTTTGAAACGGAGGAAGTACTTTGTGCAAACTGGCAGTGATTGCATCAACGAGATGTGCTACAAACCCAAGGCGGCAACGGATTAATTGGAATCCAAACAAATCGTGATCGATACGGCTTGGAACCAAGTCGTGATCGATCGAGTCTCTACATATTATGGATACATACATAGTATCGTACGGACGCTCCATCGAGTTGCGGTGGATCGATCGTGGCGATGATGCAGCCGCCAGTGAAGACCTCGTCGGCGCACAGGTCCACCTTCCTCCGGGGCACGCACAGCTTCGACATCATCGGCTACGGCAAGCTCAAGGCGCTCGGCGTCCGCAGCACCGTCCGGTCCGGCGACTTCGAGGCCGGCGGCCGCACATGGGCCCTCATCTGCTTCTTCGACGTCCTGATCTTCCCCGCCGCCTCATCAAATCCTCCGCACCACTGCCATCTCGCCTCCATCTCCCTCGAGCTCGTCTCCTCCAATCACAAGGACGTCATCGCCAAGGCCAGCGTGAGGATCGACGACCCCACGCCGCCGTCGCCCTCGTCGGGGAACAAGCGGCGCCGTCGTTGCCAGTGGCCGCCCGCCGTGTGGCAGAGCGCCGAGGCCCACACCTTCCCAGCCACCACCGCTGCTGGCGACGACTCGCAGTCTCAGGATGCAAGATTCTGGAAGCTGTCCGTCCCCGACGCGTTCCGGGAGTCGGTCCACGTGAAGGACGACCGACTCACCATCCACTGCACCGTCGACGTGCTCCTGCAGGAGAAGGTCGCCACCTCGACGAGGAACTGCTTCGTCGCCGTCGTGCCGCCACCGACCATCTCGCGAGACCTCGGCAATCTGCTGCGTTTGGGCGAGTCATCCAAGCCAGGTACCGACGTGACGTTTGTGGTGGAGCAGACCGAGATCCACGCGCACAGGCTCGTGCTCGGCGTGCGCTCGCCGGTGTTCGCCGCGGAGCTGCTCGGGGGGATGAAGGAGAGCGCGGCGTGCGCCCGCGTCACGGTCGACGACATGAGCGCATCCACCTTCAAGGCCATGCCCTTCTTCATCTACACCGACGAGCTCCCTGGTAATTTCCACAAGCCCAGACAAGACAATGACGTGACAACGACAACAGAAAGCCATGTAATAACCATGGTGGGCGATCTACTGGTGGCCGCGGATCGGTACGATCTGGAGAGGCTGAGGCTGATTTGTGAGAAGATCCTCGCCGAGAACATTGACGCCGAGTCAGCGATGACAACCTTGATGTTGGTGCATGGACGGGACCGGTGCCGACGGCTCGAGGCCTGCTGCATCGAGTACATGGCGTCTCATCCCACCGTGGTTGCAACAAAGGAGTACACGGAGCTCAAGGAGAAGTGTGGCCCCTTTCTGACGGACGTCTTGGAGAGAGTATGGATGCGGGCATTGGCGATCCGCACACATGACTCCCCTCGTCATCTTCTTCCTCCTCCTCTTCCTCCTCCGCCTTCCTCGAAAACCATCCCACAAAAGAGCGCATCCATGATTAATTTGTCGGAGGTGTTCACTGGCCCACACGAGTTCAGGATTGCTGACTTCAGCGCCGCACACAAGATGTGTGGTGTCAACGAGCACATCGAATCTGGCTCATTCGACGTTGGCGGTTCCAAGTGGATCATATGTGTATACCCGACAGGGTATAATGATGGAGAAGGGTACATAGGAATGTGCCTCAAGATGTTGGCCGAAACTAGGAGTACTACTGCTACTAATATTTCAAAAAATTCAAGATGTTGGCCGAAACTAATGCTTCGGTGGCGGCAACTTTCAGGATACATGATCCTAGAGGCAAGGCGCCGCCAATAATCCGTTGGGGGGAGCACGTCAACGGTTCTGGAGGTACATGCTTCGCAGTGCATAAGTTCACGGAGGTGGGAACCGCCAAGTCGTACTACGTAAAATACGACGGCTCCCTCACCGTACACTGCGACGTTACTGTCAGCAAGGAATGCGCGTACACCACTAGCTGCAGCACCGCCGCCACAGGAGCCACGGCGACGGCGATCGTTCCGCCGTCATCCAACATTGCTTGCCATCTCGAGCGGCTGCTAGCGAGCCAGGAATGCTGCTTCGACGTGAAGTTCCAAGTCCATGACAGCCAAATATGCGCGCACCAGCTCGTGATCGCGGCGCGGTCGCCGACCTTGCACGCAGCGGTATCTTCGGCGCCCGACAAGGACCACGTGAGGATCGATGACATTGACATCCCGACTTTCAAAGCCATGCTCCACTTCATCTACGCCGATGAGCTGCCTCTAATATCGATGTTGGGCAAAGAATCCACGGCGGTGGCCCGAGACTTGCTGGTGGCCACTGACCGGTTCGGTCTAGACAGGATGAAGGCCATGTGCGAGAACTTGTTGTGCCAGCTGGTCACGGTGGAGAGCGTCCTGGCCACGCTAGAGCTGGCGGACCGCCATGGTTTCCAAGTGCTAAAGGATTTCTTCCTCGACTATATCTCGCAGCCGTACGTGCTCAAGGAAGCGGTGGAGACGAAAAGTTTCAAGGATCTCAAGGCCACCTCTCCCCGGCTTTTAGAGGAGATCATACTCAAAATCTCGAAAGTATCATCGATCGATTCGTAGAGCAGGCTATCTCTCCCTTTTTAGTACTCGCAGAAGGATGTCTATGCAACAAACCCACCAATGTCTTTCACATAGTACATTTATATTTATTGAATGATGACTGATTACGTTCGGTGAGTTATTTGTTTGTCTTTGGGAGTGTCTATTGGACAGCTAGATATATTTCTTAATTTAGAGATGGACACTTTTCAATCCAATGAATAGTTGACAGTTGTCAACTGAAACTCAATAAGATAAAAAGGGGAGACTCAAAAATAAAATGTATATTTCAATTACTCTTGAACAGACACAATTCTGTCCACTCAATTTCGACCTCTCATTTCTTGAGTTCCGTTGAATGTTGTCAGTTTTGGATCCATTTCTCTCCAGTGAATGTACAACGACACAATAAAAAGTCCGCTCAGGCAAAACTCTTCTAGTAAAGCCCAGTGTAGATGCCTATCTTCTTCAGCAAGAAAGCAAGAAAGCCCAGTGTAGACCAACTCGACGGCAAAACCTGCCTCCCTTCAGGCTTGTCGATCTCTAGATCGACGCAAGTAGCAGAGAGGGCGATCATGACACAATTTATGATATATCAAGATACTCAAGAGAAGATCCTATAAAATTGCAGAGAGCGTCATCTGTGAGTGATGCCTGCCTTAAGCATAAGGAATTAACAATATTAATAATACTCACTACCTAGGAATATCAACACAACTATCTAATACACAATCAGCTGAGCGCAGGAACCCCTCTTCCATAATTTTCTTTTATGTGTTAACATGGCCCACATCCGATCCACAAAATATATAGGTTATAATGTTTTGGGCACTTTCTTAAAATAGATGCCTGATGCATTGCTAAACATTATGTTGTGTTAATAATTTAAATTCTTTTCTCTAGTGTATAATGTATATGTCAATAACTGATCTAAATGAGGGTAGGACATGAAGATGTATTCTTCTCCACAGTACAATGTGGATGCCAATAACTAATCTTCACAAGGGTATGACATGAAGATGTATTTTCATATGTGAGATGCTATTCCTCTTTTCTTCTACTACTTCTTTTCATTTACTATTTATTCGTGAATCAGGATGGATGCATCATGTATTGCCTGACCACATGTGACAATCAGGGCTCAAGATGGTATATGTACATTAATATTCGTTGGTATTTGGTTATTATATCTAAATTTGTACATGCATATTATTTCTAGCTACAAACTTGCTTTTTAGTCCCTTCACCCTGGTGATGCACACGTGACCAATTTTTTTTTGGAATGTTAGCAGGAGAGCCGCTAAATCCATTAAACAGATAGAAAAAGGTCAAGAGACCCGAACTGCTCGGTTTATTGAGAAAAATCGGAGAAAACCTATACAACGGCAAGCCACGACCAACTCAATTTTGGAAGGGTTAATTGGAGTACTATATTACTATTAGACTTGGATACGTGTCTATATAGTTTAACATTTATGAGCTAATTTCTTATGCAAATAAACATTGTTTTTATCGACTATTTATGTTTTTGCATACATGAAAATCATCTCTAATGTCCGCCGCAACGCGCGGGGAATCAACTAGTTGCTCATATGAGAATGCATATTTTCTGTATAGCAAAAGACAATGCAAAGAGTGAAAGTTATAACTATATCTTTCGGTTCCACACAAAGATTGATAATCATGGAAAAAATGCAGAAAAGGACCAGAAACTCGCCATCATGGGAAAACTATGAAAATGCTTTAATCCTTTGCTTGCAGGTACGAACTCAACATCCTTAAAGATCGGCGATGAAAGGGAAAAAATGCTATGGGATATTTGAAGCAGATCAAGATATTCAAGCTGAAAAACCGCAAAACCCAGGCAGCACAGCAAGATCTACATAATACTGAAGAACTGAGTTAATTATGAAATGGAATTTTTTATCCGGTTTAGACACTTCATTATTGTAATAATGAAATTTGTGCTAGATGGCTACAGAGTTTTCATTGTTGTTTACACCATACAACATTGTGTGAAAATTATACTTTTGTTGCCGAGTGCAATAGTTACATCGTATTATGCTAATAAGTGCTAGTGAGATAGGGTGCAAATAATTCACTCACCGTAGGACAGAAAAAGAAAAAACTCGAGCGTCCTGCTTCTCCCTCTTCAGCCGAATCGAAGGTATCAGCCGCTGATCTCTCTGTCCCTTCTAATTTTTTGAAATGGCGGATGAGACCCCGACCTCTACATCTAAAAGATGCATACAAACCTCTGTATTAAAATATTCAACAAAGGACTAACAAAGAGCTTACATAAAAAACCCCAAAGCCACCACCCAATACCTACAAACCCGACAATGGGCGAAGATCATGTCAGCAGGGCCTTATGCCCTGAAAACTCGAAAACCTCCCATCAACTAGGAACCGGGAACTTCGCATACCCTAAGAAGCCCTATAAGCGAAATAGGAGTGCTCATCTGGTATAGCAGACCCTTAGAGAGTGCCTCATGCGCCCGCTACAGAAGCCGCCAACACCGTCGAACCACTGAGCATCTTCAGCGCTGAGATCTACAAATCCCTCGCCAGAGACCCGCCACAGGAGCCACCATGACGCCAAATAGCGCCCCGCCCTGCGCGCGTCCACCTTTATGAGTCCGACACCGAGACTCGTTGCACCATGCCGCTGAAACTCGTCGTCGTTGAAGCAATCGGAGCAACACCGCTCCACCTCCAAACCACTCTCATCAGAGAGTGCTCCAAATACGATGCCCCCAATAGGGATAATGACACCAAAATGTTGCCAACGTCCGATCCGGGAGACCCAAATCTAGGGTTTCCCCAGAGCACCTGAGCAAGGAAATGGGGGTTGCAAAGAAATGCCTTCAATAAGTAAAGACGACATAGGAGGTGTCGCCATCATCTCTCATGACTTTCACCGACAACCTCACAAGTTCATGTCCGGCTGATTGGAACTCGATGCATCCCTAGCGACCGCCACCGCTGAAGCGACAAGCGATCCCGCAGCCTGTGTCGTCCACCTCCTTGCCGCCTAGAGATCGTGGCTGAAGCCGCTGCCCTTCAAAAGCGCAGACCACCACGCTGATCTACCACACCGCAGCTGCTCCAGATGAGTCGGGGGAGCCACCACGCCATGCTTTGCCACACCATATCCTGGCTTGGAGAGGACACCCGCGTCGATCCTTTGCACCGGGGGACGAGAAGGCCTCCCCTGCCACCAACGACGGCCAAGCTTTGCCTAGCTGCGCCTAGGAGCAGGGGAGGCGAGGAAAGAGGCGGCGGCTGGTGGCTAGGGATTCCCCTCCTGTCGCCAGGAAGGGGCGATAGGAGGGGCTAAGCACAAAAGAAACCCTTCACTCCTTCCCTTCTATTGGCAGCTTCTATGTCTCCCTACACTCCATCGGCTGAATCACCGCCTCGCGGAGCGTCATCCCCTCGGCACCGGCCGAGAAAACTGTGGTGTCGCCGCTGCCCTCTCCACCATGTCTTTCGGCTCTCTCCCTCTCGAGGAACACGAACAGAGTGACGACCGAGAGCAGAATGAAAATTCAAAAAAAGAAAAGAAAAAGACTAAACGAAACAAGTAAGAGAGAGAGATGCGCGCTGAGATTCGGACGCAGATCCAGCAATTCAGTTCAGAAAGTAGCTGTTTTCAGCTTTTTTTTTTAGAATAAAACAGCTAGTTGTTTATTAGGAAAGTGTTGTTTTTTCTACTTAGGAAATTTGTGGGTTTTTTAGTTTTTTTTTCTGGCAACGAGCCCACCTATACAGTGGTCCAACGGAGATGCAGCCCAGACCCATCCTAGGCCCAGGCCTTGTCGTCTCCCCTGGTCGATCTCTCTCTCGCTTCGCTGTGGTCGTCGTGTATCTCCTCCGCAACCAAAATCCCGTGGTGGACTTCCATTCAATTTCAAACTCCCACTCTCCCTCGCCACTCTCTCCTCTCCAGATTCGTCGAACTCTCAAGAAGCTCCAGCGAGACGGCCCAGAATCCATGGCCGCCGCCGCCGCGCTGCCGCCGCCTCGGAGCACCGGCGCCCCCTCGCCGCCGGATCCCGCCGACCTAGGGTTTCCGGCGCCGTTCAGCGACACTGCTCCCCCTCCGCCTCCTCTTCTTCCAGGCACCCAAGGTACTCGCAGCAGCCCCCGCTTCTTCCTCTTTACCCCCCCGCGTTCAGCATTTCTTCGTCTGTTCTGGACCCTCGACGGAGCGAGTTGCCTCGCGCGTGAATCACCTTGTTTTCCTTCAAGTCAGATTAGTTCCTGCCCTGCTCGCCCGCTCAAGTCTGCTTCTTTCCCTTCATTTTTTCCAAGTTCGTGCCCCGCTGACAAAGTTCGGCGGCGAATTCGAGTTCGTGGCCTGCTGGAAATTCGCCCCCGAACTCTGACAAGATAACAATGACAACCAGGGTGTCGAATTGGGGGGCTAAAAGACGAACAAGGGGGTATATTATCGAAGACGGACAAACGGGAGGGGTTATGTCGCTTAATTCCCCTCTCATTTTTGTAAAAAAAAAGAAACATTATTGCATACTTTGGGTCCAAAGAAAATGTCATCTTCTGAAAATAAAACCTACCAAATTTTTCGCAGCTGATGTTACTCCAATTTATGGCTTCCAGACTAGTTCTACAGTCGATTACAAGTTACATGAATGAAATCCACCCCCATTTTGCTGTCAAACCAAAATCATACCTTGTATAAAATGAAGATTATAAAATGGAACTCCCTGTTCATACCTGTGCAAATTATTTTTCAGCAACATACCAAAAATTAGGGCTACTGATGCTAGTTACAGTTTACGGCGACTGGAATAGTTCTCTGATTCCACGCAAAAGAACATGAAGCACCTGTTTTCTGTAAAAACTAAAATTTTATCTTGTGCAACTCAAGCCCTGTAGAATTGGATTTCCACCTGTTCATCTTGATATCCTGAACAGATCTTGGCCAGCTTGCTAATCTGCCAAAATGATGCTTCTAGTAACCACTGTCATCGTAATCATTATATCTTCAACCTGCCACCCTAACCATCGTTGCTGTAATCGTCATAGTCATAACCAGTGCCAAATGTTTCATTGTAACCGTCACCCTGTTCATAATCTGCATTGAACTGCATGCCATATTTTCTGTTCTGTTCGGGACCCTCGATCAAGTTGTGAAATGAGGAGTTCTTGTCCTGCTCAAGTCAGCTAGTTTTTCCTGTCCTGCTCCACCGTCATCATCGACGTAACCATCGTAGCTGTAATTTCCATAAGTCGTAAGTCATAACCAGCACCAAATGATTCATTGTAACTGACACCTTGTTCATAATCTGCACTGAACTGCATGACATCTTTCTGTTCTTCCCGGGACCGTCGATCGAGTTGCGAAACAGAGTTCCTGAGCTGCTCAAGTCATCTTTCCTGTTCTGCTCGGGACCATCGATCCAGTTGCGAAACAGAGTTCCTGACCTGCTCAAGTCATCTTTTCTGTTCTGCTCAGGACCGTCGATCGAGTTGCGAAACAGAGTTCCTGACCTGCTCAAAAAGTCATCTTTTCTGTTCTGCTCGGAACCCTCGATCGAGTTGCCAAACAGAGTTCGACCTGCTTAAGTCAGCTTGTTTTCCTTCATTTAGAAAAATATTTATACTTTGGGTGTGAGGTTCAGAGTTCCTGACCCGCTAGCCTGCTCAAACCAGCTTTTCTCCCCTCATTAAAAATAATGTACTTCGGGTGCAAATTATAAGTAAGCTACCAAAATTTTTGGGCCTACTGATGTTACTTATAGGTTAAAGTTTATGGCGACTAGACTAGTTCTAGAATGGGATTTTCTTCGGTTCATCCATATATCTTGAACGGATCTTGGTTAGCTTATCAATCTGTGAAAAATGATACTAGGAACTGATATCATGTTCATAATCTGCATCAGAGTACATTCCTCTTCGGTCTGCTCGGAACTCTCAGCAAGCATTTGAGTGGCAGGAAATATAGCAAGTAATAGATAAAAAAAATTATTAGATGTGGGAGTACCCACAAAAGAACATCACATTGATTTTAATATATAGAATCTATCAAGATTTAGTGAACATAGACGATGAAAACATACATTGTACAATCCATTGATAGATTCGACATTGATTTTGATCCACCTAGCTGTCCACAATATATTTTTTAAATTATATCCTTCCTTTGTTACTTGCCTGCAGTAGTATCCTATGTTGCATTAGCTATCTAGTGAAACTAGAGATAATAATATAGAGCCTTTCTTTTGCAGTTGGGCCACTATCGAAATTGTTAGGGGAAGATCACACTCCTGATCTGAAACCCTGTCACGAATCTGAAGGTGCTCCAGATAGTGAGGTAAGTCTTTCCCCCTCTTTCCCATATCTCCCCATATGCTCTCCATGCACACATCATGTGTGGTCAGGTGTGTGTTTGCTCGTGCACGCCCCCTCCACATGGTCTGGCTCATTTTTCTTAATTTAGGTTTCTTATACATTTCAACTGCTGTGATCCGTTGAAATATGTTGACATGGTTTATCTTAATTGTTAGGATGTGAGGACACCCGAAAGCTTAGAGTTTTTCTTGAGGGAACTTGAAAGTTCTGATAAAAAGATCACTTTGGCACATGAAGCATTCACTGATGAACAACGAGTCCAGTTGCATGCTCAAATACTAATTAGTGGATATCTTACGTGAGTCCTTGCTCCTAAATGTAAGTAATAGTTATTTCAGTTTCTCCATGTTAATTCTATTTCTTTCTAGGCATGGAAGACCACCAAAGGAGACCAACATGATTCTGGCTTTTGGACAGCCAGGTTTGTGCAATTACATGTTCTATAGATTCTTTCTGTTTACCTTTTCTTCTTCTAATGTTTGTAATAACATGCAGTTGAGGGTCAAAAGCATGCGTGGGAGGAGGTTTGGCGTGCTGCTCTTGACAGATGCCAGAACCAGATGTCGCCAATGGCTGGCCTTGCGACACCACCTAGTAGTTCTTTGATAGGTAATTCCTTTTACTATTTTGATATACCACATTCTTATATATTTGTTCCATCACTAAATAAACGAGTTTGCAGGTAGTTGCACTGTTGAACAAGATAGTAAGGACACTACTGTGGGCAAGAGCACCGTTTCAAAACCACACTGTGATTCACTACAAGATGGCGGTGGTGAGAAAGAAACTCAGGGTCAGGATGTTGAGAGACATACTAAAATGCTTGAACAAAGGAATGGTGATGAGGTTAACCTAGCAGTCAGCTACGCCCAAAAATCTGATCAAACGCCATGTGGTGAAGGTAGTCGCACAGCTGAACAAGATTGTAAGGATACAACTGTGGGCAAGACCATTTTAGAACCACACAGCAGGGAAATCCTCTCAAATTCACTGCTAAATGATTTTGATGAGAAAGCACATGAAGGAGATGAAAGTGCCAAAATTGAGCCAACAAAAGAACATCCAAGTGATGATCTGAATGTACAAACTGCTGATTGTACTCAAGCGCTATCTGATGATGTCAATGACTTGAACAAGAGTACAGTTTGGGAGCAGTCTCTGCTGGACTCATGTTTAAAATGCGGTAAATCTGGACAGCTGCTGAAATGTTGCAGCTGCCCCTTGGCTGCTCACGATAGCTGCTTTGGTTCAGCAGGGAGATTTGATGATGGTCAGTTTTACTGCCCTGTTTGCTTCTATTCTAAAGCTGCTGAAGCATACAAAAAGGCCGAGAGAACATTATCTGAAGCCAAGAAAAACTTATCTGGTTTCTTTGGCTGGAAGCGGTTTGCAAAGCAACAAGATGAGCTATCTACTGGAAAACAGCAAAGAGCCACAGCTAACTGTGAGGATCACTTGAGCGGTTGTTGCACATCTAAAAGGCAAGGTAACCAACAGTCTGAAGCTGCTAACCTTTCTCGTAGAGATGAAGAGATTGGTCATAAGAAAACGAATGCTATAAGTTATGCTGACAAAGAGAACCGTTTGGTGAATTCGTCCAATTCTGCCAAAGGAGGAGTTACATCAGTGCGTAACACGAGCCGTCGTAAAGTAAGTTTTCAAAAAAAGGAGACAGCGGCATCAAATAGTCATGGAAAAGCATCAGGGTGCCGAGACCAGTACATGCATTCACCTGCAAGAAAAAGATACTATCCGTATCCACCTGAGTGTTAGTAAGTTTAAACTACTTCATTATATAGTTGTGCTTTCTGAATAATTAAGTATGCTTGTGGTATGTGGTATTTTAGTCTTCACCTGTCTTGCTTAGTTGCATTTTTTAAATTTGTTAGTTCTGTATCATGATAGCATGATGCTAATTAGCTTCTGAGATATAAATCTCTAGATGGAAGAGGGGTAACTCCATGGCATATATTGATAGTAGGGAAAAGCCTATTTCTATATCCATATGGTTAGGGCTTTTTATATTCTTTGGAATAATTAAGGATTCCTGTGAATTTGGTTAGTTTAGATTCAAATGACCATTGAACCCCCTGATCTGATTTGCAAAACATAAAGTTATACCATGGATGATTGTGGGATGAAACCTGCCAATCCTCTTGCACAATTGCAATATCTAAGGTTGTCAGACCAGTACGATGATATCATGCTGCTATTGTGCTTTGAGATGGTCTGAAACTGAAAAGCCTTTAAATCTCTAGAGGCAGTGGTAAACTCTACTCCATGACCACTTGTGAGGGAAAACCCGTCTCTGTATTCATGGATAATTATGAACTCACAGGAGTTTCTGTGCTCATGGTTAATATTGAATGAAGTTAGATTTTTAGTGGAAAGGCACAAAATGCCCAATCTGAAATTTATAAAGCCAACCAATAGAAATGAAGTTATATTTAGGACAGGGAAGTTAGATTGTATTCCACAATCTGTAGTTCATTTCATAGGATGTTGACTGCTACGACATAGCTGAAGGCACGATGTTGCTATTAATTTATTTTTCGCAGGCACATTTTTGGTATTATTTTACTCTGTGGTTTACTGTTTCATAGCTTCCTATATACTGCAATGACGTGCACACATAAAACAGGAAGCACGGCTACAGATTTATTTTGCTGTACCCATGGTCCTAAATTGAGATGCTCTGTTCATAGTTTATCGTGAAGATACCCATGTTTGCATCTGATGTATTTGATGATTCCAAAAACTGAGCAAGTCTTTATTTGCAGCTCTACACCTGCTAGAAGCCCCCTGGCGCCAAGAAGAAAGTCCTTTGTGACGACCGCAAGGCGCACACGGCTCGTCTGGACTGAAGAAGAAGAGGCGGCTTTGAGGGTAAGCAAAGCCTAATACCGAGAAAACGCTCATTCTCAGTAGTAAAATTGACCTAGCATTGTCCGTAGACAGTAAATGGTCTGTCCTTGCCTGCCACATGTACCTACACACACTAACTGATTCCCACCGGTCTGATGATACAGGAAGGGGTGGCCCGGTTCGCCCCGAAAGGGAAGGGGAAGATCTCGTGGATCCATATCCGGGAGCACGGCGACGGCGTGTTCCACCCCACGCGTCTCCCGGACGACCTGAGGCAGAAGTGGAACTACATGAAGAAGAGGGACGAGGCGGCTCGCGAAGGTGCGGGCCTCGCTGGTTTGGATCCCAAGAAACCGCGAGGCAGCCTTCTGCCGACATGGAGAAAGGTGGCCGACCTGTATGATGGCGGGGCTTAGGAAGGTGGGACAGGGAGGAAATGTGGTACGTGTGTATGTATGTATCATCATGCATGGGGGGTAATGCATGGGGGGTATGAGACGGTGTCTCGGCGAGTAAACCTGGTGGGGAATCTGTCTGGTCCGAGAACGTGATGCCTCTCTGATGCTTTATATGTAGGTGATGGTACTGTTATTTGTTCTCTGTATGTCTGTATGTATGTTGAAGTGAATAGGAGCTAGAAATTACTATTAGCTAGCTAATGGCCCTGCAACATTATTGGCGGCAGATTTAATGCTGTTAACAGATCGAAGTGGAATAATTATACAGTGCCGATCTGGGTGAAAAGTTGGTGTTTCTGGCCTTGGGTCGCCGTGTATGGAGGTACAGAATGTTTATGTAAACTGCACTGTATGTATGTTCCTCTCTGGGTCTCTCTCCAGGTGGAGCCTCATGTTTCTGAATATATATAAACTGCACTGTATGTTCCTCTGGCTCTCTCCAGGTAAATCCTCAATCATGTTTCTGAATAAACTTTAGTGTATCTTCCTTTGTGGCCCTCTCCAGGTAACCGAAAGAATTGTGTGGGCGTTGGCACAATTATTACAAGTAGAAATTCAAGTGAAAAAAGAAGTTGATCTCTGCTCTTACTGAATCTTTCTTGGACTGGTAGAGGAACACATGGAGTGAAGATGTCGAAGAAGCTGGAAGATGCACCATTTTTCTGGAACTGAACACATGATATGATCAACACGATGCTGGAGCCTGGCACAGGGTGAATGAATACCCGCCGTGATTGTCACACTGGCAATAATAGACAGGGCATCCAACAGGTTGCTGAAGCAGGGGGGGCTGCTGATAGGGGATTGCTGCTGCCGAAATTTCTTATACCAGTAAGTTATCCACCCGTCCATACAGCCGGATGATGCACACCGCCGCTGGAGTCTCGCTGTTCTGCCGTCGAGGCACAGACATTTTTTTACGGTGGTGGAAAAGAGAGACAGGTGATGAGGCAAAACTGTCACATTGACTGTGGCAAGGAAGCAGAGAAACTGGCTACACAAGCTGTGAACTAGTAATAACATGACAAAAAAATTCTATTTTGGGAACTTTTGCTTTAAATAATCGATGTTACTGGGTTTTGTTCTTGCAGAAAACTTGATGATGATTTGTGGTCTTCAGGAAATGAAATGGAGGAGAAAAAAAAAAGGAGATTTATTGAGAAAAGAACATAGTGAGAGGAGGTGATGGGCTCCACCTGGAGGAACAGAACAGAAGAAAACAGAATCGACCTGAGCTGAAACCGACATCCGTATATAAAGCAGAGGGACCCGAGACTGAAACCCACCCCACTGCCACACGACTCGATCGCGCCACACCGCCGCCGCCGCCATGAGCGCCATGAAGTTCTGCCGAGAGTGGTATGTACCACGCATTCCTTCCACTCCTTCTTCCTCGGCTTGCTAATGGTGGCCTGGAATCGAATAACTAACTGAAACGACAAAATCGATGGAATGGCAGCAACAACATCCTGTACCCCAAGGAGGAAAAGGGCCGGCGCGTCCTCCTCTTCGCCTGCCGCAACTGCGAGCACCAGGTAACCCCATTCGCATTGCTGCCGCGATCTGTTCCTTCCAGGGTTTCCAAGTCGCATCCAGATCCTGCCTGTGTTTTCGGCCAAATTTCTGAACCCAGACGATCGCGGTTCAGTCGATCACTGTGCAACCTCATTTCGTGGTGGTCTTTGATGCAAATCTCGTGAGCCAAGCCGACTGGGGCTCAAACAACACACTCGTCATGTTTCCAAAGTACTACTACCAACAGTTGATTCAAAATGGAGACAGATAAAAATATGCGCCACATTGGTCTATCTTATTTTTTGTTGTGTGTACTCCTCTGACTTGTGCAATGCGTCCATAGCCACAACCTCGCCAACCTTCATCACTTGTTGTTGCTGCTCCACGAGAATTTTAATCCAACTAAAATGTGTGAAAACTTTGGCTCGCTTGTGTGCTTGATTGATTCCAGGAGGTCGCCGACAACAACTGCGTGTACCGCCACGAGGTGCAGCACGCTGCCGCGGAGCGCACGCAGGTCCTGCAGGACGTCGCTTCCGACCCAACTCTGCCGCGCACCAAGGAGGCACGCTGCGCTGCCTGCGGCCACGGCGAGGCCGTCTTCTTCCAGGTCCATGACAGCAACCAACTTATTTATCTATTTACTTGTTCGGCTTGTCATATCATGGCATTTCAGTGCGTACTGCAAAATTATCGCCTTGTTAATGTTGCTGTTAATGTGCCACAAGCTAAAATATCTTTATTCCGCACGTGAATCATTCCCTTTTGTGGCATGAAGTATCTCGCATAGCAGTGCACGTTCCTAAACCTCGTACCTTCTTAATTTTTCTGTTATGTACCAAGTTTCTTCAGTTTGACCTTATATCCTGGCTTGCATCTCTAGTTCTTCATCCCTAGTACCGTCCCTGTTGACTGCAGTCCAAACTGCACATCTCTGTGCCTTAAGCTGATAGGTTTATCTGCGAGCCTGTTTTCTTACGGGTTCATGCCGGCAACCTATTTTTTTGTTTACCTGGCTTGACAGACCATGACATGGCATTGCGTACTGTGAAATTCTAGCCTTGTTACTGTCGCTGCTGTCTTGCCTTGTGAAATTCTGTCTTGCCAGATCAACATCCACTGTTGAAACTTGAATTCTTTGAGTTACACAGCATCCTAAATAATGTACGATTCGTTCGAAGATGGCCGATGTCAGCCCAGCTCTTAACATCTCGCTGTCTCCACAATGTGCAGGCTACAGCAAGAGGGGAGGAGGGGATGACTCTGTTCTTCGTGTGCTGCAATCTCTCATGCGGCAACCGCTGGAGGGAATGATGAATGATTCTTCGTGTCCCGGCAGAGGCAATCCAGACATGCCCTCAAGGCTCTGACCCATCATGCTCTCGGATTTTGTTTCTGATACCCGGCGGTAGATCACAATAACTGATCCTGTCAAACATATATTGTAGCTTCAGTACTTGCTCAGAACCATGCGTGTGTGTGTGTGGGAAAATCTTTATGTATGTCCCCTAATCATATTTGGTAAGTAGATTTTTTCTAGCCCATCCACTCTTAATTCCTCTGTGTGTTTGATGTCCTCCTGCAAAGTGGGTTATGAGCTGTGAGGCCATGATCTCAAGGCCCTAAACCATCATGCTCTCGAATTCAGTTTCTGATACTCGGCGTTAGACCACAATAACTGAACCTGTCAAACATTTCTTGTAGCTTCAGAACCATGCGTGTGTGTGTGGGGAAATCTTTATATATGTCCCTTGATCATATTTGGTAGATTGTTTCTAGCCCATCCACTCTTAATTCCTTTCCGTGTTTGATGTCCTGCTACAAAGTGGGTTATAATCTGTGAGGCCATGAGCTAGCTGTACCATGTTACTGAATTTCTTTCTGATCTATTCCGTGTGTTGCCACCTTAGATTCTCTGGAAGAAAAGAACAAAAAAAGGTTGGCAATATTATATGGTTGTAGTTGGACTGCAATTCTGAATAGAGTACTAAACTACCGGATACCTCGTTACCATCTCACATGTGCCGAAAGACACGAGGTGCACACAACTGGACTGAGCTATCCAAGGAACTAAGAACTAGCATCTCTCTCTCAAGAGCGGCGAGCAAGAGATGGAGTCCCTTCCCGTCCCGAGCGTGCAGGCCATGGTGGAGGCCACCGGCGGGGCCGACGTGCCGCCGAGGTACCTCCGGCCAGAGGCGGCAGCGGACGCAGTCGCCGGCACCGGCGAGGCCCAGATCCCGATCGTCGATTATGGGATGCTGATGCTGGACAATGGCGAGGAGTCTGCACGCCTCCACAATGTCTGCCAGGAATGGGGCTTCTTCCAGGTTCGTTGTATGGAATCTCAGTTTTACCATTACATACTGTATGTGCCCTTCAACCCAGATGCAATCCCAGCAAAGATGCTTTCAGTTGATTTTTTTGAAAACTTTTCGATTGCAGCTGACTAACCATGGTATTCCATATGATGTGGTGGAGGGGATGAAGTCCAGCATTCAGCAGTTCTTCCAGTTACCTGCTGAGACCAAGAAACAGTTTGCTCAGGAGCGAGGACAGTTGGAAGGGTATGGCCAGTTGTTTGTCGTGTCGGAGGATCAGAAGCTTGACTGGGCTGACATCCTTTACCTGAACACACAGCCACCAGAGGACAGAAACATCAAGATCTGGCCTGACCAACCTGCTAACTTCAGGTTTGGTTCGCGATTGCTTATTACATGTAGTCATCTCATTATTGCTCAACTTACTTACAGTACAACAATATCTTCTTGTGCCCAGTTTTCGGTTGCACGTTTCTGGTCTTAAGATAAACCGCAGATCTTTGATTCTCACACATCCAAGTGTCTGGCTGAATTTTCATTCAAATCAACACAGGATAATAAGTACTCTTAATGGAACATGAGTTGTACTGTAACACATCCAAGTTTCTGACCGACTGTGAACTCTCGTTCAGATCGACACTAGACAAGTACTCTGCCGCCGTGAAGCACATAGCGGGCTCCCTTCTGGCCACCATAGCAAAGAACCTGGGACTGGAACCGGAGGTGATCGCTGAAAAGTGCGTCAGTGGGATACAGTCTGTCAGGATGAACTACTATCCCCCGTGCGCTCAAGCCGACAAAGTTGTGGGCTTCTCTCCTCACTCTGACTCTGATCTGTTGACCCTTGTCCTGCAAGTAAATCATGTTCAAGGCCTGCAGATCAAGAGGAACGGCAGCTGGTTCCCCGTCAAGCCTGTCGAGGGCGCTTTCATTGTCAACATCGGAGACATCTTGGAGGTAAATGGCGCAGCACAGCTGAACACCAACTCAATCCATTAAGTTAGTGCCTGTTGCGATACACTAGAAGTGAAACTGTTTGCTGTTTTTGTGAGGACAGATCTTCACGAATGGGAGGTACAGGAGCATCGAGCACCGGGCCGTCGTGGACCCGACAGAAGAACGGCTGTCGGTCGCGGCGTTCCACTCTCCGAGCATCCACACCGTGATAGGTCCTCTGAAGGAGATTATGGCGCATGAAGAAGACGAGGCATACAAGACGGTGGACCACGAGGAGTTCATGAGGCTTTTCTTCTCGGCGAAGCTCGAGGGGAAGAGCTTCTTGGACCGGATGAAGATTAAGAGCGGCTAGGGGATGAAAGATACCAGGCAAGCCGTTGCTGGTTCTTGTGAGCATTAGCTAAAAGAGCTGAATAGGAAGACACATCTGTGCTCTCTAGTGCCTACAAGGTTCCAGGCTCCACTAGTTACCAACTTACCATCCTTGCATCGCTATATCTGAGATATTCAGATAGTTGTAGATATTCAGATAGTTGTGTACATTAATTTGTGAGTGAACATACTGGGCCCCTGGACCATGTTAATCGGTTCTTCTCAAACTAGTTTGATGAGAAAGTTAGCTGGAGATATATCTTGTTTTGGCTTGTATATGAAACGAACACAAGAGGGATCAGGCACGGTATGGAGATAGTGCTATAACCAGAGGATTTCCTCTTTGGCAGAGCAGAGCAGAGCAGAGCAGTGCAGTGCAGTGCAGTGCGCTAGCTAGTGTATATGCTGTACTTGTGTTTCTGAAGAAAAGACAGTGCATACTGTCATTTGTTCGCACTCGATATGGTGCCCTGAAAACTAACAAAGATCTCATTGTATTAGTTTGGAGAGACGTGAAACTGCCCACAGGAGATCACGAGAGAAGAGACAGACTGGGCAGCTCATGGGCAATTGTGTGGCAGTTTTCCCAGGAAAAGTTTTATGTGCACGTCGACTGTTCTGCTTGAAGAAAAAAAAGTCACATCATAGCGCACTCAGGCTGCAGCGTGCAGCGCTGTAGTCTCTCTAGAAAACTCGCCTGCCTCCTAGCACATTCTTCATGCGCACGCACGCTCAGAGGTAGACTCAGAGGGTGCGTGCTGGAGAGGCGAATCCAACAAAGAGCGACCCTTGGATTATTTCCGACTATACCTGATGAACGGCAGATCAACGGCTGTAATAGCTTCAAGATGTTTTGGCGGAAAACTGGGGAGAGGGTGATAAATCTAAATTCAAAACTGCTACACTACAATAGTAGAGATAGAGATAGTGTTTCATGCCTCAGCTAGTACCCATAGTTATCCTAAAAAAAACGAGCAAGTTATCCTCAAAAAAAAAACTAGTACCCACAGTTCGGCGGGTAGTGTGGGCCATAGCTTCCTCCATTGTGAGGGGCAGGACCTGCGCTGCCTGGAGGGGAGCCATACGATGGCCGTCCGTACTGCGGGTACGAGTTGTAGCTTGATTCAAGTGGTTGGGAGGGTGGAGGACCAGGTGGGGAGAAGCTTCAGCCATGAAATTCTTCATCAGCTGCTGAGCCAATCAAACACCCAAAATTTGGGAGGTGATATATGCCGCTCTCAGCGGCACTTCTAACTCACTCCGCCTGAGTAAGAGTCAACGTGGGCCGGCCCATTGTTTCGGTCGCTGTTTCCTTTCCTTGCTTCATCGCTTGATTTCACGTCCTATGCTACTCCCTCCGACCCATATTAGTTAGCTTGAATTTGTCTAGATTCGAATGTATCTAGACATGTTTTAGTACTAGATACATCCAAATCTAGAAAACTAAGTCAACTAATATGGGTCGGAGGGAGTAGAAGAAGTCTTTGGATCGTTGCTTCCTGGATAGCTAATTAATTACATTCGCTCGTTGCGTTCGTCCCTGGATAGCTAATTAATTCCTTTTTTGTTTTCGTTTTTCAAACACAGAAAATTAAATCTTAACGATTTTCAAAACAGAACAATTGTAAATCCGAACAAATTTCCAAATCAAGAATTCAAATCTAAATAGTTTTCAATTCCGAACATTTTCAAAATATGAACAAATTTCAAAAATTAAAATCTGAACAATTGTGAAGATTTCTTCAATATCATGAATAAATTTTCAAATTATTATTTTTTCTCAAAAATCATGAAGAAAAATTCGAAAATTATGAACCAATTTCGAAAATATGAATCAATTTCAAAAAAAAGTCATGAGCCATTTCTGAAAATCATAAAAAAATTTAGAAAACATGAACCAATTTTAAAAAAATCATAAACCAATTTCAGAAACCATGAACCAAAAATTAAAAACATGAACCAATTTTAGAAAATCATGAACCAAAATTCAGAAAAACATAATATGTTTTCAAAAAAAATGTACATCTTAAAAATTTATGTTTCTAAAAAACATAAACAAAAATAAAAAAAGAAATCCAAAAAAAAAGAAAAAAGAAAACAGAAATAGAAAAAATCGTAAAAGGAAAAGAAAAGCGTAACACGAATTGGGCCAGCCAAGCCCTGTGCGGCGCTAGCCGCATGCGGGCGGTAAATAGCATTCGCGCAAAATTTGGACACTGAAATCCAAGAAAACTCTTCGTCACCGCCTTACCGCTGGCATGCCATCGTCGCTCGCTGTTGGCCTTCTGGGCTTGGACCTGGGGGGCGTGGTGCGGGTCTACGATAGCTAATTAGGGCCAATATTTCATTTACCAGTCCCTTGTGTCATATGTGGTGGACCACTGTGCTCCAGCCCGTCTAGCACGGCCCCCTAAGTCCGCCCACATGTCTGTAAATCATTTTTTACCTTAAAAAATGCAATTGATGGCATCCGAGGCAATTGGTGGCTCATTCACCAATTTCGGATATATCTTAGTTCAAAATATTTTCCCTAGACTTCTCTTACTTCAACATAGTGACAACTAAGTCGCTGCTCGATCCTGAGGACCGGTACAGTTCACAAATATAAATAGGGCGTGTTTGGTTGCCAAGGACCAAATTTCTTGTTTTTCCTACTTGGCCCGCTGGATGCTGCGTGAGGGGAGATTTGGGTTGGGCTAAGTTTCACACTTTGTTTGGTTCCCATATCTATTTTTCCTGCAATTTTGGCAAATTGTTTGGTTGATGTAGAACTGATTTTATCTCGCTTGATGCAAAAACATGCATGTTTGGTCGCACATGCCAATGTGTTGTGCTCACCACTTCTCAGAGCTGGTGACGTTACCACGCAATACCAAATAGGGAGAAAATTGAACTAGCAATTGCAAACTAGCAGCAATTTAAACTAGCAGTACTAAATAAGCACCTTAGCTACTAGCAAATATGAGTTCACGGCAATTTGACCTATCTACTAGCAAATGATAGTTCACCACAATATTACCTAGCTACTACGAATGGATGTTTTACACCCACATCAAGGATGGTTCATGGAACACAAGAGCAACACTTCTTCTTCTTCTTCTTCTTCTTCTTCTTCTTCTTCTTCTTCTTCTTCTTTCTTCTTCTTCTTCTTCTTCTTATCCTGTAGTTTCCTCTCGTCGCCCACATATCGAGCGCATGAAGTAATTAAGAGAGTGATTGACTTTCTCAATCCTACCGAGGTGACCCATAGGCCTAATAATCCCTAACACAAGGAGTACTTTACAAGTTAATGCTTGCTTGATCTTGTAGACTATTGTCTCGTTCACCAATTAAGTTCAAATCTATCATAAATAAAAATATCTTCCCGGGATCATACCACTTCTTCGAAACGGTCTTTCACCATGCTTTATAAATAGAGCCAACACGATCGAATGATACAAGGTAGTGAGGTAACCCTCTTACAGAGCAGATCCTGGGATAACTAGACAATAGAAGCGTCACAACCAATATTCCAGGACAGGTCATGCCATGCCCCCAGGCACCTGAGCTCCACAACAGTGCACCAAAATGGTAATGGCGCAAAGCGTTGCCACCTCTGAGTTCAAATGACTTGGATTTTCACCTAGAACCCTGGCACGAGAAAGAGAACCTCGAGAACGTCCTCAAGAGGAGACTGATACCTGCCAGCGATGCCGTCGTTAGTGCCAAAGCATGGAACTTTAGCTCGGTAACTCCCTCGTGACACTAAGAGGGCCGAAGGGCACAGACTCAATACGATACAACATCCTACTCCAGATCGAGGCACCGCTACGACCAATGGAAGAGAATATGCCCGAACCACCCTCCGCTCCAACCAATGCCACCTACACGGCCAAAAAGATGCAGTCACCACAACCACCATGTTGCTCGCCCGATATCCACCCATGTGACGCACGCTTCGAGGCCGCCACCCTGACATCAGTGAACTCGTGCTTGAGAGTGAGAAAAATCCCTGGCGTGGCTTGCGAAGCACAAGAGGTAGACATGGTTGGAGTAGAGCAAACACAGTGAGAGGACAATCGTTCACCATCATAGGCGGTTGCCGACTGGATCGTGGCAGCAGGGCAAACCAGGCCTAGATAAGCTAGGTCGGGCCGAGATTGGGCCCATAATGTCCCCACCTCTACACTACAACAAGCATGATGCTACCGCCACCCTCCTGTTTGAGCCGCGCCACCAACTCTGGGAGGCACCTCCATTGTGCACAGTCCAGCCCGTTCGAATCCCACCTAACCCAATATCGGGCTAGTGCGGGCCTAGACCTAGGGCGTGATGCTCGGCCATTGTAGCACCCGCTGCTGGCCATGCGTAGCACCCAGCCTCTCTCGCCACTAGGGCACGATGCCATGTCGCACCACCGCCCCCAGACCAAGCTCACCGCAACATGCATCACATCGCCGCTTGTCGAGGCCTCACCATGAGGACCGCCAAGCGCCGATTAAGGGCGAACCTGCTGCCTCGCAGGCACCGCCCGAGCTTTACTTGTTGGCTCTCGCCAGTGATGGAGGGGAAGGAGATGATGAGGAGGGTGTGGGAGGAAGGAGGTGGCCGCGTCGCCCTAGCATCGCTTGCCGGGGTGGGTGGGTGGGGGTAGGATCAGGAGCTCAAGCGAAACTTATTTTCCGTCTGAATATATGGTTCGATATGATACCACTTCACTAATAGTTTGTCAACTTTGAAATTAACCTGCATACGACCAATTATGTGATATGTACACAAATTATTGTAACTTAATTATTGGTAATACCATTTTAGGTTTCCATCGATTTGCATGTTGCCACATACATTGTTTCCCATGTGAAAACAAAGACATCACACGCTATAGAAATGAGATAAATAACTAGCAATGCGCAAGTAGTCCCCATTACAACAATTGAGACATTGTTTTCTTCCGTACACATAATATGGTTTATCTCTCTAGTTCTTGTCTTCGTTTGCTTGTGAAGATTTTCAAAACAAAAGACAGGTGGTTAGATAGTCAACTTTGCGTTAGGTTCATCTATTCAGTATCACAGCTAGCAGACATATATTTCTTTACCGTAGTAGGTCCAAATGCACATTTTGCAAAGTTCAAGTCTTTAGGTCAATGGTTTGTTCGAGCAAACCATCCATAATCAATCTAGCTTGTTCGACAGACCCCATGTGAGAACAAGTCATCTCTAGCTAGACTAGTAAACAGCCGCGTCTTTTATTGTTGTTCCCACCACAAATTAACCAATAGTGCTGAAGTAAGTTGTCACAAAAAGTTGACTACATTTATCAGAGCTAACTTTACAGAAAATTTTATTAATCCTACAATCTTTATTTTTAAATATGTATTTTAATGGTGAAAACACTTCAAAGAATACGGTTGTACTCATGTGATCCGTTAGTGGTCGTCTCCACAACATGTTGAAAACTTGTTTTACGTAGGCGCGTACAGGATTGGAGGGAGCAGTGTGAGATATTTATATCCCATATGGATGAGAACCTAATATGCAGATTAGCCCTCCAGTGGCTTAGGCATTCCACGAGCTCTATACTCCCTCCATTTCAAAGAATAAGGTGTTATCGTTTTACGTGTTTTTTCTTGGACCAAATTTTTCTCTAAATATATAAAGTTTGTTGGCATAAAATTAGCATCGTTAGAAAGTTTTTTAAAATATGAATCCAACAATACTAATTATGTATAATATAATCAAGATATTATTGCTCAAGTTTTTGGTTAAAGTTTGTCTTGAAATACGTGTGTGCCTTATTCATTGAAACAGAGATGATTCTTCTATTTTGTCTATTTTGTTTTCATTTGACACTTGTGGCTGTGTGCTCCTTAGTTATGGACCTGATTCTAGCTCTTTGAAATTGTGTGACAATGATATTATCTTTGAGTTTATTAAAGCAACCTTTATCGACAAAATGAAAAACCAATTATATTACTAAGTTAACTTCAAAGGGACACTAGCACGAGCGGAGATTTGGCATACATGAGCACCAGTGCTCCCTTCGTTTAAAAGAATATAAAAATGGTTCTTTTGAATTCTATTTTTTTTACAAATCTCCAGAATACATGTACATGGTTCATATATTTGTGCGAAATTCTAGTAAAAGAATCATTTTATTTTAGTCTACAGGAAAAAAGAAATTTCTCACCGTGAATAAGACTACAAATACGTAATTTTTGTCAAATGTTTGATTTTTTGTGTAGCCAAAAATATAACATATTTTTAAACGAGATTTCTGGCGTACATTCTAGATATATGTTTATTTTCACAACTTTTGAAGACATAAAAGTACAAATTTCGAATTGTTCTTAAAACAGAAGCACTGACGCCCATGTGACAAAGACACTTTCCGCACTAACACCACGTACTTTTCCTTGCTAGCTAATTGAGTCTGCTTCTACCAGGGGGAGGGTAATCGTAATGTATATCAGAAAATGTACATTCACCGATGAATCACCATAATCTTTTTGGCCTTCATCAGGATGATGCGTTCACACTCACTGAAGATAAGCATGGCGATTTTCTATTGACATTCAATTAAAACACCCTGATACATTATTGTTCATTCAGCTGGAGCTGGATTACAAAAAATTGAGACACAATGATGTGATGAGGAGTCGATTGGATATACTACCACCGTTTCAAAAAAGAAGTCTTACAAAATTTCTAAAAGTCAAGGATCATAAACTTTGAGCAAAATTATAGATAAAAATATCAATATTTACAATACAAAATCAGTATCCATACGTAAATCATGTAATATACTTTCATATTATGTACATTTATTCTCCTAGATTTTGATAGTTTATTCTATATAATTAAATTTTATGTCGTTTAAAACTTTTAGAAAACTTTATGTTGTAGGAGTATCACGTCTCTTCCCTGTTTAGTTTAGGCATCCCTGTTATGGCGCTCCACTTGATAAAATATTATCTTTAAAATATTGTCTCCAAAGTTTAGTGAATACTCCCTCCGTCCAAAAATAAGTGACTTGAGTTTGTCTAGATTCAGATGTATTAAAACATGAATTAATACATATGAATCTAGACAAACTTAAGTCATTTATTTTGGGACCAAGAGACTATTAATTATTTTATATGCCATCCAATTCAATTTGTTCGGGCTTTGATCGAGACGTTGGCATTGTCTTCATAGAAACTTTATATCTTTTAAATTGTCGCAAGATGCACATTGTGGGTTCATATTTGTAAGAGCATGTACAATGGTAGATAGATAGGGCGGGTCTTCTCCACATCATCTAGAGATGAAAACAAAAATAATTCATGTCTCACTACAAGGAATCTGCTGATACATGACCCTCCATTTTCGTCACAGAATCATCATTGTTTACAATATATGATGATCTTTTGACGAAAACAGATCGTCAAAAACTGAGCGTCAGTAATTGCATACAATGACGTTTTCTATGAAATCGTCGTAACGTCTATAACGATATTGGATCGTCATAACTGTTATGATGATCCAATATCGTCAGGGGGCCTCTAGCCAGGCCAGATCAGATCCTACCTGGCGAATCCTACGTGGTAAAATTATGTCGAAATGAGATCGTCGTAGTGCAAATTCAGCCTGGTCTCCGTGAGAGTGGGTCTTCACGGGAAAAAGGAAAAAAAGGAGAGATCCGGTTCATAGGTATCACACCTCCAGACGCGCCCCTCCCGTGCGCGCCTTGTTGGTAGAGCCAGTTTGACTTAGGCTAGTCATAGTGCAAAGTATCATACACTAGTATCATGGATATGATACTAGTTCACGACACTACCCCTATATTAGTGGTTAGTATTATCTAGTAGTATCCTAATACTATCATATTTATCTTTTCTACAATCTCAATGCAATTGTTTGTATGGGATGTATTTTTCATTAAATTACACCGTTCCACGTGCTATGATACGGTATCATATTATGATACCATCACCACCTCTCTCTTCATTAATTGTGGTGCAACATTAGATTTGGCATGCATGATACTACCTCTGTTTGGGATTATAGGTCCAGAGAGCTTTTTTATATTGTTTGGGATTATAAGGGTTATCTTATTTATTAGTCTCTCGTCCAATGCATGTTCTCCTTTTTCTTTCACTTCTCTCATGCATGTAAGACTATTGGTGCATGCAAAGAATAATGAGAGAGTTATGGAGTGTCTAGGTATTAGCAACTTGGCTCTTAGGACTAATAATCCCGAACAGAGGTAGTACACCTTATGATAGTATCACTAGGGCTAGCCTTAGACTGGTCATAGTGAGAGTATCATACTAGTAGTATCATGCATATGATACTAGTGTATGATACTATCTCTATAGTGCATGGTATCATATAGTACTACCTCTGTTTGGGATTTATTAGTCTTGCATACACCAATTGCTAATACCAAGACACTTCATAACTCTCTCTCTCATTAATCTTGTATGCACCAACAGTCTTACATGCATGAGAGAAGTGAGAGGAAAAGGAGAACATCAATTAAACGAGAGAGACTAATAAATGAGATAACCTTTATAATCTCAAACAATATAAAAAACTCTCCGGACCTATAATCCCGAACAGAGGTAGTATCATAGTAGTACTATATTTAATGATTTGTAGAATCTCAATATAAAATTATGTACAAGATTTACATGCATTAGTTTTACGTGCTATGATAGGATATCTACCTATGATACTCTAACCATCTATTTCTTCATTAATTGTTGTGCCAAATCATATTTTTACCAATATGGCATGCATGATGCTAGTTACTAGGACTAGCCTTAGTACTGCCCCTTGAGTTACCGTACGTTGCCTGCTTCTTGCACAATTTCCACTCTGCGGCTATTTAATCTTTCTCCCTCCGATCCATATTACTTATCGTTCAAATGAATATATCTAGACATGTTTTAGTACTAGATACATCTATTTTAGCGACAAATAATATGGATCGGAGAAAGTACAAAAATGAATCTAAATTCGTTCAACATTTCTAGGGCGGTAAATAACCGTCGGTGACAGGATTTCTCGTTGCCCTCCTGTAAAAAATCGATAGGTACAAAATTTTGAACCTGACTAAAAAGAACATCTGCATATATAGTTGTTAGATCGAAGAAGAAGGCGTTCAAAAAGATGCCTTTTGTCTTAGCTTGAATTGTAAATTAATGAGAACGTGTTCCAAGAAGATACCTTTTGTCTTAGCGATGATGAGCCATGATATACCGCAAATTTGGACGTTGTTGAACAAAAAACAAACAATTAGCCAAGACTTGTGAGACGACTTGGGGAGTCCAAGAAATTAATTTAGTTGAGCCGTCACGTTAACCCAACGTGGAGCGTCGTCGGTTTCCGTATGTTGAACGAATCTGGAAGCTTACAGAAGCGCGTATCGACTGTCTAAAATAAATGGCCTATGACATGTGAGCTGTCGCTTATGCAGATGATGCGGATCATGTTCTATACCCGCGTGTAGCAAGTTTGGTGGAGTGATACGAAGTGCCTGGGGTGTACTTTTTCGGGGGTTGGGAGAAATCCCTATCGTCTCGGCATCAACGCATGCGGTCCTTCTGATGGACGTCAGGTGTACCTCTTTCCCATCCACATAGCATACCAGGAACCCTAGGACGTTTACATGGGCAACCTTAGGATATGCTTTTTCAGCAACGTCGTCGACACTTCCCTTCTTGGTGGTCCTGCTTGGTGCGCAGTTCTTTGGAGTGCGAGGGGAGTGGTGGAATTTCTCCGAAAGGCGCAACGGTTGGAAATCATCCCCATTTTCGTCGAACCACCGGCGTCGGCATTGATTTTTCTTCTCTTTTCTTTCTTATTTCTTTTGAGCTTGATTTGTGTTGTTTGCCCCAGCAGTGTTCTCATAGTTGTATCAGGTTATTGCTATATTAACATAGCGGGCTCAAACCTATTTCATGGAAGGGGTTGATTAGCTTTAGTGCGGCTCTTCATATTCATGCATGGAGAAAAGAGACAACTCTCACGCGAGTATAAGTGTGGTCCTCAGCTCAGGCTCATTCGTGTACAAGTGGTAGAGCAAGGCCCTTATAAGGAGGTCCAACTCCCGCTCAACTAGCAATGTGAGACTAAACTTTAGTCCCATCTCTTACCATGCATGAATGGACTAAATGAGACTCTGGAATTTCAAAATTTCCAACACTTATCTAGATTTTCGTCACTCAATCTAGTGTTGTTGGAAAGGAGGCTTAACATTCCCATTCCCTAGTGTGAAATGTCTAAATTGACCCCTAGTCATAATTTTAATGAGTAGTGGGCTGGGCAGCCTAAAGAGTAACATTTGCCGCCTAGAAAACTTTATGAGGTCATCTCCTCGCAACACAGCCTAGGAGGATACCCAACAAATCCTACAACAAGTGCGTCTGGGACTAAACCTTTGAGAAGTGTTTATTTGGGAACGACGTTTCACCATAAGGTCAGCTTTGTCACTTTTGGCAAGCACAAGCATGGCTGGAGAGTAAAAGATCCAATGATCGAGGTAGTGTCTTGCTGAAGTTACTACTCCACGGTAAACGATTTTATTGCTCCTTCCGGTTCATATTAATGACCTTAATTTTATCTAGTAGATTCGTATAATCAATCCTATGTCTGGTTTGCTTATGTCATAGGGATGGATGGTTAGATGAAATAAATCTTATGCAAATCGTCCAGTTCAACAGGCAAAACGACGAGTCACTGTGTAGTACATGCCTTGGAATTAAGCTTGTGCAAAACCTGAAACTGTCCAAACTACTCAAACCAGCTAAAATTCCCTAGTACAATCTCATTTACAAGCCCAATCTCAACTTTGGAGGTAGTACAAAATTTTATACTAACGCAAACTGTCCAAACTGGTCAAACCAGTTTTGCACGGGCTTACTTGGAACTAGATGAATAGGTGCGCTTCGTCGCGCCACCTGCGTGACGTTAGCAATACGTGGCATGCGCGGTACGCTCGTGGTTATTTGTTCTATCATACTATAGGCGGTACACCCGTAACTATATTGTTCTATGAAACTATAAACGCACTATGTCTAAAAATCTAATTTGGCACGAGGGTGCAAATAAATCCATTATTCAAAAAAATATTTTGAAATGTCAAAAAATCTAGAAAAAGATCCGCATATATATTTGGACATTCTATATGTTCGCACATACCTTTTTTGGGGAATTTTTTTGTGTGCCCTGTGTAAAAAACAAAAATTCAGATGCTCCAACATGATTATTTTTGAACAATTTTTTCTTTTTACACAAATCACATAAAATAGTTTTTTTTTCAGAAAATTTGTGTAAGAACACAAAATGTCAGAGATATACACGAAAAAATTTCTTTCTTGATTCTTTGACATTCTAAAATTTGTTTTTTCATAATAGGTTCATTTGCATCCCTGAACCAGAACACCACCTCCCTATATTTTGTTATTGTGTCCTACTGGCATGTGTAGATGTAAGAAGATAGCTGTTCAATCTATGCAAAAGGTGTATTGGTACACCAGTCGGTACGGTAACCACAAATGTTCGGAACTACCATTATTTCTTAGGCTGATTAGTTATCATATCTTTTCTCAATTTAATCTTAAAACCACCGTGATTGGAGGCGGTACGGACTCTTATGCCATGAGAGAGAGAGGAGGATTAGGTTGGCGGCACCACGACGGGAGTAAGAGAGGATACCGTGAAAACAGCGATGCGTGAAGCAACACTTGCATGCACCCACATAATATAGGAGCATCATTGCGTGGATCAACTCGGCTGCTTCCTATAACACATAAATATTGTTACTACAGCTACCATATATGTATAAAAAATGTGCAATTTGCTGTCATGTGTGTCCCGTTGAATAACTCAAACCAGCGTGGTGATTGAAGTGTAGATAAGAGGTTATTAGTACTTGGAATGAGAAGTCAGCTACTCCTAGACTAGACTAAAGAAGAAAACACAAAGGCCAATAATCTAGCTGTGCTAGGAGATCCAGATCTAGCTAGTGAGCAGCCATGGCGGACTTTGTGGTTGGCATGGCCAAGTCGGTGGTGGACGGAGCGCTGACGAAGGCGCAGGCGGCGATCGAGGAGGAGGGGAGGCTGCGGCACAGCGCGGCGCGCAACCTGCTGTTCATCACCGGCGAGTTCGACATGATGAAGTCCTTCCTGGAGGTCGCGGACAGCGAGCGGTTGGAGAACCCGGTGGTGAGGACCTGGGTGCGGCAGATCAGCGAGCTCGCGTATGACGTGGAGGACTGCATCGAGTTCGTGGTCCACCTCGACAGGAGGAACCGCTGGTGGCTCCGGATGCTGAAGCCCATGGCGTCCTGCCTGGCGCTGGCGCCATTGCCGCTCGATGTGGCTGTCGACGAGCTGGACCGGCTCAAGGCCATGGTGGAAGACGTGAGCAGCAGGAACGCGCGCTACAGCCTCATCGGCGACTCCGGCTCCAAGCCCTCCGCTGCTGCCGCCGCACAAAAAAAAGATGAGCAGCAGCCGTCTTGCTGCTCCAGTGACGGCGCGCCCTTCCAGTCGACGCCCAAGGCCAATACTTCCCAGATGGAGCGTCAGTGCGATCTCACCCAGCTGCTCATCACCAAGAAGGACGCCGACCTTGGAGTGATCTCCATCTGGGGCTCCTGCACCGGCACCGGAGGTGGTGGTACTGGTGGTGGGGTTCTTGGGATGGCATCCATCGCCTGGAACGCCTACGTCGACAAGGAGACCTGCGAAAACTTCGGGTGCAGGGCATGGGTGAAGCTGATGCATCCTTTCGATCTCCACGAGTTCGTCCGATCTTTGACAGGTCAGTTCCACGCCAGCTCCTGTTGCCAGCAGCAAGAGGATCCAGCAACGCTCCTAAGGAAGATGGGAGACACCAGACTCCTCCAGGATTTCCGGAAGCTTGTCATGGAGAACAGATATCTGGTTGTGTTGGAGGGCCTGTCCACCATGGCAGACTGGGATGCTGTCAGGAGACTGTTCCCAAACATGAAGAATGGCAGCCGGATCATCTTTTCCACGCAGTATTTCGAGGTAGCAAGCTTGGCTGTGGGACATCCATACCAAGTGTTGCATCTCGGCCAACTATTGGCTCACCACTCTCGCTACGCCTTATTCAGAAAGGTACGTAATACCACCTAAGCCTAGCTAGCTACAACATCGTCACTTTGTTACATTCACATAATTAATTGATAGTTACTCCTTCATATCCATAATCTTTCTGATGGTCACTAATTTCTGTCAATAGTACGCCTTTGTGTAGTAGTTAGTAATTTATGTCAACTATATATGCAAATGTATATAGTATAAGACAATTCAAGAAACATTTAAGAAATGATGCACATAGTTGTACACACAAAGGACTACGATTCATCCTAACACACAACATATATGTACTTCCAAAACAGCAGGCTCCTAATTGTGTGGTACCTATGCATCCTAATTCAACCATTGGAGGTGCATTTTCATGATGCATCCAAACTATCGCTGTTACCGCCCTTGTTTGCCCACTGACACACTCGCATGATTTCTCTCTCACGCTTTCCTTTTCCATACCTCACGCCTGAAAACAACAACACATAATCGAACAGAAACAGAAAACCGAATCAATTTATAAATCTAGCATCAACCAAATTTCATGTCTGTGGTTAAGATTTCGTTTATGAAAAGTGCTAACCATATACACCTCCATTGGGTTAACCGGAAAACAGCGGATTAAGCACACACAAAAAAGATAGCCCAGCAAAGCAATGAATCTGAGGTTCCAGGCCCAGCCCAACTTCACAGTGACCTTTTATAGGCTATTCAAAGTGCGTTCTGTACAAGAAAGATCCCCCACCGTGGTGGTTTGCACGTGTAGTTTACCGATATTAGTGCATACTAGGAAACATACCCGTGCGTTGTAGGGAGCTTGGATGTGTCAATTAGATTGTGATCTGGCTAGCTGTTTTTTCAAACGATTGATTGGAAAAATCACGTCGAGATGTGATGGCATGGGACCATTTGATTTGAACGGATTCATCTTAAATGTAAGGTTCTCCAAATTAGAGAATATAGTAATGAATTATTTATGTTTCTGTGGCCTTGATTCGACAATGGAAATCAATCATTTTTTCTCTAGAATCAGACCTCCACGCCGTCCTCGCGTCAAACACAGGGGAACACTAGCTAGTTTCACCTGCCACCTCATGAGTCCGTTGGCGAAGTCCGTGCTGAAGGATGGTGGTGGCGGGATCTCCTTCCGCGAGGCGTACTAGTGCAATATAGTGGATGTCTTACTAAACTAAATACAGTGGCAAGTCAACTATGCTACTACATCGGGATATATAGTGAAGAGGCTCACCGACAGATCACTGCTGCTAGAAGGAGTGGTGCAGGAGGCAATGCTTGCTATTGGGGACGCTGAAGCAGCGATGTAGACAGCACCACGTGGAGGAGGGGCTCGGGATGCAATGGCTTCCGCTGAGAAGATGCAGATGCATCAATGCATGTCATGCCATGCGGAGGAGAGGTGCAGGAGGCTATTTCTTGCAATCCTTGTTCCGTGCATCCTTGTCCTCCACACGTCTTCATGAGGGGAGGATCTACACGGTATGCCACCCTGCAGCCAGCCCAGTCATGCCCAGCAGAAAAGTTAGTTAGGCTAGAGGCCCATAACTAATCAGGCGATCGTTTTATTCACACAAGACAAGAGAGTAGCAGTCTCCGCTCGTTCCTCCACGATCGATCGTCGCGAGCGAGCTAGGTCCAGTCAAAGCGCCCACCGGCCGGCCACTCCACCACGTCCATCTACCTAGAAGGTCTAGTTATCCATGCGCAGGACGAAACATTCTGCCCGACGCCGGTCACGCGGCGGCACGCCAGGATCGAGGATCCTGACGCCAACTTGCCCTTTCCCGGCCG
The DNA here is from genome assembly GCA_910589775.1 of Avena eriantha. Lineage (NCBI taxonomy): Eukaryota > Viridiplantae > Streptophyta > Magnoliopsida > Poales > Poaceae > Avena > Avena eriantha. Next base: position 2,730,362 of record OU342742.1, read on the forward strand.
GGATCCGATGACCACGTGGCCACGACAATCGATGTCGCGGCACAACTATATATATGATTCTATCATCGCAAGGCTAGACAGTAATAATCTAGACTGATTCTATCATCGCCTATATGTAAGTTTTGTTAGAAATCGTGTTTTACATCCTGCCAGTTGTGGACAAATTGCACATTAAGTCCAGTGCTCTGTGTGTTAAAAACTAATCTAACTACTTATTCCTAGGGATCTGAATATGATGAAGGTAATAACAGCACAGTGCCAAACAATGCACCTGCGAGCACTAAACTGGAAGCAGCCGTTATGTGGAGAAACATGAATCCTCTTGTTGGACGCGAGTCCGAAACGAAGGTTCTTGGCCATAATGTGATGTCTGCCCAATCCAGAAGCTACCAGGTTGTGTCCGTGTGGGGAATAGCTGGAGTTGGAAAATCGGTTCTCGTCAAAGAAAGTTTCTGTGAAAGAATAAGCACGAGCACTATATTCAAGAAGTATGGTTGGGTGGATGTATCGCATCCTTTCAATTTATGGGACTTCTCTGGAGTCTTACTCTCCAATCTCACTTCTGAATGTCTTCAAGGCCGTGACCCTGCAGGCTTGCGAACGATGGGAAGCACAGATACTATTGTAGAGTGCCGTGGTATTTTAAAGAATTATGCATGTCTGGTTGTTATTGATGGACTGCAGTCCAAGGAAGATTGGGATCTCATAAAAGATAATTTGGTATCTGGATCTCATATTCGTACCGTTATCATCGTCGTTACAACTGAACAAGAAATTGCCACTCATTGTCGCGGAGATAAGGAACGTGGTCTCGTGCTTAATGTAAAAGGTCTGGACGCTGACACTGCCTTCGAACTGTTCAACAAGGTGCTTTTTCTTAACCAGACACATGCCCTTCTATTTTTCCTTCTTTCGGTGTATTTACTCAAATTCCTGTTAGTACATACTTGTGCATAAAATCCACTTCAGTACATGTCATTGTGTATTTTATTACGCCTATGATATTTAGCAGAAGACATTTCTTATTCCTTCACATGTCGTCAAGAATACAATATATGTGTGACTTTAGTTTTCATAATTATTGTAGGAATTTCCTTGTGTCATACTTAGTAGTACTATTTGTATCTATATTAAGTATATATTAATTTGGGATGTACTATATCCGTTTGAAAATCATATTGGCAATTTTGTACTTTTATTTGATACGGTAACTGACAATAATAACCAGCCTTTTCTCAATCAAATCGATTATCCATGCTAACGTTTCTGGTAAAATAAGTAGGAGTACATGCCATTGTAGAAACGTGGAGCTCTCTTTTAATTTGTATATCACTCCTTGAATGCACGACCATCCATGTGTTAACGTGTCCTATCAAAAACCAGTATCATTCCCTTGTGGCTTGGATGCTATTCTAATCCTAGGTAATATTGACATCCTAGACATGTTGCACATCCAATAAGAAAGAGAAATACTTTAATGAACATTAGATAATGTTGGCATCTTAAATATATAGCACGACAAAAAAACAATCAGTTTGTTCCACACACTAAAAACAAAAAGAATATATCCTATAGTGAATTAGTTGCGGAAAGTATTGTGTTCGAGCAGCTGAACTGTGATGCTCAAGCATCGTATCCTAAAAAATATCCCTCGCCGTATACTCCAAACGTACACACACCTCCGTTAGGTCTCTCCATTCCACATGATGAAGCGGTGACCGCAAAGGCAGAATAGCGGTGCATATGTAGATAACCTGTATAAGAGAAGACAATTTATCATTAAAAACTTTGTCATTTCTATATAGCCACAGTGACCAAATCATGGCAAGCGCCTCACCCTAATAAGGATTCTGTACTTATATTTATTCCCATGTAACCAGTTTTCAAATATGTTGGTAACATTAGTAGGGGGAGATAGTCCATAAGCCATTTGGATGACTGGGCATATAGAATCAGCAAATTTACAATGGAAAAATAAGAGTTTGATTGTCTCATCATGATAACAGAAAACACACTTCTTACTTGTCAATTCCTTTTAACAAGCTTGTCTTTTGTAAGAATGATACCCCGACAAAGATACCGAGCAAAGATTTTTGTCTTCAATGGTATCTTCATCTTTTTTTGTTATTATCGACAGGAACAATAGGTTTGATGAAAGCTCGATACATCGAATATACTAAGAATTTACCACTCTACGGAAGAGCGTTATTCTTAACCTGTAGGTCACGAATACCAAGACATCTTTGGTCTTTTAGCCAGCAAACCACACTCCATTTGACCAATCGATATTTTATTTTTCACTATCCCTTTGCCAAAAGAATCTTGACCAGAAATAATCCAGTCTTTGCAAGACTCCTTTTGGTAAATCGAAGAAAGAGATCATATATAGTACCATATTGCTTAGTATGGAATTTATGAGAACTAATCTTCCCCCAAGGGATAGTAGTTTACCTTTCCAGTTGCTTAATCTAAGTTGCAGTCTTTACCCGACATGTTTCCATTCAGCATTTGTGAGTCTCTGGAAATGAATCGGTATCCCCAAATAGTTGATTGGAAACTAGCCTTGTCCGCAGCCAAATGACTCAGCATATAGATGTGCCTCATCTTGAGCCTTGTAAAAAAACAATTCACTCTTATGGAAATTAATTTTTAAACCAAAAAGTTGCTCGAACACTGATAATATCAATTCCAGGTTCCTAGCTTTCTTAAGGTCATGTTACATAAATAGAATTGTATCGTACACATACTGAAGAATAGATAGACCTCCATCTATAAGATATGGAACTACACCTTCAACTTGGCCCTCAACTTTAGCACACTCTATTAGGATAGGCAACATATCTGCTACTATATTAAATAGTATTGGCGATAATGGGTCACCTTGTCTCAAACCTTTTTGTGTCTGAAAGTATTTGCTAACGTTATCATTGACTTTAATAGCAACACTACCTCTAGAAATAAAGATTTGGATTAAATCCCGCCACTCTCCAGAAAAACCTTTCGTTTTGAGAGTTTGCTGAAGAAGAAACCATTTGACTTTATCATATGCTTTTTAAAAATCTATTTTATAGCAACCCCATTTAGTTTTTTACTATGTAGTCCATGAACCGTTTCATGTAGAATTACAACACCATCTAAGATGTTTCTGCTTGCATGAAAGGAGTCTTACTAGAACGAACCATATGATCAACCACCTTGTTTAGTCTAAGATTTGCGATTTTAGTGAATATCTTAACGCTAACGTTAAAAAGGCATATAGTCTATATTGTTGTATCCTTATTGACTCATTAACCTTAGGTAGTAAGATTATCTCACCGAAATTCAGCCAGAACAACACTAGTTGTCCAGCATGTAGGGAGCCAAACAAATCTAGTAAGTCCCTTGATAGTATCCTAGAAGTTTTGATAAAACTCAGTCAGGAAGAAATCGGGACCAGGGGCCTGTTGTGATTCATTTGAAAAACCATTTTCTTTACTTCCTCCTTAGAATAAGGGGCTGTCAGAAAGTTATTTTCCTCATCAGTAACTTGAGGTATATCATCCGTTCGAGTCTCATCCATTGAGAAGTTACCTTCTTCAGAAGCTTCAAACAGACTTCTATAATAATTAGTAATGTTGGATTTAAGTTGGTCACGTCCTTCCATCTTACCTTCATCCTGTACTGGAGAATGAATACGTTTCTTCCATTGTCTACCATTAGCCACACCATAGAAGTATCTTGTATCCGAATCTCCTTCCAGAATAAATTCGGTTGTTGATTAATATACTGAAGCTTTAATCTCAAAAGTAAGTCTATGCCATGTACAACAAAGAACGAACACGCAAATGGGAACACACCCATTATGTGTTTTAGTGCCGAGGGATAAGAGGTGATAGGGAAAATGGCCTAATGCCACTAGAAGACGCATGAAGCCAAAATGCGGAGAATGTATCAACAACCATGTTAGGAAAACCGGTCTTGAAAACTCGTTCCGGCTGTGTACAAGCGGCCATCACCAACTCTCGGTCCTCTGCCGTTGAAGAATAGAACAAGCATTGAGATAGTGTGTCGTACATAAGCTGGACAAAGAGATAATATTTCATCTATCAGAAGACAATATTGTAACGACCTAAGGCAGATAACCAACATCGGGCAGAAGTTCCAACCAACGTCAAAGCCACAACTTATTTGAGACCCCCTTAACCAATTTCTGACCATATTAGGGACACCTTGATGAGGTGATAAGTTGCATGCCACATGTACTATATGCAGCATTGCTCAACTAATTAGCGAACATACTAGGAACGCCTCGAGGGGAGAAGTGTGCTAGCTAAGCAATGGAATTATTCTCCTTTGCCTTTTTTTTTACTTCATGGAACCATAGCGTAAGTTACATGATGCATTATATTTTATATCTTGCACGAGTCTTTGGAGTTATGCATTCTACTGATGTGAATATGTATTGTTTAAACAATAGGTAACCCAAAAGGGCGAACCTGAAGACAGACAAGAACTTACTTCAAGATGTGGTGGACTTCCCAGGGTAATTGTTGAGATAGCTGAATCACTTGAGAAAAATAAAATTGCATTGAAGCACGCACTTTCTACCAATAGTATCTTTCTGCGAGAGGTTGAGACCAACAGTGAGTCTGACAGGCTAAGAGGCCTATTTGGATGGGTGAGTTCATACTTGCGCAAGTGCTTCTGCAACTTCCCAGATTCTCTCAAGCCATGTATTCTATATCTACCAATTTTCCCTCGAAACAACTTCATTCGACGGAGGCGACTGATAAGGCGGTGGATTGCCGAGGGTTACTCCAGGGACAGCCATGAAGTATCCGCAGAGATGACCGGGGAGAAATTATTTTCTAACCTCCTTAACCTGAGTATAATCCAGCAGCCAACTGCGTTTGGTGTTGTTGACGCAAGGATTGCCTTTTGCCAAGTCAATGGTTTCTTTCGTGAGTACCTTGTCTCACGCCAACTGGAAGAGAATCTTGTGTTTGAACTTAGTGGCAGCTGTGACTTAACCACCAAACGTACCGGGCGTCACCTTGTGATATCAGAAAATTGGGTCAGAGATAAAATTGTTTTCGACAGCATTGACTTCTCTCGGCTACGGTCACTGACGGTGTTTGGGAACTGGGAATCATTCTTCATTTCGGAAACCATGAAACTGCTTCGCGTGCTCGATCTGGAGGGTGCATCAAAAGTCGAGTGTAGTGATGTTGAGAAGATGTTGAAGTTGATGTCTCGCCTCAAATTCCTATCACTGCGAGGTTGCAACCAAATCTGCCATCTGCCGAGTTCAGTAGGTAATATGAGGCAGCTCCAGACTCTAGATGTAAGACACACCAAAATAGTCAGCCTGCCAGTGAACATCACCAAGTTAGAGAAGCTGCAGTACATCCGTGCGGCAACCATCCCCCCAACAAATACAGCACCATCTCCACCTAACTTAGTGTCCCAGCTGTCTGGCTACTGCACAGGTCGTCATCGGGTTGGTGTTGTGGTGCCAGTAGGGATCCAGAAATTGACACTCTTGCACACCCTAGGTGTAGTCAATGTTAGTGCTTCAGGGACAAAGGCTGTCCTAGAAGATCTCAAGAAGCTCACCCACTTGCACAAGCTCGGAGTGTCTGGCATCAACAAGAATAACAGCAACCGGTTTCTCCTTGCAATCGAATTTCTTGTCCATCTACAATCACTGTCAGTGCGGCTCGAGAACAACAATGGAAGGTGTTTGGATGGTATACCGCTGCCTCTGAAGAGCCTGCGTAGCCTTAAACTGCACGGACTTGAAGACCGTCTGCCAAACTGGAACGGGCAGCTCTCCATGCTCGCAAAGTTAGATCTGGAAATAGCCAAGTTGACAGAAGAAGAATATAATTGGCCGCCTTCGGGAGGCGGCCGTGTCACGCCAGAAGGGAATATGGAACCAACTAAAGGTGTCATCAAGATCCTTAGTGATCTACGGGGACTTTGTATTCTGCGTCTTGGTGTCCATCATCTTCAAGATAATGTGCTCCATGTGTCTGTCATCACAAACAACCTAGAGGAGGACTCATTCAACAAGATGAAGATCTTCGAGATTGGTTGCAGCTCGACCTCAATAGTTACTTTCGGGGGAAAAACAATGAAACAACTTGAACAGCTGAAGGTCGATTGCGGCAGTGGGTCACTGTTGTTCGGGGTGGAGCATCTACCTGAACTCGAGGAAGTCTTTCTTAATGGTCCTAGTCGCAGTGACCAAGTATTGATAGGTGATCTTAAGGAAAAACTTAAGAACCACCCAAAGGCAAGGAAGCCTGTTGTAAAGCCCGGAGATCTACCATCTTCATCCTGAAAGATCTAGAGCTCATCTTGATCCCTGCTTTTTATTATTCAAGCCCTCATTTTGGTTGCAATAATGATTTTTCTTAGCTTCTTCAAGTATCCTGGACTCCAGATTATGTTTGATTTTAGCAGCAAATGTGCTAATATGTTTTTATCTATTGTGTGTCCTTACCTTGAACTGTAAGGGGGCCAATCTTCCGAGATAATTGTTTCTTAAGGATGCATGTGTGCAACCCGCAACGCCCATGTATAAATAAGTGTATTCAAAGTCAACTAAGTGTAATATTTTGCATTATATTAGCATCAGATTTTCTTTGGATATACATCCCAACTTGCTTTTATAGGTTGCGGCTTGCCTCCCTCATGGTTTTGTTTTTTGAGCATAGCTTTGCCTCCCTCATGCTTGTAGTTCATTCTGACTGCCTTGTCTGTCATTGCTTTTCTGCATCGTATTCACAGGAAAACCAAGTATTTTTATGACATTTCAATCATTCAATCTATATATATTATATAATTTATGTGATAATTAAAACAAGACACTGCATCTCTGCGTAGGATACAAAAACATAGTCCATTGATCTACATATACCAGATGCCAGAACAACTCGATAGAATTTCTTTACCCATAATCATAGATTTATTTTCTGTCCTATACACCTAAAACGCCGAAAACAAATTTCTTTCCCTTAGCTCTACTTAATTCTGTTTTTAGTGTGTTTTGTTAGGACTTAATCCACTCCATCGTGTTTTAGACTTTTAGTTGCTGGTCAATTTTCTGTTTGTGTAACTTAGCCCTGTTTTCTTATTCTGCGCTTGCTTTGTCTATAGTTGTGTCATATCCAGAAAATTCTCCACAAAAATATAAGTAATCTTTTTATTTTATTTCGAGTAAAAAAATACCAGTAATCTAGAGTATCTTTTGTTCAGTCTAGTAAGCTACACATCTTTGCGTATCTATCAACTACTGAGATTAGCTTTAGGGTTGCTCGAGGGACTGCTCTATAGGTTTTGTGTGCTCAGTAAAAAAAGATTCTTCTTCTCATCAAGTTGTGATCGTTCGCATTCGTCTGATCATATTTTTTCCTTGTCACTTCCTTGACGTCCTGTTTGTTGGACAAAAAAAGCAAAACAAAAGAAAAACATCAAGAGAAGGAATAAAATGAAAAGAGAGAAAAACAGTCTGGCCTCTAGTACAACTCGTCTTTGTCAAATATTCTGAAGGAACCGTTCAACAAATTCAAGTTGTTCTTACGGTGCACACTTAGTTTGAGCAAACTTCTGCCCTGTTTTCACCCTGATCAATAGCTAACATCTCTCCTTGTACGGTCGCAATATTGTGCTTTTGTTTTCACAAATATCTTGTTTTTGCGCATCCCTAAAGTTGCAACGGTCCCATTAATCTCCATGTGTGAGTTGCTACCTACACTTCTCATATTATTAATCATCAGTTAGGCACAATGGCATTCGTTTGGATCGCTACCTTACTCGACAATCGAGATTTCACAATTTGATAGGTTACCTCTCCAAGCTCCACTAAAAACACCCATGTCATGCATTGGTCATGGTTCTTGGTATTCACTGACACAATATTCTTAGTAATTGTTGCTACTGCAAGTGTTGCTGCTCTTAATTTAATTCGGATGGATAAAATTTACTTTATCTTAGATTTGAGAGTTGTGAGACGGGAGGGTTTTTATTAATCCACATACACTTTCACTTGGTTTTCCCTTGTTTGTATGACAACCCTGGGCTATTTTTTGGCTCGGCACAACATGGTCTGCCGAGCTAGCGCTTCCGCGACGCGGCAGAGGATGCGCCTCAGTACAAGAAACACGATGGGGCCAATACTTGCCGAGAAATAGTGAAGTTGCTTCATCGTACTTCGTACAGTTTACAATTAGTACAAACGAAATCATCTGGATGCGTGTTGATTCGAATCAGATGATATATTACATTAAGGTATCAAATTCAATGATAAATAGTATTAATTAAAATACAACATCTAATTATGAGATTTCACAATATTTTTTCCTCTAGATCTAATCCCCTCATCACTTATTTTGGGATGGATGGAGGGTTATACAATAGCTATAATTTTATAGATTCCTTAATGAGGCGCCCGTCCGTCTCTGTGATGCGGCTTTGACCACCATCATCTTCGAGCCATGCGATGCTGACCTCGTCGGCGATCTGGTTGCCACTATCGTCATGGCGGGCGCTAATGACCTCTCCAACAATCAGCGCCACACTTGGAGAGTCTGTTCTGGCTAGCCTCCTCATCGCAGATCTGAAATAGAGATGAATGATAGATTAGAAAAAGGGAATGAAGAAACCAGCGAAAACCACTTTCAAGATGGGATAACGAACATGTACATGACCGGTGGAGGACTTCACTGAGAGTTGACCAGACCAGACAACTTGACCGACTATGGACTTCTAGGGCACATTTGTATTCGGAGTGTACAAAAGGGAAAGCCCTCATGAGATATAGGGATCAGAGTGGAAAAAGGGAGACCAGATGAGATGCAGTGTTCGAAGGGGAAAGAGGGAGAATCTGAGATCTACAGTTAGCAATGGAGTGTGGCGGTGTGGAGGAAGAGCATGTGATCCTCAATTATATAGGACATGATTGGTGGATGTCAATATGGTTAGTTTTATGGGCTCTATGGGCCTCACTTGTGGACCAATCGGTACACAAACGAAGAATTTAGCAAAACAAACTTCTTTCCATTATTGGTGTACAAAACAGAAAACATAGTAAAAAGCCTGAAAAGACTTCACAAATCTTACCTACACTTAATTGCGTACTTAATTAATTACGGTGTACAAAATGTAGGAAACTGCAAAAAATAACTTTATTCAATTTATTCGGTGTACAAAACATGAAACACTTCAGAAATCTGAAGTACCTTAATTATCCGGGGTACAAAATGTAGAAAACAACAAAAATAACTTATTTGCATTTATTCGGTGTATAAAATGACGAACAAAACATGAAACACTTCACAAATATGTTTGTGCAATTGTGGCCGGTGGGGCTGCTAGTGGCGGCAGGCTTTCTTGAGGTGATGTGGTTCCTTGTGTGGTCGTTGGTCCTCTGCTTGTTATGCTCGACTTGTAGGTGTGGTCCGTGTTCGCCGGTGGTTCGGCGACCTCGAGCCTGGGCGAGAGGGGATAGGGATCCCCTCTATGGCCGCCGGACCGCGTGGGTGCGAGTGTGATAACGGCTTCTGTGTCCAGACCTCCCATGGTGGACGTGTTGCCATTCCTATTGTCGTGTCTTCTTTTGACGATCTCATCCTAAAGCTTGCGTCTTGAGGAGTAGTCAGCTGTGTGGTCGATGATGTCTGTGGATAGCTCGCATGAAGAGGTGATCGTGGTTGTAATCCTTCTTTGGCCACTTGTCCTGTGTGTTCATCCGTGCTCTAGGGAGAGCTTCGAACCTGGGCGAGAAGGCAGGGGCCTTCTTCGGAGGTGGAGGCGGATTTTACTCCATGGACAGTGTGCTGGGGGCTGATGAAGGCAGGATCGTTCTCCGGTGGCGTGCTTTGCTTCACGACATGGCTTCTTCATTGTTCTGACCGTCAGATGGGCGAGGGCTTCGACCTTCAAGCTATGTTTCTCTGTAATCCTTTTCTTGTTGTGTGTGTTTCCTGTAAGCGGATCGCTCAGCACTTTGTATTTTCCGTTTGTGGCTTTATTAATTTAAAGTTGGGCGTAATGCCTACAGTTTAAAAATCTCTTCTAAGATAGGACCGATCCAAGACCAATCATTGGTTCATTCATGCCAATATGTAACCAACACTATACATTCCACTTCGAAAACCCCCTCTCAATACGTATTCCTAAATCAGGCTTTCGCCCAGCTATATTAATATAGTAATCACACGAAACAACGAATATGCTGGGGCCGCAGCACAACCAAGCCCAACCGAAAACAAAGAGAACAAAAGAGAAACAAATGCCAACATTGGCAGATCATGAAAAGAAGACAGCCCTCTACCGTTGCGCCCACCAGAAAGGTCCCACCACGCTCCTGGCATTTCGAACCGCCGTGTACCAAGCAACGCCTTCAACAAGGAGTGCAACGACGACGATGCTGCTGCCTAGACTAGTCCTAGGGTTCCCCCGGTACATAGAGGAGGAGGGGGAGGAGGTACCCGACGTCCTTCAGGAAGGAACGGTGACACCCGCAGGCGTCACCGCAACAGTGCTGACAGGGGCCGACAGGGATTTCACCCGCCCCCAAAGACCCACAACCTCGGATGGTCTAAAGTGCTCCCAACCAACCGCCAACCAGCACGTGCCATCGTGGAAAAGGCGTCATGTTCATCATCTCTCAAAGGGCATCGGCGCAAGGCCTCGAGGCCCGAGCAAGGGGACAGTGGTACCGGGGGTAGTAGCATCGCAGCTGCGCGGGAGGGAACTACCTCCACCGCCGTGGTAGTAGCTGACTGGATGCGGCAACATGGGCACACCAGGTCGCGGGCCCAGCTAGGCCCTGAAGGTCCCGTTAATCCCACATCACTAATTTGCAGCAAGGGCATCCGCGAGTGCCACCACCGTTCCAATCGCGTTGTTGCCCTCCTCCACTTATAGGGAGCTGCATAGGGACTCGCAACGGCATGCCCCTTCCAACCTAGATGGGGCCCAAACGGGCCCAGATCTGGGCCGAGAAGGGCACCTCCGGACCGTAGTCTCTCGCTGCCCCGCCGCCGCACCTCCACCCACCCTGCTCCTAGGATCCACACCAGGCTGCAGGACTGCCGCCGGCCGAGAAGCACCGCCACCGAAAACACCTGCCTGAGCCGGAGCTCCGCGCGCGCGGGGAGAGACGAGGCTGCCGCCACCGGCCCGCGCGGGCACCGCCCGACAGTGTTTGCCGGCGGCGGCGGGAGGAGGGTCGTGGTGAGAGGGGCTACTGGCGCGGGGCTGATGGAAGGTCCCCGTCCGCCTCGCTCGGGGAGACGGCTCGGGGGTGGGAGCGTCTCGCGTCTCTTAATACCTATTGCAACGATCCTTTTTACATGTCTTTCATAAGATACAATGGTGAGTTTTATAGAGTGTTAATGACCACATAATGTTAGCTAAATCCGTTTTCAACAAATTAGTAAATTGATGACATTTATCGTGCACAAATGAATGCAGTGACTCAAATATTTATTCCAAACGTATTCAGAATCTTTACTTAGTGTTCATATGAGTTTAGCTACTGCCAACATGCATAATAGCCTAATAATTTGTCACACTGAAACCTGTTGTGCAAAAGGACATGAAGATATAATGTGTGGTTCTCGAAGAAGTATTGATGAGATTGAGGTGCTGAAAATGCACAATATCTAATCCATTGCATAGACGTATTCTTCAATTATTTGTTGAATTAAAGATAGCGAGAGCATTTTAGTTTGAAGGTGGCTGTGACATGAGTTCTCCTGAATAGGAGGCATAACCATCAATATATTTACCAAAAAGTGTACCACATATATATTGTGAGTAATGGTTGATAATAAATAGTATGGTGAACATAATTTTTAGCATTGATGTTGCTTAACTAAACTGTTTCTAATTATGTTAAGTGTGGTTAGGGAAGGTTTCACCATCCCGAGCCCATGGCATCATAGTCACATTTGCCTACCGCCAGGTCCTTCGGTACATGCTACTTAACCTGTAAATCTCTTTTTCAAAATGGAGGTTATACCACTGGCCTCTGCATCAAAATGATGCTTAACCATAAATCTGCACGCAACTTTCGTTTGTTTATCTCAAGGCATTGGACCTAATAATCCGCATAATTCTGCACTCACATTTCTTTCGTTTGTCTCAATACTTTGGAGGGTCACATAATTCACCATTAATCATTTATTTGTCTGATACTTCAGGTAGAGTCAACAACAACAAAGCCTTTTGTCACCAGCAAGTTGGGTATATGTTGGATAAGAAACCAAACCGAAACATATAGAAATCAAAAGGTGAAAGAGAGACAGAACGATCCTTGGACATGCAAAACATTTTACTCATTTACAAGGTACGCCTACCTGATTAGGGAAATAAGAAAATAAATAAATTACTTGCTTGTTTCTGAACCTCCTTTACAGTTAAGTGTTAACTGATAATTTGTTGTAACGTGGAGAATATTTTCTTATCTACACTTTCTCGAAATGAAATATGTTAACTCACACTGTGGGAGAGTTCACCCAGAGGTCTTAGACATCACAGTCTGCCTGAGCTTTGCCTCATATGAAGTGCATCTGGTGCACAATTATTTCGTAGAGAAATTGGTGTTTCTATTTCAGAATCATCAATATTTGTCCTATAGCTACTCAATACTTTTATTTTTATTTTTGTAGCTCTATTTTCTTGAAAAGCAGGTAGAGAAAGGCATAACGATACTGTATCATTTTTGTGTTGTATAACCGGGCCGTTGGCATGGATAACAAATACAACTTTGCTTTCGTCTGTTTATTATTACATGCCAAAATAGCACAATGGATAATCATTTGGAAATGAGGCGAGGAGCTTTTAGGTGGGGCGGGGGAGAATTGGGACCCATATCTATATTTATTTGAGTGAAAAGAAATAAAATCTGGGTCAGCCCACCGGAGAAAATGTAGGGACTTACAATCGCCTTGACTGCGTGGTTTCCTCCCGATGCAACTTTCCCTCCACCAGGCGCACGGCTAAAAAGATTCCCCATTGAGCATTCGGAGAATGTTATTTATGGAAGGTCTCTTGATCTGATCAATTTCCACACATTGTAGACCAATCTCTATGCAGGCTTCTACTTGATTTAACTCATTTTCTCCTACCTCAGGGTACATGCTCAATATTTGCTCTTCTTTCCAATTTTCTCGTACCTACATAAAAGGTTGGAATTACCCTCCTAAGTACAATTAACCATATCAGAATATTCTCAACTTATTTCTTCAGATAAGAAATCATAAGTATTTTTACTTCATCAATATAGTTCCTTGCATGCTCCTGGCCAGTGCTGGAACTATTCTTCTCTCCTGTGGAGATCTCCAGTATGACTAGGCCTAAACTATATATGTCTGAATGGGCCGATATTTCACCATTGTATAGGTACTCCGGGGCGATGTATCCACTAATGGCATTTACATCAAAATGTTAATCAACATTATTGAATATGCTAAACATAAATTTATTTAACAGTATAGGAACATATCATAATATAATCAATGAGAAAAGTAGCTTACACTGATCCCACGGCACTCTTTGTCTTCATTCGGCTTTGTTCTGGGCCAAATATTCTGGAGAATCCAAAGTCAGAAATTTTCGGTTCCATGTTCTTATCCAATAATATATTTTGAGGCTTCAGATCCAAATGGACAATGGGAGACGGCAAATTGTGTATAAAATGTATGCCTTTACAGATGCCCTTGATTATTTTGAACCGCGTAGCCCAATTTAATATACTAGAACCACCTGAAGTAATATATCATAATCTATCACTTGTCAATGGATATAAATCTTAACTCTTTCTTGGAATAGCAATGATAAATAGGATCTTGTCAAAAACGATACATGAGATATGTAGGAAAAAGTTGAATGTGACTGTCTTCAAAATTGATTTCGAAAAGGCCTATGATAAAGGTCAAGTGGTCTTTTCTCTAGCAAAATATTAGAATGAAAGGTTTCTCTGACAAGTGGCATGCTCTAATTAACAGTTTTGTCTCTAGAGGGAGTGTTGCTATCAAAGTCAATGATGACGTTAGCAGATACTTTCAGACTAGAAAAGGTTCGAGGCAAGGTGACCCGACATCGTCCATATTATTTAATATATTGACAAATATGCTAGCTATCTTAATTGAGTGTGCAAAAGCTGATGGCCAAATTGAAGGGTGGTCTCCTCATGTTGATGGGGGACTATCTATTCTACAATATGCTGACGATAAAATTCTATTTATGGAACATGGTTTGAAAAAAAACTAAGAATCTGAAATTGATATTATCAACATTTGAGCAATTATTCGGTTTAAAGATCAATTTTTATAAAAGTGAATTGTTTCGTTTTGGCAAGGCTAAAGACGAGGCCCACCTATATGTTGACCTATTTCGCTGTGGTCAAGGCCAGTTTCCTATCAACTATTTGGGGGTTCTGATCCACTATCGGAGACACACAATTCCAGAATGAAAACATGTCGAGGAAAGAATACAATTGAGGTTAAGTGGTTGGAAAGGAAAATTACTATCTCTCGGCAGAAGATTGGTACTCATAAATTCGGTACTAACTAATACAGTACTGTATATGATATTTTTCTTCCAAATGCGAAAATGTGTCTTGCATAGATTGGATTACTTCCGGTCGAGATTCTTTTGGCAAGAAGATAGTGAGAAAAAATATCGACTATAAAAATGGAGTGTGGTTTGCAGACCCAAGGTCCAAGGGGGCCTTGGGATCCATGATCTGCAAATCAAAAACACCGTCCTCTTAGATAAATGGCTTTTCAAGCTATTAACTGAGGACGGGGTTTCACAAACCCTCCTTAAGAGAAAATACATTGGTTCAAAAGCATTGTCGCAAGTTCTCTGGAAGCCTAGAGATTCACTTTTTTGGGCTAGGCTGATGGCATCAAAGAAACACTTCCTTCAATTTGGCACATTTTCTATTAAGGATGGATCAGAGATACGGTTATGGGAGGATAAATGGCTTGAAAATGCCACTCTTCGGGAACAATATCCTGCTCTTTACAGCATTGTACGTCATAAAGGGGACATGATTGCTTCAGTTTTAGCTTCTTCCCCTCCAAATGTGTCATTCATGCGTAGCTTATGGGAACTAGACTGAACTCGTGGAACGTTTTGTTACAACGATTCAAAAATCCAATTGTATGATGGCTCCGATGAGTTCTCATGGAATTTTACGAAAAATGGCAAAATTCTCAGTAGATTCATTTTATCGAGCTTTAATCTAACCTATCTTTCCAGTTAGTAATAACAAAAAAAATTAGATGATGAAGATACCTTTGAAGATGAAAATATTCGCTTGGTATCTTCGTCGTGGGGTAACTCACACAAAGGATAACCCTGTTAAAAGGAATTGACATGGAAGTAAGTAGTGTGTTTATTGCCATCATGATGGGACAATCAAACACTTATTTTTCAATGCAAATTTGCCCGTTCTATATGGTCAGTCATCCAAATGGCTTCTGGATTATATCGTCCAACTAGTGTTACCAACATATTTGGCAACTGGTTACATGAGGTTCATCAAAAGTACAGAATTATTAGTAGGATGGGAGCGATTGCCGTTATATAGTCGTTGTGGCTATGTAGAAATGGCAAGGTTTTTAATGATATATCATCTTATCTTATGCATGTTATCTACCTTTGCACAACTATGCTCCGTTCATGGTCACCACTACGGCATGTGGAGTGGAGAGACCTATTTACGGAGGTCTGCGTACGATTGGAGGACTCGGCGAGGGATATTTTTTCCCGACATGGATGACCACGTGAACTTAGGATCGGCCCTCCAACAGCTATAGGCGATACATAAGCTCTGATGTTTTCTTGTATTTCGCCTAGTCTTTACTTTCATACTGTTTCTGAACTGTTCGAGCGGCTGTGTGCATCTCATTTATGTAGATGTCAGGTGTAATACTTAAATCTTTTAAGTAATAAAGCGTCTATTATAAAAAAAAAGATCTTGGCAAGTGAACAACCTCCACCGAAAAGCAACAAGTTCCTTCAATTGAAAATTATGTGTGGTGTTCATTTTTGTTTCTCACTGCTATACTGGTGAAACTGGAGGAACTTATGCATGGCAAGCCACGTGAAAATACCAAACCTTGTAAACATTAAACTACGCAGAAAATAAATGCAGAAGAGATGGGTTAGTGACTTATATGGCATACCAAAAAGTTTCTTGTCAAGGCTCCCCATAGGTAAGTATTCATAGCATAGTAAAGTTTCAGTAATCTCCGCAATAACGTCTCTTCCATTGATCTGCACCAATCTGTCGTGTCCCTCCCGGCAGAATGCAACCAACTTCACAATATTTTCATGTTTAAGCAACATAATATTCTGAACCTCATTCGCAAATACTTGATCACGTGGCACTGGTGAATTTGGCGCGAGTTTCTTCACAGCAATGATTTCACCACTGTCCAGAGTCCCCTGTTTAACGTCACACATAAGTATACTAGCACCTTCTTATCATCCTTTGCATATATAGGCAGAGAATGCTGTAGCAAAACCGTACCTTATAAACTGACCCAAATATACCTGTGCCTATTAGTTGCTGTTCGGAGAAGTCATCAGTGATTTTCTTGATAAATTCTAACGTTAGTTCCCTCGGTAGGGTTTTGATGGTTGTTCCTCCGGTGGCCATGGCTAATGATGTACGAAGATACTGATTTGAGCAATTACGACTTCTAGTTTACCAAATCACACGAGTTAAGGGATATCAGAGAAAGTATGCACAATCAAAAATTTGCAAAGAATCACTCAAAGGTTCCTTTACCAAAGAAAAAGAAAAGTAAGCAAACGAGTTAAGGGATATAGAAAAATAAGCAGTTCGAGAAGTGCACTGACCTTGGAGAAGAACACTTGATCTGGGATCCAAGCTGGGAGGAGAGACCAAACTGAGAGGAAATAATGAACTTCAGATCTGAAATGGAGATGTACTTCAGATCTGAAATGGGGATGTATATATTAAGCAAACGAAGGACATGTTTATGACAAGTTGACTTGGCTGTCTATACAGAGCCCAACACGATACTTCACCTCATTTGCCGACGCGGCTCGGTCCGAATTTAATAATATTCCGATGATAGAGGTTAGGTGCAGCACGCCACTAGGCTTTACAAGTTGTGTTACATGCATGAACCTAGTACAAAATATCTGCATGTATGTTAGAGCCAAATATTGTTTACTATAGTCCTTTTGTTTTACAGGGATACTAGCTAATTGACTGGAAGTTAGTTAGCACGCCCATAAGATTAGGAGGATACTGTATTATTACACAAAGTACACTTTTACTATACGATGTTTTTCGCAAGCTCCACTTGTATCCCTAGAACAAACAGTTAATTAACCTTCCCAAATTATGTAGTCTCAAGCATACCAAATAGTTTTGTACACCAATTTTTCTCATATATTGCCATGTCAGGCCAAGTGGTTGTTGGTCGCATCAACTGTGGTGAGCCCTTCTTCCGCCCTGCCGGAGGACTCAATATATAACACGTACTCAGTCTATGCTATAATGCCATGTCTCTTTGCTTTACTCAAAGGAAAAGGGCAAACAAAGAGACGAAGAAGCAAATAATTAAGCAGAGCCACGACTAGCGCGCGACAGTTAGGGCCTCAGCATGCATGGTAGTAATTGGTAAATCACCCCCCAATACACACAAATGCAGAGTTAGCATATACAGCCATACAGGTGTAGATTAATCTCTGCAGAATTTAAACATGATCGAGTGTAGACTTTGAAGATGGAAGCGCGATATACTCCTACAACCTAGGTAGATACCTTTGTTTTCGCGTGTCTCGAGAAGAACTTCATTAGGGAGTCATTCGTGGTTAGGGGTGCCTCTTTTTTTTTTGACAATCAATACCACGTTATATTCAAAGTAGTAAATAGTACATGGTAGAGATACATAAGCTGACTCCGTTGATTATTACAAAATAAAGTCTAAAAGAAACTAGCAAATCTTCGAGGTCTTCAATCTCTTTCTTCTTCCAAGACATAATCTTGCACTTCTCTAAAGGCAGCCAAACGCTGATAAATATCGAACCATAACCTGTAAATACCAATAAAGGTTCTCCCATAATTCGTGCTTAGGGGTGCCTCTTGTTTGATTGGCGCCACTGATTAATCAATCATGTGTCTGCTCCAAGCCAAGGAGAGCCTAATTAAGGATAAGTACTACAATTAGCACTTTTTTGGACACGGAAAATATATTAGCATTAGAGAACTGAGTACCATAGTACAAAGCATCGGGGTGGCCCGCAATGAACAAAACTGCCTACATGCACAAAAACAGAACAGAGTGTTGATGAAACCGAAGATTCTCCACAACACAAACTCGATAATGCTGCACCTAGCTGCAAGTTTGAAGTACCTAGTTAGGTGGGCTGGGAACAGGCTCTCTCCCCTCTCTCCCACAACGTCTGAGAGTTGATCGAGTGTGACCGGGCCGATCCTGAGCCTTCTTTGTTGCCTTTGCCAACCGGAGATGGCGGAGGAGAGGCGCCGGAGTAGGTGCTAGGTGTAGGTCTAGTTTTTCGGCAGTTTCGCGGTAGTTTGGAGTAGGGCGCCGGTTTCCTTTGGCCGGAACTGGCGCATCCGGTGGGTGAGATGCGGTGGTGACGAGCTCCGGTTGTCAGAGCAGGCGGCGATCAGATCCAAGTCTAGGATCTCCACAAATAAGGCCAAGGTGAGCTACCCCCAAGTTCATATGTGTATCGTGGTCCAACGATTTCTAGTAAAGTCAATACAATGTTTGTGAGATTAAACCGATAACTACATTGACGATGCGTTTCACGGTATCTCATGTTTCGGTCTACCTATCGTCGTTGTTCGCCAACAACTCCGATCATATATGTCACTCGCAACACTACAATCATATTGTCACTTTGCCCATAGTTAGGAAACCGAAACTATCGCTGATATACATACTAGTCTCGGAGGCAAGACTAGGGATATTTATTTGGTGTTTATCATCCCACACATGTATTAGGGTTTTCTTCCAAATACACATTATTTGGAACTAATATAATTATAGAATAGAATGATAAACTTAATTATAAAACAAAAATATGAATAATAACACATTTATTATTGTCTCTAGGGCATATTTCCATCAGCATAAACGGGATGTGCCACCTCGAATCACCGGTACCGCCGGAGTTAGGAGAGAGGGGAGCGACGGGGGCAACGTCCGATGAGGCCCTTGCTAGTGGTGAGCCCGTCGTCGTCAACACCGACATGCGTGCTAGATGGAACAACGGGGCGACGTGCGCCACCGGAGGAGCAAGACGAGGGCGGACATCAGTGGTACCACCAGTTGCAGCGCCTCCCTACAGTGCCGCCGCAACGCCATCGTCTCTAGGATCGTGCTTGTAGCCACGGTGGTTGCCTCCCCTCGAAGCAACACTGTTGTCCTCTCCAAGGTCATCAGCGAGAGGAGAGCCGGAGATCGGGGAAGGTGGCGGCTGCACGTAGGAGACGACGGCTGCACATAGGAGATGGAGGCGGCAACCGTTCATTTAAAGTGAGGCGGAGGCAGGTATTGTTGAAGTATGATCCGAATTCTATTAAGGAGACTAACTTCTGATGGAGTGCAGCAAGGCCTATCACCGGAGGCTTGGGCCGAAGAGGATGTTGATGGATACAAGTACGCCGGTGGGTGTAGATTGTTAAAGGTATCAAAAGGTTCTCGTATTCACATGATAGGTGATATGAATACTGCTAAGTTATATGTTCTTAGAGGTAGCACTTTGCCGGGTATTATTGCTGCTGTTACTTCTAATGATTCTGATGATTGTGGTAAAACAAATCTGTGGCATATGCGTCTTGGGCATATGAGCAGACACGGCATGTTAGAGTTGGTCGAGAGAGAGCTGATTGACATTTGCAACTTGAGTAAGTTTGAGTTTTGTGAGCACTGTGCTTTTGATGAGCATAAAAGAGTTAAATTCAATGCTTCCGTTCATACCACCAAAGCATTTTAGATTATGTGCATGCTGATGTATGGGGACCTTCCCGTACGACTTCTATTGGTGGTGCTAATTACATGCTTACTATTATTGATGACTACTCAAGAAAACTGCGGCCATATTTTCTGAAACATAAATTTGATATTTTTGATGCTTTTAATAAGTGGAAGTTATGGTTGAAAAGCAAACTGAAAGGAAGGTAAAAATACTATGTACTAATAATTGTATGGAATTCTGTTCTAATAAGTTTGAGAAAGTTTTGCAGTAACGATGGTATGATCAGGCACCACACCATCTCTTACACTCCTTAGCAGAATGGCGTGGTTGAGCGCATGAACAGAACCATCAGCTCGAGGGGTCGCTGTATGTTGTCCAATGCAGGCATGCATAGACGTTTCTAGGTTGAAGCATCCAACACAACATGCTACCTCATCAATAGGTCATATTCTATTCCACTTGAGAATAAAACTCCCATTGAGGTATGGTCAGGTTCACCTACTGATTACGCACAATTGAGAGTTTTTGGTTGCACTGCTTATGCTCACGTTGATAATGGAAAGTTAGAGCCTAGAGTTATTAAGTGCATATTCCTTGGTTATGGTTCAGGAGTTAAAGCATATAAACTATGGAATCCTGAAACTAAAAGGATTTTGTTGAGTAGGAACGTTGTTTTCAATGAATCCGTTATGTATCATGATAGCTTGCCATCAGATCCCTCTCATGTTGCTATTGGAGAGGAGGAAGTTAGTGTCCAGGTGGAGCCCTTGCAGAAAACTATTGATAATGATGTTGTGGTTGATGATACTCATGAGCAAAACATTGATGATCATGTTGTTTAGCACTCACCTACTATTTTGCAGCAACCACAATGTGCAGGTGGAGACCCTACAGAAAACTGTTGATAACGATGTTGTGGTTGATGAAACTCATGAGGAAAACATTGATGATCATGTTGTTTAGCACTCACCTACTGTTTTGCAGCAACCACGTGAGTCTATTGCTGCTGATAGACCGAGGCATAACATAGTTCTACCTCATCATTTAATTGAAGAATGTAATCTTTCTCATTATGCTTTGAGTTGTGCTGAACAGGTGGAGCATGATTCTCAACCTGCTACATACAATGAAGTTGTTGAATCCGTTGACCGTGAGAAGTGGGTTTCGGCTATGCAAGAAGATATACAATCGCTTGACAACTATGGCACATGGGATGTTGTGCGCTTTCCCAAACAAAAGAAGGCGGTCCACTGCAAGTGGATCTTCAATAAAAAGGAAGGTTTGTCTCCTAAAGAGCCTTCAGGGTTTAAGGCAACGTTAGTAGCAAAAGGGTTCAGTCAGATTCCAGGTATTGATTACAATGATGTGTTATCAGTTGTAAAGCATAGTTCCATTCGCACTTTATTTAGTATTGTGGCTATGCATGATCTTGAGCTTGAGCTTGAGCAGTTAGATGTCAAGAATGCTTTTCTACATGGGGATCTTGAGGAGGAGATATACATGGACCAACTGGAAGGGTTCATAGTGCCTGGTAAAATGGATTTTGTGTGCAAGTTAAAAAGGTCTCTTTATGGATTAAAGCAATGTCCAATACAATGGTATAAAAGGTTTGACTCGTTTATGATCTCACGTGGCTTTAAGAGGTCTCAATATGATAGTTATGTTTACATTAAGTTTGTTGATGGATCACCTATATGTTTGCTGTTATATGTTGATGATATGTTAATTGCTTCCAAGAGCATGAAAGAAATCACTACTCTGAAGGCACACCTAAGTAGTGAGTTTGAGATGAAGGATATTGGTGCTGCTAAAAAGGTCTTAGGTATGGAGATTACCCGAGATAGAAAATCTGGTTTGTTATTTCTTAGTCAGCAAAGTTACATTAAGAAAGTTCTTCATCATTTTAATATGGATGGTGCCAAGTCAGTTAGTACTCCTATTGCTCCTCATTTTAAATTTTCACAATGTCCTACTACTGTTGAAGAGATTGAGTACATGTCAAAGGTGCCATATTATAGTGATGTTGGTTCTTTAATGTATGTCATGGTTTGTTCTCGTCCTGATTTATCATATGCTATGAGTTTGATAAGTAGATACATGGCTAATCCTGGTAAAGAACACTGTAAGGCTGTTCAGTGGATTTTCATGTACCTCCTTGGCACTTCCAATGCTTGTTTGAAATTTGGCAGGACTGGTGAGGGACTCGTTGGCTATGTGGATTCAGACTTTGCTGCCGATTTGGGTAAGAGAAGATCCCTCACAGATTATGTGTTTAATGTTGGTGGTTGTGTTGTTAGCTGGAAGGTTACATTGCAGGTTGTTGTTGCACAATCTACTACTGAAGTTGAATACATTGCTATTGCTGAAGCTTGCAAAGAATCTGTTTGGTTGAAAGATTTGTTTGCTGACATTTGTGGATATGATTCTTGCATTACTTTGTTTTGTGACAGTCAAAGTGCCATATATCTTACAAAAGAACAGATGTTCCATGAGAGAGCTAAGAACATTGATGTCAAGTATGTTAGAGACATTGTTGCTCAAGGTAAATTAAAGGTATGCAAGATCAGCACACATGCTAATCCTGCTGATATGATGACTAAACATGTTCCTATTGCTACGTTTGAGCTTTGCTCGAACTTAGTTGGTTTAACTGAGTAGCCCAAGTGGCTATTGGTGCTGAAAGTATTTTATTTATTTTTTCAAGGAGATGATTGATGACCCACAAGTATAGGGGGTGTATCACAGTATTTTCGATAAGTAAGAGTGTCGAACCCAACGGGGAGCAGAAGGTGCTGGCTAGTGGTATGGATTAGGAATTCTCTGCAAATACTTAGCAAACGGATTTTTAGGGGTTTTTGATAAAGCAAGTAAACAAAGTACGAGTAAACAAAAGACAATAGGAATAAATGCAGCAAGTGGCCCAATCCTTTATGCAGCAAAGGACAAGCCATTTGTATTACTTAAGATGACCCAACATTCTCGAGGACACATGGGAAGACGGTCAAGTGCTTTCGCTTCATATAGTTGATTAATCTTCTTTAGCTTGCTAAGTGTTGTGTGGGTAAACATGTGCTAATGTACCGAATGTCCTAGGACTAATACATACTTGTGAGTATACCCCTTGCAAACATCCGTAAGTACAAGAAAGTAATTAAGGTAGAAACCTAACCATAGCTTTAAACTCTAAGACCCTTACGTCCCTTGTGCAATTGTTTCCTAACGGGGGTTCAGGTTTCTGTCACTCCGGCAACCCCTACGATTAGTAGCCAAATACACAATGCATTCCCCTAGGCCCATATTGGTGAAGTGTCATGTAGTCAACGTTCACATGACACCACTAGAAGAAGTACACCACAATTTAAATATCAAACTATTGAATCTTTCTCAACACAACTCCACTACTAACAACATGAATTCTCCCATGTCCTCAAGAACAAAACGAACTACTCACAAGACATCATATGGATCATGATCAGAGATGGAATAATGATGTATAACAATCTGAACATAAACAATAATTCAATGGTTCACTCAATAGCATCAACTACAAAGAGTAATCAACACCGGGAAAGTTTCCGCTATGAACTATGCAAGATTCAACGCAATTGTTACAGCAATATGGAGATGGTGATGAGGGTGCTGATGGTGATGATGGTGGTGATGATGATGATGATCCCGATGAAGTCCAGCTTGATGGTGGTGTTGA
Organism: Avena eriantha; assembly: GCA_910589775.1. Lineage (NCBI taxonomy): Eukaryota > Viridiplantae > Streptophyta > Magnoliopsida > Poales > Poaceae > Avena > Avena eriantha. The sequence continues at coordinate 2,754,060 of OU342742.1, forward strand.
TGGTGATGATCTCCCCTCCCCGGGAAGGAATCCCCCTGGCAGAAATCTGTCTGCCGGAGAGATCTTTCTCTCTCGGTGTTTTCCGTCCCGCAGAGGCGGCGAAATCTTTCTGTGGTCGCTTCCCGAGTCTTAGGGTTTTAGGAGGAATATATACGCCAGAGGGGAGTGCCAGGGGTGGACCAGGGAGGCCACACCACCTGGTGGCGCAGCCTAGGCTGGCCAACGCCAGGGGGTGGTGTGGGCCCCCTATGGACCATCTCCAGCCCCCCTTCTGGCTTCCTTCGTCTTATGGAAAAATAGGATTTTCCGTATATTTTCCCGGATTTTCTAATCTTCGTGAATTTTTCCTCCAAATAGCACCTTTTCCATTAGAATCCTGACTGCAGCGGTCCATGCTCCAAAAGTCATCAACCATGCAAAAACAGATGAAATAACATAAGTATCACCTGTCAATACGAAATATATCAATGAATAACAGTGAATTATGACATAGAATAGTGATGCAAAATGGACGTATCAACTCCCCCAAGCTTAGACTTCACTTGTCCCCAAGCGAAACTGAGCTCAATAAACATGGCCTCAGGTTTATGGAGTGAAGAGTCGATAAAATAATACGGACAAGAAGCATCACATTCATCAAATACATAGATCATAATAGAAGACAACTCACTATTATATACTCAACTTGCAATGAGTAAAGGAAACACAATAAAGATACATAAAGTAAATCATAATTGGTAATGGAAAACTTAGCTCTTGGTCGAAGAATAGTTGATAATTTGCTGGAGTTCACAAATAACTGGTTTTCAATGATAGCTGTCAATCTAGTAAACATCAAGATAAGAGCAATGTGCAAAACAAGGAACACAAGAAAGATGATTGAATAAATCATCATATGAATGAATGAAACACAACAACTCAAAATACTTGCTGAGATGGAAGGGAATAGGTTTACTGACTCAACTAAAAAGTAAAAGAAAGGCCCTTCGCAGAGGGAAGCAGGGATTGCAAGTCTCATAAAGAGCTCCCAAAAACTATGATACTTACTAGCTTTCAGCTCTCATTGCCCCTATCATAGGCATCTTTAGGTGATTAAGGTTAAAGTGACACAACTAAGAGGATATGCTTGACAAGTTATAAGTTGAAATCTCGCGCCCCTTACTTATGAGTACCGAACCTCATGCTACTCAACTTCAGTCACGAGTAAGCTCTTGTCATTGTAAATACATGTGTATCATTGAGAACCGCCAACAGGGTACCCCTTGCACATGACACATGAGCTATCCCATAATCAAAATGACAAGGCAAGCAGACAGTGAGCATCTCAGCGATCTTTTTATTTGCTATTTGCATAGGTTTTATTGAGGATGCTTCATAGAATGCTCACTATAGTTATGCTGCAAGTTTCCACCATGATTAGGCATGGCTTAGGCTAACGGCCCAGGTGTTTCTCTAACACACATATAAACTCCATGATCTTACAAGTTCCACTTTTATTTCACACTGCCGGGATCCATAGGTAAAAGAATCATGATATCTACTAGGTACAAAGTATCATGGCAGTGTTGAAAGCGTTCTCCATGATACATGGTTCTACTAACTTCAACTCATAAAGCGCAAGCATATATGCAACCAAGAAGGACCCAATGGTTCAGGTTATTAAATGCAAGAAAAGTAAAGTGTGCCATCAAGTTCGTGAGAGCTTTAATCACTAATTTTCACATAACAAGTTTAATTGGGGAGGTAGATAAAACAATAATTTACTTGGACTAGCAATAATGCTACTAGGTAAGTATGGTGGACTCAAATGGCATGGGTTTGGTTTAAAGGAAGTGGATGCATGAGAAGAATTCCCTCTCAGTACAGGTTTTTGGCTAGCAAGGCTGGGTAGCAAGTATAAGAGTTGAAGGAAACAAACAAACATACAATGATAAGGACAAACATGCAATCTTCCTTGGAAGCACAAAAGATCTTAACTAGAGAATACTAGACTTATGAGCAAATCAAGAAAGAAAGATGATGAAATAATTTTTCTTTAGAGTACTTTATGTTTTCTTTCAACTCTCAAAAATAGTGTTGCTACTGACCGGGCCAGGTTTGCCAAAACCAACTAAATTAACTCAATGATCCCAAAGTGATACCGATACTAACAACAAGATCAATCATATAACCACGAATTGAAAACTAATATAAGCTATGCAAAAGAGTAAATGATAGAACTTCTCATTAATATTCCATAACGGCAACTAACACCAAGGGATACATATCTAATGAGAGAGGGGACACTTCCATAATGCAAACCATCCTACATGATAACTTCTCTATTCATGATATGACTCTACTAAAAAGGTTGAAACATAGAAGATAGTGATGTGATACCGCGGCACTCCCCCAAGCTTGGAACAAACCAAGGGGATGCCAAACCTGATGACGAATTACTCCTTCGGTGGTGATGGTAATATCTCATCTTCGTCCGACTTCCAGGGTAAGGGCTTCCCATCAACAAAGGACATCGTGGTTTCCAGCATCCTGAAACTTGCAGCAGCACTTATGCGTTTAAACCTAACTTCATACTCATAGTTTTGATTTTGATCGTCATAGAACTGTGCTTGCAGTTTGTTGGTTGTTTGGCGGAGTGAGAGAACTTCATCCTTGAGTTCAACAGTCTCCTTTTGGTGCTCAGCGATGAGTTCAGAACAAATCTTATGGATGATATCCACTTCGCGCTCCGCCATCTTCTTGTACCTAAAGACTTCTTGCTCCAGTGTTTCCATCCTTTCCTCCAGACTTCCTTCACCTTTAGGGCCTCGAACCTCTTTTATCCGGAGTTCCCCATCTTCAAGCAACAACTCCTTGGGATGAATCTTCAACTCTCTCATGTATGGGTTGATGATATCCTCTAAAGAATCTTCCTTGGCTGGTCCAGAGGAAGACATTGTAGCTCCAAATTTGGGGCTCTACCTGTCAGAAACAGATCAAAACTAAAACACGATATACGAACCTCGGGAGATCCGGGGGATTATATATTACGGAGTTTCATGACGAAAGGAAGGTACTGGGAGAAAACGGGTCGGAGACGGAGTCTAGGGTGGCCACACCACCTGGTGGCGCGGCCAGGGGTGGGCCCGCGCCACAGGGTGGTGTGAGCCACCCTGGCTCCGTTTCCATCCCTCTTTCGATTCATAGCTTTCCTTATCGACTAAAAACTGTAAAAATATAGTTGGATAGTATTTTCGCGGAACTTTTCTTACCAGAACTATTACCTATTTGAAAGCAGACCCTGCAGGTCTCTGAATTTGGTCCTTGATAAATTTTTCCGGAGTTATAACTTGAAAGGCATCAACATCTTCATTATAAGAATCCCCAGTAATATAGTGTTTGAGTCGCTGCCCATTCACTACTTGTGTAGTATTATCTTTTAAAGAAGAAATTTTTATTGCTCCTGAGCAGTATACTTCTTCAATAATGAAAGGTCCTTCCCATTTTGGCAGTAGCTTTCCTGCAAAAAAATCTGAGACGAGACCTATACAATAGAACTTTCTCACCAACATGAAATTCCCTCTTAAGTATTCGCTTGTCATGCCATCTTTTAACTTTTTCCTTAAAGAGCCTAGCATTTTCATAGGCTTCACTCCTCCATTCATCTAAAGGACTTAAGTCAAATAATGTTTTCTCACCAGCGAGCTTACAATCTCTATTTAGTTCTTTAACTGCCTAGTAAGCTTTATGTTCTAATTCTAAAGGTATGTGACAAGCTTTCTCATAAACCATTTTATAAGGGGACATCCCCATAGGATTTTTGTAGGCTGTTCTATAAGCCCATAAAGCATCATTCAACTTTTTAGCCCAGTTTTTTCTAGATCTATTAACAGTTTTTTGCAAGATAGATTTAATTTCTCTATTTGATAACTCTACTTTCCCGCTAGTTTGGGGGTGATAAGCTGAAGCAATTCTATGATTAACATCATATTTAGCAAGGGTCTTTCTAAAACCACCATGAATGAAATGAGAACCCCCATCAGTCATGAGATACCTAGGCACTCCAAATCTAGGAAAGATAACATCTTTAAGAATTTTTAGAGAGGTTTCCCCGTCAGCACTCTTCGTAGGAATGGCTTCTACCCACTTAGTAACATAATCAACGGCAACGAGAATATGAGTATAACCTTTCGAGGGAGGGAAAGGACCCATAAAGTCAAATCCCCAACAATTAAAGGGTTCAATAACAAGAGAGTAATTCATAGGCATTTCATTGCGTCTAGAAATATTACCAACATGCCGACATTCATCACAAGATAAAACAAATTTTCTTGCATCTTTAAAAAGGGCAGGCCAGTAGAAACCTGATTGTAGCACCTTTTGTGCAGTTCTATCTCCTGCATGATGTCCTCCGTAAGCACTACCATATCATTTATGCAATATATCCTTTTGTTCATATTCTGGAACACATCTTCGCATAATACCATCAACTCCTTCTTTGTATAAGTGCGGGTCATCCCAAAAACAATGCCTCAAATCATAGAAGAACTTCCTTCTTTGCTGAGCTGTAAAAGTTGGAGGCAAATACTTGGAGACAATAAAGTTAGCATAATCAGCGTACCAAGGGCTCCCTCGCGAGCTTACCCCTACTGCGGCTAATTACTATCATTAACAGGCATAGGGTCAAAACAGATGTTTTCCAATCGAGATAAATTATTAGCTACAGGGTTTTCAGCACCTTTCCTATCTACTATATGTAGATCAAACTCTTGTAAAAGCAGCACCCATCTAATAAGCCTAAGCTTAGCGTCCTTTTTCTTCATAAGGTATTTAATAGCAGCATGATCAGTATAAATGGTGACTTTTGAGTCTACAATATAGGGTCTAAACTTATCACAAGCAAAAACGACAGCTAGAAATTCCTTTTCAGTAGTAGCATAATTCCTTTGAGCAGCGTCTAAAGTCTTACTAGCATAATGAATAACGTTTAATTTTTTATCAATTCGTTGCCCAAGGACAACACCTACAGCAAAATCACTAGCATCACACATTATTTCAAAGGGTAAACTCCAATCAGGTGGTTGAACAATAGGGGCTATAGTTAAAGCCTTCTTAAGAGTTTCAAAAGCTCCCTTATAATCATCATCAAAAACGAAGGGTACATCTTTTTGAAGAAGATTAGTGAGGGGTTTTGAAATCCTAGAAAAGTCTTTAATAAACCTTCTATAGAAACCAGCATGACCAAGGATACTACGAATACCTTTGATGTCTCTTGGGCATGGCATCTTCTCAATGGCCTCAACATTAGCTCTATCAACTTCTATGCCTCTTTCAGAAACTTTATGCCCAAGGACAATCCCTTCATTAACCATGAAGTGGCATTTCTCCCAATTATTCTTCACATCTCTGCAAAAATTTATCAAGGTTGTGCAGACAATTATCAAAAGAAGTTCCATAGACAGAAAAGTCATCCATGAACACTTCTACAATTTCCTCACAAAACCATGAAAGATAGCAGACATGCACCTTTGAAAAGTAGCAGGAGCATTACATAAACCAAAAGGCATACGTCTGTCAGCATAAGTTCCGTAAGGGCAAGTAAAAGTAGTTTTTCTTGATCTTGTTGTTTAACAACAATTTGAGAGAAACCAGAATAACCATCAAGAAAACAAAAATGGGTCTTTTTAGACAACCTTTCCAACATTTGATCAATAAAAGGAAGAGGGTAGTGATCTTTCTTAGTAACTTTATTGACTTTTCTAAAATCAATGCACATCCTATAGCCTACTACTATCCTTTGAGGAATAAGCTCATCATTATCATTAGGAACAACGGTAATACCTCCCTTTTTAGGAACACAATGAACAGGACTAACCCATTCACTATCAGCAATAGGGTAAATAATACCAGCATCAAGGAGTTTCAATACCTCATTTCTTACCACTTCCTTCATCTTAGGATTTAAACGTCGTTGGTGTTCTACTACTGGCTTTGCATCTAGTTCTATGTTGATAGAATGTTGGCATATAGTAGGTGAAATCCCTTTTAAATCATCCACAGTATAGCCCGTAGCTCCTCGGTGTTTCTTCAAAACCTCCAATAACCTTTCCTCTTCTTTTCCTGAAAGTTTAGAGCTAATAATAACAGGATATATCTTTTATCATCTATATAAGCATATTTAAGATCATTAGGGAGAGGTTTTAGATCGAAAACCGGATCCTTTTTAGGTGGCAACATGGTACCCAAGTCTTCTACAGGCAAGTTATGCTTAAGCATCTTAGGCTGATCACGGAGAATCTCGTCAATCTCATTCCTTTCTTCCATGAAGATTTTACTTTCATGATCTTCCATAAATTGCTGCAAAGCATTATTAGGAGCAAGAGAAATAGAAGCAAGTTGTTCAACTCTAAAATCCTCATTATGGGTTTCCTCTTCACAAGGTTCTTTAGCGAATTTCGAGAAATTAAACTCATAAGATTCCCCATCAAACTTAGTCAAGATTTTCTCCCTTTTGCAATCTATAATAGCTCCACAAGTACTCAAGAAAGGTCTACCAAAGATAATAGGATAAGTTTTACTAGCAGCTGAACCAAGTACTAGAAAATCAGCAGGGTACTTAATCTTACCACAAAGAACTTCCACGTCTCGTACAATACCAATTGGAGAGATGGTCTCTCTGTTAGCAAGGTGAATAACCACATCAATCTCTTCCAATTCGCAGGGACTGATTTCATGCATAATTTCTCTGTAAAGCTCATAAGGAATAGCACTGGAACTTGCACCAATATCACATAAACCATAATAGCAATAATCACCAATTCTAATAGAAAGCACAGGGACACTAGCTTTTTTAGTTCAATTAGGGTGTGAAACAATGTTAGAAGCATCCTCACAAAAGACTATGTCTCCATCTTCTATGCTTTTAGTGATAAGGTCTTTCACAATTGCTACCACAAGTTCAACGTTTATTTGTTCATCAGGTTTTACAGTTCTCTTTTCACTATTAATGATTAGATTAGTTATCATAGGATGATCCTTTACCTTATCTAGGAAGGGAATCTTCTCAATATAAGGTTCAGGTAAGATGGGATCAATAATGCAATACTCAGCACTCACAACAGGAACACAGTCAACACTATCTTTATAAGGTTCATGGTACTTGTTCCATCCCCTTTTTGGAATTTCAATATAAGAAGCAAAAGCCCTGAAGCAATTCGTAATAACTTGCAAATCAAGACCATAAACATTTTTAATATTTTGAAAGTCATCAGTTCCCATAAAAGATTCAATGCATTCATAATCATAATTTATACCTGACTTTCTACCTTTGTCATTCTCCCAAGCTTCAGCATTGTCTTGAATATGGTCTAGAAGATCCCATTTAGCTTCTTCTTCCATGCGAGTGAATGATCCAGCACAAGAAGCGTCCAATAAATCCTTGTCATGTAGAGGGAGCCTTGCATAAAAGTTATTGATAATAATATTGTTGGGGAGCTCATGAATGGGACATTTGAGCATTAGTAACTTCAATCTCCCCCAAGCTTGAGTTGTACTCTCTCCATCAAGAGGCCAAAAGTTGTATATTTGATTCCGATCTTTATGAATCTCACTAGGAGGATAAAACTTTGAATAAAAGATAGGTATTATTTCCTCCCATTCAAGATAGGTATTATTCTCATCACCATAATCATCAAATATAGGAGGCATATTGTAATCATAATTAATTTTCTCCTCAATAGTAGGTGGACTGAAAATATCATATTCATCATTGTAATCATCATATATTGGAGGTTTTGTATCATCATAAGCAATAGAATAGCTATCTTCTAAAGCTGGGGAACTAACAAGATCATTTTCATAAAAACTAGCTTCCCCAAGCTTAGAATTTTCCATATCATTAGCAATAATGGTGTCCAAAGAATTCATACTAACAACATTGCTATTAGCATGCAAATAAAGTTCCATAGGTTTTTTAATTTTCTCTTCGAACACTTCATATCCTAACTCAAGATAAATACTATAAAGCTCTCTAATTTTTTTGTGGTTTTCCATTAAGCCTAACTAGTGAAAGCAAGAAACAAAAAGACAAAATTGCAGAATCTAAAGGAAATAACTTCGAGCACTCACACCGGAGGATGTGAGTACCTTTTACCTTACCTCCCCGGCAACGGCGCCAGAAAATAGGCGTTTGCCGTGGGAGGTTCTTCTTCTTTAATCCTCCGGTGTGAATACCTTTTACCTTACCTCCCCGGCAACGGCGCCAGAAAATAGCTTGATGTCTACGCACTTCTATTCTTGTAGACAGTTGTTGGGCCTCCAAGTGTAGAGGTTTGTAGAACAGCACCACGTTTTCCCTTAAGTGGATCACCCAAGGTTTATCGAACTCAGGGAGGAAGTGGTCATCCCCTCTCAAGCAACCCTGCAATCAAGATACAAGAAGTCTCTTGTGTCCCCAACACACCCAATACACTTGTCAGGTGTATAGGTGCACTAGTTCGGCGAAGAGATAGTGAAATACAAGTGGTATGGATAATTATAAGTGGTAACGGTGATAGCAAATAGCTTGATGGCGTGGAAAAGACTACAGACAAACTGAAATAAAGATAGTAGCAAGCAAACATGTAACAAATCTAATTGCAAACGGTGTATCAATGCTTATAAACAAGACCTAGGGATCATACTTTCACTAGTGAACACTCTCATATAAATATCTTCTCTTTATGATACTACTCTTAACTACTCTCCGGTTGGACACTCTAATCAACGGTAGGGCTATAACATCCCACCTCAAAGTTCATCTTTCCTATCTAGAAAACCCCACACTGTCACCTTGAGCACTAGATAGGTCCAACAAACACGACAATTTCATAGAGACATCCAACTCCAAATATAACTCATAACAAGTATTTGTAGTCTCTAGCCTAAGTGCCACCATGGTGTGCATGTTGTCACTTTCACACACATGGGGAGAGCAGAGATCTATTAAATGATGGGTTCGTAGCATGGAAAACAAAAAATTTCTACCGCAAGAACGAACAAAACCCAGATCTAATCTAGATAAAAGCCAAGATCTAATCTATTAGACATGAGCAACGAGATAGATAGGAACTAACCCTCGTAGATCCGAAAGCGTTAACGAGATTAGATCTCGTGGTTGATGCAGTCGATCACTTGCCGATCTCAAGATCGTGTGGACGATCCTTCCGGCGTCGCGTTCCGGCAGCGCTTCCGCAGTCGGTCAAGTGGACGATCCTTCCGGCGCCGCGTTTCGGCAGCGCTTCCGCAGTCGGTCACACGTGCGGAGTCGAAGCAGACCTACCTCTCCTCGTTCCAGCGAGCAGCGGAGGTAGTAGATCTTCTCCACGGAATCACAGTAGCACGACGGCGTGGTGGTGGTGGTGGAGTAGAGAATTCTGCAGGGCTTCGCCTATGCCTGTGCAGAAGAAAGGAGGAGGAGAGAGGCGGCGGAGATTGGGAGTTATGGGAGAGGGCTAGGAGGGGGCGCCCCTCCCTTCTATTTAAAGGAGGGAGGCGCGCCTGGGGAGGGGGAGTCCTAGTAGGACTCCCCTCCTATGGCCGGCGGTGGGAAGGGGGGAGGAGTCCTCCTCCCCCATGAATCCGTGTCTTGCCCCACTAGGTTTCCTTTGACCCTTTCTTGGTTTTCAAGCAAACTCCAAGAAATCCTCTAGAACCTTCCAGAACATTCCGAAACCTTCTAGAATCTCCATACAAACACTCCGGAACATTTCCTAACTTAGAAAATGATCCCCAATATATGAATCTTATTCTCCGGACAATTCCGGATCTCCTCGTGATGTCCCGGATCCAATCCGAGACTCCGAACAACATTCTGTCTCCAACACATATTCCATATCTACTTAAAACAACTTCGAACCTTAAGTGTGTCACCCTACGGTTCGTGAATATGCAGACATGACAGAGACACATCTCCTATCAATAACCATCAGCGGGACCTGGAGATCCATAATGGCTCCCACATACTCAACGATGACTTCGTGATCGATTGAACCATTTACATACGAAACCAATTCCCTTTGTCACACGATACTTTACTTATCCGAGGTTTGATCGTCAGTATCTCTATACCTAGTTCTACCTCGTTACTGATAAGTACTCTTTACTCGTTCCGTGATATGTCATCCCTTGTGATCTAGTCACATGCTTGCAAGCTAACTAGATGACATTCCACCGAGAGGGCCCAGAGCATATCTATCCGTCATATGGATGGACAAATCCCAATCTTGATTCATGCGCTTCAACACATACTTTCAGAATACCCAATGACACCTTTATAACCACCTAGTTACGAAGCGGTGTTTGATGTCATCAAAGTATCCATCCGGTGATGGTGATTAACATAACCTCATGGTCGAAGGATTAGGTTACTATGCATTTGAAAGCTTACAACAATACGAACTTAATGACTTGATCTTATGCTACGCTTACTATGGGTGTGCGTCCATTACATCATTCTCCTAATGATATAACCTTGTTATTAATCACATCCAATGTCCATGATCAGGAAACCATGATCATCAATTAATCAACAAGCTAGTTTAACAAGAGGCTTACTAGGGACTCTTTTATGTTTACAAAACACACAAGTATTAGTGTTTCCTAATAATACAATTATAGCATGGGATGTAAACATTTATCATAAACATAAAGATATATAATAATAACCACTTTATTATTGCCTCTTGGGCATATCTCCAACAGTCTCCCACTTGCACTAGAGTCAATAATCTAGTTAAAAACTTGTGCATTCAACACCTATGGCTTTCTGGTGTTGTATAGACACTATTGCTAGTGGTAAACATAATCTTCGGATCTGACACTTCGAGGTCCGTGTGTATTTGCATATCCTTGCGTCTCTATGCATTACTCATTCTCCAATGAGATGGCATTGTATAAATTTGGTCCTTTGGTGAGACCTTTAGTTACTTCGGCTCAAAATATGTTGATATTATTGTCACACAATATATCTTCATAGTATTAGCCCACTTTGAACCACACCTAGTTTGATAACAAACTACTTTAATAAAAATGCCCTGCTTTGCTGCTACTATAGCAGTTTATATACTTAGCCTTTTGTTGTAGTATCCGTCACAATGTCTCAATTTTGGAACTCATCCAAATCCATCATGGAACATCCTTTCCATTACATTGTGCTGCCCATAGTCTAAATGGAGATAAATTTAATTTGTATCTTGTGACAAAACTAGTATCAATGTAACACTTTACAATGAACTACCTTTAACAATTTTTTACTTATACATGGTATATTCTTAGTTCTTCCAAAGCTCATAAGAATATCTTTACTATTGTCCAATAATCATCTTATGAATCATTCTGGTATATGCTCATAACATTTAGAGCATAGGACATATCTGGATGTGTACATCTCAAAGAATGATTGATCAAAATATTCTTGTGATTTCACCAAGTGTCAAAACACTTGAATCTCGTGTCAACACACTCAAATCTTGATTCAGTCTTTCCCGTGCGTCAAGAACCTTTCTTGTTGTTTCCATATTGAACTCATTCAACATCTTATCTATGTACATTTGGCAAAACCATATTAGCGCCTCAATCTATCCATATAGACATTGATGCCTAATTCTTGGGTTATGCCTAAGTCTTTCATCAAAATGAAATTCTTAACCTATGTCAATACAAGATACATCATTTCCAATCAACAATATGTCCTCTACATAATGTATTAGAAATATGTCTCAGTGCTCCCACTTAATTTCTTGCAAATGCAAACATCTTCATCATCTCCGATGAATTTAAACTCTTTTAACAGTTTCATCATGGTGAAGATTCCAACTCCGCTATGCTTACTTCAACCATTGAAGTTTTGCATACTCTTTTAGCATCCTTTGAATTAACAAAACCCTTTGGATCATGTCAAGTACACGTCCTAGGTAACCATTCTATTAGAAGAACTTGTTTTGTTTGTTCAACTAGCATATACCAAAATATATGTAGTGGTTGCTACATTAATCCGTCCAGACTAAATATCGCTATGAAAGATCAAATCTTATCATAGTCAATTCCTTGAACATTGTCGTAAACTTCTTTCTGACATGTCGACTATTTTATAGATGTGAAACATCCATGTCTAATTATAGATCCATATACGACTGTAAGGTCTTGCACCTTTCCAGAGGGTCTTTAAAGTTCAGAAACTTGATTTCTCGTGTATGGATACTATCACGGATTTTATGACTTCTAGTCATTTTATGGAGTCAGGGCCCATCATCGCTTCTTTGCATGTAGTCGGTTCATTATTTGTCAAAACAATAATGACTTGCTTATCAAATCTTACTATTTGATTCTTACCGACCCACACGGTTCTATAGGAACTCTAATCTCCGAGATCACACCTTCTGTAATCACAAGAGCCATGAGCATTGTGGCCGTCACCGGGACACTTTCCGGCGCTGCGCTACTTAGCACATATAGCTAAGGTTCAACAACCTTATCAAAGTTCTATTGTCCTCCCACTTAACTTTTCACGAAAAATTCCTTCTCAAGAAACTTGACGTTCCAAGTAACAAACTCTTTTGTCCTCAGTGTTATGGAGAAATTCCCAACAAATTCTTTGGAATAACCTACAAAGACGTGCTTATCCGACTTTGGTTGTAAACATTTTACTCAGGCATAGCATACCAAAATTTAAGAAAAGACAATTCGGGTTTTATCCCAAACCATGACTTATATGGTGTCATTCACGATGGAGCTCTTTTCAGTGTAAAAGCGGTAGTCACTAAAGCTTTAATCTTTAATATATAATGGCAGTTTTATAAATGACACCTTTGATCTTACCATGTCAAACAAGTTTTCATTACATATCTTGAACACTCCATACTCCTATGGTGTTTTGGGAAATGCAAATCCATGGAACGATTCCTCAAATCTTAGGTGTTTTGCTAAACTTGTAACTCAAACATCTTTCTTTATGATCGAATCATAAACTCTTTATTTTCTTGTTACAATGATTTTCAACTTCATTTTGAAAGTCTTTGAACAACTTTCAAATGTTTTCATACTTCCTCCTTATTAAGTAAATATACAGATATATTCACTCAAATTTTCGGAGAAAGCATATGAAGGAAAAAGATCCATCGCATATGGCTACACATAATGGACTATGCACATCAGCATGCTCAATTTCCAATAAGCTAGTCATCCGTTCCTCTCTGGCCCATGGACGGAGTTTCAATTATCTCGAGGAAAGTCTCACATGCGTCAATTGATCAAAATCAAAAGACTCCAAAATTCCATCAACATGGAGTTTCTTCATGTTTTCTTTCAAATATAATTTAAACAGCGATGTCACTTCATAAGTGATCTTTCAATCATTTGTCTTGCGACATTTTAGCAATAGTGTTTATGGATGTGATTTCTCCCACAAGACTTGTAAAAGTTCATCCATCCTTTATGGAATACGGTAATTATTTGAACAACCATTGTTCTCGTAATACGGGAACAAAATAACAATTATTAAAACAAATCTTGAAGGCTAGGTTTGATGACAACGAAAAACACAATAACATTTTATTTGTTTTCGATGAACATCATCACTCATTCTCTTGCTAGTTACTTAGGCCATTGTAGTTCATGAATTGTGTTGTCCTGTATGACACTTCATACCAACCAATTCGGTATCCAATACCGCAGAACCACATTGTTTAACAATCAAGGAATACAGCCATAACATGTATCTTCTATATGCCTAAGTTGGACATCTCCAACCTTTTATTTTCTGCCAAATATTTTATAGATTCTCTTTCAGCAATTCCTTTTCTTTTAAAAGAATCTATCAACATCAATAGTGGTGTCATCAACATGACACATGGTACAAAGCGTATATAGTCAACTACTAATACCTTTGGACTTGCACTTTGAGGTGGATCACCATCATCAATTGTTTGGTGTTCTTTCAAAAATCCATTCTTTAGTAATCTTTTAGTGTAGTAAACATTTTACTTACATCTTCTATTCATCCTTATCATGAAAACTTTCATGATCAAGCTACTATAGCCTATAAGGAAGAATCACGAATATAATATCAGTTCCCAAAACCTTTTTGGTAGATTCGGATGCCTAGCATCTCCATCCTTCACAAATTCTCATCAAATATGAGGACGTATATCTATCATGTTGTAACCAACACATAGTTTTAGATATCGCAATACCTTTCACATATGATGGTTTCTGAAACATTGCTTTCAGCTCTTAGATAAACTTGATATTAAAAACAATCTTTTGAGTATCAAGAATCATGGAGGCAAACATGATACATTAGATACTAACACTGGAATTGTTACTCTTTATTTAATACTATTTATTAAACTTCATGGAGTAAATAGAGTTTGCTGAAAGTTTGCAATAGGACTTATAAACTTTAAATTGACATTCAAAACAATACGATACCAGTTCATAAAGTAAATATCCAGAATTTCTATAGTTCCACTATCTCAACTATAACTAAGCGTAAGGTGGTGAACAGATGCCAATGACTACAACAAACTATGCAAATTCACTTTGATTGTGTTTATGATAAATTGAGTTCGACTAATCCAAATTACAAATGAACTCTCACTCAAAACAACATCCCTCGAGTTGTTTTAGTGATTACATGAACCAAATCCACTACACCAAGCCCGATCATCACGTGAGATGATGTAGTTTTAAAGGTGAACAATCAACATGTTCATCATATCATCCATATGACTTATGCTTTACCTTTCGGTATTCCGTGTTCCGAGACCATGTCTGTACATGCTAGGCTCGTCAAGGTTAACCTTAGTTTCCGCATGTGCAAATCTGGCTTGCACCCGTTGTATGCACACGTAGAGTCTATCACACCCGATCATCACGAGATGCTTCGAAACGACGAGTCTTAGCAACGGTGCTAACTAAGGACGAACAATTTATTAGTTGATATTTAGTGAGAGGGATCATCTTATAATGCTACCGTCGCGATCTAAGCAATACAAGATGCATAAAGGATTAACATCACAGGCAATTCATAATATGTGATATGATATGGCCTTTCTTCTTGTGCCTTTGATCTCCATCTCCAAAGCACGGACACGATCTCCATCATCACCAGCATTGCGTCAAGGTCCGTGGCGCCGCTTCATGGTTGTCCATCACCACCAACAACTATTACAACTACTTGGAATAAAGCTATTACATGATGAAATAGACACGCAGGTCTTAAAAAAATTTAAAGACAACCATTAGGCTCCTGCCGGTTGCCATATTACAATAAGGATCATTGCGTACATCAAATATAATCACAATCACATAATGGCCATATCACATCACAAAACCCCTGCAAAAACGAGTTAGATGCCTCTAATTTTCTTTGCAAGTTTTACGTGGTTTGGGGCTTTCGCATAAGACCGATCTTACCTACGAACACGGACCACAACGTTGATACAAGTGTTGGCAAGATGCTCATTGTAAATTGAATCTTAACTATGGTGGGAGAGACAGACACCCGCAAAGCCACTTGTGCAAAGCAAGTTGCACGTCAAGCGTGGAGAAAGTCTCATGTGCGATGACATGTAATGTTAGCCCGAGCCGCTTCATCCCACCATGCCGCAAGATGCAAAGTACATGCTAAGACACCGACAACAAAAGCATCAACGCCCACAAAAACATTGTGTTCTACTCGTGCAACAGATCTACACATAGCTACGGCTCTGATACCACTGATGGGTTCGTAGCATGGAAAACAAAAAATTTCTACCGCAAGAACGAACAAAACCCAGATCTAATCTAGATAAAAGCCAAGATCTAATCTATTAGACATGAGCAACGAGATAGATAGGAACTAACCCTCGTAGATCCGAAAGCGTTAACGAGATTAGATCTCATGGTTGATGTAGTCGATCACTTGTCGATCTCAAGATCGTGTGGACGATCCTTCCGGCGTCGTGTTCCGGCAGCGCTCCCGCAGTCGGTCAAGTTGACGATCCTTCCGGCGCCGTGTTTCGGCAGCGCTTCCGCAGTCAGTCACACGTGCGGATTCGAAGCAGACCTTCCTCTCCTCGTTCCAGCGAGCAGCGGAGGTAGTAGATCTTCTCCACGGAATCCCAGCAGCACGACGGCGTGGTGGTGGTGGTGGGGTAGAGAATTCTGCAGGGCTTCGCCTATGCCTGTGCAGAAGAAAGGAGGAGGAGAGAGGCGGCAGAGATTGGAGTTATGGGAGAGGGCTTGGAGGGGGCGCCCCTGCCCTTCTATTTAAGGGGGGGGAGGCGCGCGTGGGGAGGGGGAGTCCTAGTAGGACTCCCCTCCTATGGCCGGTGGTGGGAAGGGGGGAGGAGTCCTCCTCCCCCACGAATCCGTGTCTTGCCCCACTAGGTTTCCTTTGACCCTTTCTTGGTTTTCAAGCAAACTCCAAGAAATCCTCTAGAACCTTCCAGAACATTCCGAAACCTTCTAGAATCTCCATACAAACACTCCGGAACATTTCCTAACTTAGAAAAGGATCCCCAATATATGAATCTTATTCTCCGGACAATTCCGGATCTCCTCGTGATGTCCCGGATCCAATCCGAGACTCCGAACAACATTCTGTCTCCAACACATATTCCATATCTACTTAAAACAACTTCGAACCTTAAGTGTGTCACCCTACGGTTCGTGAATATGCAGACATGACAGAGACACATCTCCTATCAATAACCATCAACGGGACCTGGAGATCCATAATGGCTCCCACATACTCAACGATGACTTCGTGATCGATTGAACCATTTACATACGAAACCAATTCCCTTTGTCACACGATACTTTACTTATCCGAGGTTTGATCGTCGGTATCTCTATACCTAGTTCTACCTCGTTACTGATAAGTACTCTTTACTCGTTTCGTGATATGTCATCCCTTGTGATCTAGTCACATGCTTGCAAGCTAACTAGATGACATTCCACCGAGAGGGCCCAGAGCATATCTATCCGTCATATGGATGGACAAATCCCAATCTTGATTCATGCGCTTCAACACATACTTTCAGAATACCCAATGACACCTTTATAACCACCTAGTTACGAAGCGGTGTTTGATGTCATCAAAGTATCCATCCGGTGATGGTGATTAACATAACATCATGGTCGAAGGATTAGGTTACTATGCATTTGAAAGCTTATAGCAATACGAACTTAATGACTTGATCTTATGCTACGCTTACTATGTGTGTGTGTCCATTACATCATTCTCCTAATGATATAACCTTGTTATTAATCACATCCAATGTCCATGATCAGGAAACCATGATCATCAATTAATCAACAAGCTAGTTTAACAAGAGGCTTACTAGGGACTCTTTTATGTTTACAAAACACACAAGTATTAGTGTTTCCTAATAATACAATTATAGCATGGGATGTAAACATTTATCATAAACATAAAGATATATAATAATAACCACTTTATTATTGCCTCTTGGGCATATCTCCAACATTAAAGCACTTGAGTAGCAAGGTAGATCTATAGATTACAAGCTCATGATCACAATATGATCATGCATAGAGAGAGATGAACACATAGCTACCGGTAGAACCCTTAGCCTCGAGAGAGAACTACTCCCTCCTCATCATGGGAATCAGCAATGGTGATGGAGATGGTGGTGGAGATCGATGGAGATGGCTCCGGGGGCACTTCCCCGTCCCGGCAGGGTGCCCGAATAGAGACTTTCTGTCCCCCGAATCTCCCCTTCGGTGGCGGCGGCGCTGCGGAACTTTTCGTGGCTGGAGGCCTGACGATTTAGGGTTTATGCATCAGGAGGCTTCTTATAGGCAAAGAGGCAAGGTCGGTGGACGGCCAGGGGGGCCACACCACCTGGTGGCGCGGCCAGGGCTAGACCGCACCACCACATGGTGTGGCTGCCCTGTGGCCCCTCTCCGTCTCATCTTCCGGCTCCGTGAGTCTTCCGGTAAAATATGAACTTTGGCTTTTGTCCCGTCCAATTTCGAGAATATTCATTTTCTGACTTTCCTGGAACCAAAAACAGCAGAAAACAGGCAACTGGCACTGTGGCTCTTGTTAATATGTTAGTCCAAGAAATCATATGAAAAGTACTCCAATGTGTGTACAAAACATAAGAAAGTAGATAAAACCAAGCATGGAACATTAACAATTATAGATACATTTGCAATGTATCACATGGACCCGTAGTCCAGAGATGAACTACTCACGCATCACACCGGAGGCTTGATGGTGACGAAGAAGGCCTCCAGGATGAATTCCCCTCTCCGGCAGGGTGCCGGGAAGAGCTTCAGATCCCTCCCAATCTAGGGATGTAGATGACGGCAGCTACAGACTCTTTCGTGGAATTTTGATTTGGTCCTTAGGGTTTTTGTATTGGAGACATCTTATATGCGAAAGGGGAGGCCGAGGGGGTGCCTAGGGCGGCCAGACCACCCCTGTCACGGGCCAGGATGGGTCGCGCGGCCAGGTGGTGTGGCGGCCCCCTGGCCCCTCTCCGTCTCGTATTCTGGCTCCGGGTGTCCCTCGGTGAAAAACTGACTTTGGCTTTTGTCCCGTCCAATTCCGAAAATATTCATTTTCTGACTTTCTTGGAACCAAAAATAGCTGAAAATAGGCAACTGGCATTGTGGCTCTTGTTAATAGGTTAGTCCAAGAAAGTGTATAGAAAGTACTCCAAAGTGTGGACAAAACACAAGAAAGTAGATAAAACCAAGCATGGAACATCAAAAATTATGGATACATTAGCAACATATCAGTGAACTAGGAGGTGCGTAATAATATTGAAGAAGGATGGTGGGAACACCAACTCAAAGCTAATAAGACATTGGACCACATCTTTCTGTAACCTTGGTAGACTATCTAGACTGATTACCTTCTGAGAAATTGCATTGAGAAACGCACATAGCTTCACAATGGGTACTCGAACATTTTCCGGCAGGAGTCCCCGCAATGCAATCGGAAGCAGCTGGGTCATAAGCACGTGACAGTCATGAGACTTTAGGTTTTGAAATTTTTTCTCTGCCATATTTATTATTCCCTTTATGTTCGACGAGAAACCAGACGGGACCTTGATACTGTAAATGACTTCAAAAAAGATTTCCTTCTCTTCTTTGGTAAGAGCGTATCTGGCAATACCTTCAAACAGCTCTGGATGCATGCCGTCTCGGTCTTTCATACGTTGTTGGTCCTGCCGTGCTTCAGGTGTATCTTTGATCTTCCCATACACGCCCAAGAAGCCTAGCAGCGTCACACACAGATTCTTCGTCAGGTGCATCACGTCAATTGTAGAGTGGACCTCTAGGACTTTCCAATAGGGTAGCTCCCAAAATATAGATTTCTTTTTCCACATGGGTGCGTGTCTGACATCGTCCTTCGGAACAGATTGTCTACCAGGACCCTTTCCAAAGATTACTTTTAAATCCTTCACCATATCAAATACATCATCACCAGTACGGCAGATAGGCTTACACCGGCTGTCTACCTCACCATTAAAATGCTTACCTTTCTTTCTTAGGGTGTGCGTGGGCGGAAGAAAACGACAATTCCCCGGGTACACATTCTTCTTACATTTATCCAAATATATACTTTCAGTCTCATTTAAACAGTGTGTGCATGCATTGTATCCCTTGTTTGTCTGTCCTGAAATGTTACTAAGAGTAGACCAATCATTGATTGTTATGAACAACAACGCTCGTAGTTCAAATTCCTCCTGCTTATTCTCATCCCACACACGTACACCTTGTCCGTGCCACAACTGTAAGAGTTCTTCAACTAATGGCCTTAGGTACACATCAATGTTGTTTCTGGGTTGCTTCGGGCCTTGGATGAGCACTGGCATCATAATGAACTTCCGCTTCATGCACAACCAAGGAGGAAGGTTATAGATACACAGAGTCACATGCCAGGTGCTATGACTACAGCTCTGCGCCCCAAAAGGATTCATGCCATCTGTACTTAGACCAAACCATAAGTTCCTCGCGTCACCTGCAAAGACCGGGAACTCTCTCTCGATTTTTCTCCACTGCGACCCATCAGCAGGGTGTCTCAACATCTCGTCTTTCTTACGGTCTTCCATATGCCATCGCAACAACTTGGCATGCTCTTTGTTCCTAAACAAATGTTTCAACCGTGGTATTATAGGAGCATACCACATCACCTTGGCAGGAACTCTCTTCATGCGGCGCTCGCCCTCAACATCACTAGGATCATCTCGCCTTATCTTATACCTAAATGTAGTGCATACTGGGCATGCATCCAAATTCTCGTACTCCTCGTCGTGGTAGAGGATGCAGTCATTAATACATGCATGTATCTTCTGCACCTCTAATCCTAAAGGGCATACAACCTTCTTTGCTTCGTAGGTACTGGCAGGTAGTTTGTTATCCTTTGAAAGCAACTTCTTCATTATTTTTAGCAACTTTTCAAATCCTTTGTCAGTCACACCATTATCTACTTTCCATTGCAACAATTCCAGTGTGCTACCCAGATTTTTGTGCCCATCTTCACAATTTGGATACAAAAATTTGTTGTGATCCTCTAACATCTGCTTGAACTTCAACCTCTCCCTTTCAGTTACGCATTCTTCCTGGGCATCAGCAATGGCCCAACTAAGATCATCATCGGGCAGATCTGATGCTGTTCTTCATCTTCTTCTTCATCAATGTCTTCCGTTGTAGTACCATCGTATTTAGGGGACATAGTAGGGTAGTCGTTATCATTCTCTTATTCTTCATTGTCTTCCATCATAGCCCCTCTTTCTCCGTGCTTGGTCCAACAATTATAGCCGGTCATGAAACCGGACCGAAACAGGTGGCTGTGAAGGACTCTTGAGGAAGAGTATTCCTTATGATTCTAACAGACACCACATGGACAAGACATAAAACCATTCCGCTTGTTTGCCTCGGCCACAAGGATAAAAGAATGCATGCCTTTAATGAACTCGCTAGAGAGTCGGTCAGCGTACATCCATTGCCGACTGATCTGCATTATATAATTAATTAAGTACATCAAACATAATCATGATGATAAAATTAGTACTGGTCTAAAAAACAAAATTAAAGCCAACAACCGGGACTAAAGATATGATGAACCTTTAGTCCCGGTTAGAGGCACCAACCGAGACTAAATGTGGATGTGGCGACAACATGTCGACACTATGTTCTCAGTGGGCAACACTAAGCCAGTAAATGACGACACTATTTTGGGTGGGTGACAGCACTAGGGGTGAGTGTGTCGACATTATGTCTTCAGTGCCCGACACTATGTTGTGCTGCTTAATATATAAATAGGTATGCATTCTTGTGAAGAACTGCAAGATGGTGTGCGAAACTAGGGACACCACTACGGCGGAGCTTCTCGAAGATGTCTTAGGACCTCGTCCTCAGACATCTTCGAGGAGCTCCCCGTAGAGGCACTCTCTAATATGTGAAATTAGTTAGCTCCACCAGCATACTGATCTAGCTAGAGAAGATATAAACTTAAAGATGGTGTGCGAGAGCAGGGACACCACTACGGCAGAGCTTCTCGAAGATGTCTTAGGATCCCGTCCCCAGACATCTTCAAGGAGCTCGCCATAGAGGCACTCCCTAATATGTGAATTGTTTTAGTTACCCGGCTGCTAAATCTTGAGGTCAGAATAAAGACCCTGCCCTATCTCACTTTGGGTTACGGTCGTTAGTGTGATTTGAGGTTTCGATTTACGTTTCTCATCTTTGCCAATGGTTGTTGCTCTGTTGCGGAAGTTACCACGACGACTTTCTGTCCGTCTACGACAAGCTCTAGTACGGCGGATTTTGCCCGTCTATGGTGAAGGAGGGTTGAAGGCGGCGACGGCCCCAGTGTATTTAGTCAACATCGCTAAGTGGTCCATTAATCTATTTGTATTTATTATTATTTTTAGGACTATTAGTCGTCGCTAGGTGGTCCAGTGACCTATTTGTAATTTTTATTACTTTTAGATCTTTTTGTATTATTGTTGATGATGAGTGGAAAAAAATAGTTGTAATTTCGGGGTACAAAAACTCTCGCACAACTTGCAGCAGCTCCAAGTGACGGAGAAAGTAAAAATTGGGAAAATGGAAAATGGAAATGGTTAGACGCCACGCGTCAGCGCCGCCCGAGAACCCCCTGCTCCAGTCTAGTCGTCGTCGTCTTCTTCTTCTTCTTCTTCTTCTTCTTCTTCTTCTTCTTGCCGTTTGGTTGGAGTTCAAAGTTGAAGCACACTCCTCCACTCTCTGTCGCGCGAAGCACCTCTCCCATTTCCCCTGCTCCGCTCGACCGACGAGCGAAGAGAGCACGCCGGCTGGGAATCGATGCCTCCGGCCAACGCCGTGCCGCCTCACTCTCCGCCGCGATCCGCCGTCGCGGCGCCGCACTACCTAGGGTTTCCGCCATGCCGGGAACCTCCTCCAGGTACGTACGGGCCGTGCCAGCCAGCGATGGCTGCTCTGCTCCCGCCGTTTTTTCTGTTCTTTTTTTGCGTGTGGTTCGGGCTCGGCCCCCTTATTTACCCTAATTCTACATCTCTCTTTTTTCCTTCCAACAATCATACAGTACGTTTCCAGGATGCAAAATTAGTTCGGATTTACACAAATCCTTCCTAAATTGCATTTCCAAAATGACCAGCCTTATCAGGTCGAGCTGCCTCCACCTTCTGTTTGCAGGTACTTGCACAGGTGAGCAATGTAGTAAGGATACTATTACTGTGGGAAAGAGCACCGTTTCAGAACAAGGTGATACCGACGACAAAGGAACTCAAGGTTTGGATCCATCCATCCATCCAACAACACCCAAGGTTTTGGTTCCCGATCTAGAAAAAAATCCCGAGGATGGTCGGGATTTCCGTTACCACGGTTACCGGAAAATCCCGACCGGTTACCGGGCGAATTTAAAAATTAAATTTCGAATTTAAATTTTTCGGTACAACAATTTACAGAGAAAAATTATTAAAATTCAAAAATTTCGAAAAAAAATCAGAATTTCGGGATTTTTTGACCGGTAAACCGGTTTCCCGAGGGTGCTCGGGATATCCGGTTACCGACCGGTAACCGGATTTCCCGACCGGTAACCAAAACGCTGACAACACCTCCAAGCATACTCCAATGCTTCAACTAGAATACTAAGAATAATAGTAGTACTAATGAATAGCTGCCTCCCCTTCTGTTTGTTTGCAGCTGGGCCGCCGCAGCCAGGGACACCTCGTCACGGTTCACCGAGGTAAAAGAAAAACCTATCTCGGCCGGTCTCTGTGTTTGCGGCATCATGCAAAAGTCAGTCAGTAATCTAAAATGGTTGCGCTAGGACGACGACGACGACGCGAGGACACCTGGGAGCGCGGAGTTCTTCTTAAGGGACCCTCCCGATAGTTCAGATGACAACACCCCTCTGGTGGCACGTGCGGCACCATTCACCTATGAACAGCAGCTACAGTTGAGAGCGCAACTATTTGTTAGGGGAGATCTCATGTCAGTCCTAAATCTAGTGAAATCATCTAATTGAGGACTACGGTTCTCTAAGCTAAATTCTTCCCCTCTTTTCTTTTTTAGGCTTGGAATACCACCCGCGGAGCAGACCATGGTTCATGCTTTTGGAGAACCTGGTACGAGTCGATCTGCAGTTTACATGGATGCTCCCTCTCTGTTACGTTAGTTACTTATCCTTTCTATTCCTAATATCTGCGATGGCATACAGCTGAGGGTCAGAAGCATGTGTGGCTGGACGAATGGCGTGCGGCTGTCGATCGATGGGAGAGACAAAAGTCCAAAGTGCCTGGCTATGACACACCGCCTAGCAGCTCTCTCATCGGTGCGTACCATGTATTCTTCGCATGCCTCGTGTGCCTCTCTCGTTGCTAGATCAACTGCAAAAGTGAATTTTTTTATATTCTTAGCTGCGTTATATTCGTATTTCTAATATAGTAACTGAAAAGAATAATCATGGATAAGTAACCAACAATTAAGATGGAAACATCAGATTTAGAAAAAGCTATTTTCATATGAACTTATTCGGATGCTTATAGAGAATAAATATTGTTTATTTGACGTTTTGAAGTGATTAACAATTAGAACAATAAGTTCATAGACATGTATCGCTGACAGCTGAGAAGGAACTAATTGATTCGCTCATCTATCTCTCCTTTTTATCTCATTTCTTGTTCTTGTTATCCATCTCGATCTCTTTATACCTCATGATCTGCTTCTCCCAATCTTCCATAAAGCTTGCCCTATTTTACACCAAATAACTAACCTCAGTAGAGTAGCTAACAACGATAAACCATGACTTTATCTTGATTGTATTAATTAAGTGGTTAGCGATGTGCAGCTTGTAATTGTGAAGGACTAATACCAGGACCAACAACTTATAGTTTTGAGATATGAGGCCGCAAATGTTCCAAAGAAAACAAGTATTTCTGCTAGTACCTAATACTACAACGTTGATTTTCAAACACGATTACCTTGTCGGTACAGACCTTATAGTTTGTCACATTCTTATATTTTTGTTCCATCACTAAATAAATTAGATTGCAGGTAGTTGCACAGGTGAATCACCGTTTCAGAACAAGGTGACACTGGCGAGAAAGAAACTCTAGGTTTGGATGTTGGAAGTGCCACTATCTATCCACCGAAGAACACTTCCAAGCATACTGAAATGCTAGAACAAAAGAATGATTTTAGTAGCTCTCGCATTGGTAAGTACCTTTCATTTTTTATATCTCCTGTGTCGGTTTTGATCCACCGAAGAACACTTCGAAGCATACTGAAATGATTGAACTAGAATAGTACTAATACATAGTAGCTGCATCCTCTTCTCTGTTTGCAGCTGGGCTGCTGCAGTCAGGGAAACCTCGTTATGGATCCGAAAGTGTTCTAGATACCGAGGTAAAAAAACCTATCTCTATCTCTTGTTGTGTATGTTACTAGGTGTTTGCATGTAATGCCACAGTCAGTTACCTATCATGGTTTCTAGGATGTTGCGAGGACACCTGGGAGTGCTGAGTTCTTCTCAAGGGACCCCCCTAAGAATTCAGATGATAACACTACTTTCTCACATACAACATTCGCCTATGAGCAGACACTTCAGTGGAGAGTACAATTACATGTTAGCGAAGATCTTATGTGAGTCCTAAATCTTAATGATTACCCACGATCAAGGAAGCAAATGGGATACCACTTATATCCTACCTCTAGTTCTAACTAGAAGTAGGATATAAGTGGGATCCCACTTGACACCCTATGTACGGGTCTCAAATTTATTTTTTCTTTCCTTTTATTTTTAGGCTTGTCAAACCACATGTGGAGCATACTTTTGGAGAACATGGTACGGATGTGCAGTTTATATGTTGATTCCCTCTCTATTTATTATCCTTTCTATTCCCTAATATCTGTCATAATGAACAGCGGAGGGCAAGAAGTATGCGTGGCAGGACGAATGGCGTCCTTCTGTTGATCGATGGGAGAGCCAAAAGTCAAAAGTACCTAGCTATGACACACCGCCTAGGAGCTCTTTCATTGGTACATACCTTGTATTTTATCACATGACTTGTATGTCTCTCCCGTTGCTAGATCAATTACAATAGTGGATTTTTTTATTCTTAGTTGCTTTATATTCTTATATCTAACGTAGTAACAGAAAAGAATTATCATGCATGAGTAACCAGTGAAGATGGAAAACATCAGATCTAGAAACAGAAATTTTCATATTATCTTATTCAGATGGTTATAGAATAAATATTTTTAGACATGTCTCACTGACAGCTGAGAAGGAACTAATTGCTTCGCTCATCTCTATCTCTACATTTTATCTCGCCTTATTTGTCTTGTTTCTGGTATCCCTTTCTCCTTAATCCCTCATGCTCAGCTTGCCCTATTTCAGACCAAATGACTAACCTCAACATGACTTTAACTTGACTGTAGTAATTAAATGGCTAGGTATATGCAGCATGTAATTGTGAACGACTAATAGCAGGACTAACAACTTATAGTTTTGAGATTTGAGGCAGCAAACGTGCCAAAGAAAAGAAGTATTTCTACTGGTTTCTAATACTAGAACGTTGATTACCAAACACTATTACCTTCTCGGTAAATACGCTATATTTTTTCACATGCTTATATTTTTGTTCCAGTACTAAATAAATTAGATTGTAGGTAGTTGTGCAGGTGAACAAGGTAGTAAAGATACTACTGTGGGAAAGGTCGCCGTTTCTGAGCAAGGTGATACTGGCATGAAAGAAACTCAAGGTTTGGATGTTGAAAGTGCCAGTATGTATCCACCGAGCAACACTTGCAAGCATAATGAAATGCTTGAACTAAATGGTACCGGTAAATAGCTGCCTCCTCTTCTGTTTGCAGCTGGTCTGTTGCTGTCAGGGAAACTTCGTCATGGATCCGTACCCGTTCCAGATACCGAGGTAAAGAAACCCCTATCTACGTCTCTCGCTATGTATGTTACTAGGTGTTGTGTCATGCAACATTCAGTAATCTATCATGGTGGCTAGGATGATGCGAGGACACCTGGGAGTGCTGAGTTTTTCTTGAGGGAACCTCCCGAGTGTTTAGATGACAAAACCCCTTCAGCACATATAATATTCACCTCTGAACAAACAAATCCGACAAGAGCACAAGTACATGGCAGTGGAGATCTTATGTGAGTTCTAAATCTTAACAATCATCTATGATTAAGGATGCAAATGGGATATTATTTATATCGCACATCTAGTTCATTTGATGATTTGTAGTTCAATTTGTTTTGCAAGCTTTTGAACTAGGAATCATCAAATAAACTAGAAGTGGGATATAAGTGGGGTCCCACTTGACACTATCGACGATTCTCCAAGCTAATCTTTTTATTGTCTTTTATTTTTAGGCTTGGAAAAACACCTGTGGAGCATACCATGGTTCATGCTTTTGGAGAACCTAGCAGCTCTCTCATGGGTACATGCCTTGTATATCTGCCCCGTTGCTAGATCAACTACAGAAGTGGATTTTTTTATCCTTACCTGCGTTATATTCTTATATCTAGCATAGTTACTAGAAAATAATAATCATGTATGAGTAACCAATTAAGATGGAAAACATCAGATCTATAAACAGAATGTTTCGTATGAACTTGTACAAATGGTTATAGAATACATATTTTTCTATTTGGTGCTTGTAAGTGAATAACAATTAGAACAATAAGTTCTTGAACATGTGTCACTGACAACTAAGAAGGAACTAATTGATTCGTTCATCTGTCTCTCCCGTTTATCTCTTCTTATTTTTCTTATTCCTGGTACCCCTTTCTTTTTAATCCCTCATGCTCTGCTTCTTCTAAGGCTCCATAAAGCTTGCCCTACTTCAGAGCAAATGACTGACCTCAGTGGAGTAGCTAACAATAGTAAACCATGACTTTAACTTGATTGTAGTAACTAAGTGGCTAGGGATGCGTGGCTTGTAATTGTGAACGGCTAATAGCAGGACCAATAGCTTACATTTTTGAGATATGAGGCAGGAAATGTAAGC
The DNA here is from genome assembly GCA_910589775.1 of Avena eriantha. Taxonomy (NCBI): domain Eukaryota; kingdom Viridiplantae; phylum Streptophyta; class Magnoliopsida; order Poales; family Poaceae; genus Avena; species Avena eriantha. The sequence continues at coordinate 2,781,573 of OU342742.1, forward strand.
AAAGAAGTATTTCTTTTGGTACCTAATACTACAGCATTGATTTTCAAACATGTATACCTTATCGGTACATACCTTATATTTTTTCACATGCTTATGTTTTTGTTCCATCACTAAATAAATTAGATTGCAGGTAGTTGCACGGGTGAAGAAGGTAGCAAGGATACTACTGCTGTGGGAAAGAGCACTACTGCAGAACAAGGTTTGGATGTTGGAAGTGTTGGTATCCATCCACCGAATAACACTACCAAGCATACTGAAATGCTAGAAAAAAAGAATGGTTTTAGCTCTGGGATTGGTAGGTACCTTTTATTGTGTATATCTCTTGCTTATATTATTGTACCTTCTGCCACTAAATAGATGAGTTGGCAGGAAGCTGCATAGCTGAACCATGTACGGATGTGAGTAAGACCTTCATTTCGGAACAACACAGCAGTGATGGTGGTGAGGAGGCGAGTCAATGTCCTGATTTTGGAAGTGACCATGTGGCGGAGAGAAATATCGACAAAGTTGATCATGTGATAACTGATGATGTCAACAACCTGCAAAAACATCCGGTCTGTGGTGGAAAACAGAGTTTGCTAGACTCGTGTTTTAAATGTGGTAAACATGGGCAACTTGTGAAATGTCACAGCTGCCCGATAGCCGCTCATCTTAGCTGTTTTGGACCTTTTGGTTCGTCAGCGAAAGTCAGTGATGGCAAGTTTTATTGCCCTTTTTGCATCTATTTGGAAGCCACTGAAGCACAAAAAAAGGCTGATAAAAAGTTATCTGAAGCTAGGAAAGACTTGTCTGATTTCCTTGTTAAGCCATTTGCAAAGCAACAATCTGAGCAATCTACTGGAAATCAGCAACCTACCAATACTTTTCATGAGTGCAAGTAAGTGATTATATCTTTTTTGCCTAGTTGTATTCTCTGGAATAATTAATGATACTTTTTTTTGCGGGGGAAATACTCGAGATTTTTATTTCTGACTCATAGGATTACAATCTGCCAGCACAGTTAGTTTCGATTCAAGTGAACCCCCTGATCTGACTTGTGAGAAATAAATCTATACCATGGCTGATTGTGCCTACCAAGATCCAGTTCTCTACAGCAGCTAAGTTGTATGGTTAATTTGAATGGAGAGTTAGATTGCACTCGGGTTCATTGCCTAGATTTTTTTTGCGGTTCATTGCGTAGAATGTTGACTGCTGTGGCATAGGTAAAGGCGTGCTGTATTATTATGAAGTTTTAGCAGGCACGTTGGGTATTACTCTGTGCTTTGCTGTTCACAGCTGCCTATATACAGAAATAATGTGCACACATAAAACATGAAGCACGATTGATGATTTATTTTACAATACCTCGTGTTTCTAAATGCAGATGCTCTGTTTTATAATTAAGCGTGAAGCTACCCTTTTTTCTCTCCAATGTAACATCGTATGTTTCCATTTTCTTAATTCGAAGAACCGGGCATATCTATTTTTGTTGCAGCTGTCATGATCCGCGTATGCCGGCTAGAACTCGAAGGCGCCTTGCGCCAAGAAGCAGGTCCTTTGTATCAACCGCGAGGCGCACACGGATCACTTGGACGGGAGAAGAAGAGGCGGCTTTAAGGGTAATAAGCATGTGACAACCATCTTCTGCTGAGCTGACCTTGCATTTTCCCTAGTTCGTAAATGGTCTGTCCTTGCTTGTGATGTGTACTTGCAAATGAACTAATTCCTTGGTCTGATCCAGGAAGCGGTTGCCCGGTTCGCACTGGGAGAGAGGGGGCAGATCTTGTGGATCCGGGTGTGGGAGCATGGCAAGGACATTTTCCACCCCACGCGTCTCCCGAAGAACCTGAGTCAGAAGTGGTACAACATGAAAAGGAGCAGAAGCGAGGCTTCCGAAGGTAGCGGGACTTTCAAGGTTTAGGGTTTAGGGCGACAGCGTATGGTGGGGAAATGTTGGGCGTCTGAGATAATCTGTTGTTGGCTCATTTCCTTTTGTAGATGGAGAAGAAGGGAGTATGGTGGGGAAATGTTGGGCGTCTGAGATAATCTGTTGTTGGCTTGTTTCCTTTTGTTGATGGAGAAAGGGAGTATGGTGGGTGAATGTTGGGCGACTGAGATAATCTTATGTTGCCTTGTTTCCTTTTTATAGATGGAGGAAAGGGGTATTACTGCATTAATTGGGGTGAGATAATTTGAGTGAGTAGCTAAATGTGCTGGCAATGAGTGAAATCTGTCTTTTTTCCCATACAACCCTCAAAAAGGTTGGGTTCCACTATCATGATGATAACGGAACAACACACAAACAAACAACGAAAAGAAGTTCAGGTTCAACTACTAGAGCAGGATCCAAAGCAACTAGAAAATAACCTAATCACCACAGCTGCTAATGTTTATAAACCGATCTAAGAGGATTTAGACCATTTCCACCTAGGACTATCTTCACTCTTAGACAAAATCATACGTCTCATAGCTGTTTGAAGTTCTCTGATAGGAATCTGCATCATAACATTTGGCCATCTCCTGAAGGGGAAATTTCATCCTATAGCTGCCACAACTGCAACTGAGGCATCGGGATTGGTGCATAAATCAAACAGGTCAGGATGGTTGTCTCTTAATGGCATCTGACCAGACCAAGCATCACCCCAAAAAATAGTCTTTTTTCCATTCCCCACAATCATATATCTACCTTTCACATATATCTCTTTGACCAGCAACCTATCATTCCATCTAACAGAATCTCTAATTTTTTTTCTTGATAGAGAAGATACCTCCCTCTCCTAGATATTTTCTTCTCATGAATTCCTGCCAGGACCCATCATCTGCTTCAAGACTCCACCACCATTTACACGTTATACATATATTAAATCTGTATAGATCTTTCACCCCCAAACCACCTTTCTTCCTTAGTATACAAACATACTTCCACTTAACTAAGTGGTATCTCTTCTTGTTTGCACCTCCATACCAGAAAAAGGCTCTGGTTGGTTTGTATAAACTTTCCACATTAGCTTTATGCAGCAGGACTGCCACACTCGAAATACAAGCATACACTCTGATCAGCCCACCTCCAATGGACAAAGGTCCACCCATTGAACCCTCCATTTACTTTTTCAGTTTTTCTCCCAGGAAAGCCATTTCTGCCACTATACATGTTCTATGGCTAATCGGCATCCCTGATAATTAATAGGCCATTTTCCTTGCTGGCAGTTAAAAAGTTATTTGTATTCCTGCAAAGTATCATCGTCATCCATCACCATCATAACCTCACTTTTTTCAAAGTTAATTTCCAGCCCTGACATGGACTCAAAGATGTATAGAAGCAATTTCAGGTTCCTAGCCCCCTCAACCTTTTTGATGAACAAAATTGTGTCATCATCATAGTGCAAGATTGCAATGCCATTGTAAAATATCAACAAAACAAGTGAAAAGACCAGAGTTTTAAGCATTATTCACCATCTTGGCCAAACATTCCCCTATCATGTTAAACAAGAAAGGAGAAAAAGGATCACCACCAGAGGGCGTAATCCCTCCCGAGGCTGGAGAGGAAGATGAATCGGACTCAACGGTGCCAGTTATAGAGGTACAGGGAGCCCCCGAGTCTAGGGAGGATGGGGCACACAAGCGAGGGCAGAGCAAAGATTCGGAAACCTCCATGCCTGAGATGCCAAAGGATCTTGCTCCTGAGGAAGGTACCGCAAGTCCAATCCCCGCGTTACCCATCCGCACCATGCCTCCCAAGCCTCAGAATAAGCAGAAGCGGGAAGAAATTTTTGACCTTGATAGATTCGACGGGTAAGCCTCTGCACTTTTGTAATGTTCAGAGTACCTTTCTCCTTGTTCTTCTTAGACGGACTATCTTTGCTTTTGCTGAAGTGTCACGGTGCGTCATTGTATGAAACTAGCAAGGACATGGAGGATGAGGGAGTCATGGACTCCAAGGCCAAGGGCATGGAGACAAACAAGCCCTCCCCAAAGATGGTGGCCACCTCCGGCGATAGCTCCTCGAGCTCCTCCAAGTTGGGGGCCGCAGGGTTCTTGCCTGGACGACCAGAAAAGAACCTTTAGAGTCTTCTGGTGATCATGTAAGTGTGTTTTTTTTCATTCGAGGGAGCCCACGAGTCCCTTTCTTGGTCTGGCCTGGAGTGGCACTCCACTCCAGGCCTTCCTGCATAATATGGTTCCCCTAGGTCAATAGCATGTACAACTGGATGCGAACTTCCGGCAACTCCAAGGTGAATTCCCTGTCTTGACCTTATTGTGTCACTCTTCCAAATGTGAAGTCGATTTCTGATTGGAGCACTTGTTCTTGCGCCAGAGGAAAATAATCAAGTCCTTCGTCGGTTAGATTCTCTCGAAAAGACTCTCAGCATGGCGGAGACCAAGAGGAAGGATGCAATCGAAGCCCTCAAGCGCTACAAGATGGAGTCGAAGAAGTGCTAGGAAGACTTGGTGGTGGGCATAGTGGAGATGTAGAATGGTTTCGTGGACCAGCTCATGACAACTGCCTAAGTCTTCTCCGATAAGTTTTCTAGGTGTGAGTTGTTCTTCTTTCTCTTCTTTTATATTCTTTCTTCCTAAGTTGTAACTCCTTCTATTTTTTGCAGATGCGTCCGGTCTTGATTTTGACCGCTAGGCGTTGCCACGCGACGACTCCTTTGTTGGTGACATAGCTGCATTCGAAGACCGCGACATCTCCACCAAAGACACACTCCAGAAGGCCAAGGCCATGCTTGGTCATCTTCACAAGGAGATGTGTCCGAAAACCAAGGCCATCGAAGTCATTAGCGGTCTCGCTGAAACCTTCGTCGGGAGAGTGCCTGCCGAATATAAGCAGTTGCACAAAAGAGTGGGTTCCTCCCTCGGATTGGCGATGGCGCAGGCTTGCGGCACTAGGCTTGATATTAGCAATGTCACCTCCAAGATGTCGTTGATAGCCGAAGGCGAAGAGGTAGCTTTTGCTTCTGTTGCGTCATGCTGTATGGTCCGCGGCTCATTAAGTTAATTGCGAAGTATTCCGCGCAGCAGAAACAACTGGCCACGGTGAAAACCACAGTGTCGGGGGCCACTGAAAATTCTGTGAAGCCTTCAGATGCCTCTGCATAGGCCGTGTTGCGTCCTTACTAGTGCCTTTTGATGTATAGTAATGTTAGGATTTTTAGAGTATCCTCGAATGCTTTTGTGGGCTTGACCCATCAGAAACTGTTTAAATCCTCTATATATGTTGGTTGCTTGCTGCTTCCCGTGTTTCTTCGACTTGTTTCAAGTCTAAACGCTGAATTCCTTATAGTTCTTTTGTTTCTTCTTGCTCGAGGGCGATCAAGGTTTGAGCTTTGGGGAAGTTCATGGCTCCAAAATTAGCCATCTTCCACTATGTTTAAACATTGTTTTGGTCAAGCAATTGACAAGAAACTCTCAATCCTTGCCACTAATGACTAATAATTGCAAAGATATGCAAAACCTCTCTTTGCATTATGTTGTGCAGGAAATCATGGTTTTTAATACAAAGTCAGGAGTCATAATGTAGGTTTTTGAGGAAGTCCATACAGCCAAGTAATTGGGAAGCGATTCAAGGGCGTCAGCACGCTTAACGACCACTAGTACGGGCAGGGCCCGCCCGTACCGTCCGATCGTACCAGGTGGCGTTGGCCTCGTCTCATCAAACCCTACGACTTTCGTGAAGACTGTTGGAGATATGCCCAAGAGGCAATAATAAAAGTGATTATTGTTATATCTTTGTGTTTATGATGAATGTTTACATCACATGCTATAATTGTATTATTAGGAAACACTAATACTTGTGTGTTTTGTAAACATAAGAGAGTCCCTAGTAAGCCTCTTGTTAAACTAGCTTGTTGATTAATTGATGATCATGGTTTCCTGATCATGGACATTAGGATGTGATTAATAACAAGGTTATGTCATTAGGAGAATGATGTGATGGACACACACCCATAGTAAGCGTAGCATAAGATCAAGTCATTAAGTTCGTATTACTGTAAGCTTTCAAATACATAGTAACCTATTCCTTCGACCATGAGGTTATGTTAATCACCATCACCGGATGGATACTTTGATGACATCAAACGCCGCTTCGTAACTGGGTGGTTATAAAAGTGTCATTGGGTATTCTGAAAGTATGTGTTGAAGCGCATGAACCAAGATTGGGATTTGTCCATCCATATGATGGATAGATATGCTCTGGGCCCTCTCGGTGGAATGTCATCTAGTTAGCTTGCAAGCATGTGGCTGGGTCACAAGGGATGACATATCACGGAACGAGTAAAGAGTACTTATCAGTAACGAGGTAGAACTAGGTATGGAGATACCGACGATCAAACCTCAGATAAGTATTGTATCGCAAGACAAAGGGAATTAGTTTCGTATGTAAGTGGTTCAATCGATCGCAAAGTCATCGTTGAGTATGTGGGAGCCATTATGGATCTCTAGGTCCTGCTGATGGTTATTGATAGGAGATGTGTCTCTGTCATGTCTACATATTCACGAACCGCAGGGTGACACACTTAAGGTTCGAAGTTGTTTTAAGTAGATATGGAATATGCGTTGGAGACCGAATGTTGTTCGGAGTCTCGGATTGGATTCGGGACATCACGAGGAGATCCAGAATGGTCCGGAGAATAAGATTCATATATAGGGGATCATTTTCTAAGTTAGGAAATGTTCCGGAGTGTTTGTATGAGGATTCTAGAAGGTTTCGGAATGTTCCGGAAGGTTCTAGAAGATATCTTGGAGTTTGCTTGAAAATCAAGATAGGGATCAAGGAGTCCTGGTGGGTCAAGATACGGAATCGTGGGGGAGGAGGACTCCTCCCCCCACCTCCAATCCGCCGGCCTACAAGGGAGGGGAGTCCTACAAGGACTCCCCCCCTAGGCGCCTCCCCTCTTTAAATAGAGGGGCAGGGGCGCCCCCTCCTCCCCTGCTCCCATAACACCCAATCTCTGCCGCCTCTCTCCTCCACCTTCTTCTGCACAGGCATAGGCGAAGCCCTGCAGAATTCTCTACTCCACCACCACCACCACGCCGTCGTGCTGCTGGGATTCCGTGGAGAAGATCTACTACCTCCGCTGCTCGCTGGAACGGGGAGAGGAAGGTCTGCTTCGACTCCGCACGTGTGACCGACTACGGAAGCGCTGCAGAAACGCGGCGCCGGAAGGATCGTCCACTTGATCGACTGCGGAAGCGCTGCTGGAACGCGACGCCGGAAGGATCGTCCACACGATCTTGAGATCGGCAAGTGATCGACTACATCAACCACGAGATCTAATCTCGTTAACGCTTTCGGATCTACGAGGGTTAGTTCCTATCTATCTCGTTGCTCATGTCTAGTAGATTAGATCTTGGCTTTTATCTAGATTAGATCTAGGTTTTGTTCGTTCTTGCGGTAGAAATTTTTTGTTTTCCATGCTACGAACCCATCAGTGGTATCAGAGCCGTATCTATGCGTAGATCTGTTGCACGAGTAGAACACAATGTTTTGTGGGCGTTGATGCTTTTGTTGTCGGTGTCTTAGCGTGTACTTTGCATCTTGCGGCATGGTGGGATGAAGCGGCTCGGGCTAACATTACATGTCATCGCACATGAGACTTGCTCCACGCTTGACGTGCAACTTGCTTTGCACAAATGGCTTTGCGGGTGTCTGTCTCTCCCACCATAGTTAAGATTCAATTTACAATGAGCATCTTGACAACACTTGTATCAACGTTGTGGTCCTTGTTTGTAGGTAAGATCGGTCTTATGCGAAAGCCCCAAACCACGTAAAACATGCAAAGAAAATTAGAGGCGTCTAACTTGTTTTTGCAGGGGTTTTGTGATGTGATATGGACAACATGTGATTGTGATTGTATTTGATGTATGCAATGATCCTTGTTGTAATATGGCAACCGGCAGGAGCCTAATGGTTGTCTTTAATTCTGTTAAGACCTGCGTGTCTATTCATCTTGTAATAGCTTTATTCCAAGTAGTTGTAATAGTTGCTGGTGATGATGGACAACTATGAAGCGGCGCCACTGACCTTGACGCAATGCTAGTGATGATGGAGATCATGTTTGTGCTTTGGAGATGGAGATCAAAGGCGCAAGAAGAAAGGGCCATATCATATCACACTAATTATGAATTGCATGTGATGTTAATCCTTTATGCATCTTGTATTGCTTAGATCACGACGGTAGCATTATAAGATGATCCCTCTCACTAAATATCAAGTAATAAAGTGTTCACCCTTAGTTGGCACCGTTGCTAAGACTCGTCGTTTCGAAGCATCTCATGATGATCGGATGTGATAGATTCTACGTGTGCATACAACGGGTGCAAGCCAGATTTGCACATGCGGAAACTAAGGTTGTCTTGACGAGCCTAGCATGTACAGACATGGTCTCGGAACACGGAATACCGAAAGGTAGAGCATGAGTCATATAATTGATATGATGAACATGAAGATTGTTCGTCGATGAAACTACATCTTCTCTCGTGAAGATCGGACTTGGTGTAGTGGACTTGGTTCGTGTAATCACTAAGACAATGTGAGGGATGTTGTTTTGAGTGGGAGTTCACCTAGTTAGTTTAATAATTAAATTTGAACTCAATTTGTCATAAACTTAGTCTAAACTACTTGCAAATTGTTGTAGATTATGGCGACCCCCTCCATCAATTTCATTGCGTTCCTAGAGAAAGAAAAGCTTAAAAACAATGGAAGCAATTTCACGGACTGGTTCCATGGACTGAAGATCGTCCTCAGGGCTGGTCAGTTGACCTATGTGCTCGATGCACCGCTAGGTGACCCACCTGCAGATAATGCCACCGATGACGAAAAGAATGTTTTCGCCACTCGGAAGAATCATTACTCCACAGTTCAGTGTGCCATCTTGTACGGTTTAGAAGCGGAGCTCCAACAGCGTTTTGAGCACCATGACCCGTTCGAGATCATTAAGGAGCTCAGGCTAATTTTTGAGACTCGCGCGGCCATGGAGATCTATGAGGCCTCCGAAAAGTTCTTTAACTGTAAGATGGAAGAAGGAAGCTCCGTTAGCGAGCACGTGCTCACCATGTCTGGGTACGCTAAGAAGCTCCAAGAGTTGGGAATATCGATTCCTAATGAATTGGGGATTCACCGTCTCCTTCAATCACTGCCACCAAGTTACAAGAACTTTGTGATGAACTACAACATGCACTGCATGAACAAGATGTTGCCTGAACTGTCGTCCATGCTGAAAACTACTGAAGTGGAGATCAAGAAGGAGCAACAAGTGTTGATGGTCAATAAGACCACCAATTTCAAGAAATGGGGCAAGCCTAAGAACAAGGGCAACTTCAAGAAGGACGGCAAGAAAGCTGCCGCACCTGCTAAGAAGCCCAAGGCTGGTCCTAATCCTGAAACTGAGTGCTTCTACTGCAAGGGTGCTGGTCACTGGAAGCGTAACTGCCCCAAGTACCTGGCGGATCTGAAGAACGGCAACATCAAGAAGAAAGGTATATTTGATATATGTGTTATAGATGTGTATCTTACTAGTAATCGCAGTAGTGCCTGGGTATTTGATACTGGTTCGGTTGCTCATATTTGTAACTCGAAACAGGAGCTGCGGAATAAACGAAGACTGGCAAGAGACGAGGTGACGATGCGCGTTGGAAATGGCTCCAAGGTTGATGTGATCGCCGTCGGCACGCTCCCTCTACATCTACCTTCGGGATTAGTTTTAAATTTAAATAATTGTTATTTGGTGCCTGCGTTAAGCATGAACATTATATCTAGATCCTATTTATTGCGAGACGGTTACTCTTTTAAGTCCGAGAATAAAGGTTGTTCGATTTATATGAGTAATATCTTTTATGGTAATGCACCTGAGATGAATGGTTTATTCTTACTGAATCTCGATAGTAGTGATACACATGTTCACAATATAGATGCTAAACGAATTAAATTGAATGATAATTCTACATACATGTGGCACTGTCGTCTTGGTCACATTGGAGTGAAGCGTATGAAGAAACTCCATTCTGATGGACTTCTTGAATCACTTGATTTTGAATCACTTGAAAGATGCGAAGCATGTCTAATGGGAAAAATGACTAAGACTCCATTCTCTGGTACAATGGAGCGAGCTACAGACTTATTGGAAATAATACATACCGATGTGTGCGGTCCAATGAGTGTAGCATCGCGCGGTGGATATCGTTATGTTCTCACTTTCACGGATGACTTGAGTAGATATGGGTATGTCTACTTTATGAAACATAAGTCCGAAACTTTCGAGAAGTTTAAGGAATTTCAAAGTGAAGTGGAAAATCATCGTAACAAGAAGATTAAGTTTCTGCGTTTTGACCGCGGGGGTGAATATCTGAGTTACGAGTTTGGCATGCATTTAAAGAAATGTGGAATACTTTCATAGTTGACACCACCGAGAACACCACAGCGTAATGGTGTGTCCGAACGTCGTAATCGAACTCTCTTAGATATGGTTCGGTCTATGATGTCTCTTACAGATTTACCGTTATCATTTTGGGGCTATGCATTAGAGACAGCCGCATTCACTTTAAATAGGGCACCATCTAAATCCGTTGAAACGACACCGTACGAATTGTGGTTTGGCAAGAAACCTAAGTTGTCGTTCCTTAAAGTTTGGGGTTGCGAAGCATATGTAAAGAAGTTACAACCTGATAAGCTAGAACCCAAAGCGGAGAAATGCGTCTTCATAGGATACCCTAAAGAAACAATTGGGTATACCTTCTATCATAGATCCGAAGGCAAAGTTTTCGTTGCAAAGAATGGATCCTTTCTTGAGAAGGAGTTTCTCTCGAAAGAGGTGACTGGAAGGAAAGTAGAACTCGATGAAGTTATTGAACCTTCTCTCGGATTTGAGAGTAGCGCAGCACCGGAAGATGTTTTTGTGCCGCCTGCACCAATTGGAGAGGAAGCTAATGATAATGATCATGAAACTTCAAATGAAGTTACTGCTGAACCTCGTAGGTCAACGAGGGTTCATACCACTCCTGATTGGTATGACTCTGCCTTGAACGTCATGTTGATGGACAACGTTGATGACCCTGCAACGTATGAAGAAGCCATGGTGAGCCCAGATTCTGACAAATGGCTAGAAGCCATGAATCCGAAATGGGATCCATGTACGAAAACCAAGTGTGGACTTTGGTGGACTTACCGGATGGCCGTAAGGCTATCGAGAACAAATGGATTTTCAAGTGAAAAACAGATGCTGATGGTAATGTTACCATCTATAAAGCTCGACTTGTCGCGAAAGGGTTCCGACAAATTCAAGGAGTTGACTATGATGAGACTTTCTCACCAGTAGCGAAGCTAAAGTCTGTGAGGATTGTGTTAGCAATTGCTGCATATTTCGATTATGAGATTTGGCAGATGGATGTCAAAACGGCGTTCCTTAATGGTGACATTGAGGAAGAGTTGTATATGGTACAACCCAAGGGTTTTGTCGATCCTAAAGATGCTGACAAGGTATGCAAGCTTCAGCGCTCCATTTATGGACTGAAGCAAGCATCCCGGAGTTGGAATCAACGTTTTGATAAAGTAATCAAAAACTTTGGATTTATACAAACTTATGGAGAAGCTTGTATTTACAAGAAAGTGAGTGGGAGCTCTGTAGCATTCCTAGTACTGTATGTAGATGACATATTGTTGATTGGGAATGATATAGAACTCCTTAATAGCGTCAAAACCTATTTGAATAATAGTTTTTCAATGAAGGATCTTGGCGAAGCAGCATACATTCTAGGCATCAAGATTTATAGAGATAGATCAAGACGCCTAATAGCGCTTTCACAAAGTACATACTTGGACAAAGTTCTAAAGAAGTTTAGAATGGAAGATAGCAAGAAAGGGTTCGTGCCCATGTTGTCAGGTAAGACCTTGGGTAAAACTCAAAGTCCAGCTACGGCAGAAGATAGAGAGAAAATGAATAATATTCCCTATGCCTCGGCCATAGGTTCTATCATGTATGCCATGCTGTGTATAAGACCGGATATAGCACATGCTGTTAGTTTGACTAGCAGATATCAAAGTGATCCTGGAATGGAACACTGGACAGCGGTCAAGAATATCCTAAAGTACCTAAATAGGACTAAGGATATGGTTCTTTCTTATGGAGGTGATGAACAGCTTGTTGTAAACGGTTACACCGATGCTAGTTGGAACACCGATCCGGATGACTCAAAATCACAGTCGGGATACGTATTTATTTTGAATGGTGCTGCAGTGAGCTGAAGGAGTGCGAAGCAAAGCGTTGTGGCGAAATCTTCAACTGAATCGGAATACATAGCTGCTTCGGAGGCTGCACAAGAAGCCGTTTGGATGAAGTAATTCATTACTGAACTCGGCGTGGTTCCCAGTGCGTTGGACCCGATGGCCATCTACTGTGACAACACAGGTGCCATAGCTAATGCGCAGGAGCCAAGGTCACATAGCAAGCTGAAGCACATCAAGCTACGTTTCCACGCTATTCGGGAGTATGTCCGAGATGGTGACATAAAGATTTGCAAAGTACACACTGATCTGAATGTGGCAGATCCGTTGACTAAACCTCTCCCTAGGGAAAAGCATGACCAACACCAAAACGCCATGGGTGTTCGGTATATTACCATGTAATCTAGATTATTGACTCTAGTGCAAGTGGGAGACTGTTGGAGATATGCCCAAGAGGCAATAATAAAAGTGATTATTGTTATATCTTTGTGTTTATGATGAATGTTTACATCACATGCTATAATTGTATTATTAGGAAACACTAATACTTGTGTGTTTTGTAAACATAAGAGAGTCCCTAGTAAGCCTCTTGTTAAACTAGCTTGTTGATTAATTGATGATCATGGTTTCCTGATCATGGACATTAGGATGTGATTAATAACAAGGTTATGTCATTAGGAGAATGATGTGATGGACACACACCCATAGTAAGCGTAGCATAAGATCAAGTCATTAAGTTCGTATTGCTGTAAGCTTTCAAATACATAGTAACCTATTCCTTCGACCATGAGGTTATGTTAATCACCATCACCGGATGGATACTTTGATGACATCAAACGCCGCTTCGTAACTGGGTGGTTATAAAAGTGTCATTGGGTATTCTGAAAGTATGTGTTGAAGCGCATGAACCAAGATTGGGATTTGTCCATCCATATGACGGATAGATATGCTCTGGTCCCTCTCGGTGGAATGTCATCTAGTTAGCTTGCAAGCATGTGGCTGGGTCACAAGGGATGACATATCACGGAACGAGTAAAGAGTACTTATCAGTAACGAGGTAGAACTAGGTATGGAGATACCGACGATCAAACCTCGGATAAGTATTGTATCGCAAGACAAAGGGAATTAGTTTCGTATGTAAGTGGTTCAATCGATCGCAAAGTCATCGTTGAGTATGTGGGAGCCATTATGGATCTCTAGGTCCCGCTGATGGTTATGGATAGGAGATGTGTCTCTATCATGTCTACATATTCACGAACCGTAGGGTGACACACTTAAGGTTCGAAGTTGTTTTAAGTAGATATGGAATATGCATTGGAGACCGAATGTTGTTCGGAGTCTCGGATTGGATTCGGGACATCATGAGGAGATCCGGAATGGTCCGGAGAATAAGATTCATATATAGGGGATCATTTTCTAAGTTAGGAAATGTTCCGGAGTGTTTGTATGAGGATTCTAGAAGGTTTCGGAATGTTCCGGAAGGTTCTAGAAGATATCTTGGAGTTTGCTTGAAAATCAAGATAGGGATCAAGGAGTCCTGGTGGGTCAAGATACGGAGTCGTGGGGGAGGAGGACTCCTCCCCCCACCTCCAATCCGCCGGCCTACAAGGGAGGGGAGTCCTTGTCCAATCTCTGCCGCCTCTCTCCTCCACCTTCTTCTGCACAGGCATAGGCGAAGCCCTGCAGAATTCTCTACTCCACCACCACCACCACGCCGTCGTGCTGCTGGGATTCCGTGGAGAAGATCTACTACCTCCGCTGCTCGCTGGAACGGGGAGAGGAAGGTCTGCTTCGACTCCGCACGTGTGACCGACTGCGGAAGCGCTGCCGAAACGCGGTGCCGGAAGGATCGTCCACTTGATCGACTGCGGAAGCGCTGCTGGAATGCGACGCCGGAAGGATCGTCCACACGATCTTGAGATCGGCAAGTGATCGACTAAATCAACCACGAGATCTAATCTCGTTAACGCTTTCGGATCTACGAGGGTTAGTTCCTATCTATCTCGTTTCTCATGTCTAGTAGATTAGATCTTGGCTTTTATCTAGATTAGATCTAGGTTTTGTTCGTTCTTGCGGTAGAATTTTTTTGTTTTCCATGCTACGAACCCATCAAAGACGCCTATATATTTTGAGGCTCTAGCCGCCGGCTAGAGAGCCGCCATTCTCAGGTTACATCACAACACCACCAAAGGAGATCCACACCATTGTTCATCCATTGTTCATCACTTCCACCATCCATCCCGTCCACTAGCCATAGCCATTGCTTTGTACTTTAGATCTCCTTGTGATTTGGCGACCATTGTAAAAATATTTGATTTCAATCTAAGTATTTGTATGATGTTTTCTATCTCCAACCTATTTGTTATGAGTGAGTAGTCCTCACAGGCTGCAGGTTGGGGAGAAACCTCGCAGCAATTATGTGCATCTAATCCATGGGAGTATTGTATTTTGTTTGCAATTAAGATTAGTATCTTTTGTTTCTTTGTCTCTTGTCTCGATCTGTGGACTTGTAGGTACCCAAGATCCCATAGATTGATAAAGGATTGAGGTGAGATACTTGGCTAGCGGCGATCTCATAGAAACCCCAGTGATAGAAAGGGTAGTACGGTCTTCGCTTAGCGACCCATTCGGGATCACAACAACATCACCACTTAAAGCTTTGATATGTGTTTTACACTTAATAATCGTTTGTAGCTCGTTGCTTCGGTGTGCACTCGGTTTGATTAAAAGACTATTGCTATGCCCACTACATCACTGGGGCTCTAGTATATTAGGGTGTGTTGCCCACAAGAGATTATCTCCGTTCAAACATTACACATGACTATGCTTATTATTATCTTTTATCCCATATGATGTGCAACTGCATGTCGATCTTCAACCCTGGCCTATCTCCATCTATTGATTCAACCCATTATAAAGTAAACTACATTGGTCCAGTAAACTAAGGTAAAACGAATAAACAAATTCTTGTAGACGTGTCCTTTTTATTTCCTTTTAGCATTGCTTTCTGAGGTTCGATTAAACCTAGGTCTTCTAGGGAAAAAGCTATTATACTACATCCGTGAATCCGGATCGAAGGTATCATGGCACCGGGGCACATGTGGATCCTATGTTGGCGAGCGTGTCGGCCTCCTCGTTGCTTTTGCGGCCGATGTGCCGCAGTTCGCATCCATCAAAGTCTCCTTCGAGTGTGTTGTAGAGGTCGTGATACACGATCATGTTGTCGCTTACGGAATCACCCCTGTTCATGGTCTGTTGTACTACGAGGCTGGAGTCACCGTAAATGACGAGTCGTGTTGCGCCCCAGGACTTGGACATTGCTGACTCGTGTACTAACGAGCTCGTTGGGGAACCCCAAGAGGAAGGTATGATGAACACAGCAGTAAGTTTCCCTCGGTTATGAAACCAAGGTTATCAATCCAGTAGGAGCAAGGAAACACCCCAAATGTGTAGCTAGCTGAACTTTGGCAGGGCGCACTACCGGTGCCAGCAGCAACGTGGAGACCTGCACAACACAACCACAGAACTCTATCCCCAACTTGCGATGAGGTTGTCAATCTCACCGGTTTTGCTGAAAACAAAGGATTAAACGTATCGAGTGGAAGAAAGTAATAGTTTGCAGAAAGTAAACACAAAATAGTAAACAGTTGTAGATTGATGGTAAAAGAAAGGACCGGGGTCCATAGTTTACTAGAGGTGGCTCTCCTTAAGATAGATAACATGTTGGGTGAACAAATTACAGCGGAGCAATTGACAAACATCAAGAAAGCATACAAGCATATACTACTCATCTTGACTCCTTTGAGATTCGATTGGGCATTACAACATTATACATAGACCGCCATCCAACTGCATCTATGACTAATAATCCACCTTCAGGTTATCATCCAAACCCCCTCCAGTATTAAGTTGCAAGCAACGGATAATTGCATTACGAATTGCGTGTAAAGTAAACAATACGATTGTTCTATGAACAAAGGATTGTTGTTTTCTCCCTAGTAGCAACAGCACATCTAGTACCTTAGAGATTTCTGTCACTTCCCTAGATTACCAGAGGCACGAACCCACTAACGAGCACAAATACTAATTCTTGGAGTTGCTAGAATCTACTTGGCCAAGATAGCTACTAACAACGGAAAGCATGCAAGATCACAAATAACAAAGAGATGATAGAATCAATAATCAATCTGAAATAGCATCTCAATATCCATCAGATCCCCGTAAACACAACATGCAGAATTACAAATAGATGATCTTGATCATGAACGGAGCTCACAAGATCTAAACATGATAGCACAAAGGAGGAGAACCAGCCATCTAGCTACTACATGGGCCCGTAGTCCAGAGATGAACTACTCACGCATCACACCGGAGGCTTGCATGATGATGAAGAAGGCCTCTAGGGTGAATTCCCCTCTCCGGCAGGGTGCCAGGAAGAGCTTCAGATCCCTCCCGATCTAGGGATGGAGATGACGGCGGCTACAGACTCTTTCGTGAATTTTGATCGGGTACTTAGGTTTTCCGCATCAGAGGCAATATATAGGCGGAAGGAGAGGCCGAGGGGGTGCGAGGGGCGGCCAGACCACCCCCTGGTGCGGGCCAGGCCTGGTCGTGCGGCCAGGTGGTGTGGCCGGGCCCCAGCCCCTCTCCGTATCTTATTCTGGCTCCACGTGTCCCTCGGTGAAAAACTGACTTTGGCTTTTGTCCCGTCCAATTCCGAGAATATTCATTTTCTGTCTTTCGTGGAACCCAAAATAGCATAAAATAGGCAGCTGGCACTGTGGCTCTTGTTAATAGGTTAGTCCAAGAAATCATATGAAAAGCACTCCAAAGTGTGGACAAAACATAAGAAAGTAGATAAAACCAAGCATGGGATATCAAAAATTATGGATACGTTTGCAACGTATCAACCTCCCCAAGCTTAACTCTGCTCGTCCTCGAGTAGGTAAGTGATAAAAAGAAAGAATAATTTTTGAGGTGACATGCACCATCACAAACTTGATCAAATTATTTGTAAAACATTTAGAGCTGGGATCATAGTACTTCAATCATAACATGAAAGACGAAGTTCTAGCAATAAGACAAAGAAACTATGTTGCAACATGAAAAGGCACAAACAAAATATTAATGAATAACAATACTTTGCAAGACGTTTGTTTGTTTCACATAAAGAAAACATAGCATAGTAGCATTCAGCTTGTCCCTCATAGAGTAGCAAACATAAATGTAGGACACCTTCAAAGTTCATAAGAGTGACTAGATACAAATAGTTTAAAACAAGCAATATCAAGGTATGCATCAATCAATAAGTCTTGGGACAATGCACATAGAACTAAGAATGGCTACTATGCTCTCAAAGTAGGTGCATAAAGGTAGAAGGTGGAGACTCAACATAAAAGTAAAAGAAAGGCCTTCATAGAAGGAAGTAGGGATTCAAGTCTCATAAAGAGCTTCCAAAAATTATGGTACTTATTATATTTTAGCTCTCATTGCCCCTATCATAAGCATCTTGAAGGTGATTAAGGTTAAAGTGACACAACTAAGAGGATATGCTTGACAACTTATAAACCGAAATCTCATGCCCCTTACTTACGAAGACCGAACCTCATGCTACTCAACTTTAGTCACAAGTAAGCTCTTGTCATTGTAAGTACATATGTATCATAGAGAACCGCCAACGGGGTACCCCTTGCACATGATACAGGAGCTATCCCATAATCAAAATGACAAGGCAAGCAGACAATGAGCATCTCAGCGATCTTTTTATTTACTATTTGCATAGATTTTTATTGAGGATGCTTCATAGAGTGCTCATTATGGTTATGCTGCAAGTTTTCACCATGATTAGGCATGGCTTAGGCTAGCGGCCCAGGCGTTTCTCTAACACAAATACAAACTCCATGATCTTACAAGTTCCCCTTTTATTTCTCACCGCCAGGATCCATAAGCAAAAGAACATGATATCAACGAGGTACAAAGTACAGGTGCAATGTTGAAAGCATTCCCCATGATACATGGTTCTGCTAACTTCAACTTATAAAGTGCAAGCATATACGCAACAAAGAAAGACGCAATGGTTCGGGTTTATTAAATGCAAAAAGTAAAGTGTGCCATCAAGTTCGTGAGAGCTTTAATCACTAGTTTTCTCATAACAAGTTTAATTTGGAAGGTAGACAAAAACATGAATATACTTGGAATAGCATATGCTAGTAGGTAGGTATGGTGGACTCTTTGGAATAACTTGGTTTTAGGAGTTGGATGCATGAGTGGAACTCATACTTGGTTATGAAGGCTAGCAAAAGACTGGGAGCGACAAACTAAGAGAGCAATAATGGCCATAATTATGCAGAGCGACAAAACATCATTGATCAAAGCATAAAGTGATACTACAAGTTGAAAACTAAAGGATCATAAAGGCTATGGTGACTTGGGATAGTCATAACATGGTGTGAGCATGTGCCTAGTCAACCCAAATAAAGCATCAAAGGAGAATACCACAATACTATGCTTTAATATGCTAAAACAACGCATGATTCTTCAAAGGCACATTAAGCAATCTCAATATTTTATAACAAGTCATGCTATAGCAAAGGATACTAATCATAAAGCGAAAACAATATCAAGCATGGCATGACAAAGCATAGGCCACAGTCAAAAACAAACTCTCTTTACCACTTAAGCATGAACTTTCCTACTCTTTTCCAATCGAAACCAAACTATTTGAAAACCAATGTACGAAAGAGGGGGTCCAACCAATTTATTCAGCAAACTAAGAAAACAAAGCAACGAAAACGAAAAAGAAGACGCTCCAAGAACAACACAAATGTGCATGAAACAATAAAAATGAAGCGTTTGGAAGAAGCCTGGGATTTTTATTGATGAAGAGGGGGATGCCTTGGGCATCCCCAAGCTTTGAAGCTTGTACTTCTTGGATATTTCTTGGGGTGATACACTGATACATTGCAAATTTATCTATAATTTTTGATGCTCCATGCTTGTTTTTATCCAGTTTATTGTGTTTTGTCCACACTTTGGAGTACTTTTCATATGACTTCTTGGACTAACCTATTAACAAGAGCCACAGTGCCAGCTGCCTGTTTTCTGCTGTTTTTGGTTCTAGGAAAGTCAGAAAATGAATATTCTCGGAATTGGACGGGACAAAAGCCAAAATGCCTATTTATCCAGAAGACTCACAGAGCCAGAATACGAGACGGAGGAGGGCCAGGGGCTGGCCACACCTCCCCATGCGCGGGCTAGGCCTGGCCGCGCCAGGGCCTGGTGTGGTGGCCCCAGGCATCCCCTCGACCTCTCTCTTCGCCTATAAGAAGCCTTCTGACCTAAAAACTTCAGGGGGTTCGACGTTTTTCCACGAAAAGTTCCGCTGTGCCTCCGCCACCGAAGGGGAGATTCGGGGACAGAAAGTCTCTGTTCCGGCACCCTGCCGGGACGGGGAAGTGCCCCCGGAGCCATCTCCATCGACCTCCACCATCATCTTCATCGACCATCCATGTTTCCCCCATCTATGAGTGAGTAATCCCCCGCTGTAGGCTATGGGGATGGTAGGGATTGGATGAGATCGTTCATCTAATGGCATCAGATTGTTAGAGCATAGTGCCTAGTATCTTTTATTAGTGCTTTATGACTTTGTTGCGACTTGTTGTGCTTAATGCTTGTCACTAGGGCCCGAGTGCCATGATTTCAGATCTGAACTTATTATTGGTTCATTATGATAGTATTGTTTCTGGTCTTATCTACAAGTTGTGTACACACGTCGTTGTCCGGAACCTATGGTCCCGAAGTGACAGAAATCAGGGTAGCCGGAAGGGAAAGGCTTTGATGTGAGGATCACATGTGTTCACGGAGTGTTAATGCTTTGCTCCGGTGCTCTATTAAAAGGAGCACCTTAATTGCCAGTAGTTCCCTAGAGGCCCCGCTGCAAACGGGCTGGCAAGACAAAAGATGTTGTGCAAGTTCTCATTGCGAGCACGTATGACTATATATGGAACACATGCCTAGGATTGTCTAGTACTTGGGTGCTTTATCTTATTTATCTGCAATTGCCATATGTTTTGATTGCTTTGTGAATTGTCTTGTCCATGCAACGCCCATCCATCCATCCCTATGCCTACTGCACTCGAATCCCACTGTTTACTGCTTTTGTTACTACTGTCTTTGCTTTGCTACTACTGTTACTTTACTATTCCTACTACAAAACTGTTGCTACTGATAAACTGATGTGAGCAAAATTGTTTCTAGGTGCGGCTGAATTGACAACTCAGTTGTTAAGGCTGATAAGTATTCTTTGGCTCCCCTTGTGTCGAATCAATAAATTGGGTTTCACTTCCCTCAAAAATACTGCGATACACCCCCTATACTTGTGGGTCATCAAGACTATTTTCTGGCGCCGTTGCCGGGGAGCATAGCTTTATTTATCAAGTTCACTTGGATTCACTATTGTTCAAGCTAAGTTTATTTCTGCCTTGTTTGCTTCTTCCTTTATTGAAAATACAAAAAAAAATTAGTTCCTACTCTAGTTGTTATTTCCGTTGGTCTGTTATTGTCTTGCTTTATCATGCTTGATGTCAATGGTTGGTTTCTTTGAAACTGAATCTTATTGGTAAGGTGGGTTCACGGAAGATCAAAAAGATTATTATAAGGAACACCGCTTGTCACAAAAAGAGAAATACTTATGGGAACAAATTGATAGATTGTATACCATTGCTAGGAACGTGTGCTCTACTTATAATGTTACTTATTGTTGTGATGAGTCTTGTTGCAGAAAGAGGTATAAACACCTCCCTTTTCAATGTGAGTATAGTGATAATTATACCATATCTTCCTATGCTAAAGGAATTTATGACTTTTATGATGCGGAACAAATTGAAGAATTTATTGCTTGGAAGGGTGCTTTTGAACTTGCTAGTTTGCTTGAAAATATTGATGATTCACCTTACAACTATGAGGTGTATGGTATGCTTAAATTTTGCTTTGATAATTACAAGGATGAAAATGACTACATTCTTGAATATTTTAATAGATGCTTTCCACAAATGGAAGAGACTAATGCCTTGCAGGATCCTTTAGAAGAAGAAATTGATGAACCTGAAATCTCATTAGATGAAAAAGAGGAGGAGAGTGATGAACGAAAGGAGGAAGAATGGATTAGCTACCCATGCCTATCTTCTAATGAGAGCAACTCTTTATCCCTTACATTATTTGATTTTCCCCCTTGCTTACTAAAGGAGAATGAATGTTATGTTCCTGAGGTTTCTCTTGATAGTGTTTATAATAAAGCTCTAGTGCTTGTAGATCATGAAGAGCATGCTTTATGTGATAGTTATATTGTTGAGTTTATTCATGAGGCTACTGAAAATTATTATGAGAGAGGAAAATATGGTTGTAGAAGTTTTCATGGTATAGAAACACCTCTCTATGTGCTAAAAGTTTTGAAGTCACTCTTGTTTTATCTTCCTATGCCTGTCACTTTGTTCTTTGCGAATTTATTTGCATACATTATTCCTATGCATAGGAAGTGCGTTAGACTTAAATGTGTTTTGAATGCTTCTTGATGCTCTCTTTTACTTCAACTCATATTTCTTATGAGAGCATCCTCTCAAACTTTTATGCCTGAAGATGATAATATGTCTATTATTCTTGGGAGACCTTTTCTTAAATACTGCAGGAGCTATTATTAATTGTAATCAAGGGAAGGTGACCTTCAATGAACACATTGTCTATTTCCTCAAGAAGATTGAAAGGACTTATGGTTTGAATTCAATTGAATATGTTGAGGGCATTCAAGTTGGAGAAATATATTGTCCCATACGAAAAGAAATATTTGAAACTATTATGATTGGGACCATTGCTATCAAGGTTAAGGTAACATAATCATTAGTGGGATACAAAGTTTTGTCTCATATGGAATTGTTTTGGTAACAAGACCTGATCAACCTTGTTAACAAAAGGATTTCATTGAACAAAACAATGTTTTCACCATGATTATCTCCGCTTACTTCTATTCTATCCATTTTAGTTTTTGCTTCTTATGCCTAACTTAAAGGCGTTAAAGAAAAGTACTTGTTGGGAGATAACCCAAGAGTTTTAGTTGAGTCTTGGAAGTTATTACCTCTGTAATAACCGCTCCTTATCCTTTTTATTTGCTTTTTGTGCCAAAGGTAACCTCTAATGAGAGAGAAGTAATGATTGGGAAAGTTGTTGTCCCGAAACAGATTTTTGGGCTTCACCGTAAAATTTTGTGAGAGAGCTCTATATGTCATATTGAGTCGTAATTTTTTGTGCTTCTGCCCCAGGTTGTTATCTAACTTTTGTTAGTTTAACACTTTTTGATTTGAGCAACAGAAGGTTTTCGAAACAATTCTTCTTTACCTTCTGGTCTGTTTTGACAGATTTCTGCCATTTTCTGCATTTGCTTCTTGTTGGTTCCTTCTTGAGTTCTTTTGGAGAATTGAGCTTTTTGAGGGAAGTGCTACAGTAGCTAGTGTTCTAATGGAAGTTGATTTGGTGTTAGAACTGAACCTTGAGACTTATTTATCTTAAGTGCACTAATGTTGCTAATGAGATTGTGTGAAGTTTTGTATGAAGGAAAATTTTTAGGTGTATGGAAGGAATGAGTAATGAGATGAAGGATGGACTAAAGCTCAAGCTTGGGGATGCCATGCGTGTCACCCCAAGAAATATCCAAGAAGTATAAGCGTCAAAGCTTGGGGATGCCCAAGGCATCCCCTTCTTCATCAATAAAAATCTCAGGTTTCTTCCAAACACTTCATTTTTATTGTTTCATGCACAGTTGTGTTGTTCTTGGAGCGTCTTCTTTTTCGTTTTCGTTTTGGTTTTTAGTTTGCGTGGTTTGCTTAGTTTGCTGAATAAATTGGTTGGACCCCCTCATTCATACATTGGTGTTCAAATAGTCTGGTTTGGATTGGAAAAGAGTAGGAAAGCTCATGCTTAAGTGGTAAAGAGAGCTTGTTTTTGACTGTGGCCTATGCTTTCTCATGCCATGCTTGATATTGTTTTGGCTTTATGCTTAGTATTCTTTGATGTAGCATGACTTGTTATAAACAATTGAGATTGCTTAATGTGCCTTGGATGAATTATGCGTTGTTTTAGCATATTAAAGCATAGTATAGTGGTATTCTCCTTTGATGCTTTATTTGGGTTGACTTGGCACATGCTCACACCATGTTATGACTATCTCAAGTCACCATAAGCCTGTATGATCCTTTAGTTTTCAACTTGTAGTATCACTTGATGCTTTGATCAATGATGTTTTGTCGCTCTGCATGATTATGGCCATTATTGCTCTCTCGTTTGTCGCTCCCTTAGTACTGCTAGCCTTCACTTTCACTGAGTATGTTTTACTCAAGTTTCCAACTCCCTTAAACCAAATATTGCCAAAGTGTCCACCATACCTACCTATTAGCATCATTTGCTACTTCCGTGCATATTCAATATGCCTTGTTTTCTTCTGAATAAAATGTTTGCTTGTTATGAGAAAGTTAGTTAGTAAAGCTCTCACGAACTTGATGGCACACTTTATTTTCTTGCACTTAATAAACCTGAACCATTGCGTCCTTCTTTGTTGCGTATATGCTTGCGCTTTATAAGTTGAAGTTAGCAGAACCATGTATCATGGGGAACGCTTTCAACACTTCATTGGTACCTTGTACCTAGTTGATATCATGTTATTTTGCTTATGGATCCCGGCGGTGTGAAATAAAAGTGGAACTTGTAAGATCATGGAGTCTGTATATGTGTTAGAGAAACTCCTGGGCCGCTAGCCTAAGCCATGCCTAATCATGGTGGAAACTTGCAGCATCACCATAATGAGCACTCTATGAAGCATCCTCAATAAAAACCTATGCAAATAGCAAATAAAAAGATCGCTGAGATGCTCATTGTCTGCTTGCCTTGTCATTTTGATTATGGGAAATCTCCCGTATCATGTGCAAGGGGTACCCCGTTGGCGGTTCTTAATGATACACATATACTTACAATGACAAGAGCTTACTCGTGACTGAAGTTGAGTAGCATGAGGATCGGTCTTCGTAAGTAAGGGGCATGAGACTTTGATTTATAACTTGTCAAGCATATCCTCTTAGTTGTGTCACTTTAACCTTAAACCATTTAAAGATGCTTATGATAGGGGCAATGAGAGCTCAAAGCTAACGAGTACCATACTTTCAGCATTTGGAAGCCCTTCAAACTTTTCAAAACCTGTTCATTTCCTTGTTGAGTCTCCACACATTCTATGAGCACTTTCTTGAGAGCGTAGTGGCCATTCTTAGTTCTATGTGTATTGTCCCAAGACTTGTTGATTGATGCATACCTTGATATTGCTTGTTCTAAACTATATGTATCTAGTCACTCTTGTAAACTTTGAAGGTGTCCAATGCATTTATGTTTGCTACTCTATGAGGGACAAGCCGAATGCCACTTTGCTATGTTTTCTTTATGTGAAACAATCAAACGTCTTGCAAAGCATTGTTATTCATGAATCTTTTGTTTGTGCCTTTTCATGTTGCATCATAGTTCCTTTGTCTTATTGCTAGAACTTTGTCTTTTATGTTATGATTGAAGTACTTTGATCCCAGCTTTGAATGTTTACAAATACTTTGGTCAAGTCTTGGATGGTGCATGTCACCTCAAAAATTATTCTTTCTTTTTATCACTTACCTACTCGAGGACGAGCAGCAGTTAAGCTTGGGGATGTTGATACATTGCAAATGTATCTATAATTTTTGATGCTCCATGCTTGTTTTTATCCACTTTCTTGTGTTTTGTCCACACTTTGGAGTACTTTTCATATGATTTCTTGGACTAACCTATTAACAAGAGCCATAGTGCCAGATGCCTGTTTTCTGCTGTTTTTGGTTCCAGGAAAGTCAGAAAATGAATATTCTCGGAATTGGACGGGACAAAAGCCAAAGTGCCTATTTTTCTAGAAGACTCACGGAGCCAGAATACGAGACGGAGGAGGGCCAGGGGCTGGCCACACCCCCAGGCGCGGGCTAGGCCTGGCCACGCTAGGGCCTGGTGTGGTGGCCCCAGGCACCCCCTCGACCTCTCTCTTCGCCTATAAGAAGCCTTCTGACCTAAAAGCTTCAGGGGGTTCGACATTTTTCCACGAAAATTTCCGCTGCGCCACCGCCACCGAAGGGGAGATTCGGGGGACAGAAAGTCTCTGTTCCGGCACCCTGCCGGGACGGGGAAGTGCCCCCGAAGCAATCTCCATCGACCTCCACCATCATCTTCATCGACCATCCATGTTTCCCCCATCTATGAGTGAGTAATCCCCCGCTGTAGGCTATGGGGATGGTAGGGATCGGATGAGATCGTTCATGTAATGGCATCAGATTGTTAGGGCATAGTGCCTAGTATATTTTATTAGTGCTTTATGACTTTGTTGTGACTTGCTGTGCTTAATGCTTGTCACTAGGGCCCGAGTGCCATGATTTCAGATCTGAACTTATTATTGATTCATTATGATAGTATTGTTTCTGGTCTTATCTACAAGTTGTGTACACACGTCGTTGTTCGGAACCTATGGTCCCAAAGTGACAGAAATCGGGGTAGCCGGAAGGGAAAGGCTTTGATGTGAGGATCACATGTGTTCACGGAGTGTTAATGCTTTGCTCCGGTGCTCTATTAAAAGGAGCACCTTAATTGCCAGTAGTTCCCTAGAGGCCCCGCTGCAAACGGGCTGGCAGGACAAAAGATGCTGTGCAAGTTCTCATTGCGAGCACGT
Organism: Avena eriantha; assembly: GCA_910589775.1. NCBI lineage: Eukaryota > Viridiplantae > Streptophyta > Magnoliopsida > Poales > Poaceae > Avena > Avena eriantha. Next base: position 2,807,540 of record OU342742.1, read on the forward strand.
ATGACTATATATGGAACACATGCCTAGGATTGTCTAGTACTTGGGTGCTTTATCTTATTTATCTGCAATTGCCCTATGTTCTGATTGCTATGTGAATTGTCTTGTCCATGCAACGCCCGTCCATCCATCCCTATGCCTACCGCACTCGAATCCCACTGTTTACTGCTTTTGTTACTACTGTCTTTGCTTTGCTACTACTGTTACTTTACTATTCCTACTACAAAACTGTTGCTACTGATAAACTGTTGTGAGCAAGATTGTTTCCAGGTGCAGCTGAATTGACAACTCAATTGTTAAGGCTGATAAGTATTCTTTGGCTCCCCTTGTGTCGAATAAATATATTGGGTTTCACTACCCTCGAAAATACTGCGATACACCCCCTATACTTGTGGGTCATCACACGCGTGGCATCCCCAAGCTTGAGCTTTAGTCCATTCTTCATCTCATTACTCATTCCTTCCATACACCTGAAATTTTTCCTTCATACAAAACTTCACACAATCTTTATTAGCAACATTAGTGCACTCAAGATAATAAGTCTTTACGTTCAGTTCAAACACCAATAAAACTTCCATTAAAACACTAGCTACTGTAGCACTTCCCTCAAAAAGCTCAATTCCCCAAAAGAACTCAAAAAGGAACCAACAAGAAGCAAATGCAGAAAAGAAATCTGTCAAAACAGACCAGCATGTAAAGATGAATTTTTTCGAAGACCTTCTGTTGCTCAAATAAAAAAGTGTTGAACTAACGAAAGTTAGATAACAACCTGGGGCAGAAGCACAAAACTTCACGCCTCAAAACTATGTACAGAGATTTTACACGAATTTTTACGGTGAAGCACAGAAATCTGTTTCGGGACAGTAACTTTCCCAATCATTACTTCTCTTAGCACAAAAAGCAAATAAAAAGGATAAGGAGCGGTTATTACTGAAGTAATAACTTCCAAGACTCATCAAAAAATTTAGGTTATCTCCCAATAACTACTTTTCTTTAACGCCTTTAAGTTAGGGATGATAGTTTGAGAAGATGCTCACATAAGAAATATGGATTGAAGTAAAAGAGAGCATCAAGAAGCAAATTCAAAACACATTTAAGTCTAAACCACTTCCTATGCACAGGAATCTTGTATGCAAATAAATTTACAAAGAACAAAGTGACATGCATAGGAAGATAAAACGAGAGTAACTTCAAAACTTTCAGCAAATAGAGAGGTGTTTCAGTGCCATGAAAACTTTTACAACCATATTTTCCTCTCGTAATAATTTTCAGTAGCCTCATGAATAAACTCAACAATATAACTATCACATAAAGCATTATTTTCATGATCTACAAGCACTAGAGCTTTATTATAAACATTTTCAAAAGAATCCTTAGGAACATAACATTCATCCTCCTTTAGTAAGCATGGGGGACAATCAAATATTATAAGCGGTAAAGAGTTACTCTCATTAGAGGGTAGGAATGGGTAGATCCATTCTTCCTCCTCTTGATCATCACTCTCCTCCTCTTTTTCATCCAATGAGCTTCCAGTTTCATCAATTTCTTCTTCCATAGGCTCCTGCAAGGCATTAGTCTCTTCCGCTGGTGGAGAGCATCTATTAAGATATTCAGGAATATAGCCATTTTCTTCCTTGTAATTATCAAAGCAAAATTTAAGTATATCATAAACCTCATATTTATAAGGTGAATCATCGGTATTTTCAAGCAAACTAGCAAGTTCAAATGCATCCTTCCAAGCAATAAATTCTTCAATTTGTTCCACATCATAAAAGTCATAATTCCCTTTAACATAAGAAGATATGGTAACATTATCATTATACTCACATTGAAAGGGGAGGTGTTTATACCTCCTACAACAACAAGATTTATCAACACAATAAGTAACATTATAAGTTGAGCACACGATTCTAGCAATGGTATTAAATTTATCAATTTGTTTCCATAAAAGTTTCCTTTTTGTGACAAGCGGTGTTCCTTATAATAATATTTTTGTTCTTCCGTGAACCCACCTTGCCAATTAGATTCAGTTTCAAAGAAACAAACCATTGATAGTAAGCATGATAAAGCAAGACAATAACAGACCAACAAAAATACCAACTATAGTAGGAACTAATTTTTTTGTGTTTTTGATAAAGAAACAAGAAAACAAAGAAAAAATAAACTAAGCAAAACAAAAATAACAAAGTAAAGAGATTGGTTATGAGGGACTCCCCTTGTGAAGATGTCCTTGACTCCCTGGCAACGGCGCCAGAAAAATACTTGCTGACTCGTGTACTAACGAGCTCGTTGGGGAACCCCAAGAGGAAGGTATGATGAGCACAGCAGTAAGTTTCCCTCAGTTATGAAACCAAGGTTATCAATCCAGTAGGAGCAAGGAAACACCCCAAAGGTGTAGCTAGCTGAACTTTGGCAGGGCGCACTACTGGTGCCAGCAGCAACGTGGAGACCTGCACAACACAACCACAGAACTATGGCCCCAACTTGCGATGAGGTTGTCAATCTCACCGGTTTTGTTGAAAACAAAGGATTAAACGTATAGAGTGGAAGAAAGTAATAGTTTGCAGAAAGTAAACACAAAATAGTAAAAGTTGTAGATTGATGGTAAAAGAAAGGACCGGGGTCCATAGTTCACTAGAGGTGGCTCTCCTTCAGATAGATAACATGTTGGGTGAACAAATTACAGCGGGGCAATTGACAAACATCGAGAAAGCATACAAGCATATACTACTCATCTTGACTCCTTTGAGATTCGATTGGGCATTACAACATTATACATAGACCGCCATCCAACTGCATCTATGACTAATAATCCACCTTCAGGTTATCATCCAAACCCCCTCCAGTATTAAGTTGCAAGCAACGGATAATTGCATTATGAATTGTGCGTAAAGTAAACAATACGATTGTTCTAAGAACAAAGGATTATTGTTTTCTCCCTAGTAGCAACAGCACATCTAGTACCTTAGAGATTTCTGTCACTTCCCAGATTACCAGAGGCATGAACCCACTATCGAGCATAAATACTAACTCTTGGAGTTGCTAGCATCTACTTGGCCAAGATAGCTACAAACAACGGAAAGCATGCAAGATCGCAAATAACAAAGACATGATAGAATCAAGAATCAATCTGAAATAGTATCTAAATATCCATCGGATCCTCGCAAACACAACATGCAGAATTACAAATAGATGATCTTGATCATGAACGGAGCTCACAAGATCTAAACATGATAGCACAAAGGAGGAGAACCAGCCATCTAGCTACTACATGGACCCGTAGTCCAGAGATGAACTACTCACGCATCACACCAGAGGCTTGCATGATGATGAAGAAGGCCTCCAGGGTGAATTCCCCTCTCCGACAGGGTGCCGGGAAGAGCTTTAGATCCCTGCCGATATAGGGATGGAGATGATAGCAGCTATAGACTCTTTTGTGGAATTTTGATCGGGTACTTAGGGTTTCCATATCAGAGGCAATATATAGGCGGAAGGAGAGGCCGAGGGGGTGCCTAGGGCGACCAGACCACCCCCTGTCACGGGCCAGGTCGGGCCGCCCGGCCAGGTGGTGTGGCCGGGCCCTAGCCCCTCTCTGTATCGTATTCTGGCTCTAGGTGTCCCTCGGTGAAAAACTGACTTCGGCTTGTGACCCGTCCAATTCCGAGAATATTCATTTTCTGACTTTCCTGGAACCAAAAACAGCAGAAAACAGGCAGCTGGCACTGTGGCTCTTGTTAATAGGTTAGTCCAGGAAATCATATGAAAAGCACTCCAAAGTGTGGACAAAACATAAGAAAGTAGATAAAACCAAGCATGGAATATCAAAAATCATGGATACGTTTACAACGAATCAGGCATTCGCATCCCGTGGAGCAGAGCCTCGTATTCCCCTTCGTTGTTGGATGCATGGAACTTCATCCGCAGTACAAACCTCATCTCATCACCCTGTGGAGATGTCAGGATGACGCCGATGTCGGATCCCTTCTGACGCTTGGATCCTTCTAAGTGCATTGTCCATAGACTAGACATATTTGGTGTATCTAGGAGATGGTTCTCCATCCAGTGGACGAGGAAATCTGGCAGCACTTGTGACTTGATCGCCGTCCACTGCTCGTAGGTGATGTCATGTGGAGACAGTTGGAAGCCCCAGAGGGCGACCCGCCCTGTTGCATCGGGGTTGTTGAGGATGTGGTTTAGCGGGGCGTCGTTTCCACGATTATCAATTAAATGAATTTTATCACTTAAAATATCATATTACAACATAATATGATAGTCCCAATTGATATGTTCATAATATACTAATTTGGGATCCTGTTGAAACAAGGACAAAAGATGCACACAACCACAGTAAAAAACCAAAAACCCTACTCTACTTATGCAAAAACAAGAGGTAAATATGCTTCAATTTTGGACTCATCAACTCCCCCAAGATCAACTCTTGCTCGTCCCCGAGCAATATGGTGGCTTATGGACAAGGTCATCATGTGCATGAGGCAGTCATTACAATAAATGAGGCAAAAAATTGAAACAAAAGTACAATATCAGATGTAGAATTACATCATGAGTTTTATCACACCTTTACACATCACATGAGTTAGAGGCTTCCACACCTTTTTGTATCAGTAATGTTATAAGAAGTTTTTAGGGGTTAAACATGTTATATGATCATAAGGTTAAATCGGTTGAGCACTTGATTCGAGTAATGAAAGATTCATGATCACTCTTTTTTTCTTTTCTTTTTTAAGCTTTACTTTCTCTTGCCTTGAAATTCTCTTGATAGTTGAATCTATTTTTTTCAACAGAGCTACCTGATCATGCTCACTACTTTTTATGGCTCTTGTAAACCCAAACCTGTGACTATGACATGCTACGAAGGATTTTATTCTCATAATTAATCAATACTTTTATTGGTGTGGAAGACCCTAAAATCATAACAGTTGTACAAGTATCATAACACTAATCCTAATTCATTCATCTGCTATTATAATCATGGATCAAAATATTTCTTCAAATACCATAAAGTCTCGAAGCTCAACACATATAATTCTTTCCTAGAATAAAGGGAGTTTGGAGATGATGCAACTAATGCAAATTCTTGAATTAAAACCTAACATGCGTGCGGTAAAGTAAACATGCTAAAACCGAAAGATAGATTACAAGGTGTTATAGATCTCCCCAAGCTTGGGATCAAGCCAGTGGGATCAAATAATCCCTCGTGATTATTCGATACCATGGCACTCTTTAGTTCGGACGCACGACGTTGGAGACAACTGCACAAAGTTCTTGTTATCTCCTCCAAGGCAGATATGCGACTGTGGCACAAGGTCAGAACACAATCGAAACATCCCCTCAGCAACCCTGCTTAGTATGTCATTGACTTCCTTCTTGCTTTCGGGATTTAGGAGGCGTTTGCGCATGATTTCCCGATGGATGAGCTCTTCCTTCTAGTCCTTCTGTATCTTGCGAAGACGTTGTTCGGCTTCTGGGACTTGTGCTAAAATAGGCACGTCCAAGAGGTTGAACTCCCAATCTTCCCGTGGCTTTATGCTCATGCGCGCATTCATGGTGATCTTCTTGGTTATAGAAGTATACTCCGTAGTCTCCTGATAAGTTCATGCATCAGCTTGGTTAACTTTATTATGCTTAGGTGAAGAGTAGTTGGTGGCGATGAACTTGAGTGACTCCATGCACCCCTTCCCATGGGGTTTCTTCGGTTCTTCTTCATCCTCGGGCTTCACCATAGCAAGATAATAAGACTGCCTCCACCCTCTCTTTGTTTGATCCATGAAGGTCTCGAATTCCTCCTCCTCATCATCATCAAAGTCATAAGCATACCTCTTGTTATTCGGGCTTAGGCCTTGAGCTTCACGGTCATCGGCTTCAATGGAGGAAGTCTGGAAACTATCCCATAAGGGAGATGATAGCTGTGAGATTTGACACATTTTTGACGGTTTTTATTGATGGCTTTCCTCTGGATTTGATCGTTTTCTAGCTTTACCTAACGCTAATACTTCGGTAGCAAAGAAAACTTGGTTTTTAATGTGTGTTTCAGGTTCTGAACATCAATAGAGGGTTTTAACTAGAGAAACACAATATTCAAATGAAAACAACCAAGTCTCACTTTGGAAGCAATTGAGGGAAGCGTGCAGAAGCTTTAACGAGCAACTATACAACAGGAATATTTTTTCGGCCGTATAGTTCCCGACGTATGGCTGCCTCCGCCTCTGTCTTGTAAAAAGGGACAACTTCCGTGAAGAGACCAGACGTGAAAACACAACACATAATCCGCCATTCCACCCAGAAGGGAGAAAGAAGAGATCCGGAGAAGAAGGGGAAGACGTTCTTCATCTCGCTCCACAATCTTCGACCTCCTAGCCAATACACCCCCATAACCACTACTTGTACGAGAGAGAGAGAGAGAGGGATCTTCACCTTGCAAGACTAGGGTTTGAGATTGTTTCTTCCCATCTTGAATTGTGTTGGATATTTTGTTGTTCTTATTGTGGATCTCCACGGTAATATCAATAAGATTTCCCTTTATTTAATTATATTGATGATCCGTTCTTCTCTCATGTGTGAGTAAGTTACTTAGGCGTGGGAGATGTTGGGGATTGGTGAGATGTGATGTGCCTTCATATATTTTCCATTAGTTTGTGATTGATTCCAATTATTATATTATGTGTGCTTGACTATCTATGGGATGCCTAATGCTTGTTGTCCAATTAAGGGCCCAGACAACATGATGCTTTGTCCTACATAGATAGGATCTTGTTCGCTAGTAGACCGGCGACCCCCGAGTGACACGGGGATATCAATGGCAAACTAGTAGACTCGAGGATAACGAGGAACCACTGTGCTTACTACATTAGTCTGATCCAAGGAGCTTAATCGCTAAGTGACATGAAGGGTCTTAATCGTCTAGTGTCTAACCATGGTTTTGGTAACAGACTAGTAGGATTATTGAAGTTGGGATGAAATCTACCAAGAGGAGTTCTGGCTAATTATGAGTTTCTTGCCTACACATATACTTATAAGATTATAATTATTACATTTATCATTCGTCCACTTGGCATAGTCACTATCACCATGAACTGAATCTTCTCGCGCCTTCTTTTGCCATCTCCAGGAAACAACAAACAACCAAGTCGTTCTTTACTTTTATGCTTTATATTTTTGAAGTTTACATTTTAGTTCTATTTAAATACATCTCATTTAATCAAAACCTCATTCTTATTTCAACACTTGCAGTCAATTCACTCGAAGACCTGTGACAACTTCGGGTGTGACAGAGACTTCACTCATAAACACTTACCTTTGGGCTCCCTGTGGGATTGATATCTATACTTCGAAACTAGCTACAAACGATATGTGCACTTGCAGACATCAGGAGCCATTAGGCCTAGAGGTTTTCCTTTGCTTGGAACTGGGTAGCACATCAAGAAGATTTGATCTGTTGATATAAGAGGGAGGAAAACATTTGGGGAGACTTATAAAGGGTCAAAACAGGGAAAAACTCGTACTGGAAGAAAAAAAGTTGGCCAAGAAAAGAATCCCAACAAATAAGGAAAGAAATAAAAAAAAGAATGAAAAGGAAAACAACCTCTGGTACGGGAGGCTGCCTGTACGGCGCACACGTACCAGATTTTCTTCCAAAATTCGACCCTTCCAACGTCTGTATGAATTCAACCGACACAATGGTACAGGCAGGACCTGCCCGTACGGTCCGCTCGTACTGGCAGTTACTGACCTTTTCACCTCCCTCCTCCCATTTTAACTAATAAACCAAACGAATGAGGAAACACAAAGATGATAATGACATGTCGTCCAGTCGGAGGGGCCCGTAAGGTGTGGTTGTACCAAAATTCTTGAAATAGCAAGGGAAGTACTAACCGTTTAATGATCACTGGTACGGGCCTATCCGGTCATACGGTCCGCCCGTACCAGCCTCGTAAAACTGGCAGTAAATTTGGGAAAACACAAGGATTCCAAAAATACGAATCAAAAAGAGAAAACAATAACTAGAACAAAGATAAATCTGGTTTTCAAATGGCTTGGTCACCCAATGGGAATGAGTTTACTTGGGTACATTCATCTCCTTTTAATTTTTGGATCAACTTTTTCTTTTTCCCTTGGAACAAGGTTGGTCACAAGAAATGGCTAAAACCATTGCAAAGAGAAATTGAAAACTTTCTTTTAGGAGTTAAAGTCCCCGAGGTTATGCAGATGGATGATACCTTTTCTGATGGTTTGATTTCCTCACAATCCATGGGTGTGTCCACTGGTTCTTCCTTTCTTTGGAGGATCTGTAACCAAATTCTTGCAAAAGTAAAGTCTAACGGATCATCGTTGGCTTGGAGTCAGTCCTTTCGATAATTTCTTTCAAGATAATATGATCAGTATGCACTGTCGCTGTAGAATCAATAATGTAAGATCAAAACTTATCGCAAGATAAAAGCACAGCGAAAAGCTCCTTTTCTGCCATAGGGTAATTATTTTGGGCGCAATTTAAGGTGTGACTAGCATGATGAATGATATTGAATTCATCATCATCATACTGGCAAAGAATTGTGTTTGCACACGAACACGTCGCCATGTACCCTCGGCGCCGAGTGTGATGCGCGGCAACACGCACCGAGGGAGGCTCGTTGGAAGCACTGTACACAAGACAGTCCGACGTGTGCTTTTGAAGACCCAAAACCCTGCTTCCCCGGGAGGGACCCGTCAGGGTAGCACGGTGGCTATGGGCTGCCCTAGGTTGACTTAACCACCCCTAGAGCCTCATGGATTCGCATCCCTCCAGTATGAAGAACTATGGATAAACGAGAAGAAAGATGCAAAGGAGAGAGGGATAAAAGTAGATGAACATGAAAAAGTAGTAGATTTGTTTGTTCGATTGGTGTTGTTTCAATCGGCCATCACCCCTCATGTATATAAGGAGCGGCTAAACTTTACGTGTAAGAAAGAGGGTTGGATTCACATCCAAAATCCTAGTTGGGGTCCAGCTCGAACAAGGAAACCCGAAATTTGCGTAACTGTTCGGCTAAAAACTTGTATGTACCTTCAGGACCATTTTTGAGATAGTAAACAAGCTTGGATCAAAATGTCATAAAAGCAAAGTTGTTGTCATCAAAAATACGAAAAACAATAATGTTGTCCACTTTCCCATCCTAGCTGATGTTGATGGTCTTTTCCCCTTATTTTCGTATCAAACTCGGATTTTGACCGAACGGTTTTAGTTTTGTTCGATCGTATTTTGAATCTGATGGTCGTATACTTGCTCGTGTGAAGATAGTTCCAAAAAAAGTTGTTCTCCTTTCAAAAACGAAGAACTTTCATGTTTTGCACTTTTCCATCCGAATTGATCTTGACTGCTTAAATTAAGTTGTAAGCAGATTGACCGGAGTAGGAGGTTTTCTAGGTCGCCCGGGTTTGCTCTCGCCTAGGCACAAACCTGATATGTGGTCTGGCGACCACGGGATTTTGGCCGTGCTAATTCAGCCTCTAGAAGTATTTTGACTCTCAATTTTGCATACTAACTTGTATTGAGATGATTCAAAAACCAAAGTTGCTTGTTTCGATGATACACGCAACTTTCATGCTCGGCACTTTTTCATTTGAAATCATCTTAAAGGAGTCATAATGGAAGCCTCAATAAATCAGTCTTCGAATCTTCTTCGAACACTAGCATAATCGGCTATTAAGCCTGATCAAAACTTGACTTGATACGGTGGGCATGGTGTATCTTAAAATATGATTAGTAACCCTCCGAGTGGACTTTTTCGAGTGACTCTCACCATTTATCTTGGTCAGCTACGAGCCCAAAACGAGTGCCAACACATGCCCCCTGTTTTCTGGCAGAGCTTGCGTGCTAGAAAATAAGTTGCTCCACTTTTAATCTAAGGACGATGTCAACACTCCATCGGCCACTGGTTGTCTTAGGGCGATAAATATATATATCGGTCATTTTATGTCCAGGCTTGTTGCCACTTGGGTATAACTTGTTCAAATAATTTGCATTGAGAACAACCACTTCATCTTGAAGACTGATGAAGGTCACAATTGTCTTTGAACAACTACCACAATGATCCTCGCATGGTCTTCATCCAAGTGCTCAAGAATAATATCACCAACCGTTCGGCAATAAAGGCCATTACCTGCACTAGATCTTTCATTAGTGTCTAAAGCGGTGGTCTCCAATCCAGCCTTACCTATGTTGGCGAAATAAAACATCGGCTCTAGTGGGATATGAAATATACCATGAATAACATGGTAGCCAGATGTTTACTGAGCCAACTCACTTGTTCTTCAATTTTTCATGTCTTGATATATTTGTAATGATAAATCAATCCAAGATGAAAGTTACATCTACACATATATCAAGATAAATAACAAGTGATTCGTCAAAACATTGGTAAACCATGAACATTGTTGTACTAATAACAACGAATCACTAGAAGCCTCAATATGTGTAGCACCTGTAGCAATAAAAAGTTCTAGCACAAATAGTAAAGCTTCAAATTCGGCTATATGGTTTGTGCAATATATTCTAAGCAGCATGAGACTTCATAAAATATTACCATAACGAGATAAATAAACAATACCAATGGATTGGCCATTGCTTTTAAAACTGAACAATCGAAATTCAATCTCCATGGTACTAGAGACAAGATTAATATCAATATCATGCTCGGCATCTACGCCCAATAATGAAATTAAAGATAATTTGGACTTTCATAGATTTCAACGATTTATAAGCCAAATTATCAACACATAAGCATAAGCACAATTCTAATGAATGTATACCTTTTCTCGCTCTCCAATAGAACTAAGGACGATGTTAGAAAACCACATCGGCCATGATTGGATAATGATCTTAGGGCGATAGACTAAATATCGGCCATATGTCTTTGCCCCAATGGGCATGCATAATCCATCCACCAAAGTATGTATAGCCGAAGTAAACAAAAGACAAATCTGATTATGAACTTCAAGTATTCGGCATCTTGGATTAGCAACAAAACTACAACTAATCAAATAAATAATGATTTGGCAATACCCTTTCATGATGTATAGAATGATGATGCATCCAAGGATAAAAATAAAACCATGGTTGGTAACCAATCATACCTGGGGACGAATTCCATGGCATAGGCATTAATGGTGAAGTATAATAATATGGATGATGTGTTGGCCAAATTTTTTGATAGTGATACCAAATTCTTTGGACTAATCGCTTGTTGGCTTTATTCTTTTTGTTCTCCACTCTTGATGCCCTTATTATGATAGGATCTTGCACATCTTCCTTGCCTTGAGGGTTTCCTTTGGCAACCCACGCCATGTTTCTTTTCTTCAGCTCCTTGTCCGTAAGCCGCCATAGCTTCCTCTCTTGCCAATTTGATAAGCCGAGTGGGCATCTCGGCTGTGGTTTTGTTTGACTTTTTTAATCTTGAGCACCATCAATTTTGCTTGTTCAAATTCGAAAACTGGGTCTTTGAAAGTTACTCGCTTCACTTCCTTTCCTTTAGTAGCCAACATCAATTCAGTTGGCTTCTCATTATTTTGAGTCAAATCTGAAACATCACACTTGCATCCATCCTTTTTGATTCGATATTGACATGGGTATACCCTACAGGTACTCGAGCTTGGTATATATGGCCTGAATATAGCGGAAGCCCACGGTGTTGCCAAGGCCCAAATGGAGAACTCGAGTAACCTACGGACTCTCGATTGCTTGCGGAACAAGAAGAAGCTAAAGATAGAAAATTTAAAGGGAAACCCTAACCTGTAACCGACTCGACCTGCTACCCGAGACCTAGCCTATCTATATAAAGGTTAGGAGGGGGCGGCGAGGAGGACACACGCAACCCTAGTTTCCACAACCCTCCCCAGATTGCATCTGTGCACCATTGTAATCTTCGATTCCTCTGTTAATTCCACGATCAGACAAGCAGGAGTAGGGACCTCTACGAGGCCTGAACCTGGGTAAATCTTCGAGTCCCCTATGTGCATGTTTGCTAGCCGATTGATGCTTCTAGCGCTCCCTTCTTCTCCAAAACCCAAGTCCATAACAATGGGCATTGATGATTTAAACCCTCGTCAATTGGCGATGTCTGTGGGAATTGGGAGTGCTGATGTTGTGGCTTCTTCGGCCCCATCAACTGCGATCTACAACTCCACAACAGCGGAGATTCGCTAGCTCTTCGGCGCGTTCGACTTCACCATCCACACGCCGACCACCCGCCCGTCCTTCGAGTCCGTGGGCGATGGAATTAGCCTGGCGATCGGGAGCTTCCGCTTCCAAGTTGGTCAAATGGGCACGCTTCGCATGCCTGACCAGCCGACAACACCCTCGATTGCTCCAGCATCGTGGTTCCCTCCGCGAATCGGTACCCTAAGTGAGCTCAATGCCTTGACAACAGTCGAGAATACAGACAGCGACAGTAGTCGCGAATCTGATCTAGGCGATCTAGCAACTAAAGATGGAGCCTACGGTTCTGGATCTGAAAGTTGTGGGAGCAGCAGCTTCCCCAACCACTTCATGTGCGCCGTCATCAACGTGGGCGACTCCTCCGCCAACCGCGACAACACGGGTAACGGTGGCAATGGAACCGACCTTCCAAACGGCGGCATACCTAATGGCGGACCACCCAATGGCGGACCTCCCAACAGCGGCCCCACTAACGGTGCCCCCGTCAACAACAGAGGGGCAGCCGAACCGCCCACCATGGTGAACGAGAAAACTGGCGAACGCGTCGTGATCAGGCTCAACGATCTCGAGTGGGCCCGCTGCCGAGAAGCCCTACGAGGCCATCCTTTGCCTTTCGGCTCCCCGCAAGAACTATTGATGGGCTACCATTGGCTCCTGAAAGAAGAATACAAATGCCAACTACAAACAATCGCGCAAATCGAGGCGCGTAAAAAGGCGGCAGACGAGTCGAGCCTCCGACGAGCATGCTCTCCTCCCACGGAGGATCCTCCTCCAAGTGCAACGAGTACATCGCTAACAAGAGGCGATCTCGACTAGCCCACCTGGCCGAACAAGAGCATGTAGAAGCTGCAAAGGTCCTCGACTTTGGCTCCATGACGGTGGATACGCGTGGCAACGTGCTTCCAAAAATGCCGCAAGCCGCGGTAACGGCGGCCACCATGTACCTCCTCAACAACCAGCCGTCAGCCGGAGATCCTCGAGATGCCATGCACCGATCTACGATCGCAGGCTTGGGGTTAATCGAAGCCGCTCTCGACAAAGAGCCGACACCGGAGCCGAAGAAAGGCAAGGCTCTGGCAAAACGCTATTCCTCACCCTCATCCAGCGACGACAGTCACGACCTGTCTCGACGCCGCCGCTCACGGTGACACGACCACGACTACGACACGCATGATGACATCACGCAGCGCAAGATCGATAAGTCAAGGGCGTGACGTGCCCGATCGACTGACACAGAAGACGAAGATGTGGAGCTCTGTGACGCTAGATGCTTCACCAGGGCCATCAGGCAAAAGCGAATGCCCAAGGGGTTTAATCTCCCATCAGAGAACCCAAAGTTTCATGGTCTGCAGGACACGAAAATCTGGTTAGAGGACCATATCTCCTCCGTCAGGCTCCATGGCGGGAGTCAAAGCACGGCCATGCAATGCCTGCAGCTACAGCTACAAGGCGCCGCCCAGGCATGGCTCAACAACCTCCCACGTGGATCCATTCGCAGTTGGGAAGAACTGGTCTACAGCTTCGTGCGCAACTTCGAGGGCACCTACAAAAGGCCCGCGTTAATCGAAGAACTGAGGTGCTGCTAGCAAAGGTCGGGCGAATCGCTACACTCGTACATCTAGAGGTGGTCCATCATCAAGAACTCCGTGGAAAATATCTCGAAGGACAGCGCAATCGGCGCATTCAACGGCGGCATTCGCCGCATAGAGCTCAGGGAGGAGCTGGGCCGCTCGAAGCCCAAAACCATTGACCACCTGATGGAAATCGTGAATCGGTGGCAGATGGAGAAGATTCGGTGAAAAATTGCGTTCACTCCGACGATGAGGCAGAACTCGAGCGCAGACGCGATCGCCGAAGCAAACGTTGAATGCGCATCTACGATGACCGCGACAACGTCAACATGGTCGCAGCCGGCTACACTGACAGACGCGACGACAACCGCAACAGCAGCTACCGCAGCGGTCGACACTGCGACTCCGAGAAAACCACGCAAGTATGGCAGCGCCGCACTCGCAACGAGACACCCGCAACATCCATTGAGGATAAGCTGTCCAGGCCATGCACGGTGCACTTCTACATCGACAAGCACGACGGCAAAAAGAAATCCAACCACCTCCTCAAGGACTGACGTGATTTGCTCAAATTTCATGAGGGTCTGGCTCGGATGAATCGCGACGCAGTCAACAGGGGCTACGGAGCCGCCCCGGGCGCTATGGCACATGGAGCTCCTCCACCACCACCCGGACCACCGCCAAACGCAGCTGCGCCGGACCAGCACCACGGAGGAGAACCGTACCCACGGGCCATGGGTACTATGATGATCCAAAAGGGCCGTCCCTCTAATCGAGTGCAAACGGCCATCACTCGCCAAGTGAATCTGGCGACAAACTCACCACCATCCACCACTGAGTACCTCAGTGGAAGTGACTCCTACATCACCTTCGACAAGCGCGACCATCCGTGCCAAGTACCTCACCCAGGCCACTGTCCCATCGTACTCGAGGCACAAATCGGAGGCTTCGACATGAGCCGTGTCTTCATGGATGGCGGAAGCGGCATCAACCTTATGTCCGCGAGTACCTTGCGAGCAATGAGGATTCCTCCGACCTGTCTAGAGGCCTCGGACACAACATTCCACGGCATCGTCCCAGGCAAGGGCGTATATCCCCTTGGCAAAATCAACCTCGACGTCGTATTTGGCACACCAAAAAACTTTCGATGCGAGCGCATCGACTTCGAAGTCGTCGACTGGCCCTCACGGTACCACTGCATCCTCGGACGTGTCGCGTTCACTAGGTTCATGGAGTGCCACACTACGCCTATCTACAGATGAAAATGCCAGGCCCTAACGGCGTCATCACAATCAATGGTAGCTTCGAGAGGTCCGACAGCTGCGACAGGGAGTTCAACAGAATTTCCCAGTCCTTCGGCATGCAGGAGGAACTCGCAAGATTGAAAGACTCGACAAACAACAGTCTGCCTCCCCTGAGCCGGCCAAGTTCACCCGACATGTCCTTCGACTCATCGGTGCACACGAAGAAAGTTCAGGTCCACCTATCGGATCCCGCCAAAACGGCCCTCATCGCCAACAACTTGAGTCCCGCATAGGAACTCGTGCTCGTCGAATTCCTCCATGAGCACTGGAAATATTTGCCTGGTGTCCAGCGGACATGCCAGGAGTTCCTAGGGAATTCGCTGAGCATGCACTCAATGTTAACCCAGACGCAAGGCCATTCAAACAAACAATTCGGCGACTGTCCGAACCAAGAGCAAGAGCAGTCAGAATGGAGATCAACAGACTCCTCGATGCCAAATTCATACGCGAGATCAAGGAAAGCACTTGGCTCGGCAAAACGGTGCTAGTACCAAAAAAGGAGACGGATATCCTACGGATGTGCGTGGATTTCACCTCTATGAATAAGCACTGCCCGAAGGACCAATTCTTGCTGGGACAAATCGACTAGATCATCGACTCCACCGTGGGATGTGAGCGCCTCTGCTTCCTCGACGCCTACTCAGGCTACAATCAGATTCGAATGAAGGAGGAGGATCAAGAGAAAATGGTGTTTACAACGCCTTTTGGTGTGTTCTGCTATAACACAATGCCCTTCCGGCTAAAAAACGTAGGGGCCACCTACCAGCGCTGCATGCAGGCTTGCCTCAAGAACCAACTTGGTCACAACATCGAAGTCTATGTTGACGACATCGTAATCAAGACCAAAGAGGAAGCCTCGCTAATCAACGATTTACGCGAAACCTTCACCAACCTCGACCGCTACCGAATCAAGGTCAATTCGGACAAGTGCGCCTTCGGCGTACCATCTGGGCAACTACTCGGGTACCTCATCTCCACAAGGGGGATCGAGGTGAACCCAAAGAAAATAAAAGCCATACTGGCCATGGAAAAGCCGAAGAACATAAGAGGTGTCCAGCAGCTGGCTGGGCGAATCGCGGCGCTCAGTCGATTCATAAGCCGAATGGGCGAAAAGGCACTACCCTTCTACCAACTTCTCCGCGAAGCTGACAAGTTCGAGTGGACCAACGAGGCACAGGAAGAATTCGAAGACCTCAAGCGCCTACTATCCACCTCGCCGGTATTGGTGATCCCACGCGAAAGGGAACCATTGTTGCTATACATATCCGCCACTAACTAGGTGGTCAGCACAATGCTCGTGGTAGAACAAGCCGAGGAAAACAAGGTCCATGGGGTACAGCGACGAGTCTACTACCTCAGCGAGGTACTCACGCCAACAAAGCAACGGTACCCACACTACCAGAAGCTGGCGTACGGCGTCTTCATGATAGCCCGGCGACTGCGCCACTACTTCTAGGAACACCCAATCGTGGTAGTCAACGACGCCCCACTTGGGCATATCCTCAACAATCCCGACGCCATCGGACGAGTCGCGCTTTTGGGGGATCGAATTGTCTCCACGAGACATTACATATGAAAAACGGGATGCAATCAAGTCGCAAGTTCTCCCTGACTTCCTCGTGCACTGGATGGAGAACCAGCTCCCTGAAAAACCAGATATGTCCTACCTCTGGACAATGCACTTCGACAGATCCAAGCGAAAGGATGGAGCTGGCGCAGGTGTCATACTGACATCGCCCTAGGGAGATAAACTGAAATATATCCTGCGAATGCAGTTCACCGCCTCCAACAATGAAGCTGAATATGAGGCCCTGCTACACGGGATGAGGATGGCAAAGGCCTGCGGCGCCAAGAGGCTCATAATATATGGCGACTCCAAGCTGGTCTTCAACCAGACAATGCACGAGTGCGACGCACTGAACGACAATATGATCGCCTACCGCGACCTCTATGACACACTCGAAGGGGACTTCGACGGTTGGGAGCTACGGCACATAGGCCACGAAAGCAATGAAGAGGCGGACGCACTCGCCAACATTGGCTCCACTTGCGCCCCCATACCACCTGGGGTATTTCTCGAGCGCATCTGTGAACGCTCTATCAAGCCAAAGGCCGCAGAGAAGAAAACAAGCGCAACAACGGACTCGGGGGCTGCGCCGCCCAATGAGCCAATGGCACTCGACGACCTGGAACTTGACACAGGACTCGAAGGACCAATGAGTATCATGATGATCAAGCCATCTTGGACACAACATACATCACGTACCTTCTCAGCAAAAGGCTACCGGATGACCCGACTGACGCACAGCACATCGCGCGGCGATCCAAGGCATTCGCTGTTATCAACGGCGAACTGTACAAGTGCAGCATCACAGGAGTACTCCAACAATGCGTCTCGAACGCTGATGGAAGAGCTGTCCTCCTCGACATCCATGAGGGGACTTGCGGGCACCACGCTGGCGGTCGAGCCCTCTTCGCCAAAGCTCTACGAGCTGGATTATACTGGCCTACGGCCATGCACAATGCCAAGGACATCGTCCAAAAATGCAACACTTGCCAGCGATTCACGGACAAGCCGCACGCACCTGGCGCGGAGCTCCGGCCAATTCCATTGGCCTGGCCCTTTGTGCAATGGGGACTCGACATGGTCGGCAAGCTCCCAAAGTCCTCACGAGGAGGCTACGTCTACCTCCTGGTCGAAGTCGACAAATTCACCAAGTGGATAGAGGCCATACCAGTGACTAACCAGTCGGGATACAGTGCAGTCAAGTTCTTCGAGTCCATCGTCTATCGCTTCGGAGTACCACACAGCATCATCACGGACAATGGGACGAACTTCACATCCAAGGAGTTCTAGGAATTCTGCGAGAATCTGGGAATCAATGTAAGCTATGCCTCCGTAGCACATCCATAGACCAACGGTTAGGTCGAAAAAGCCAACGGGCTCGTCTGCGGCGGCATCAAGAAGCGACTCCTCAGGCCACTCGAACAAGCCGCAGGCTGTTGGCCAGACGAGCTGCAATCGGTACACTAGAGCCTGCGCACAACTCCAAACAGTGTCATGGGGTAGACCCCTTTCTTCATGGTGCACGGTGCTGAAGCAGTGCTACCCGCAGAGGTACGATACAAAGCATCGCGAGTGGTCGCTTACAGCAAGCATGAGTCAACTCTTGCACTCGAAGACTCCATCGACCTCCTTGACGAGGCACGGGAAATCGCCGCGGAAAGATCAATGATCTACCAGCAGAACCTGCCCAACTACCACAGCAGAAGGCTACGCCCTAGGTCCTTCGTCGAAGGAGACTTGGTCCTGCGACTGAAACAACAAGGGCATCTCAAGCTCGAGTCCCCCTGGGAGGGACCATACGTGATTACAGAAGTAATCCCAGGTGGCGCCTATCGCCTTAAAGATTTCGAGATAGGAGTCGCGTACTCCAACCCCTGGAACGTCGCACAGCTGCGACGCTTCTACCCTTAGTCGTCTTTTATTTTTACATTACAAATAAGGCTACTCAGCCAAGGCTACTTAGCCACACATTATACCCCATACAATCCTACGAATAAATAAAGCTAAGTGCCCCCAAAACTCTATGTTCTTTTATTTTCTGCAAATTATCCACTCGGGGGCTACGCCACCCTATGCACATCTGTTCTACGAACCAACGCGATATCCTGAGTAGCTGACGTACTATTCGAACCCTCGACAAACACCAACCCAGTTGCAATGCACCTGACATGTTGGCAAGGTGCTGAGATAAACACAAGTTAGGCTAACGAAAATGAATCGCATAGTGCAACGCACTCGCAAAACAAACACGCTAACAAGCTCTTTATATACATCGATGTCAATCAATTATACACAGCATATATATATATGAACTTTATAACACTGGTGCAACTATGTGCAGGATACAAACTAAACTACTGTTGCAACAAAGGAACGTTTGTCTGCTCCTCGAAGAAGTCGACGATTTCCTCCGCTGGGCGATCCACCGCCTGGTAGTGAGGAACCATGTTCCAAGTCGAACCTCCTAGCGCCGCTGGCGGTCCGGCAGCAACTGCTGCAACATCCACATCAGGCATGTGCAGTCGCACCAGCAACAGAGCAGCCTTGGCACCAGCCACTAACTGTTGTCGTACACACTCGCGGACTGCACTCAAGTCTTGAAATTTGGCAAGAAGGGCCAGCATGCTCGATGGAACGACATCCAGTGGGAACATCGTCTGATAAATATTCCTCAAGCTCGATGGAACGACATCCAGCAGGAACAGCCTTCTCCGCCCTCGACTTCCATACATCCGTGTTACCATGGAGCATAGGCAGTTCGCGCTCCAACTGCTTCACGCGGTCACGGAGTCGCGAGAGCAGCAACAACTCATCCACCCTTGAGCGCGACTGTGCCAAAGTACCATCAGTGGATGGTATATTCCGAGGTTCACTCGAACGACCACTCGATGTGCCCTATCACAAGGCAATCAAGAGATAATAAGAAGACTAAGGCGATGCATGGACAAAAGACTCGATTGCATTCAAACATAATAAAGTATCAACAGATACACTCACCAAAGGCATGTTCCAGACAAAAGAGACAGGCTATTTAACTATTACAGACATAAGTACTGAGGAGCAACTGGCTTCTTCGACCTAGACTTCGGTTTTTGGGGCCTCATCGAGTCTGTGGCAGTATCAGATGCCACAGACTTCCCGCCGGCCCCTGACGCCACAGCCTTCGCTGCCTTCTTGGCTCGCTACAGTTCCGCAGAGTACTTCGTAACTGTGTTGATTAGCTGCGGCCCGTAGTTGCCACATGCAGCTGAGAAAGGAGCAAAGACTACTTGTTGGCCATCCGCGCTGACATGCATCGCCTTGGAGACCGCAGCAGGATCAACCTCGAATCCATGGGCTTGAACCATTGCGAGTGACATCGAAGCGCCAGCTGCACGGAGTGAGTTCTTGAAGCCTGCAGGAATGCCTCCAGCAAGGGACTCCACCAGATCATCTATATTTTCGATTAACTCAGCCTTGGGCGCCAGCTCCTCACGGAGGCGACTACGCACGCCCTTGGCCATGGTGAGCGTCCCCTGAACGGCAGCACTACGATCTTCGACTGCCGAGATGGCACCCACAAAGGCATCATCACGACGAAGTGCATGGGTGTCGAAACTCAGACCACTGGCATCTACACAAGAATCAAGCATTGGCACAAAAGTCAGCACAACAACAAATTCGAAAGAAAGGACACGGCACAAATCCAGACAAGGGAATACCTGAGAGAGCCTTGGCAATAGAGAGAAGCTATTCTTCGAACAACTTCTCCCTAGCTACGAATGAGGCGCGTAGATCCTCTTCGCGTTTCCGCGATTCGTCATGTGCTGCGATTGCCTCATCACGACTCTTCACCACCGTGGAGAGCGCCTTTTCGAGGGAAGCGACGTTGCGAAGGAGTGCATTATGCTCCGCTGTGAAACAAACAAAGATAGACTGTCAGTCGAATATATCACAAAGATGAAGAAGAATAAGCAAAAACACTCACTTTCAACCACACGATGGCGATTGTCCAGCATTGCATGCTGGCGACCCATCGCAAACACCTGCTTCGTCCAGCGAGCAGCTTCCTTCACAACAAGCTACGACAGAAGAAACAGCAAAGGATTAGCAGATGATAGGGGCGATACATCCGACTGCAAATATCAGATGAAGGAACATTACACATACATGATCCTCCAATGACTCCGAGGTTGATTGCCGCACAGTCGTCCGAACAACCATCTGATGCTCCACATCGTGTGGAGAACTTGATGAATTGTGCCCGGAGTGGGACGCCAATGGAGGAGAAGGAGCCCGCTCAACCGCTTTCTTGGCCTTGGAGGTCGCGACTCCAGATTCTTTCAAAAATTGGACGTCGCCAGAAGATGATGACGCCGGCTGATTGCAGAACAAAACCAACATCAAGAAAATGAAACTCCAAAGAAGAACCAAAAAAGAAGACTTGTATACTTACCAATCAAACTTGTCAAAATCGAAGGTTTGGTCCCCCGACTCCGACGACGACTCCTTTGGCAGCCGCATCTTCTTGCGGGAAGACGTTGCCACATCACTCACAGGAACGGCAGGTATCGGCGACTCTGCACCAATAGTTGCACCTTCCAGAGTCAAAGGAGATGATGCATCCGAATCCTCGCTACGCGAACGCTTGCGAGCGTCCGGGCTACTCGACTTGGGGGCTTCCTCCTCCACATCAGACGGGACGGTTGACTCTGACTCGTCCTCTTCCAAGGCTTCACAAGGAATAACCCCCTCAGGAAGAGGGGGCATACAGGGTGACACCCTCCAGTCCTGCATATGGGAAACAAGTCAACACAGGTCAAGGAAAAAGAAGCATTCAACAAACAAAGCTACTTTGTAGCACAACAATACCTCTGGAGGAGAATTAGTAGCATCGAATGGAGGTACGACTGGTTCACTGGGGAGCACATCCTTGGCGGTGTACTTGGTGAGCAATCGCACCCTCTTATCTACCTCACTTGCGGAAATGCCATCGGCAGATACGCGAGTGACATCGCCCGCGCCAGCCCACTGGAACATAGGGTGGACTCTGGCCTGCAGGGGCTGGACATGACGGCGCAACCATGTGCGAATAAGGGCGCATCCTCCCTCTTCTTTACCCATGCGACTCTCGAGGTTGCAGACGCGCTCGTACAGCACATCTGTCTCTGTGGACTCGCCGGGCATCACTACGTTCTTCTAGGAGCGCCTCCTCTTGCACAGCGTCGCGGGATTGAAAGGCGCGAGCCCAAAGTGGTCTCCGTCGGCCTTTTGGTCACGGATGTAGAACCACTTGTCCCTCCACCCTTGGATGGACTCCATGAGTTTTATGTCGAAGTACGTGACGGAGGAGTCAACGTGGATACCACAACCTCCTACATCGTAGACTACGGAGCCAGACGCCGACTGGCGCTTCAGTTTGAAGAGACCAAAGTGTGGCTCGATTCCGAGCCAGCACTCGCAAAGTGTAATGTAGCAAGCTACATGGAGGATGGAGTTGGGGGCAGCTGGTGAAGCTGGAGCCCATAGAAACAAAGAAGGCACCCTGAAGAAAGGATGCAGGGGCAGCGAGAGACCGCGGATGATGAACATGAGGAACATCACTCGGAAACCGGCAGGAGGACAAGGGGTTACCTTAATACCAGGAACTCGCGAGTCAGGGACCGCGGAGGACAGAACTCTATCTTGGCGCAGGAGACGGAGCTCAGATGACCTGATCACGGACGCGCACAACGCGCCATTGGTGACGTGAGTGCCCGCGCCCTTCTTCTTCCCGGCGACAGCGGCGCTGGTGCCCGCAGCGGCGGAGCCGCCCTTCTTCTTGGCAACAACAGTGGTGGCGGCAGATTCAGCTGCGGCACCTCCCTTCTTCGTCCCCATCTTGCGGTGGCGATGCGACCAGAGGAAGTAACTAGGGAATACGTGGAGCTGGTCTAGTGCCACGATAAATATGAACTCTAAGAAGTAGAGGAGCAGCAACAATGGCGACGGAGGCAAAGGCAGAGAAAAGAGCAGATGGGAAAAATTACCGTTGCAGCACTGCTACTTAACCCCTTGGAAGATGTAATCCAACGGCCAGCAAAAACCCTATCAGACGTGTGGAGTCCATCGTGACCGACACGTGGAGGAATCGAAGCGCGAACCGTCCCCCATTACCCCCATTACGCACGGAAATCGAGGAGGCGCAGTTAAAACAAAGATTACGCACGCCCGGTCAAGTCAGAGTCAGAAAATGGGACCCACTGCTCGTCACGTCCCGTCAAACCCGCTCACATGGGCAACTGAGATCATCACATCATCAGCACTGATGTCATCCAAAATTGAGCAGCAGAAGACTTCGACTACTTTAGTCCTTGCTTGAGTCTTTGACTCCACCAAGCACTCGGGGGCTACTCCCATAGGGAGCGCTGGTCACGCACCCTACGATTTTCTTTTTTTGCAGGAATATGGACATTCAAAGCTTACCCAACCACTCGAATCTACGATTCGAAAGATGGGTTATGGGTTACTCCCATAGGGAGCGCTGGAAACAAATTCGACTGAAACAAGCAAACAAAAGACGACAGCAGCCGCGAAAGTTCTTTAGTCTCTGCCTGAGTCTTCGACTCAACCATGCACTCGGGGGCTACTCCCATAGGGAGCGCTGATCGCGCACCCTATGATTATTTGTACATCGTACTATGTGTTGATAACATCCACACTCGAAGTCTATGGCAACACCGCCTCATATTTATCCCTACAAAGAGACTGCGTCTCCTGGGTCACCCGAATCATCTCTGTGATGACGAAAAATTCGAATGCCACGCTTGCAGTGTGAAGATAAGACCTGAATAAGGCCTGGCAACGCATTTGCTGCACACTACCAGAAATATATCCGTGCCTGCAGGTACGATGAACACACCTTGACGGACGCGTCGAGTGCTCACATCCATATACTAGAATTCGGCTCCTGTAAGACCTCTGTGGCTTGAGTCGAATTACACCAGCACTTTTCCGGATTCGAGTCCGGGGACTCGAGTTTGAGTAGATTGTGTTGTTTTACTCTAAGGTAGTTAATTGATACTAATACATTGGTTAAATTAGGCACGCACATCAACAATCCCTATGACACAAACAGAGCAGTCGAAAATATACTCATCCATGCACTCGAAAGGCTTCATAAAGTCCCCAGTCGAATCTGCGATTCCACTGGACACTCGGGGGCTACTGACATGGGTATACCCTATAGGTACTCGAGCTTGGTATATACGGCCTGAATATAGAGGAAGCCCATGGTGTCGCCAAGGCCCAAATGGAGAACTCGAGTAACCTACAGACTCTCGATTGCTTGCGAAACAAGAAGAAGTTAAAGATAGAAAGTTGAGAGGGAAACCCTAACCTGTAACCGACTCGACTTGCTACCCGAGACCTAGCCTATCTATATAAAGGTTAGGAGGGGGCGGCGAGGAGGACACGCGCAACCCTAGTTTCCACAACCCTCAGCAGATTGCATCTGTGCACCATTGTAATCTTTGATTCCTCTATTAATTCCACGAGCAGACAAGCAGGAGTAGGGACCTCTACGAGGCCTGAACCTGGGTAAATCTTCGAGTCCTCTATGTGCTTGTTTGCTAGCCGATTGATGCTTCCAGTGCTCCCTTCTTCTCCAAAACCCAAGTCCATAATAATGGGCATTGATGAGTTAAACCCTCGTCAGGTATACTTGCTTGACCACTTCTTTCTTTACCCACGAACTCTAGACCGATTCTTTTTTATTGAACAGTCTTTGACATGTGATTGTTCATCAATTGATCTTCTTGAAGCTGCATAATTTGGGTGATATGATCTAGAATTAGATGGATAACGTGCATGTGAATCATACCTTTCCCATGATGGATATGAATAAAAATTAGCATAGGGAGGTATCCATGAAGTTGGCATTGCTGGCCCAAAAGGAGGATATGAATTTTTTGCATTGAATTTCTCCTTTCGCCAATCCCTGTCTTTAGAATTTTTCCTTGGGGATGATCTTGATGCTTTTGCACTACTTGGCCGATAAGAACATTTTGCTTCACTCTCTTTTTTATATTTTTCCAGCAGATGTGCAAAAGTGACTTTTGGTTTCTTACCCTTGTGCTTATTGCGGCCTTTGTCTTTTTGAGTTTTGCACGCATCAATCTTTAAGTTTTGTTGTTGCCCCAGTGCTTGATGTCTTTGATGTACCTTCAATGGTACTCTCACCTTCAAGAATATCTTCAACATGCTCATGCACAATTTCTTTACTTGTAGGCTTGATCCCATCATCTTTAGTGTGTACCTTCTCATCATTAAATGAATCGGGTACAAGTAGCTGATGCAATAACTTCTAGCCGTCGATACCAATCAAAATAGATTGGTCATAAATTTGTGTTTCAACAAATTCCAATCATCCTTTATTAATAGCCGATTGTACTATTTGATGAAACATGTTGCAATCCTCTATAATATGATCAAACGAATCCTGTAACTTGCAATACATTCATTCCTATAATGATGGTTGAACATTGTGATCAAGAATTCTAATATAATCATTTTTCAATAATATATCAAAAATATGATCACACATACTCAAACTAAAAGTACAACTTTTATCGCCTAGCCGATCTTGTGCAAACAGCTTTGGAATTAAGCAACCAAATAGTTCATATTTTACATCACCCAATTCGGCTATACATTGTTTTCTGCACTCCTTTTTTATGTCTTTGAATAAACAGTTATACTTGCATCATCTTTCTCAAGAGACAATAACCTTGGCTTTAGATTTCTGAAATCAAATATTTTAAAACACATATGTCTCACTTGAGACCAAATGTTAGCCAAGTATGAAATAAATAAGGCTACCCATGTACATATAAAATTTAGATGAAACAGTAGGGAAAACTTATGGTGTGATAATTTGTTACTATCGGTCTCTCTAAATGGCATAATGTGTTGAATGATATATTTTGTGACAATTAAATTTCTAACAAATAAATTACCTCTCTCGATTGGTCTTTCATATCTTATGTGAATTTTTCTAAGAGATGTTTCAATAATAAAGTTTTGACGAAATCAGAACATAAGTAAATTATTTGCTAGATGTACCTCTTTGAAGACATTGGAAGCATATGATGGCTACATAACCTGAACAATATATTGCTCGACAACTAATTAATTCTCCAATTCCTTGTCGTGTTCCTTTTCTGGATTTTGTGCGCTTCTTCACTTTGATGCTCTTTGTCTACCGAGCATTGTTTGGCTATATCTTGCTATTGTTGATGTTCACAAATTTCTTTGGCACGAAAATCATAGGGAAACACGTAAGCTCCCTTATAATCCAGAAAATTCAAGCATGGCAGTTTTTCTAAGATTGCCATGCTCTTGATCAACAAAGCTTTCTTCTTTTGATTTGGTAGATTCAGCACATGTATTTTCTGATTCGGCTTTTTCAATAACCAAATTAACCATCCTAGCCAAATCATTTGTACCTTTATGGGTTTCATCAGATTGCAAAGCTTCTTATTTTTGCCTCAGTGTAGCAGAGGTTTCAACTTGATTGTTGCATGGAGGAAGGGATTTGACGTAGATCATTCATGATCTTTTCAAGAAACTTATGCATATCTTCCTCCTCATGCTTTTTCTGGAGCACCTCGATTTCTTCTATTCGCTTCTTCCTGAGTACTTCATAAGCTTTGCGATGTTTCTCAGGTAATTCCTCAAATGTCGGTGTAGTGAAGTCATCGCCATTACTCCCTGCTATCTTTGGTTTTTCTTTGTTTGTACGAAGTATGATTTTTTCCTTAACCTCGTCCCAACTTGGATAGGCTTGCCCTCCGTCACTTTCAGTTTCTTTCGGCCATTGGTTGCTGACATTCTACAATTGCACAAGGGGCATACCATATGCGTCAACACTAGATGAATGCACATGAGATTTTTTTGAACTCCCATTTATTCGGCCGTAACCATTGTGAAGGTGTGTAGCCGAATCATTAATATCTCTGGTTGCATATGGTGCTGAAAAGTTAGTAACATAAGGTGTAGCATATGATGGCTGAGAATAATTGGCCAAATAGCTAGTAGTAGCTTGGCCAATTCTTCTATCCATTGGCATGTGCGAAGGTGAATCAACATATTGCAACTTATTTGCCGATGAATAAAAAGAAGAAACACCCTCGTGCATGCTATTGAAATTTCTAACGACGGGTGTTTCACATTGATTGACCGAATTTATCATCGTGTTCATCAACATATGGATTTTTGGGGTTGCTGATGCATGATAATTCGAATTTACATATCGCAAGTTGCTAAAACTAGATGAAGCTTGTAGATAATTTTGCATTGGCTATTGCACATAGTTTTAACTAGGGCTAGCCGATACACCACGCATATCAAATGATCTAGCAACATGGAAATTAGGGTTACTTGCATCTACATAATTGGATTGAGTATTCATAACGTGGTAGGTTGCAACCTCTTGATGACGCTCTCTTCGTAGAAAGAACGGGCTGGAGACCATTCAAACCTTCTTCCCCAGCGGAGTCGCCAAAAAGTGTGTTCGCACATGAACACGTCATCGTGTACCCTCGGCACCGAGTGCAATGCACTGCAGCACGTGCCGAGGGAAGCTCGCCGGAAGCACAGTACGCAAGACAGTCTGGCGGACGCTTTTGAAGACCCGAAACCCCGCTCGCCTAAGAGGGACCTCGTCAGGGCAGCACGGTGGCTATGGGCTGCCCTAGGTTGACTTAACAACCCCTAGAGCCTCGTGGATTCGCAGCCCTCCGGTATGAAGAACTACGGATAAATGAGAAGAAAGATGCAAAGGAGAGAGGGATAAAAGTAGATGAACACGAAAAAGTAGTAGATTTGTTTGTTCGATTGATGTTTGGTGTTGTTTCAAGCGGCCGTCACCCCTCGTGTATATAAGGAGCGGCTGGACTTTCCGTGCAATAAAGAGGGTTGGATTCATGTCCAAAATCCTAGTTGGGGTCCAACTCGAACAAGCAAACCCGAAATTTGCGTAACTGTTCAGTTAAAAACTTGCATGTACCCTCGGAACCATTTTTGAGATAGTAAACAAGCTTGGATCAAAATATTGTAAAAAGCAAAGTTGTTCGCATCAAAAATACGAAAAACAATAATATTGGCCACTTCTCCATCTGACCTGATGTTGATGGTCTTTTCCCCTTATTTTTGTATCAAACTTGGATTTTGACCGAACAATTTCAGTTCTGTTCGGTCATATTTTGAATCTGATGGTCGTATACTTCCTTGTCCGAAGATAGTTCCAAAATAAAAGTTGTTCTCCTCGCAAAAAACGAAGAACTTTCATGTTTTGCACTTTTCCATCCGAGTTGATCTTGACTACTTAAATTAAGTTGTAAGCAGATTTACCGAAGTAGGAGGATTTCTGGGTTGCCCGAGTTTGCTCTCGCCTAGGCACAGACCTGATCTGTGGTCCGGCGACCACGGTTTTTGGCCGTGATAATTCGTCCTCTGGCAGTATTTTAACTCTCAGTTTTGCATACTAACTTGGATTGAGATGATTCAAAAACCAAAGTTGCTTGTTTCAACGATACGCACAACTTTCATGTTCGGTACTTTTTCATTTGTGGTCATATTAAAGGAGTCATAATGGAAGACTCAATAAATCAGTCTCTGAATCATCTTTGAACACTAGCATAATCGGCTATTAAGCCTGATCAAAACTTGACTTGATATGGTGGGCATGGTATCTCTTAAAATATGATTAGTAACCCTCTGAGTGGACTTTTTCAAGTGAATCTCACCATTTATCTTGTTCAACAACAAGCCCAAAATGAGTGCCAACAAATTGCTCCAGTAGCTTCGTGGCTAGCCTCGCAGAACAAATCAAAAGGTTTCTTCCAGTTAGGTGGTTTATTAACATGAGCTTCAAGAAGGGCTTGCTTTAATATGTTGAAAGTAGTAAGAAAGTTTTCATCAAAATTAGAAGTAACATCCTTTTGTAAAAGGTTTGTTAGTGGTCTAGTAGGTTTAGAGAAATTCTTAATGAACCTTCAAAAAAATCCAGCATGACCTGAGAAACTCCTTATGCCATTTACATCTCGAGGAGGGGAAGCCTTTCTATTGCTTCAATCTTTGCCTTATCAACTTCTATGCATTTACCTTAAATTTTGTGACCAAGTACTATACCTTGTTGAACCATAAAGTGACATCTCTCCCAATTCAAGACTAGGTTAGTATCTTCACATCTCTATAGAACTTTATGAAGATTATGGATACAATGATTAAATGAAGTTCCATAGATAGAAAAAAATGTCCATGAATACTTCCATAATACTTTCAACATAATCAGCAAATATAGCAGTCATACACCTTTGAAAAGTGGTAGGGGCATTGCAAAGACCAAAAGGCATACGACGATAAGCATACAAGCCGAAAGGACAAGTGAAGGTTGCCTTTAGTTGATCATCAGGGTGAACAGCTATTTGAAAAAAACTGGAATAACCGTCTAGGTAGCAAAAATGAGAATGCATAGCAAGTCTCTCTAAAGTTTGATCTATAAACGGTAAAGGGTAATGATCCTTTCTAGTTTCCTTATTAAGTTTTCTATAATCAGTACACATCCTATGACCAATAATAGTTCTATTTGGTACCATCTCATTATATTTATTTTGAACGGCAGTAAACCCACCCTCCACATAAAAGATTATTCATGCATCTAATAAGCGTATTACCTCTTTTCTTACCTCTTCTTTCATGTGAGGTTTAAGTCGCCTTTGAAAATCTGCAACTGACTGAGCTCCTTCTTCTATAAATATTCTATGAGTGGTTATCGAGCGACTAATCCCTTTCAAGTCGCTCATCGAATACCCAAGAGCATTCTGATGCATCTAGAGAACCATCATCAAGTTTTCCTCCTCTTTTTCTGCAAGGTAGAAATTACAATGACAGGGAAATTATTAGTTTCATCAAAAAAACCTATATTTTAATTCCTAGGATAAGGCTTTGAGTGTAGGAGGCGGAAGTGCCTCATCTTCTTTTCTTATAGGTTCTTCATAAATTTGATTCATTTCGGGATCTACCTCAGGGGTTGAGTCAAGATAATCATCAATTTCCATCTTATTTATATCTTGAGGTACATTATTATTAGCAACTATGCTCCTTTCTAAATTATCATCGGGAGATTCAATGAATACAAAGGCAAGACTAATCATGTTACCTTCCTCTTCTTGCCCATACTCATATTCATCCAACTCCTCAATAGCCAGTTTATGATGGAATTTAGGAAAATGGAAATCCATTTTTTCTTCACCAAACTTGAGGGATTCAATTTATCTCTTGCGGTCAATATTTTCCACTACGGTGTTCAAGAAAGTTCTTCCAAAAATAATTGGACAATAAACATCAGTAGACATATCAACAAGTACAAAATCAATGGGGTACTTGTATGGTCCAATACAAACTGGGACATCTCTAATTATTCCCATAGGAACTCTAAGTGTTTTATATGCTAGTATTATTGTCATATCAGTATGCTCTAATTCAGCTAGGATCATTTCATTTTGTATTTTTAGATAAAAATTATAAGGGATTACATTAATAGCTGTTCCAATATCATAGAGGCCAAAATAAGAAGATCCACCAAAAGTACAAGGGAGGATAGGTTTACCAACATCCTTAGCTTTTACCTGTCCTTCAACGAACTACGAAGCTTCGGTATCTAGCTCTATCACATTACAATGTACATACATGGTTAGGATATCTTCTTTTGTTGGTTCCCCGGTCTCCTGCATACTTGATTAGTTTTTCTTCCTTGTGCCTCTTCTTCTAACATTTTGAGGAACATTCTCTCTTCTTCAAGTTGTTGTTCGAGTTGCTAAGCCATCATATGTTTTCTCGTAGTCCTTGGAAAAGGAAGGAGTTCAACATAAGGGGGTATCTCCCTCAGTGGCTCTACATGAGTTGCAGTTATTGTCTCAACATCATCATCTTGCTCAGGTGGTGGAGTGTATTGAAGCCAATCTTTCTTGGGAGCTTCAATGTGTTCTGTAAAGGACCGAAGGATTTGTAAAATAATATCATCATCAAGTTGAAGCTCATTAGCGGTTTCCCTTATCTTAACAGACTCCTTATAAGAATTGAGACAATCATATTCGATTTCTATACCTCCTTCGCCCCCTAAATCAAATCCCCAAGTTTCTCTATTACGATGAATACGTTCTAGGAGTTCCCAAGCTTTAGTTATAGTTATCTCCATAAAAGAGCCTCCGGAATTTGTATCTAGCTCATGTTTAATTTCTTGATTAACTCCCCCATAGAAAATATGTAAAACATACAATTCCGGTAAATCATGGTAGTGACATTTATTAAGGATGGACTTATTGTTGGAGATATTCCCAAGAGACAATAATAAAAGTGGTTCTTATTATATCTTTGTGTTTATGATGAATATTTACATCCCATGCTATAATTGTATTATAAGGAAACACTAATACATGTGTATTTTGTAAACGTAAAAGAGTCCCTAGTAAGCCTCTTATTGAACTAGCTTGTTGGTTAATAGATGATCATGGTTTCCTGATCATGGACATTGGATGTCATTAATAACAAGGTTATATCATTAGGAGAATGATGTGATGGACACACACCCGTAGTAAGTGTAGCATAAGATCAAGTCATTAAGTTCGTATTGCTACAAGCTTTCAAATGCATAGTAACCTAATCCTTCGACCATGAGGTTATGTTAATCACCATCACCAGATGGGTACTTTGATGACATCAAACACCGCTTCGTAACTGGGTGGTTATAAAGGTGTCATTGGGTATTCTGAAAGTATGTGTTGAAGCGCATGGACCAAGATTGAGATTTGTCCATCCATATGACGGATAGATATGCTCCGGGTACTCTCGGTGGAATGTCATCTAGTTAGCTTGCAAGCATGTGACTAGGTCACAAGGGATGACATATCATGGAACGAGTAAAGAGTGATTATCAGTAACGAGGTAGAACTAGGTATGGAGATACCGACGATCAAACCTCGGATAAGTAGAGTATCGCGTGACAAAGGGAATTGGTTTCGTATGTTAATGGTTCTATCGATCACAAAGTCATCGTTGAGTATGTGGGAGCCGTTATGGATCTCCAGATCCCGCTGATGGTTATTGATCAGAGAGATGTCTCCATCATGTTTGCATATTCACGAACCGTAGGGTGACACACTTAAGGTTCGATGTTGTTTAGGCCGATATGGAATATGCGTTGGAGACCGAATATTGTTCGGAGTCTGGATCGGATCTGGGACATCATGAGGAGATCCGGAATTGTCCGGAGAATAAGATTCATATAATGGAGATCATTTTCTAGGTTCGGAAATGTTCCGGAGTGTTTATATGGGGATTCTAGAAGGTTTCGGGATTTTCCGGAAAGTTCTAGAAGGTTTCGTGGACTTTACTTGAAAACCAAGAAAGAAAAGGGGAAGACTTGGGGGGAAGGAAACTCCCTCCCGCCTCTCCCTTGTGCGCCGGCCCTAGGAGGTGGGCCTAGGGGTGGGAACCCTAGGCCGCACCCCTCCCTCTATATATAGAGGGGTGGAGGCGCCACCCCCTGGCCCCTCCACTCCTTGCCCTAGCCGCCTCTCTCCTCCTCCTTCGCTCTGGTCAGGCTTAGGCGAAGCCCTGCAGAATTCTCTACTCCACCACCACCACCACGCCGTCGTGCTGCTGGGATTCCGTGGAGATATCTACTACCTCCATTGCTCGCTGGAACGGGGAGAGGAAGGTCTGCATCGACTCCGCACGTATGACCGACTGCGGAAGCGCTGCCGGAACGCGGCGCTCGAAGGATCGTCTACTCGATCTTGAGATCAGCAAGTGATCGTCTACATCAACCACGAGATCCGATCTCTCACAAGGCTTTTGGATCTACAAGGGTTAGTACAGATCTATCCCGTTGCACATATCTAATAGATTAGATCTTGGCTTTTATCTAGATTAGATCTGGGTTTTGTTCGTTCTTGCGGTAGAAATTTTTTGTTTTCCATGCTACGAACCCATCAGTGGTATCAGAGTCGTGTCTATGCGTAGATCTGTTGCACGAGTAGAACACAATGGTTTTGTGGGTGTTGGTGCTCGTGCCGTCTTTTGCTTTGTCTACTTTGCATCTTGCGGTATGGTGGGATGAAGCGGCTTGGGCTAACCTTACATGTCATCGCACATGAGACTTGCTCCACGCTTGACGTGTAACTTGCTTTGCACAAGTGGCTTTGCGGGTGTCTGTCTGTCTCACCATAGTATAGATCCAATTTACACTTTGTACTTGATAGCACTTGTATCAACATTGTGGTTCAGTTTCGTAGGTAAGATCCGTTCTTATTCGAAAGCCCCAAACCACGTAAAACATGCAAAGAAAATTAGAGGCGTCTAACTTGTTTTTGCAGGGGTTTTGTGATGTGATATGGCCATCATGTGATTGTGATTATATTTGATGTATGGCAACCGGCAGGAGCCTAATGGTTGTCTTTAATTCTGTTAAGACCTGCGTGTCTATTCATCTTGTAATAGCTTTATTCCAAGTAGTTGTAATAGTTGCTAGTGATGATGGACAACCATGAAGCGGCGCCACTGACCTTGACGCAATGCTGGTGATGATGGAGATCATGTCCGTGCTTTGGAGATGGAGATCAAAGGCACAAGAAGAAAGGGCCATATCATATCACACTAATTATGAATTGACTGTGATGTTAATCCTTTATGCATCTTGTATTGCTTAGATCGCGACGGTAGCATTATAATATGATCCCTCTCACTAAATATCAAGTAATAAAGTGTTCGTCCTTAGTTGGCACCGTTTCTAAGACTCGTCGTTTCGAAGCATCTCGTGATGATCAGATGTGATAGATTCTACGTGTGCATACAACGGGTGCAAGCCAGATTTGCACATGCGGAAACTAAGGTTAATCTTGACGAGCCTAGCATGTACAGACATGGTCTCGGAACACGGAATACCGAAAGGTAGAGCATGAGTCATATAAATGATATGATGAACATGAAGATTGTTCGCCGATGAAACTACATCTTCTCTCGTGAAGATCGGACTTGGTGTAGTGGATTTGGTTCGTATAATCACTAAGACAACGTGAGGGATGTTGTTTTGAGTGGGAGTTCACCTAGTTAATTTAAAGAATTTAGATTGAACTCAATTCATCATAAACTTAGTCTAAACTACTTGCATATTTGTTGTAGATTATGGCGAACCTCTCCATCAATTTCAATGTGTTCCTAGAGAAAGAAAAGCTTAAGAACAATGGAAGCAACTTCACGGACTGGTTCCGTGGACTGAAGATTGTCCTCAGGGCTGGTCAGTTGACCTATGTGCTCGAAGCACCGCTAGGTGACCCACCTGTAGAAGATGCCACCGATGACATAAAGAATGTTTACGCCACTCGGAAAAATCACTACTCCATAGTTCAGTGTGTCATCCTATACGGTTTAGAAACGGAGCTTCAGAAGCGCTTTGAGCACCACGACCCGTTTGAGATCATTAAGGAGCTCAGGCTGATTTTTGAGACTCACGCGGCCGTGGAGAGCTATGAGGCCTCCGAAAAGTTCTTTAACTGTAAGATGGAAGAGGGTAGCTCCGTTAGCGAGCACGTGCTCACCATGTCTGGGCACGCAAACAAGCTCCAAGAGTTGGGGATAACGATTCCTAATGAGTTAGGGATTCACCGTGTCCTCCAATCACTGCCACCGAGTTATAAGAACTTTGTGATGAACTACAATATGCACTACATGAACAAGACGTTGCCTGAACTATCGTCCATGCTGAAAACTGCTGAAGTGGAGATCAATAAGGAGCACCAAGTGTTGATGATCAATAAGACCACCAATTTCAAGAAACAGGGCAAGCCTAAGAACAAGGGCAACTTCAAGAAGGACGGCAAGAAAGCTGCCGCACCTGCTAAGAAGCCCAAGGCTGGTCCTAAGCCTAAAACTGAATGCTTCTACTGCAAGGGTGCTGGTCACTAGAAGCGTAACTGCCCCAAGTACTTGGCGGATCTGAAGAACGGCAACATCAAGAAGAAAGGTATATTCGACATACATGTTATTGATGTGTATCTTACTAGTAATCATAGTAGTGCCTGGGTATTTGATACTGGTTCGGTTGCGCATATTTGTAACTCGAAACAGGAGCTGCGGAATAAGCGAAGACTGGCGAGAGACAAGGTGACGATGCGCGTTGGAAATGGCTCCAAGGTTGATGTGATCGCCGTCGGCACGCTCCCTCTACATCTACCATCGGGAATAGTTTTAAATTTGAATAATTGTTATTTGGTGCATGCGTTAAGCATGACCATTATATCTGGATCTTGTTTATTGCGAGACGGTTACTCTTTTAAGTCCGAGAATAAAGGTTGTTCGATTTATATGAGTAATATCTTTTATGGTAATGCACCTGAGATGAATGGTTTATTCTTACTGAATCTCGATAGTAGTGATACACATGTTCACAACATAGATGCTAAACGAACAAAACTGAATGATAATTCTACATACATGTGGCACTGTCGTCTTGGTCACATTGGAGTGAAGCGTATGAAGAAACTCCATTCTGATGGACTTCTTGAATCACTTGATTTTGAATCACTTGAAAGATGCGAAGCATGTCTAATGAGAAAAATGACTAAGACTCCATTCTCTGGAATAATGGAGCGAGCTACAGACTTAATGGAAATAATACATACCGATGTGTGCGGTCCAATGAGTGTAGCATCGCATGGTGGATATCGTTATGTTCTCACTTTCACGGATGACTTAAGTAGATATGGGTATGTCTACTTTATGAAACATAAGTCCGAAACTTTCGAGAAGTTTAAGGAATTTCAAAGTGAAGTGGAAAATCATCGTAACAAGAAGATTAAGTTTCTGCGTTCTGACCGCGGAGGTGAATATCTAAGTTACAAGTTTGGCATGCATTTAAAGAAATGTGGAATACTTTCGCAATTGACACTGCCGGGAACACCACAACGTAATGGTGTGTCCGAACGTCGTAATCGAACTCTCTTAGATATGGTTCGGTCTATGATGTCTCTTACAGATTTACCGCTATCGTTTTGGGGCTATGCATTAGAGACAGCCGCATTCACTTTAAATAGGGCACCATCTAAATCTGTTGAAACGACACCGTACGAATTGTGGTTTGGAAAGAAACCTAAGTTGTCGTTCCTTAAAGTTTGGGGTTGCGAAGCGTATGTAAATAAGTTACAACCTGATAAGCTTGAACCCAAAGCGGAGAAATGCGTCTTCATAGGATACCCTCAAGAAACAATTGGGTATACCTTCTATCATAGATCCGAAGGCAAAGTTTTTGTTGCCAAGAATGGGTCCTTTCTTGAGAAGGAGTTTCTCTCGAAGGAAGTGACTGGAAGGAAAGTAGAACTCGACGAGGTTATTGAACCTTCTCTCAGAGTTGAGAGTAGCGCAACACCGGAAGATGTTTTTGTGCCGCCTACACCAATTGCAGAGGAAGCTAATGATGGTGATCATGAAACTTCGAACGAAGTTGCTGCTGAACCTCGTAGGTCAACAAGGGTTTGTACCACTCCTGATTGGTCTGACCCTGCCTTGAACATCATGTTGGTGGACAACACTGATGACCCTGTGACGTATGAAGAAGCTATGGTAAGCCCAGATTCTGACAAATGGCTAGAAGCCATGACATCTGAAATGGGATCCATGTACGAAAACCAAGTGTGGACTTTGGTGGACTTACCGGATGGCCGTAAGGCTGTCGAGAACAAACGGATTTTCAAGAGAAAAACAGATGCTGATGGTAATGTTACCGTCTATAAAGCTCGACTTGTCGCGAAAGGGTTCCGACAAATTCAAGGAGTTGACTACGATAAGACATTCTCACCAGTAGCGAAGCTAAAGTCTGTGAGGATTTTGTTAGCAATTGCTGCATATTTCGATTATGAGATTTGGCAGATGGATGTCAAAACGGCGTTCCTTAATGGAGACATTGAGGAAGAGTTGTATATGGTACAACCCAGGGGTTTTGTCGATCCTAAAGATGCTGACAAGGTATGCAAACTTCAGCGCTCCATTTATGGACTGAAGCAAGCATCCCGGAGTTGGAATCAACGTTTTGATAAAGTAATCAAAAAATTTGGATTTATACAAACTTATGGAGAAACTTGTATTTACAAGAAAGTGAGTGGGAGCTCTGTAGCATTCCTAGTACTATATGTAGATGACATATTGTTGATTGGGGGATATAGAACTTCTAATAGTGTCAAAGCCTATTTGAATAATAGTTTTTCATGAAGGATCTTGGCGAAGCGGCATATATTCTAGGCATCAAGATTTATAGAGATAGATCAAGACGCCTAATAGCGCTTTCACAAAGTACATACTTGCAAAAAGTTCTAAAGAAGTTTAGAATGGAAGAGAGCAAGAAAGGGTTCGTGCCCATGTTGTCAGGTAAGACCTTGAGTAAGACTCAAAGTACAGCTACGGCAGAAGATATAGAGAAGATGAATAATATTCCCTATGCCTCGGCCATAGGTTCTATCATGTATGCCATGCTGTGTACAAGACCGGATATAGCACATGCTGTCAGTTTGACTAGCAGATATCAAAGTGATCCTGGAATGGAGCATTGGACAGCGGTCAAGAATATCCTAAAGTACCTAAATAGGACTAAGGATATGGTTCTTTCTTATGGAGGTGATGAACATCTTGTTGTAAACAGTTACACTGATGCTAGTTGGAACACCGATCCAGATGACTCGAAGTCACAGTCTGGATACATATTTATTTTGAATGGTGCTGCAGTGAGCTGGAGGAGTGCCAAGCAAAGCGTTGTGGCGAAATCTTCAACTGAATCGGAATACATAGCTGCTTCGGAGGCTGCACAAGAAGCCATATGGATGAAGGAGTTCATTACTGAACTTGGCGTGGTTCCTAGTGCGTTGGACCCGATGGCCATCTACTATGACAACACAGGTGCCATAGCTAATGCACAGGAGCCAAGGTCACATAGCAAGCTGAAGCACATCAAGCTACGTTTCCATGCTATTCGCGAGTATGTCCAAGATGGTGACATAAAGATTTGCAAAGTACACACTGATCTGAATGTGGTAGATCCGTTGACTAAACCTCTCCCTAGGGCAAAGCATGACCAGCACCAGAACGCCATGGGTGTTAGGTATATTACCATGTAATCTAGATTATTGACTCTTGTGCAAGTGGGAGACTGTTGGAGATATGCCCAAGAGGCAATAATAAGAGTGGTTATTATTATATCTTTGTGTTTATGATGAATGTTTACATCCCATGCTATAATTGTATTATAAGGAAACACTAATACATGTGTATTTTGTAAACGTAAAAGAGTCCCTAGTAAGCCTCTTGTTGAACTAGCTTGTTGATTAATAGATGATCATGGTTTCCTGATCATGGACATTGGATGTCATTAATAACAAGGTTATATCATTAGGAGAATGATGTGATGGACACACACCCGTAGTAAGTGTAGCATAAGATCAAGTCATTAAGTTCGTATTTCTACAAGCTTTCAAATGCATAGTAACCTAATCCTTCGACCATGAGGTTATGTTAATCACCATCACCAGATGGGTACTTTGATGACATCAAACACCGCT
The DNA here is from genome assembly GCA_910589775.1 of Avena eriantha. Lineage (NCBI taxonomy): Eukaryota > Viridiplantae > Streptophyta > Magnoliopsida > Poales > Poaceae > Avena > Avena eriantha. The sequence goes on from OU342742.1 coordinate 2,845,810, forward strand.
TCGTAACTGGGTGGTTATAAAGGTGTCATTGGGTATTCTGAAAGTATGTGTTGAAGCGCATGGACCAAGATTGGGATTTGTCCATCCATATGACGGATAGATATGCTCTGGGCCCTCTCGGTGGAATGTCATCTAGTTAGCTTGCAAGCATGTGAGTAGGTCACAAGGGATGACATATCATGGAACGAGTAAAGAGTGCTTATCAGTAACGAGGTAGAACTAGGTATGGAGATACCGACGATCAAACCTCGGATAAGTAGAGTATCGCGTGACAAAGGGAATTGGTTTCGTATGTTAATGGTTCTATCAATCACAAAGTCATCGTTGAGTATGTGGGAGCCGTTATGGATCTCCAGATCCCGCTGATGGTTATTGATCGAAGAGGTGTCTCTATCATGTCTGCATATTCACGAACCGTAGGGTGACACACTTAAGGTTCGATGTTGTTTAGGTAGATATGGAATATGCGTTGGAGACTGAATATTGTTCGGAGTCTCGGATTGGATCTGGGACATCATGAGGAGATCTGGAATTGTCCGGAGAATAAGATTCATATAATGGAGATCATTTTCTAGGTTCGGAAATGTTTCGGAGTGTTTATATGGGGATTCTAGAAGGTTTCGGGATGTTCCGGAAAGTTCTAGAAGGTTCCGTGGACTTTACTTGAAAACCAAGAAAGGAAAGGGGAAGACTTGGGAGGGAAGGAAACTCCCTCCCCCTCTCCCTTGTGCGCCGGCCCTAGGAGGTGGGCCTAGGGGTGGGAACCCTAGGCCGCACCCCTCCCTCTATATATAGAGGGGTGGAGGCGCCACCCCCTTGGCCCCTCCACTCCTTGCCCTAGCCGCCTCTCTTGTAACTACCTCGGACCCTACGCTCTAAGTTCAAGCCTGGATGAAATGGGAGTGGTTAAAATAGTACAGCGGGGGCCCAGAGGACCGCCCACGTGTAGACCCGTCGGCCGTCCTAACCACTTCCAAGACATCGGGACCAGAACGAGCGGCGTAGGCAACAGGCGAAGAGATCAAATACATACACAAGTGAGTATGTATGCAAGCTACCATACAATAGTTTTCAGAGCCATTCCATCTAAAAGAAATAGAAATATTGCAACGCCATATGGTAAGATTCAAATATCCTAGATAGAGATAATAGTTTAGGATAGCTCCTCATACATCAAACATCAGAGTATCAGGCGGAAGCGGAAAACAAGATCCGAGTACGGATAAGAAGCAAATCGGCATAAGATGCCACATAAATAAACACATCCCGCCCACAGATCTCACGGATTCCCATCCCCGGAATCTCTACACCGCGTGATCGTTGCCAACATCATCTGTCTCCTCCACCTAGTATCCATCTTGCGAGTACACCTGTTCATCTGAATCAAACAATTTATCGTGTGAGACCCTAGGGGTACTCAGCAAGTCTTAATGCCTCTAAAGGGGACAAAACCTGGGGTGACGCAATTGCAGCAAAAGATAATAACTAACAAATCTATAGATACTCGCTAACCATCCGCCTAACCAAAGATAGACGGATGTCCGTTAATTAGTAACAACAGTTATAACAGTATAATTAATAGAGCCATCCTCCTTCTCGCTTACCAACGAGAAAGCGGACGAACAACCCATCCATTGGCAGTGTTAATAACCATTCCATGAGTATTGCACTATTTGCTAGTCGGGTATTTAGTCAGATTAAAAGCGGTACTTTAGTTATACTTGTCTATGATCGAGAAACTGTGCTCCAAGTCGTCCATAACCGCAGACACGGCTTTCAGAAAGATTTACCCTGCAGGGGTGCACAAATAGCAACACACACTCGATCAACCTCGGAAAAACCAAATCAAAACCCAACGAGGCATTCACGACAAAGGGATCACAGGATTCAGAAATATTTCAGGGGGCCACCCTAATAAGCTACCCGCAACGAAGCTGGCCGGCTCCGAGACGGACCCAGGGTTTGCGACAATGGCTGTAAACGACTGGGAACCCGAAAATGTGACTGGGCTTGTCGATACCGCGAAAACATTCCGCATTCTTAAACAGTACAGGTGCTCCTCGCACAATCTTAAATAAAACAGTAAAGCATGACATAAGTACAGGATAGTAACAAAGCCCCAAACTACTTTGTGGCCCCAAGAAATAGAAATGAATCAAGCTCTGGCTCAGGGGGGGTCCATAAGGCCTCCCGGATGTGGATAGTGCGAATAGTCAAGGAACAGGAATCAAGTACTCGGGGTCCTACGGGACACAAGCGAGCATGAAAAACCAAATAGCAGATATTGCTCACCGGTGCCTCTTTCATTAGTTATCCCATTACTACTCAGATTAAGTTGTTTAGGTACCTCGTTATCCATCAGACACTCACATACCCTACACATGCTATTCTACGACTCGCATGGCTCAAACAACTCCTGTAGTAATGGCTCATGGGATGGAGGAACAAGCTTCGGTGGGGTTTAAAAAGTAAAGGCTATGCAGTACTTGGGATTCAATTTAATGCAATCGCGACTCAATGATGCAAGAATAAGATAGAGGCAATAGGTACTATATGTATGCAAGCATGTGGTAGTGCTTGCCTGGTAGCTCAGTTGAAGCGAGAGATGGATCTGGGTAGAACTCCTGTGATTCCTGATAATTCCCCTGCTCGGCGTCTATTCGAAGAAGAACCAAACAAACAAGAGCCAACATAAATAAAGTGCACAAGCATATGAATAAGATGCGATAAGCAAACAAGCATGCCATGGTGAATGATGCACAATTACATGGCAGTAATGTAGCATGGCATGGGTGAGGTGTGGGGACGAGAATAAATCATTTTATTAATTATTTGGTCAAGTTTTATTGCCATAAACAGTTCTGATTTCTAATAATAACATGATGCATGCTTCAATTCAGAACATGGAATGCATAGTTAGAACGGGCTCGTCGCGCTGACCGATTTAGACATATTATTTGTCGAATTTGGAGTTATAGATTTAAAGTTATTAATTAATTAAGAAAAAGGCATTTTTATTGCATTTAAACAATTTCGAAAATTTAATTTTCCCAAATGATATTTTGAATGACATATTTGAATTCCTCACATTTTTCCGATTCCAAAACATATATTATTTGTATTATATGGAATTATAATTTAAAAGTTATTAAAACAGAATTTAAATCCATATTTAAACATTTCTGAAATTGTTTTATAAAACAGATAAACCAGGGACTTTTTATGCCCAGCCAAACTCAGCCACAGCCACGGACAGGTGGGACCGATGCTGACTGGCGAAAACAGCGCGCAGGAACTTTTTGCACCACGAGCTAAGCTAGCCAAGGCGACTGACAGGTGGGGTTCGGTGGAGCACGGGTTGACGAATACAAAAACTGCGGTACCTTTTTGTTAAAAGACCACAGAGGCTGACATGTGGGCCTGGGTTGGACCGCGGGTTGAGCAGTAAAAAGGTTTGGGGGTTATTTGCAAAGTTGCCAGCGGTACTGTTTTTCTTCTCTGAATTTACTGACGAAACGGACAGAGCAACGCGCGGCGCCGCGGGGCTCGAACTCGTGACCTGGAGCGCGCACGCGGACGGCGGTGACCGCTATGGCCGGCTCAGGTTGGTGTTAGGGAGCGGCGGTGTGGCTAGTTAAGCCGCGTCGCGGCGCGACGACGAGCAGAAAACTGCGCCCGTCGTGGCACTGAGAGCGCTCGGCACAAAGTCCAGCGAGTCCAGGGGGGCAGGCGAGAGAGGGGGTATCAGGGAGGGAGGTTGGCTCACCGCGAGGTGGTCGGCGGTGGTGGATCGGGCCGGGGAGCAGCAGATCGGCGACGTTGCAGGCGGCCGGAGCTAGGGTTTCATCATCGGCCTCGTCGGCGTTCCACGGGGCTGGGCCTTCTCCTCCTCGTCTACGGGCACAGGAGCGACACAGAGGCTCGCCTCGTTCTTCCTCGACACCCAAACGCCATGCCTGCCGCCGTGTAACATCGAGAGGAGGTGGATGCCGACGGTGGCCGTCGGGGTGGATGTGGGGTAGAAGGGGAGGGAGAGGAGGAAGGGCACGGCCCTGGTTTGATCTAGAGGAGGACAGGCAGAGAGGAGGGAGTAGATAGGAACGGGAGGGGAGAGGAGATGCCGTGGGGAGGCTCGGGGTGGAAAAGGTGGTGCGGTGGCCACCTTTCCCTCCTCTCCCTCACGTGCTAGGCAGGGCTCGGCCTGGGGTGTGGCTGCAGCATGGGACCGGCAGAGGGGAGGAGAGGCTTGGGTGGGGCCGGCTTGCAGCGAGAGAGAGAGTGAGAGAGAGAGAGAGAGACCGAGAGGGTTAGCTAGGGTGTGCTCGGCATGGAGCTAGGGTTGGGGGTGGCTTGGCTCAGTCTAGGGGTGGTTAGGGTTTGAGAGGGGTAGTTAGGGCCAGGTCTGGGGGGTAGCTGAAGCTAGAAGATTAGGGGTGGTAGCTCGGCAAGGAGAGGTTAAGGTGGAGGGTTAGGGTTTAGAGAGAGGAGTTAAGGAGAGAGGTTAGGGGTAGGGTGGTAGATACTTAGGGTTTTGGGGGTCTTGGCATGAGCTAAACAAGATCATGCAAGGGTTAAAAGAGCTGGTGAGGTGAGTGGATTTGTTTAAACACAAGGTGATGGCAAAAGAAGGAAAAATAATAAGATGGGTTTTATGGTTATGATCTCACATGATCATGCATGGATGAAGGAGATAAGGGGAGGGTGAGGATCTCGATGCACATGGCAAGGGAACAAAGATCAAGATGAGGAGGTTTGAGTAAGAGAGAAGGGGAGCTTACCAAAAGAGAAGATCCACTCAAAAACCAAAGAAAACCAAAGGAGAAAAAGATGGTGGGGATTTGCATGGCCCATGCATAGCAATAAATGCCATGTTTATTCTTGTAAAAACAAAATAATAATCATGGCATTTATACACATGCATTCCAAATATGGAGTAAGGCCAAGCTAAAAGAATTAGAAAGATGTTCCAAGTGGAGTAGATGGAGATGATCATATTTGGATATAATTTAGACATGCTAGTGTGTATGTTCCACTAGATGAATAATAGCCTCAAAATTTTCCCAACATGAGCAACTATTCCCAAAACACTCCATATGGAAGCTCGAAAAAGGGGTACCACTCATAATGCATGCAAAGGTGGCTCCACATATCAATAATGTGAAAACAACATGATGCTAATATGAGAGCATGTGGAAATAGAAGTGGATCCATCCCAACCCACATGAGCTAGATTAAATGCCAAAGGAAAATGTAAAAGCTCATGGATAATTAGGATGGTGGAATTATAAGGTGGTGATAAGGTAAAGGTGGTGGAGTTGAATAAAATATATGCCCCCCAACTCAACTTGGGCATCAAGCATTTATCAAGAACCAAATACAATATATCAAGAGGCAATACAATTAATAATGCATATGAGATAAGAACCAAATGAAAAGGGCTTTATATGATGCTCAAATGCAAGGTGACATGATGACATGAGCATGATATAATTATGATGCAACAATTATATGTAGGAAGTAGAAATTATATTACTAGACCATGTAGCATTACATATGTTAGACAGATGGGATGCTACATCTCTAATCCTCCTTCGCTCTGCTCAGGCTTAGGCGAAGCCCTGCAGAATTCTCTACTCCACCACCACCACCACGCCGTCGTGCTGCTGGGATTCCGTGGAGAGATCTACTACCTCCGCTGCTCGCTGGAACAGGGAGAGGAAGGTCTGCATCGACTCCGCACGTGTGACCGACTGCGGAAGCGCTGCCAGAATGTGGCGCCGCAAGGATCGTCTACTCGATCTTGAGATCAGAAAGTGATCGTCTACATCAACCACGAGATCCGATCTCGCACAAGGCTTTCGGATCTACAAGGGTTAGTACAGATCTATCTCGTTGCACATATCTAATAGATTAGATCTTGGCTTTTACCTATATTAGATCTGGGTTTTGTTCGTTCTTGCGGTAGAAATTTTTTGTTTTCCATGCTACGAACCCATCACTTATACCTTTTGAAAGCCCTTACCAACCCTTCACTTGGGCGGATTTTGAAGTTCATGATTGCCCTTCTTATCTCAGCCGTCTTTAGTTTGGGAAAGAATCGAAATACGAATTCTCCTTTGAGATTTTCCCAAGTATCAATTTTTTCTGCAGCGAAAATTCTATACCAAGCTAAAATAGTGTTGGTTAGAGATCGGCTAAACAATTTAAGTTTCAATTCATCATCAGAATATCCTCTCAATTTAAGTGTCCAACATAACTCGGTAAAATACATTAAATGAGTGTAAGGATCCTCATCTGGATCGTCTTCTACAAAAAAAAATCTCTTTAATAATAGCGATACAGCAAGGATTAATCTCGTATTCTGGTTCGCTCATACTCGGGGATTCTTTGACAACTCCTCTATTGAACTTCCCGAGGTATTTTGTTGCATCGAGATGATTCATCAGTCCGAGTGCAGTCATGATGTTTACCTAAAACTAATAAACAACTTAGTAAAACAATTAGTAGAATAAGCAGTTAAGAACAAAGACCAAAAACTCTTAGGTCCCCGGCAACTGCGCCAGAAAATACCTTGATGACTGCAAGTGTACAAATCAATTATAGCTAGTTTCAAAATAAGAGTATCGAATCCATAGAAAGCTATTTGGTTAAGGTCTTTATGCCTCTCGTCACTGTCTACCAAAGGATACTTTGTAAGCTGCCTTTGATTTCACGTAAAGGGTGTTTGGAAGGTTTTTGATTGATTGCGGAAAAGTAAATAAAACAATTAAAATAAAGCAAGTAACAAAAGCATTTGGAATGGTGGTTGAACTCAATAAAGCTAAAGCGTTCTCGGGGATGTAGGATACACCACTAGCATGTTATAATTAATTATAATTAGGATAACCTATTTCTTATGTCATTACATGTGTGGAGAGAGTTCCATAATAAGATGTTCATTGCAAGGCTCGTAGGCAGTCACTTTCTTGAGCCAAGGAACGAGGTCATCTCTAAATAACCACCGTGATGTCTGAGGGCAGTCACCCATACAAACCACCGCAATTAAGGATCTCCCCGTGGATATCGTAATTAGCTTAGTGAATCTCTCTTTATTCCTACTTTAGTCATGAATAATACTAGACATACTCCCAAACACGTCCTAAGAATTTCACCCTCTCTTTAGTCCCGAAGCAAATGATATATGGCCAACTACACATACCATCTAAAGAGAGAGAGATCAAACACAATATCATAAATCAATAGATCATGGACACAAGTAATATATCATCTTTATTTTATTTCATAATAATGCTAGGGTTTCTCCATCTCCCCAAGAACGAAGGAAACTACTCACACATGGAAACAATCAACAACACCATCATAATTAAATGGATGGATAAAAGTATGGGGATAAATCTAGTGCAAACCATAATTGTATCTAGAATTACAACAAGATCTAATGAATGGAAGATGAGGTTAGTAATGGTGATGGAGATGTAGTGGTTGATGGTGAAGGGGATGGTGTGATGTCCTCTAATGATCCGTGAGGTAGCAAGGATTTGCCCTTCTCCAACTTCCTCCTACAAATCCCTCTCTGGTGTGGTTTTTCGTGACTGGAACTTTCAATGAATGTCGGATCTCAGATCCGTCTTCGTGAGGTGAAAGTATTTGATGAGGAGGACATGCTGCCACACGGTACGGGCAGGCTCCGCTCGTACCAGTGGTCGTTAAGCTCCCTGGAGCCTTCTCCACGCTTACCAATCTCCCAGGTGCAAGGAAAAATCAATTACATGACTTTTATCACATAAAAATATCATATTACATCATAATATGATAGTCCCAATTGATATGTTCATAAGAGACTTAGTAATTCGAGATCCTATTGAAACAAGGACAAAAGGTGCGTGCAAACACAGTAAAATCCCAAAAACCCTACTCTACTTATGCAAAAAAGAAGAGGTAAATATGCTTCAATTTTGGACTCATCACTCCCCAAAAGTGTCGTGCTCGAGGGGTATTTTTGTAGTGGATCGGCTTGTCGACACGTGGAGACCAGGGCGGCTTTCGTGCATCGGGGTGGTGGCGGTAATCTTTCCTGGTGGAGTTGATCTGATGGAAGAGGGGCAAGTCGTTGGCTTCAAGGGATCCTCACGAAAACCCTAGGTCGTGGTGAACCTCTCCACTGCCTTTGCATTGTTGTTGGGAGATCGTGGTGCAAGATGTTGTGGCTCTACTAGCCAGGACCTGGCGCGATCCGGAGGGGCGAGGCAGAGGTGGGTCATGAGATGTTCACGTGGCGAAGATCCGATGACGGTGGGTCCAATCTGGGCCTCTAGATCTGTGCGGATGTGCGGCGCTATGGCTGCCTTCTCCTCCGATTATCTGACCACGACGTGGGGGCCTGGTTGTTTTGCTTGAATATGGAGCTGTCTTAGGGTTCTTCTTGAGCCAAGGTTGTGATCTGCTTGATGCCTATCCTCTTGATCTGGCCGTTGCCAAGTTCTAGAATGCTTTGCCGGAGATCGCCATTAGACGTTTGACGCCTCTAGATTGCTGGATCAGATGGGATCCAGTCATATGCGTCCTTATTTCAGTCGTGCTACTTCAGGGGTGTGGCGTGAAGCTCTAGTGTCTGTTGATATTAGGGACATGTCGGTGTTTTGATTTCCATGGTGTAGAAAGTGGTGGAGAATGTCATGGCAGCTGAGGTTTAAGGACTAGTAACGACAGACTGAGTCTGTGAGACGATGAAGACTTTGCACAATGATTCGTGACTTGTAACAGCGGCTTTGGTAAGTGGGGGTGGCAACACTTATATTTCAGGGTGAAATCCAAGGTCTAGCCTTAATTGGTTGTACATAACAATGACCTTGTTGAAGTCATTGCCTGGACTTTCTCCGGGGTGAAAATTTATGTTTCCTTTTCCGAAGGTGTCGCATTTGGAAAATGTGGACTCCGGGTGTTGCCTTTAGCGGTGGTTTGTGCCGTAGCTGCAAGGAAATGATCCCTGTAGCGGAACCTTTTTCTTTCTTTTCTTCTTCTTTTGTTTTTTCGGCTGTGTGCGTTTATCTTTTGAACATTTTGTTGGTGCACCGCATACTAATTATTCCTTCTGTAAAAGAAAATCAGTACAAGAAATAGTCAAAACTAGCAGGTGTATAGGTGTCATGATGCTCAATCACACCTTCTTTAAACAAGAAAGAAGAAGAATGTTGAGGTGATGTGTATGCGAGCTTCTTTTTTTTTTTGCTTCTATGTGTAACATCGGGGCTTTATTCAGTATTAACTGCTCCTACACTGTCAGCTTGAAGGCTGGTAGCGAGGAAACTGGGTTCAGGATCAGTCTAACAGCACGAGTTTAGCAAGGTAGGCCCGCGCAACTGATGTACTCTCTCCGTTCTAAAATATATATCTTAGGTTTGTTAAAATTTAGATAAATCTATATACTAAATAGTGTCTTTATTCAAATTTTAGACATCTATTTTGAGATGGAGGGAGTATTTCTCTATATTTATCTCCGTCTCAATTTGGGAGCTCCGAGCTCTTGCATGGGAAAAACAAAAGAAGGAACACAAAGTCCTTGCAGCATTGTGCCTATGCACCGGTGTTCTTTTGGGCGTTTTTTAATTTTCTACTCTTTCCGTCCAGAAATAACTGAATTGACATTAAAACATATCTAGATATATGCGAATCTAGAAAAATCCAAGTCAATTATTTGTAAACGGTAGGTTGTCCAGGCACGTAGGTAGCTAAAATTTATCTTTGTACTTGTTCCGGTATTAGTTTGGAGCTCTACTTTGAGATTTGAAACTTGATGCGCTCGCTCGTCAGAATGACGTGGCATACTGAACCTACTTCCTCCGTTCATAAATATAAAACATTTTAGTTTTGTGAAACGAATGTATAAAACATTTTAGTTTTGTGAAACATTTCCGTTCACTGTGAATCTATATAAAATCGTCTAGATACATTTATTTCACGAAGCTAAAACCTCTCATATTTCTAGACGGAGGGAGTATTATCAATCTAGTCCATCTCTATCTAACACTTCCCTCTTGCTTCTCTCCGCAGCTTGCTCGTCCCTCTTGCTTTTATATCGTACGAGCCAAGCAGCCTAGCCTAGTCTGAATATCTGACAGACACAATGGTTGTACGTGTGTACGCTCTACTGCTATCTGAATATCTCGCACACTAGGTGACATTACCGATATGAAAAAGGTTCAAATACGTCTGAGTACTAGTGTGCTGCCCTCTGGCCACCTGTTACAAGAAGCAATGTGCCGTGCGTAAGAACTCCATCGATCGCGTCTCTTCTCCTCAGCCGCGTGCTTCTCCATCGATGTCCTCTGCCAAGGTATCGTGCAGCTGAACCGTCTGCTAGGTGCTGCTTCTGGCTCTTCTTCAACAGACACTCTTAGGCGGCTCCATGACTAGTGCTTCTAGCACTGCACGACCACCGTCTACAACAGTCGGGTACTTCCCTGTGAGTCATGGATTCTAGAGTTTCTTATCACATGTCTTAAGATTCTCTTGTACTTTGTCCTCTCTTGATGCGCTCGCTCGTCCTTCTCTGACGTGGCATACTGCTGATGTGATCCTCTAGATTCTCACCAGCTGATGGCACTTTTTTTTTTGCTCCTAGTCATGGCACTCTTTCTACTCCTTTTTATGTTTCTCATATTTCTCATGTTCCACGTCTTACGATGAACCTATTTTCTTCTACTCAACTTACTAATTCTAGTTGTCGCGTCATTCTTGACGCTGATTTTGCTATGTCCAAGACCGTCAGCACAAAGGCTCTAGTTGGGGCTGGCCGTCAGCACCATGACTCTCATGGTCTTTTGGAGCTCGACTGGCTTCGTGTCCCTTAGCCACCGTCCACCGCACCCACCAGCCCATGTGCTCTTGTTGCTTCTATTTTCCCTTCCTTCTAGTAGTGGCATCATCAACTGGGTCATCTTTATGGTTCTTGTTTGTCACCCTTAGTCAATCGAGGTCTTCTAGGATCTGAGTCAGGAGTTGTCTCTTTACTATGTCAGGGTTGTAGACATGGTAAACAAACTCAGTGACCCTATCCTACTAGAACTAACTTCATAACATTCAAGCCATTCTCCTTAACTATAAGATTTGAGATGTGTGTGAGCAAAGTACCTTCCAAAGGTGCTTCTTCCCTATCTTCCCCCACAATCATCTCAATTGACTTGTGGTGCAATTGTTTACTATCACCGTCATCAGTTTTTCATCAATATTGCATTTAAAGGAGTTATAGAGCTCATTGCAGATCACATCAACATTATGTGGAGCTAGAACATATATAAACATGCCGTTTTTCTGTTGTTAGTCATGACACTCTTTCCACTGATTTTTTATTCCTCGTGTTTCTCATGTTGTCTTACTATGAACCTATTTTCTGTTGCTCAACTCACTGATTCTGATTGTCGCATCATTCTTAACGGTAATTCTTGCTATGTCCAGGATCATCGCACAAACACAAAGGCTCTAGTTGGGGCTGGTCCACAACACCATAACTCTAAGGGTCTTTGGGAGCTCGACTGATGTTTCCTTAGCTACCACACCCACCAGCCCACGTGCTCTTGTTGCTTTTGTTTCCTTCCAGATGTGGCAGCATCGACTTGGTCATCATCGTGGTTCCCGTTTGTCGTCCTTAGTTCATCGAGGTCTTTTGGATCCTGTCTCAGAAGATGTCTCTTTACCGTATCAAGGTTGTAGACTTATCACTTATCATATCATACTAGTGGGTATATATCTCATCGTCCTTTTGACTTAATTCATTTTGATGTATTGGTCCGTCTCCATGTGTACAACCCCATGCTCGCATCCAACTACCACTAGTCAAAGAAAAGGCTAGGCTCGTCCATCCATCACCTGCACAACCTAAGACCAAGAAACTTTCACTTTGCATGACTAGAGTGATGTAAAAGCTACACCTAGGATAACCATATATTCATTAAAAGGCATTACTTGTACTCTATTATAAAAAGAAAAGCAAAGAACATCCACCAACCTATATAGTGGCGGTAAAATATCAACTTCAACTTATTGGAGATCAACTACAATTGTCCCCATGAACAAATACTAGAAATTATACAACCACCACTAAAATCTTAACCAATAGATCACTCGTTCGATGGGCAGACGACAAAGTAACTTTGGGGTATCCCAAAGGATGTAAATGAGAGGGGAACCAGAAACTCACCTAAATCATGGAGACGAAGAAGAGGCCACCTCGCTACCGATGCGAAGTAACCTCCATCGCATGACAGCGAGGGCGGAGGTGAAGAATGAGGTAGTCAAAGCCAAAGTGCCAGTCCGGCCTACAACCAGATGCACGGGAGGCTACGGGCAGCTACCGAACTGGCGAGGGATGCGGTGGACCCGGTAGAGCTACATGAGCCTCCTCGCAAAGCAATTAAATTCAACAAGCCTAACTTGCATTAATTCAAAAAACCGATTTAGCTACTCCCTGCGTTATAGCTTAATAACCCACACAATACAAAAACACACGGATCTAGGCGATCCCTCGTTGGTTGAGAAAATGCAAAAAAAAACACGAACCTAGGCGATCCCTCGTTGGTTGAGAAAATGCGAGAGAACAGTCGTTTCTCTCTCGCCTAGTGATGAGATTTAACTGTGGAAGCCGAACGATCATTAGGGTACCTCTATATGGCAAAGCTACTTTGAGCACCAAAAAAGTAGAATTCAACCTAGTTTTGCAATCAAGAATACTTTGAGCACCAGAAAAGTAGAATTCAACCTAGTTTTGCAATCAAGAATCAGCTTTCTTGTAATTTTAACTTTCTTAAACAACCATTTCCTCAAACTTCTCTATCCTTTTCCCCCTGGCTGTCCAATATGCCACACATAGCTTACTTTATAACATCTAAGTCATCATTAACTATAAGATTTAAGATGTGTACAGAACAACGCATATGTAGCAAAGTACCTTCCAAAGGGATCGTCTTCTTCCCCACGATCATCTCAATTGCCTTGTCACTGGTGGTGCAATTGTTTACCGTCAATGTCATCAATTTTTCATCAATATTCCATTCAAAAAGGGAGTTACAGAGCTCATCGCATATCACATCAGCGGTATATGAAGCTGGAACATATATAAACCTGCAGTATTCAACATATATAATCACAATCAGACAACAAACAACAACACGTAGAAAACAAACACATATATAGGACATTAACACACTCCCTCCGTTTCAAAATATAAGATGTCTTAGTTTTTTTGAAATGCGTGTACCCCGTTTCTTTTAGTGTGTAAATTCAAGTGAACCTACACATTAAAAGGCGTCTAGATACATTTGTTTCACAAAAGGTAAAACGTCTTATATCAAACCGAGGGAGTACTAAACAACAACAACAACAGCACGGAGGCACCTGTGGTTAACTCTGCCAAGCGCATTTCGTTGAGTCCATCTTGGGTAAAGAAAGAAGTGCATTCACAGCGCATAAACGAGACACAGTTAAGAACACCAAATTCCAAAGCACAGGTGCAAAAGCAACTTCTTCTTATCCCAGATAGATAATTCGAGTGCATGATGCTGATCTACACCGTGCAGCAACCCTTCCTAGAGAGTGCAGATTAGCTTTTGACTAACTGACAAGGCTAAGGTGATAGACTAAAGTCCTATACATACAAAATGATCAGAGTATTTATTACGCAAAATTTCAGCCTCATAGATCCAAAAAGGATCCACCCCTTTGGTCATTCTACGGAGACACTTAGCCAGCCACTCATAGTTTCCGAAGGGCACCCCTCTTTCGACTACGTTCGTAGCATCTACCCGAGAACTTAAATTTCAATCCTCGACAGCGACCCCTCTTTAGACTCCGTTTGTAGCATTTATCCGAGAACTTCAATTTCAATCCTGGAAGCACCTTTTCCTACAAAACAGTGATACAGAGTTACTGATGTGCAGGTATCTGAAGTACTAGAAAAGCAAGCATACTATATATGCAAGGTACGTACTGCAACAGGCTTAACCTCAGTCAAAACACAATTCTCGTTGCGCTGATCTGCAACAGGACTAGAAATATATCAACACCCCATAGAAAGTGATAATAGGCTTGTGTCTACGTAAGAATCATATATAAGGTGTTCTTTCAGTTGGTAGAAATAACATACAAGATCACTGAGTGACAGTAACTGGTAAAGAAGGTTGTCAACTAAGAGAACAATAAAGTGTCCGACAATAACAGGTACGTCAACTGGTTATTTTGCAGGAAAACACACAGCCTTTCAGAGCAGCACTAGTCAATACAATTCCCTGATTACAGCATGGTTTGATAAGACGTAAAAAAATGCAACATTACAATGTTGTCGCATAATCTGCAATATTCACCTCTTTAAGCTCAAACAACAAGGAACCCACTTTGTCACTAGTTTTTTCTCTGACTCTCATGAACTGACCTGAATACAAGAAAACCTACCTGGCATTTGGTTGCCCATGAGCGTCCCCTGTAAAACTAACTTCTTGGTTTGGAGCATTAGCATCAGTGGCACAAATGTTCTCTTCACCGCAGTTACTCTGAATTTCCAGTAGCAGCTCAGGTTCCAGTCGGTCAATATCTTCCATCACCACTGAAGTGCTTTCTTGACTATCACTTTCCAACATCTCATGAACGATACTTTTACACTCCAGTCGGTATTCCGAACCTGCAATTGCCAATAAGAGCTGTGTAAAAGTATGCTAAAATTCAAGAATTTGTAGCAACTTATCAGTTCAATTCATTATTTTCTGTCTACAGCTGCGCGGACAAAGACAAGAGCATTCATGTTTAGAGGTAGCATCAATTTTCCAAAATCCTTAACTATTCTGTTGAAAATCATATTGAATTTTTAAGATTCCAGAAAACTGGTATCCTAAGTGTTAACTAAAGCATGAGAGAGAGAGAGAGAGAGAGAGAGACCATTCAACTCATCTTGATGACTAAATTCATTACTTGAAACCTTCTGATAAATAGTGGTTCCGCAAGAGCTCAAAATGGAGTTCTCTGTCAACTCTAAACTGGTATAGTTGGTCAGCGCTGTAACCTTCAACTCTTCTGACTGATTCGAAGCAGTGTTTACGATCGTGTCACTTGTAGTGGCGCTTTCAAAACTGACAATTCTGTTCTTCCCCAACTCTATTTGTTCAGCATTAAGCACCAACCCGTTGTTCATATCATTTGGATTATGACCCGCATCATTTAAAATCTTCTGACACATGGTGGTTCCCTGGAAACTGAGAACGCTGTTCTCTGCCAACTGAAACCTGTCAGAGTTAGACATTGCTGTGAAACCAAAGGATCCTGTCCATGTTGCCAGAAGCTGAGGAACTGCGGGTAAGAGAAGCCTTTCCACCCCCCAGCCATAAAGTAACTGGAAAATATAAGTGAATAACATCAGCACACAGCAAAATAATGCCAGGAGTATTGACAAGCCGATGATTTTGAAATGAATTTAAGTAAAACCTTCTCTAGTTCATTCATTATAAGATGACACATTCCTTGTCGACGATATTGGACTCTTGTGCCTATAAGAGGCAGCTCAGCAAACTTCTTCCCACATATCCTAATCAGAAAAATGATTAGTGACATGGAGAAAAATGATTAGCAAACTTCTTTCAATTACCAAGGAGGACCACTGTGAAGGCTATAATACCTAAAAGTGCCGACAGATATTAGCTCACCATCTTTCTGGAGAAATATAGTGTAGAATCCCTTAAAATTAAGACGTCTGAGCTCTGATCTGTAGATGATAGATAAAAAGTTTAGCTTTCATTGATGACAATTAGTAATTAACAGGGGAATATCAGCTACATTTAGATATATAATATGTAAATAGATAAATTAATTTGCCAAATATATTAGAAGCAAAAGCTAACTTAGGAAAAATGTCCAGCACGTGGGAGGTGAAATAGAGAGAAGAAATGTTAACTGAGAGTTACTAGTCATGGCAGAACTATGCAAGTGTATTTCTATTTGCACATTATAGCAGAATATCCATGCTATAAAATGATAGAGCATCTAAATTAAACATGGTGTAGTATACTACTCCCTCCGTTTGGCTATATCTAGCCTCAGCCTACCATAAGAACATACCAAGGAAACAACAAATCTAAGGAGTTAGAAATGACTATACATGCCCCTATTAAATGACATTACAACCAGTTAATATCTTCCAAAAGCATTGAAGTAGGGCTAGAGAGCAGAAACATTTGCATTATTATTTTTTTACTACATTTCTTAGTCCCTCAATGGAAAAAAAAATTGAAACAATGACGACAAAGGACGGATATTGTGAAATGAAGGTAGTGTAAGCTAATGCTTTCCATAATCCCAGCAATACAATAACACAAGAGTAATTGAAACGTGAGTGAAAGAAGGTAAAAGGAAGAGACACGCTAAATGGTACCATAGCAGTTCTTACTCTCTATTGAACACGATATCTTCAGTAATATCCCTTCGTGTGCGGGGCTCGATAATAGTAACAAAACATTCATGAAGAACATCAAGCGCAATGCACAACTTGCCATACTGTTCTGCCATTTTCTCATTGTCAAAATTGACATCGTCATTGATATTTTCTCTGTCAAATTTCAATATGGTACATGATAATCCTTCAACGGGAGTTGGAATAGGTTTCCCAATAAGATTTTGCAAATGCTGGAATATCTGCACATCAGAATTGATCGTGTGACGGCTAAGAGACAACATAATGAGCATTCAACAAGTTCAACTTTTATTTGAAAGCAATTCAGGGTGGAAACAACATTGTGTCTGAGTAATGCCATACCTCTGAGCATCCCCTACTGCAAAACCAGCACCCTTCTGGACAGCAGGAAAGCTGATCACTCTTGTTTCTAATGCAACCAACATGATCTGCCGACATATGATGAAAAAGAAATCAGCGGATTTCAAATACATTTATCTATCATAATCGAGTGTTCAAAAAAGCATACATTCACATTCACACTGATCACAGTACATAATAGTCTTCTCAGTGAATTGGTTGGCATCAGGATCATATGCACCAGAGTCACAAATACTGCATCTACAAGATGGACAGTACCAGCTTCCTATCGGAGTGTCCTACAAAAGTATTATGTTACTGAATTTCAGTTCATCAGACAAACAAGTTCATAGAGAAAGAACTGCCGGTTATGTTAAAAAAAACAAAGAAATGCAGCAACTATATGAACTAACTGAGACCACATGCTCGTCGTATATTACTCAAAAGAGAAACTGAACAGACATTCCAAGTGCTCCTTACAAATCATATCAGCTCGCAGTTTGAATGGAAAATATTCATGGGGCACTAGTGATCAGGTAAAAGTAAAATGGCTTTTGAAGTATATGACTGAAAATGACATTGCATCTGTGCTGTAACATGCGACTTGCAACAATGTAGGCATGGAAGGTTAGAAACTCAGATGAGAAAAGTTCACTCTTATAATATAGGCATGGAAGGTTAGAAACTCAGATGAGAAAAGTTCACTCTTATAATATATAAGGAGTACCTGCAGACCAACACAAGCATGATGGAAGGATGAAGGACAACCGTCACAAAGTATTATATTCCCACCATCATTGCATATAGAGCATATTGAATCACTTTCGATATGTGAATTATCTTTCTTCAAGCGCACATGCAGTGAATTTTTGGGCTTGTTTTCACCCATCAATTCTACTAAACACTGAGAAAGGGACCTCCCATCCTTTAAAAACATATGAGCAGAAGGTAACTGAGTACTGTAACCAGCATGAACCTCAAAACTTTCCAGAGTGAACAGTTCATTGCAACACTTGCATTTTATTCCATCTGTAACAATAGAACCTTCCTTTATCTGAGGCCCATCACTTCTTTGCTTATAAATAATTTTGACTCTAGGTACCAGAATATTTCTTTCTACCAATAAAGACATGACAGTTTTAGAACGATGCTGAGATGAGAGGATTTGCCCATGTCTTGAACTCAAAACTCGTGCCGGGCTCATAGGAACTGATGATGATTTTCTTTTCTTGGATTTTTCATGACATGTAGGCGAGGTAAACATGTCATCGGTGGTTATGCCGACGCTTGCATTATTCTCTTTTTGATATAATTCCGCTAGGTATCCTTTACATGCTGCCAGCAGTGAGTTGTAGGACTTTCCATCTGGAGCATCATAACGGGGTTCCCGCTTCTTAGTAGATTTTTTCTTCGGCCAAACTTTCCATCCAGCAGAGTTGAGGGAATTTCTAGCTTTTAATCTCAGGCATTTCTTTTTCCTGGAGTCTTGCTCATCAGCTTCCATGTAGTCTATGTATTTTCTGATGTCATCAGATTTCTGCCCACGTTTGCGTTTACCAGGTCTTGCCAGGTCCCTCCAAACTGTTGTATCGGTATTTACTCTGTGCGCTGCCAAATAGTTGTGATTATCTTCAATCATGTTCCCTTGTACTTGTTTAGCACATTGAACTGTGAAGCTTTTGAGTACTTTTAGGATAGATAAATAGGTCTTCCCAACAGGCGACTTGTACCGATATCTCTTATTAATAATATCTGATTTACCTTGGTGCCTCTTAACTTTATCTTCTCTGACCTCAATCCTCCAACCTAATGCCAACAGATGCTTCTTCAGCTTCATCCTTATGTTTTCATTAATGTGTCCCTGGGAAATGGTGTTGATCATCTCTTCGTAACTAGCAAGCAGTGACCCTATCAGTGGGGAAAGTTCTGCACTTAATTGCTCCGGTTTCCAAGTACTCAACTTATTATAGGGTTTGTTCTCCCTTAGGGAGAGATCCATGCCAGCTGGGTTGCTAAATTGCTCCGGTTTCCAAGTACTCAACTTATTATAGGGTTTGTTCTCCCTTAGGGAGAGATCCATGCCAGCTGGGTTGCTACATTCACTATTTCGTGTCACACTATCTAAAGGCAAATGATTTGTATGACAATCCTGGCGATTATTGTCTGTCTCTTTCTGTGCCAGATAAGCCTCACATGCTCCTATAACAGATGTGAACCGCTTGCCATCAGGTGAGACACAATACTTGTTCTTGGATCTATCTTCTAGAAAGGTCCACCCTAATGATTCAAGATGGTGCTTTATAGGCTCCCGCTTGGCACGAGCACCTACCCTGTCATTGCTGCGATAGCATGTGATGAACTCTGACATGGTCTGGGAGATGTCTGCTGTTGTGGAATCGACCTTATCCAAGACAGTGGGCTCGACCTTCTTATTTTGAAAGTCCTCAGATGTTGAAGCTTCTGCTGATCTACAAGAGTCATCTTTGAGAGGAGATCTGCCACATATAGACCACAATTCTGCAATAAGGACTGCAAGCGACTTCTCCCAAAAAGATTTCGTTCCACACATCCACATATTGAAATCCGTCATCAAGGAAGAATCTGATCTCAAGTCATACCATATCTGCCTGACTGATACGGGTAAACCATCTTTCTCCTCATGTGACAAAAGCATTTGGAGGAACAACCAGTTTCCTCGCGGTTTCCATTTTCCAGTAACTTCATCCCAATCTTGAGTGAGGCGTAGCTGATCAACCGCCATAATGCGTTCATCACCTTCATCGGGAAAAAGGACCTTCCTCTCCACGGAGCCTTCAGCATGATCAGCGATAACACCTTCCCAGTAGGACCCTTCCACCAGGGCATCAACACAGAGTCCATAGATTGCGTCAGTTACCTGCAGTGGCTGGTGTGGTTGCACAGGTCTTATTGTGCCACGGCCAGATCCCCCAGGCACAACTGGCTTGCCATCGATAGCATCTGAGACCTCTAACTCCTCAACAAGAGGCGACCCACTGTCGCTGTCATCAACAAAGTGCTTATACCGTACCCAGCGAACGTTGTCCGAAATACCAGTAACAACTGCCTGATGCCATGATCCACATAGCCCTGGATCGAAACTAATGACCTGCAGAACAGAAACGTATCAGTGAATGCATCTATTATTCCCGTTGACAAGTATGAGAGCATACATGAAAACAGTGAGAATGCAAAGGTAACATTTCCAAAAAAAAATGCACCAATGGTGGTACTGCGGTAACAGAGAATCCAAAGGATGCAGACACATCAAGGGACTTACAGAGATGGGGTATTAGCTGACAAGAGTGGTTCATTTCCTATGTAATATTTTTCTTCTGAATTCATACCAAACCAATACAACACTCCAAATGCCAAGCACTAATATTATAATTTATTTTTTGAACTGCAAAGCAGTAATATAATGGTCAACGATCAAAGGTATCCCAGACCCAACAACACAGCAGAACAACCAAGAAAGCATCTACTCAAGCAGTAGTATGACTCCTGGATGAGAGACCATCAATCAATCAATAACATCCAAACTCGCTCGAGCACCAACCAAGAACTCCATCCCGAACAATTTCCCCCACACTCTGTATCGAAGGTACCCGATGCCAGGCCAGACCTGTCCAGAGCAAAAATATCTCTTAACCATGTCAGCAGCACTACATGGGGCAGATGAGACGGCGTTCAATCCAATCCCCAAGAGAAACAACCCGGGAGGCTAATCTGGAGGACTACCAATACTACCACACACATGCAAGCGCAAACCATGCGCCGGACGCCGTTATCTAATACATGAACTCCGTCGCAGATTAATCCAAACAGACAAACTATTTGTAAACCAGACTCGCATCAGTCAGACATGGACTCCTCGCGGTACCCCGGAGACCTGACCAATGACACGACGGTGCGGATTCCGATGGGCGGCTCACCTCGACGACTTCGCCCGGGAGGAGCTTCCTCTCCCCGGCCGCGGCGGTGTCAGGGGCCGGCGGCGGCTCGCGCTTCCGCTTCGCCGTCCCGCGCGGCATTGCGGGCGGCGGATGGGCTAGGGTTGGGGAGTGGGATTGGGATTGGGATTGCGGCGGTGGAGATTGCGATTGGGGGGAAGGAGGAGGAGGAGGAGGAGGAGACGGAGGCTGAAGTCAGGGAAGGGGACGGGTTTAATGGCCCCCTCCCTCAATCGGCGGTGATTAGGAATAGAGTATATTTTTCCACTTCTCCTCCGCCGACCCAAGGCGTTACTACCTAATTAACGCGGGCGTTTAGGATCCGCGGCTGATTCATTGCTAAGCGCCCTAATCCGCGCCTGATTTGGTCTCATCATCCCCTCTCTCTCTCATTATCTTTTCCAGATTTGCTGTCACAGTTACTTGTTGAGACAAATACTTGATCAATGATGTGCAAATTCGGATCAGATGATTGGTAAGGCAAAGTGGAGTACACTCTCCGACCCAAATTAATTGGCTTAGATTTGTCTAGATTTCGATTATATCTAGCATGATTTAATATTAGATTCATCTATATCTTGATAAATTTGAGTCAACTAATTTGGATCTGATCGCAGGGAGTATTTATTCCAGCCCCAGTGTTTAAAACATTATAACTGATGAAGCACTGTCGGAACAATACCTTGGCCTCCCGTCCATGGTCAGTTTGGATAGACGTGATGATGATTCCCTCTATCTATGAGAGAATCATCGCCAAACGTGAGGGATGGAAGGAGAAGTTTATGTCCAATCGTCGCCAAAGGAGATTCTTTTGAAAGCAACCATCCAATCTATTCAGGTGTTTGCTACGCCTATTTTTTAAATAGTAAAAGACATAGCAAGCAAATAACTGATGCTATGGCGGTGTTTTCAGTCGGGTAATGCTGAGCAATAAAAAGAGGGTGCATTGGTGTGCTTGGTGGAGAATGTGTATACCAAAGAAAGATGGTGGAATGGGTTTCCCAGATTTGCATGATTTTAACCTTGCAATGCTCTCAAAACAGATCCGGAGGCCGTTGAACAACCCCAGTGCATTATGTGCAAATGTTCTTCGTGCTAACTATTTTTTTCCAAATGGTGATCTTTTAAACGCACGACAGAAGAAGGGGTCTTCTTTCACTTGGCAGAGTATTGTTAATGCGATACGAACTTTTAAAAAAAGAGCATATCTAGAGAGTTGGCAATGGGCGGAGCATTAGCAGTTGGAAGATCCTTGGGTTCCAGGGAACTTGTGAAGGAAAATAGATATAGTGAGAGGTCAAATCATTTATCGGACTGATTGATCCATACACTGGACGGTGGGATGAGGCTCTTGTTGTGAGAATTTTTAATCCTTTGGAAGCTCAACGTATCTTGCAAATTCCTATATTTCGTTGCATGGCACAAAACGAATTCATATATTTTCTCCGTAACGTCAGACTATTATACAAGATAGGAGCATCAACTACGTGGTACAGCTGGGGAAGACTGGCTTGCTTGGTCGAAAGAAAAGTCAGGCATATACTCTGTTTGATCCACCTATCGTCTGTTGGTTGATAAAGGGCATGATGCAGCGACAGTGGTTAATGGAGATACTCCATCGAATCTTCTGATAATGATCATTGTTCGGGAATTCGGTAACTGGTGGCCACTGAGTACTGATTAATCGGTGAATAGGCCGATTAACTGCGGTCGACCATTAATCTACTGAGAAAACAGGACATAACAATATATATTGCCAGCATATGTACCGTTTTTCCGTATTATTTCCAGCTATGGCGAAGCTTGGGATGCGATGGAACAGCTGCTGCAGCCAGCCGACGGGTCTCCTAGGATCGGAACTGCTGCAGGTCGGGGCTGGAGGGGCGACGGGGAGAAGCTGATGGGAGGGAAGGGGAGTTGTAGCTACCGGAGATGGCCGGTGGTGGCTGGAGCCGGCGAGGAGATGCCAGCCACCAGACCAAATCGTGATTTGGGAATGGCCGGGAGGGAGGTGTCTGGGCGGGGTCACGAGCCAAATATTGGCCTCGTTTGCTCTTTCGGTTAACTAGTCAATGGCGATTAATCGGTCTGACAACCGATTAAAGGCTATTTAATCCGTCTGGCCAGTTACCGCGCTGAATAGGTGCTATTCGATTCAGTTGCCCTCCGAGTAGCGATTAACTGGCCAGTTAATCGGTTAATGGGCCGAATTCTTGAACAATGATAATGATAGTGAGATCTAGAAGAGGTTATGGAAGCTTTCCGTGGTTCCTAAAGTGCAAAGTGTTTTGGTGGCGAGTTCTACCTTACTATAGGGCTCTGTCACGGCGGCGTATGAGAGATAATAGCACTTGCGGAATCTGCAAAGCTGAATCTGAAAACTTGATGCATACATTGACTGTAGTCAGGCGGCAAAGGAAATTATTTTCCTGAAACAGCCCAAACTGCATCTTTCTATGTGGACAAAGGATATTCTATGTGATCCGGGTTCCAGCAGAAGGAGAGGGAGATGATCACTATGGTGACGTATTCTATTTGGACGTCAAGGAATAACTTGACTCATGGAGACACTGAATTTGATCTGGCAAGGATGGTTGAATTCATGAGAGAGACTTGAAAACCTTGGAATGTCCAAGAGATAAGTATATGAAAGAGCTAAATGTGCAAGTGGAAGAAAATGTTGCGGCGACATGAGTTGTGGCCGGGGATGTTTCTTCTTTCCGGGGAGCAATGTGCAAGGTTTATAGAGGGATTTATGAACCTCTTATCAGTGAGGCACTAGCGCTAAGAGATGCTTTCGCTTATTCAGTCCGGTGAGGATTACAACAAGTGGTGTTTGAAGTTGTTCCGTTGCATCATTGGAATAATAGGTGTTCTGATCGTTCTGTGATCAAGCCTTTAGTATATGAGATTAGCGAGTTAGGTGTTGCTTTGCTTTCTTTTAGCGTTGTTTTTGCCCGTCGTGAAGCTAACCAGGCGGCTCACTGCTGCCCAAAGTATGCGCTGTGCAGGAGGTCTCGTTTTCCTGAAATGTTGAACCACCGGCATTTCTAGATCACAGCCTAGAGACTGATTGTGACCCTCTTTTGATGGTTTGAATAAAGTCGGTGATTTTCCTCAAAAAAAAATTGTGCGAAAATCAGGCGAATAAGGAAACCCGCTGCTGGAAGTTTTATGGAAGCTTAATGTACCAGCAAATGTTGAGATTTTCGTTTGTTATAATTCGAGGAGTTGGTGCGCTGGCTAATTGGCATATAAAGGTGTCTCCAGAATGTCCAATATGCAAACAAGGTTGCGAAGATATCCCAGTGGAAAGGATGTGTGGAAGGCTCTTGGTTTGAAGGAGGTGGTTCAACATGTTGTTCGGCTGGATAACTCGGGTTCAGTAATCCTTGAAGAACTACTGCCTCCGTTTTGCAA
This sequence comes from Avena eriantha, assembly GCA_910589775.1. Lineage (NCBI taxonomy): Eukaryota > Viridiplantae > Streptophyta > Magnoliopsida > Poales > Poaceae > Avena > Avena eriantha. Next base: position 2,869,987 of record OU342742.1, read on the forward strand.
AGGATATCACAAATTAGCTAAACTTGGATGTATCTAGACATTATTTAGCACTCCCTCCGTCCAGAGAAATAACTGATTTGGATTTATTTAGATTCGAATGTATCTATATACTAAAATGCGTCCAGATGCATTTGAATCTAGATAAATTCAAGTCAGTTATTGTTGGACGGAGGGAGTATATACATACATCTAAATTTAGATAAAAACATACTTTTTGCAACCGCAAAATGAACGTCAGTCACCTGTACTTGGACAGTTGGACCTTGAGGAGACCATTGTGGTGGCAGCATGGTATATACGGTGGCAAAGCCGTGAATCAGAAAAGGATGAAAGAGTATGTAATGCAGTTAGTTTTGTGGTTTGACTCTGAAATTTGTGGAGTCAGATTGCTACGGAGCCCATATACCACTGTTCTCGCGGATTGTTTCCAGATTTCTCAGAGAATTGGCAACGTATCCTTCCAGCATCGTCCCAGGGTCAGGGAGGCAAACGAGGCGGCACATAATCTAGCTAGATTAAGCTACGGTCTAAGAGCATCTCTAACCCATCCCGTTTTCTTCAGAGGAGAAAATGGCCGGAGTAAACTTGAGGAGCAGATTTGCTCCTCTAAACCTAGTGCCGCAGAATCGATCCCCAATATTTGGGGGACTAAATTTCCAATTTGGGTCAGACATTCCTTCGAACACTTAATGTGCATACCTTGGTCGTCGTCGTCCACCATGTCCCGTCCACGATTCTGGCGTGGCTATTTCCCCTCCGTCCTTGCCAAGCTCGCCCTCATGCTCACTGTGAGGCTCCCGACCTTTTCCCGCACGGACTCGAGGAAGAAACAAGGGGGCGCCCGCCGGACTCGAGGAAGAAAGAGATGGGGCGCCCGCACAGCCATGTCAAGCGGCATAGCTCCGGTCGATGTCGTGGAGGTCGACCACGAGCCATCTCGCCGGCTCGATCTTGGGGATGGAGACGAGTCCCCGGCCGCGCGTCCCCACTGCCTCTCCTCCCGCCCCGCGCTGCTGGCGACGTGGAAGTTTCGGGGTGCCGTTGTCCTGGCGACATAGAGAGGGCAGCCGCTGTCGCGCTGCTAGCGACGGGGAGAGGGCGATTCCAGGCGGCGGCGGGGCAGATTCCAGGCGTGACAGCGTGATTCCAGGCGGGGCGAATCCCAACGAGCATGCCAGGGGAGGCAGGGAAGGGAGGCGGCGACGGCGTGCCCCCTGGCGACCATCCCGGCGGCGGCGACGGCAGGTTAGCCGTTGCGTTTTGCCTCGCCGGAGATGGTGGAGAAAATATACTCCTCAGCCTCGCGGCCTCCTATATTTAGGAGTCAGGATTGAGCTGGAGAAAAAAATTACTCCTCTAAACGGCTATTGGGGATCGGTTTGGTGCGGTTTTAGCCGTTAGATGAGCAAATTTAATCCTCTAAAAGCTTTTTGGGATGGGTAGAGATGCTCTAATACAGTTTATTTATTTATTTTGGGACTGTGACCCTCCACCATCCGTGCAGAGAGAGATGTATTAGACCTCTATATCATTGTTTGAACTCTGAATAAAATGCGGCCCCTTTGTTTCAAAAAATACACCTTTCAAAATATCCGCTTTGGCTCGTAGGTATAGGTGCACCGTTTCTGCAAATACATACACCTTTCAAGAAAAAAATTGCCTTGTATGTCCGGACATTTTAGCGTTCGCACCTTTAGTTTCGGTGCAAGAGATTATGTTTTATGGATTGCGTAAAAGGAGGAAAAATGGTGTATGAATTATTATACTGGATCTTTTATTTGACATTTTCATAAGTTCTATGATCAGTTTCAGCAAGGACTCTGTTTGCTCTGCTTCGTTAAGTCGGTGTGGTTTGCTCTGCTTCAGGGAGGACTCTGTTTTGGCCAATGAGACTCTTGACACAAGCCCAAGTCGTGCCTGAACTTTTCAGGTTGCCGTCAGGGCAGGTAGTAGCTTGTTATCACGTGTACCACGCGACCACGTTCCTCTCCGTCCTTGAGGTAGCTTCTCATCATCACAGACAGCCTCTGGGCTGCCATTACTTGCTTCAGATAAGTTCAGTCTTTTCGTGTGTCTTGGCGGATGTAGATAGTAATAACGAGGCATCCAGAAATTTTTACTATTCAAAAAAAAAAGTCCAACTACAACCATATAATACTGCCAACCTGCTCTTTTTTTGTACTCTCTAAGATGAACATCACACTGGACTCGGACACAAAGAGATTCAGTGATATGGTACAGCTACCTCAATGGGCTGGTTCACAGCTCATAACCAAGCTTGTAGTACAAGACATGCAGTCACGCATACACATGAGAGGAAATTCACAGTGGATTGGCTAGAAACGATCCGTCGAATGTGATCAGGGGACGTAGAAATTCCCACACACACATACTCCTACAAGGTTCTCAGCAAGTAGCTACAAAAATACGTTTGGCAAGTTCAGTTCCTGCGATCTAACAAAGACAGCTAACTCATTTCAGAGGCTAAATTCCAGGGCACGATCGGTTAGGGGCATTGGTTCGGAGGAGACGCGGGTGGGTCGGTCGGTCATTCCCTCCAGCGGTTGCCGCAGGAGAGGTTGCAGCACACGTAGAACAGAGTCATCCCCTCCTCCCCTCTCGCTGTAGCCTGCACGTTGTGGAGACAGAATGTTAAAGAGCTGTTGTAAATCCATCTTCCATCAAATTGTACGGGATTATTAAGACGCCTTGTTATATAAAGACTGGGAAATAACCAAAAAGATTCTAAAGAGCGTGGAAAGGGTTCTATGCTACCAACCATGCTCCTTACCGTTGGATCGACAATATCATCTCAAAACAAAACAGAAAAACAGAGATATGCTGTTTCTCATCCATCTTGCATCAAATTGTAGTACAAGTTTATTAAGACACCTTGTTACTCAAAGCATTAAAGGCAGTGTAATAACCAACAGGCAACAGCCAACTTCGTTATGCAAGACATTCCTTCTACAGAGTGCAAAAATAATCCTATGCTCCTTAGCAGTTGTTGCATAAATTCGTACTGTTGTATCAACAATATCATCTCAAAAATAAAAAAACAGAGATATCATATTTGGACCGCGGACAATGGGGGCAGTACTTGGGGATATAAGATTACAGATGCAGGCCTCAACACCAGTCCAAACAGAATAAATTTGGTATGTAGCAGCAACGTTAACTAGGTGCAGGTTTTGCAATGTGCACTGCCTTGTCACAACATTTCGACAGGATAAATACATGGGCTGCACAAGGAGATATAGCTGACAGCCCAAACCAGATAGATATACAGTTTGGAACGCAGATAGGCAAGACGACAGCAACATTAACAGGGCAAAGAAATATTTGCAATGTGCAACTGCCATGCCACAATATCTCAGCGGAATAAATATGTGAGCTGCATAAGAACATATATAGTTGCCGGCACAAACCAGACAGATATACAGTTTGCAATGCAGCAGACAGGCAAGACAGCAGCAACATAAACAGGGCAAGGAGTTTTCTTGCAATGTGTAACTGCCATGCCATGAACCATGATCTGTGAGGCCGAACAAAGAGATAAGATAAGGCCGCTGGTACGGACCTGGAAGAAGACGGCCTCGCCGTGCCCGCAGGCAGCGCAGCGGGCCTCCTTGGTGCGCGGCAGAGTGGGGTCGGAAGCCACGTCCTGCAGGACCTGCGTGCGCTCGGCGGCAGCGTGGTGCACCTCGTTGCGGTAGACGCAGTTGTTGTCGGCGATCTCCTGAACCAAGCAAGGAAGAATTGGTGAGCTTTCCTTCTCTCTTTTTTTCCCCAATTTTTCAGATATTTCGGTTGGATTATATTTATTGTGGAGCAAGCAACTGCAACCAGACAAGCAGTGATGAATGTTGACGAGGCTGTGGGATGGCTATTGTGGATGTATACTGCGTCGGTCATCAGAGGGGAAACAAGCAACAAGTTCTCGTCGTTTTTTTTTTCAGGAAAAATAAATGAAGATTTGGAGCCCCGATTCTGCTTGCATAATCACTTCCATTAAATGCCACGAAGAGGGGTCGCGCTCGCGCAGCCAGCATTCAGGAAGTAACATGAAAACGGCATGTGTGTGTGAGTGTGTGATTGTGTGATTGGGCCGCAACTTTGGGTTCAGAGCAATCCCGGAAGCAGGGAAGCGCGAGGAACAGGGCCGTAAAACCCTAGGATTTGGGGGCGATTCAAGAACCCCGGAACGAACAAATCGCCGCGCGGCGTATGGGGACGGGACGGCGATGGGGGTTAGGGTTACCTGGTGCTCGCAGTTGCGGCAGGCGAAGAGGAGGACGCGGCGGCCCTTCTCCTCCATGGGGTACAGGATGTTGTTGCTGAAATTCGCCGATTTTAAGTTTCGGTTAGTTCGTCAGTCGATTCCGGCCACCGTGCTAGCATCCATCAGCAAGAGGAGGAGAGGGAGGGGGCGGCGCGCGCGTACGTACCACTCGCGGCAGAACTTCATGGTGCTCATGGCGGCGGCGGCGGAGTCGGCGGCGTTGTTGGTGCTGACAGCTGCGGTCCGATCGAGTCCTGTCCTGTGGTGGCGTTTCGGGGTTGGGTTTTTATACGGACGGAACGGAACGGGACAGGTGTCCGTCGGTAGGTCGGTCTCAGGTCTTTTCTGCTCTGTTATTACGACTACGCCCTTCGCTTCTCTGTTTTCCTTTTTTTTTATTAGGTTCCAACTCCTATAATATATCATTATATTTCCTCCCGATTCAAATTAATTAACTCAAATATATCTAGATTCAGATGTATCTAGCACTAAAACATGTCTAAATACATTGAAATCTAGACAAATCTGAATCAATTAATTTGGATCGGAGGAGGGAGTATATATAAATTGGCTCTTTTCATTTTTGTACTGCACACGGATTTTATAAGAACACATGAATTTACATTTTTCTGAAGGCAAAACTTTGTAAACAGCCAAATTCAAGCAAGCGGCACACGATTCCGCATCCACAATATGGACGATCTCTCCAACGACCTACTCGTTGAGATCATCTCGCGCGTTCCCTGCAAGTCCACCCGCTGCTCCAAGTGTGTTTGCCGGCGCTGGCGTGACGTTGCCTCCCACCCCGATGCGAGGAACTGGTGCCCTCGCATCTTGCATCGACCCCTCCCTCTCGTTCCTACCGAGAAACGATGGCCTAGTGTCGACTTATTGGACTGTTGCAATGGTCTCCTCCTCGCTCGTGTGCATTCCATTATGTGGTATGCAATCCTGCCTCCAAGAAACAAGTGGTTGTGCCTGCCACCAACTGGTCAAGTAAGGCTCATGCTTGCCTCGGGTTCGACCTGGCCGTCTCCTCTCACTTCCACGTGTTTGAGCTTGCACATGTTTCTGTTCGGGATCCGTATGAGGGGTGTTTTAGCGAGTGCGTCAAATCGGTGGGAAACTACTCTTCTGAAGCTAGACTTTGGACACATCGAAGCGCTTGGGACAGTCCCATTGCGTTCTACGACACTTCAAGGAGCGCCTTTCTCCATGGGGTGTTGTACTTGTCCTCCTATCTTGATTTGGTTATAGCCGTTGTCGTTGACGTGCATGGAAATTGCAGGGCCATACGTTATCCGACGCCACAAGATACTCTGGGGAGCACATGAGTATCTGTATTGAGAGCTTGCTCTGCCTTTTTGAGGGCTTCTGGATCGCTTTATATAGGACAGCGCAGCCAAGTCTGGAGATACTGAAACACTAGCGGTGATCGTTTGGTAGCCCCTGTCACAATGGCATAGTGGCATCGCCAATAACCTTCAACTTAAACTTGATGATAGTAACGCCCGTAATGATGGCATCCTCGAACAGTCTAGAGCATCATAAGTGTGACTGATCTTCGGTAACCGCTAGTAGAAAAATGGGCATCCATCTAAGTCTTTAGTACCGGTTCCCCTTATGAACCGGTACTAAAGGATGCATTAGTATCGGCTCCCTTGCCCAGGCGGCCGAGAAACATTAATACAGGTTCGTTGGGGGCCTTTGGTACCGGTTCGTGTTACGAACCAGTATAAAAGGATTTCAGTCCAATTTTGAAGCAAGGTGGGCCCAGAGCTGAACCTTTAGTACCGGTTCGTCTTAAGAACCGGTACTATAGGGTCCCTGCACTATTTCTTAAGCCCGATCGGCTTGCATCTCATTTCCCCTTATCCTTCTCCTCTCTCACATTTCCAAATATTTTGCACCTCTCACACTCCAACAAATCTCCATTTTTCCACCATTTTATCAAGATTGACGGCACCCATCAATCCAAGGGTTAGCAATATCATCATTTCTTCCGGCGTTCCTAATTTAGCTCATTTCTTTGCTAGTTTAACTCGTATTATTTTTGTAGTGCTAGCAAGGTGTTCGATGAAATGCCTAAGTTAGGGATTTCATTCTTTTTATATGCAATTTGAGCTCAAATTAAAGTATGATTTGTAGGTTTTAGTATCGTCCCCGTCCTCACCACCGTCGATCGCCAGCGGCATCCCCTAGCCAGCACCGTACCACCTCGGTGAGCCTCTTCTTTTTTATAAAAAAAACTTAGTTTTATGTGATGAACTTGAATATTAATTAAGTTGGTCACTCATATATCCATGATGTTGTGTAATTAATGATTTTTGATATACTTATATATATATAATACAGATGAATCGACAATGGATGTACGGTGACCGATGCCATCCCGACTTCATTACTGGCATGCATTATTTTCTCAACGTGGCTGAGGCAAACAGGCGGTCGAATGTTTTCATTTATTGTCCATGTAGTTCCTGTAACAATACGAAGGATTACTCTACCTCAAAGACCCTTCACGTCCACCTGCTTGAGAACGGTTTCATGCCCGGCTATAATTGTTGGACCAAGCACGGAGAAAGAGGGGTTATAATGGAAGACATCAAAGAAGAAGAGGATAGTGACAACTATCCTATGTTCACCGAAGACGGTTTTTTATGAGCCCATTTTTGATGACCCCGATGACAATTTGGGTCGGGCCATTTTTGATGCGAAGATAAACTGCGAAAGTGAAAAAAGAGAGGTTGAAGTTGGAGAAAATGTTTATGATAGAGTGAGTTCAACTAATCCAAATTACTAATGAACTCTCACTCAAAAACGACGTTCCTCGTGTCCTTTTGGTGATTACATGAACCAAATCCACTACACCAAGTCCGATCATCACGTGAGTTGATGTAGCTTCAAAGGCGAGCATTTATATGGGCATCATATCAACTATATGACTCATGCTTAACCTTTTGGTCCATGTTCCGAGGCCATGTCTGTACATGCTAGGCTCGCCAAGTAAGAACCTTAGTATTCGCGTATGTAAAACTGTCTTACACCCGTTCCTATGAAAGCGTAGATTCGAGTACACCCGATCATCACGTGATGTCTCGAAACACGATCCACAGAACGGTGTATACTCAAGGAAGAACACATTTTTATCTTGATATCTAAATGAGGGATCATCTTACAATGCTACAGAAAGCGCCAAACTAACAGTATAAGATGCTAACATCTAATGTGTAAAGTGAGATGATATGGTCCATGCATTTGATCTCTATCATTTGCATCGTGGTATGATCTCTATCATTCCTTTGTGTGTAAGGCCAAGGTCTATAGAACTTACACGTTGAATATGTTGTAAGAGTATATATCATACATCTACTTACAACAATATCATATCAAGACACTAGCCCAGCAACGATCTAAACTAGATGCCTCTAATTTATCAATTGCAAGTTTTACGTGGCTTAGGGCTTTCGGAGATAGAACCGTTCTTACCTACGAACATGAACCACAATGAGGAAACCAAGTTATTAGCAACTCGTTGTAAATCAGATATTGACTATAGTAGGAGAGACAGACACCCGCCAGCCACTTATGCAAAACTAGTTGCATGTCAGTCGTGGAACCGGTCTCATGTACGATGACATGTAAGGTTGGTCCGAGCCGCTTCATCCCACTATGCCACCAATATCCAAAATACATAAAAGATGCAATAACATGATCATCATCGCCCACATATAAACATATGTGTACTATCAGTGCAAAGCACCTACGCATAGATCAGGCTCTAATACCACTGTAGGGTCCGCAGCATAGAAAACAAAAAATTTCCTACGATGAGAACTACACGCCAAGATCTACCTACTAGGTACAGAGCAACGGGTGGACATACATCCAACGAGAACTTACCCTCGAAGACAACGAGTTAGTTAACGAGTAGGAACTCGTGGTTGATGTAGTCGTACACTTGCTGATCTCAAGATCGTGAGGAAGTCCGAGCGTCGCAACTCAGCAGCGCATCCGCACTCGCACACACGTTCAAGCCACCGGACAACCTCCACCTCCTCGCTCCAACGATCCAACGGAAGCAGCAATTCCTTCTAGACGAAATGCCACTGGGAACATGTATCTCGCTAATCCGAGACCATGGGGGAATAATTCTAGAGGGGGAGAGAGATCCTTCACGAGGAGGTGTGAGGAAGAAGGAGGAAGAGGGGGCCATTTATAGGAGGAGGGGGTGCCCCTCCTCTCCATGGCCGGCGCATGGGGGGTGACTCCTCTCCTCCCCCATTCATGTGGTGGTAACCCCTCCATATTAAAATGCCTCTTCACATTCCCCTTTAAAGTCCCTACTTTAAATGCATTAAAATTCTCCAAGTTTAATGCTCTCTCGTTTAATAAAACTCTTTTATTAAATTTATTCAGAATTTTGTTAATTACTTTAATTAACAAACATTCACATATAACCCCTTGCAATATTTCAATATCACATGTAGAACCACTTTCTGCAATTTCACCCGAAACAATTTCTGGTTTCTATCGAAACAATTCCTGCGCTTTGCAATTCTTTTGTCTGAAACATATGTGCTCCAAAATGGTGTTCGGTAACTCTTAAGTGTGTCACCCTACGGTTCGCGAATAATGCAGACATGATTGAGACTCCTCTTAGATCAATAATCAGAAGCGGGACCTGGAGGTCCATACTGACTCCTGCATATTCAACAATGACTTTTGTGATCGTCAGAACCTTTAACGCTTATAATTTAATCCCTTTGTCTCTTGATATAATACATGTCCGAGATTCGATCATCGGTATCCAAATACCTAGTTTGATCTCGTTACCGACATGCACTCTTTTTTCGTTCCCGTGATATAACATTCTAGTGATCACATCACTTGCTTGCAAGCTACCTTAATGTGATATCACCAAGAGGGCCCAGAGTATATCTATCCGTCATCGGGATTGACAAATTCCACTATTGATCCATGAGCCTCAACATAACACCTTCGTAGCACTGAACCCATCTTTATAGTCACCCAGTTACGGTGTGACATTTGATGTTATCAAGATACTCTTCCGATGTTAGCAATTAACATGATCTAACATGATCTCATGGTCTAAGGATAAAGATTACTTCGTATGATGTTATAGAAATGTAAACATAATGACGTGGTCGTAATGCTATACTTCGGATGAATGTTCATCACATCATTTCACAAATGATGTTACCTTGTTATTAACAACATCCAATGTCCATGATCAGGAAACCTTGATCATCTTGTTAATCAATAAGCTAGTCTATAAGAGAGGCATAACTAGGAACCCTTTTTGTTTATTAAACACAAATGTATTTATGTTTCCGATCAATACAATTATAGCATGCAAAATAAACATCTATCATATATAAGGAATACATAATACCAACTTTATTATTGCCTCTCAGGGCATATTTCCTTCAGTCTCCCACTTGCACTAGAGACAATAATCTAGTTCACATAGTGATAAATCTAACACCCATGGAGTTCTGGCGTTGATCATGTTTTTTCCCTAGGGAGATCTTTAGTCAACGGATCTGCTACATTTAGGTCCGTGTGTACTTTATAAATCTTTATGTCTCCATCCTTGACATGTTCGCGGATGGAGTGAAACCGGCGCTTAATATGCTTGGAATTCTTGTGAGACCTCGGTTCCTTGGCGTTGGCTATGGCTCCATTGTTGTCACAATAGATCACCATTGGGTCCAATGCACTAGGAACCACACCTAGTTCTGTAATGAACTCTTTCATCCAAACCGCTTCCTGCGCCACTTCTGAAGCAGCAACATATTCCGCCTCCGTCGTTGATCCAGCCACCACAGGTTGTTTGTAACTCCTCCAACTAACTGTTGCTCTGTTTAAGAGAAATACGTATCCGGATTGAGACTTAGAGTCATCCGGATCAATGTCAAAGCTAGCATCGACATAACACTTAGCGACTAGCTCTTCTTCACCTCCGTATATAAGAAACATGTCCCTAGTTCTTCTCAAGTAGTTGAGGATGTTCTTGACTGCTATCCAGTGTTCCGAACCTGGATCATATTGGTACCTACTAGTCAAACTAATAGCATGTGCCACATACGGTCTTGTACATAGCATGGCATACATTATGGAGCCTATGGCCGAGGCATAGGGGATCTTATCCATTATCTCTCTTTCTTCTGTCGTAGCCGGACTTTGAGTCTTACTCAATGTCTTGCCTTGCAACATAGGTAAGAACCCCTTCTTACTTCCATCCATATTAAACCTCTTTAATATCTTATCAAGGTATGTACTCTGCAATAGCCCAATTAGGCGCCTTGATCTATCTCTATAGATTTTAATGCCTAATATATATGACGCTTCACCAAGGTCTTTCATCGAAAATTTGTTGTTTAGATAACTTTTAACATTGTTTAAAAGATCTATATCATTTCCAATCAATAATATGTCATCCACATATAATATTAGAAATGCCACATTGCTCCCACTTACTTTCTTGTAAATACAAGCCTCTCCATAAGTTTGGACAAATCCAAACTCTTTGATCACCTCATCAAAGCGGAGATTCCAACTCCGGGATGCTTGCTTCAGTCCATAGATGGATCGCTGAAGTTTGCATATATTATTAGCATCCTTAGGATCGACAAAACCCTTAGGTTGTATCATACACTAGTAGAAAAAGGGCCTTTGGTTCGGGCCACTAGTACCGGCCGTGGCTGGGGCCGGGACTAATGGTCTAAACCGGACGGCCCGAGGTCGTCGAATTCTGTGTCTCGATCCGTAAGAGGCCACTAGTCCCAGTTTGAGATACAAACCGGGACTAGTGGGTCTGGGCACGCCCGCGTGGTCCTGGCAGAACCATTAGTCCCGGTTTGTGTCTCAAACCGGGACTAATGGTCTGGCCCTATATATATGCACCCAGCCCTCCACTCTCTCCTGTTTTTTTCCTATGTGAGGTGGGTATAACTTTGTGCTAACTTTTTTTCTTCATATGCACTAGAGGTGTTCGGTGAAATGCTTGTTAGAGCGATGCCACTTGAGTTCACACAAGATAAAACATGATATGAGGTGCCAGAGCGACACTTAAGGTTTCTCCTCTTTGTTTTGAAGTGTCCTAAAAGGTTAGCAACTATTTTCTCGTTTTGACCGCGTGGTACTAATTTAAGCATCATGATTGCGTTTGATATATATGCATGGTTGTATGATGCAGATGAGCCACCCATGGATGTACGGTGACCGATGCTCTGACGCTTACAGAGAAGCCGTGCGTTCTTTTCGCCTTGTGGCCGAGGCGAACAAGCGGCGGGATGGTTTTATGTGTTGTCCATGTGTTGAATGTCGGAATGAGCAGGCTCACACTTCCTCAAGAGTCATTCAGAGCCACCTACTTCGGTCCGGTTTCATGTCCGGCTATAATATTTGGACCAAGCACGGAGAAAGAGGGGTTATGATGGAAGACGGCGATGAAGAAGAGAACGATGATGACAACTACCGATCTATGTTCCCTGAATACAATGATACCGCAGTTGAAGATAATGAAGAAGAAGGGGTGAAGAACGGGAACCGGATGAGCCCGTTGATGATTTTGGTCGGGTCATTAGTGATGCAAGGCGAGACTGCGACACAGAAAAGGAGAGGTTGCAGTTCGAGCATATTTTATAGGACCACAACAAATTGTTGTGCCCAACTTGTGAAGATGGCCAGAAGAAGCTGGGTAGCACACTGGAATTTTAGAAGTGGAAGGCAGAGACTGGTATGATTGACTCGGGATTTGAAAAGTTGCTGGTAATAATGAAGAAGCTGCTTCCAAGAAATAACCAATTGCCCTCCAGTACGTACGAAGCAAAGAAACTTGTCTACCCTCTAGGATTAGACGTGCAGAAGATACATGCATGCCCTAATGACTGCATCCTCTACCGCGGTGAGAAGTACGAGAATATGGATAAATGCCTGGTATGCACTGCATTGCGGTATAAGATCAGAAAAGATGACGCTGGTGATGTTGAGGGCGAGCCACCCAGGAAGAGGGTTCCTGCCAAGGTGATGTTGTATGCTCCTATAATACCACGGTTGAAACGTTTGTTCAGAAATAAAGAGCATGCCAAGTTGTTGCGATGGCACATGGAAGACCATAAGAAAGACAGGATGTTGAGGCATCCTCCTGATGGTCGGCAGTGGAGAAAAATCGAGAGAGACTTCCCGGACTTTGCTGGTGACGCAAGGAACTTATGGTTTGGTCTAAGTACCGATGGCATGAATCCTTTTGGGGAGCAGAACTGCAGTCACAACACCTGGCCCGTGACTCTATGTATCTACAACCTTCCTCCTTGGTTGTGCATGAAGCGGAAGTTCATTATGATGCCAGTGCTCATCCAAGGCCCGAAGCAACCCAGCAACGACATTTATGTGTACCTAAGGCCATTAGTTGATGAACTTCTACAGTTGTGGGCCAAACCAGGTGTACGTGTGTGGGATGAGCACAAACAGCAGGAATTTGACCTACAAGCGTTGCTGTTCGTAACCATCAATGATTGGCCTGCTCTTAGTAACATTTCAGGACAGACGAACAAAGGATACAATGCATGCACGCACTGTTTAGATGAGACTAAAAGTATATATCTAGATAAATGTAGAAAGAATGTGTACCCGTACAATCGTCGTTTTCTTTCGCCCAGTCATCCCTTAAAGAAGAAAGGCAAGCATTTCAATGGCAAGGAAGGAACCCGGACGAAGCCTGTCCCCCGTAGTGGTGCTGATGTATTTGGTATGGTCAAGGATTTGGATGTAATCTTTGGAAAGGGTCCTGGAGGACAACCTGTTCCGAAAGACGCCGACGGACATGAACCCATGTGGAAGAAGAAATCTATATTTTAGGAGCTACCCTATTGGAAAGTGCATGAGGTCCGCTCTGCAATCGACGTGATGCACCTAACGAAGAATCTTTGCATGAATATTCTAGGCTTCCTAGGCTTGTATGGGAAGTCAAAAGATACCCCGGCAGCACGGGAGGACCAGCAACATCATAAAGGACGAGACGGCAAGCATCCAGGGCAGTTTCAAGGGCTTGCTAGCTATGCTCTTACCAAAGAAGAGAAGGAAATCTTTTTTGAAGTCCTTTTCAGTATCAAGGTCCCGTCTGGCTTCTCGTCGAATATAAAGGGAATAGTAAATATGAAAGAGAAAAAATTTCAAAACCTAAAGTCTCATGACTGCCACGTGCTTATGACGCAATTGCTTCCGGTTGCATTGAGGGGAATTCTACCAGAAAATGTTCGACTAGCCATTGTGAAGGTATGTGCATTCCTCAATGCAATTTCTCAGAAGGTAATCGATCAAGAAAGTCTATCAGGGTTACAGATTGATGTGGTCCAATGTATGGTCTGCTTCGAGTTGTTGTTCCCACCATCCTTCTTCAATATTATGACGCACCTCCTAGTTCACCTAGTCGAAGAGATTAGAATTCTCGGTCCTGTGTTTCTACATAATATGTTCCCCTTCGAGAGGTTCATGGGAGTCTTAAAGAAATATGTTCATAACCGTGCTAGGCCAGAAGGAAGTGTGGCGCTCCGCAAAAACCACTACTAGAAAATCGCGTTGTTTTTGTGCATTGCATCATCATGACCGCATGCTCATGTCATCATGCCACCTTGCATTTGAGCATCGTCATGTCATCATGCATTTGTTTGTCTAAAAACTATTTTCTAAAAGCCTAGTTTTGTTTTCTAAAATATTCCCCATCTTTATCTAAATTAAAACCCTAGTCTTTTTCGAATCTTTTATTTGTCTAAAACCTAATTACCAAAGTCTCTCTAAAAATAAAACAAATAAAATAAAAAGTTTTAGTGGGGGAGGCAGCCGCCGGCCAGGCCCAAAAGCCCAGCCAGCAGTCAGCCTACAACCCCAGAAATAAAACCCTAATCTCCCCAAAACCCTAACCACCTAACCCCACACACCCCTGCGCGCCGCACGCCCTGCCGCGAGCCACCCTGGCCCCGATCCCCAGCCCTGCTCGCACCACTCACATACATGCACGTCGCCTGCCGCACGAGCCGGTCCACCCCACCTACTCCCTAGCCCCAGCCGCGCGCGCCTGTGGCTCGCTCCCGTGCACTGCAGCAAAGCCCCACTTGTACGCAACCGCGCGAGGCAGCAGTGCGAAACGCACGGGACACCAGCGCCGTTCCACCTCGCGCTCGCTGGCCCCACCCACACCTCCTCTCGCGTACCCCGCTCCCCTTGTCCGTTCCCCACCTTGTGTGTCCCCCATCGATCTCCCCCACCTGCCGAGCCTCCACCTCTCGCCTCCCTCGCCTGGCTCGATCCGTCGCCGCCCCCGCGTCCCCTTCCGCTTCCCTCCGCCAACCCCTCCCCTCCGTCTCCGGCCCCGCCCTTCCCCGACCCCAGCGACCGCGTCACGCCTCCCCATCTCGAGCTCCTCGCCGGCTACCCCTCCGCGACGCCAAGTTCTACCCCGAGCCGACGGCACCCCTCCGCGTCGCCCATCGGTCGCCTCGCAGCCGCGGCCCCGAGCACCTCCGCGTCGTCTCCAGCGAGCTTCGCTGTCCCTGCAAGCTCCGAGCACGGACGCTCCACCCCTCCATCACCTTGCCGTCTCGAGCACCACCTCGTGCCCCGCTAGGACCTCGCCACCACCGCATCAACCCCCACCGGCAACCCCGTCGGGCTCCAACCCCTCGCGCACCCCACGCTGTTTCCTTCCCCGCGTCCAAGGTTGTTGCCGCCTCGCGTGCTCACGCTCTGACCCCGTGCTACACCGCTCGTGGTCGTGGCCGTCCTCTGTCGTCGTTGCCCATTCCTGTGGCCTCATCTCGTCCGTCTCTGTTCTGTCAGTAAGAAGTGGTGATGGTGTTGTATGTGTGATGTGGAACTGGTGTTCAGGTGCGGTGATGTTGTTGTCGCGAGAAGGTGTGGGGATGTTGACTCCGTTGTTTGAGACCCCCTCGATGGACTGGATCTTTTCGACAAGATCTTCTCGGACCTGAAGATGCCGAGACCGCCATGTTCTCCTTTCGGAACCCGAAGACCCCGATCCCGAAGCCGAGAACCCCGACAAGATCTTCAACGCGAATCTGTACATCTTCGCCCTGGAACCCCAAGATCTCCAATCAGTATTCGAGGACGCCGAGACCCTGGACGACAAGTTTCCTTCCCGTAAGCGTTGACACTGGTACAACAAGACCTTCTTCCCGCACCGACAATCGAAGCCCGGAACCGACAAGTTTGCCCACCCGGACACCGTGCGACAAGATCTACTTCCTGGATCTGAAGACCCCGGTACCCGATCCACTCAAGTTCGCCATCGACGACAAAATCGATACCGACCAGGGCGAATCCGATGCACCCCCTGCCGCCAAACCAAGCCCTTCTTCCCGGAACACCAAGCTCTCCCTCCGTTGTCCGAGAACGTTCCCGCCGAGACCGATCCCCGTTCCCCCGTCAAACCCCGAACCCCCGGAACCCAAGACCTTTGACCCCAGATGTGTGAACCTTTTCCGAGCCCCTATTTTATAAATGCTATATATAAAACCTGTTGCATAATAATTGTTCATCTCGCATGCATATCATGATCATGCCGGATCTTCTGCTGTAATATTAAATAGTGCATTCGGTGTTTCTTCTAGTGTTTGCTTCTTCGCGGATTAGGCCGATGAGATGATGTGAGATTCAACAAGTTCTCCGAATATGAACCTTCGGCAGTGTTTTCCTAGGCGAGCATCTCTCCCCCTTCTACCTATTTTGCATTTATAGTCTTTATTTCCTCCTGTTGATCTATTGCTATCCGTGTCGCGATGCTTTAGTTTCCGCACCCCAGTTATATCCCGTGCAGCCTCTATATTGCCTTGGACACCTCCTATTACCTGTGTTTGGTAGATAGCTGGCCTTGCGAGTCGTAGTCGCTTGCTCAGGTGTGATCTCATGTTGTCAAGTACCACCATTGTTGGAATGCTGGCAGATGTTTATCGGTGGAGATGATCATGACTTTAAATACAACTATTAAAATGCTAGATATAACTAATGCAGAGGCATCGGTGGGCAATAGATGTTATTTGGTTCTTCCACGCTCACTTGTGTCCCGTAGGACCCCGAGTACTTGATACCTGTTCCTTGATTTTTCGCACTATCCACATCCGGGAGGCCTTATGGACCCTCCTGAGCCAAAGCTCGATTCATTTCTATTTCTTGGGGCCACAAAGTAGTTTGGGGCTTTATTACTATTCTGTACCTATGCCATGCTTTACTGCTTTATTTAAGATTGTGCGTGGAGCACCTGTACTGTTTTGGAACGTGGAATGTTTTCGCGGTATCGACAAGCCCAGTCACACTTTCGGGTTCCCAGTTGTTTACAGCCATTGACACAAACCCTGGGTCCGTTCCGGAGCCGGCCAACTTCGTTGTGGGTAGCTTAGTGGGGTGGCCCCCTGAAATATTTTATGAATCCTGTGATCGCTTTGTCGTGAATGCCTCGTTGGGTTTTGAGTTGGTTTTTCCGAGGTTGATCGAGTGTGTGTTGCTATTTGTGCACCCCTGCAGGGTAAAAACTTTCTGAAAGCCGTGTCCGCGGTTATGGACGACTTGGAGCACAGTATCTCGATCATAGACAAGCATAACTAAATTAGTGCTATAAATTTGACTTAATATATCTGACTAGTAATCAGCTTCACTATAACGGAATGGATATTAAAAATGCCAACCACTGGTGGACCTAGGTTATTTGTTATATCTGTCTAGTAAGTATTGCAACTCCAATGGAAGGTGATAAAAGTGCCAACAAAATACTGGGTTTGGGATTCCTCAGGACAATTATATCTGACTAGTAAATGCCCAAACTACAATGGAATGGTGATTAAAACTGCCCACTACTTATGCTATCAGGATGACTCATGATATCTATATCTGATTAGTAATTGCTGCAACTATAATGGAATGAGTAAAATTGCCAACTGTGTGGGTCCCTTGGTCCGACTTCCTCGTTTGGTCTCGAGGGGGAAATACCAGGGTTGGGTTTGTTTGGTGTTAGCTTCAGGTTGGATCCGAATAGGTCTTTCTTATCCCTCTCTGATAACCGCCAGCTGTATCGAGTCTCTATAGGTTGTTTACTTCCGCTGCGCCGCCGCTTCAGCCCACCATACCTATGTAGGCGAGAGCCGCCGGATTCTAGCCTCGCCGTGTACTGGCCTCAGTACTGATGCTCCTCTTTTTCTTTTGCCCTTTGTCGGCACCCCTTTTGTTTTAGCAGGTTTGAGATCGACGTCGTTAGCAGGGTTACCCTTCCGGCTTGGCCTGGGCAGGGTTATGGACGCCATTGGTTATTCTTCAGGGCTCTTAGCCCCATTTGCATCTTGTCCGTAGTCGGACGCTCTATCGTTTTCAAGGTGATTTGGATCTTTGTATATTACATCTGTATTCTTGACTCATGGATTCGTTGTTGTATATATATGATCTGTGGGTCCCATCGAGGACTGATGTGTATTGGTATTACTTCGTTTTCCACCCGCACGAAACTGCCTGGTGGGCGTCCTTGAATCGTTTCTATGCGGGTTTGGCGGGAAGCGCTAAAACTTGCATAGGGCCGATTTGAGGGTGTTACAGGAAGCATCTCCAAGGGCTATGGAACAAAGGAGGTCATTGAGTTTTGTGTTGACTTTCTTCCTGACCTTAAGATGATTGGTGTTCCTGAATCTCGGTATGAGGGGAGGATGACTGGAAAAGGCACATGATACATTGCAAATGTATCTATAATTTTTGATGTTCCATGCTTGGTTTTATCCACTTGCTTCTGTTTTGTTCCAACTTTGGAGTACTTTTCTTATGATTTCTTGGACTAACCTATTAACAAGATGCCATAGTGCAAGTTACCTGTTTTCTGCTGTTTTTGGTTCCAGGAAGTCAGAAAATGAATATTCTCGGAATTGGACGGGACAAAAGCCAAAGTTACTATTTTCCCGGAAGACTCACGGAGCCAGAAGGAGAGTCGGAGAGGGGCCATAGGGTGGCCACACCACCCCTAGGCGCGGGTCCACCTAGGCCGCGCCAGGGCATGGTGTGGGCCCCCTGGCCGCCCACCGACCTTGCCCTCTGGCCTATAAGAAGCCTCCCGAAGCCAAAACCCTAAGTCGTCAATCAGAAATCCACGAAAAGTTCCACAGCACCGCCGCCGCCGAAGGGGAGATTCGGGGGACAGAAAGTCTCTGTTCCAGCACCCTGCCGGGACGGGGAAGTGTCCCCAGAGCCATCTCCATCGATCTCCACCACCATCTCCATCACCGTTGCTGATTACCATGATGAGGAGGGAGTAGTTCTCTCTCGAGGCTAAGGGTTCTACCGGTAGCTATGTGTTCATCTCTCTCTCTATGCATGATCATATTGTGATCATGAGCTTTGTAATCTAGTAGATCTACCTTGCTACTCAAGTGCTTAATAGATCTCTGCTCTCCCCATGTGTGTGAAAGTGACAGCGTGCTCACCATGGTGGCACTTGGGCTAGAGATTACAAATACTTGTTATGAGTTATATTTGGAGTTGGATATCTTTATGAAACTGTGGTGTTTGTTGGACTCATCTAGTACTCAAGGTGATAGTGTGGGGTTTTCTAGATGGGAAAGACTTACTTTGAGGTGTGCTGTTATAGCCCTACCATCGATTAGAGTGTTCAACCGGAGAGTAGTTCAGCGTAGTATCATAAAGAGGAATATATTTATATGAGAGTGTTCACTAGTGAAAGTATGATCCCTAGGCCTTGTTTCTAAGCATTGAAACACCGTTTGCAATTAGATCGGTTACATGTTTGCTTGCTTCCATCTTTATTTCAGTTTGCCTTTAGTCTTTTCCACGCCTCCAAGCTATTCTCTATCACCGTTACCACTTATAATTGTCTATACCACTTGTATTTCACTATCTCTTCGCCGAACTAGTGCACCTATACACCTGACAAGTGTATTGGGTGTGTTGGGGACACAAGAGACTTCTTGTATCTTGATTGCAGGGTTGCTTGAGAGGGAATACCTTTGACCACTTCCTCCCTGAGTTCGATAAACCTTCGGTGATCCACTTAAGGGAAAACTTGTTGTTGTTCTACAAACCTCTGCACTTGGAGGCCCAACAACTATCTACAAGAATAGAAGTGCGTAGACATCAGCACACTAGGAAGGAAATCAATGGTATGTAGGGACGGGCATTCTTTCACTCAAGCACACTACACAGTTCTACACAATTCCACCGTGGTGGCTCTGTATATCGAGAAACACAAGAATATTCTACGCTCCGAAAACCCGGGGAAGCCTGAAACCTTGATTAAAGGGGAACACGAGAAGAATTTTGGCAGGTTGTTGCAGACACATCTCATGAATAACACCACTGTTGGAGATGAGTTGTACTCGTTGGCCAGGTTACCATCTTCGACTATATGTACTTTCCAAGGGTACGAGATAAATGGGAATACATTTTACACGATCACCCAAGATAAAAAGAGCACCAACCAAAATAGTGGTGTCCGCTTTGATGCAACAGATGACAATGGGCAAAGGACACATATTATGGGTACATAGAGGAGATATGGGAACTTGACTATGGACCTACTTTTAAGGTCCCTTTGTTTCGGTGTAAATGGGTCAAGCTGACAGGAGGCGGGGTACATGTAGACCAAAAGTACGGCATGACAACAGTGGATCTCAACAATCTTGCGTACATGGATGAACCATTCGTCCTAGCCAACGATGTGGCTCAGGTTTTCTATGTGAAGGACATGTCTACCAAACCGAGAAAAAGGAAAGATAAGCAAAATAATACAGAATACGATGAGCCAAAGCGCCACATAGTTCTTTCAGAGAAAAGAAACATCGTGGGAGTGGATGACAAGACAGACATGTCAGAAGATTACAATAAGTTTCATGAAATTCCGCCCTTCAAAGTGAAAACTGACCTAAGCATCCTGTTAAATGATGAAGATTCTCCATGGCTACGGTGCAGAAGAAAACCACAACACTAGATGTTGGTGATGTGTAATAATGTATTAAACCTTTTATTTGAGACATAAATCTATGTAATGTATTAAACCTTTTATTTGAGACATAAAGGTCCCCTTTCATTTAATACATCTTGCTCAATCAAACTAGACGTTGACGACCGGGTTCTGAGCCACGGGAGGTGATCACCCAAAGAGAAGGAACCCACAAACACTAAGGATACATAGCACAACTTAAATTTAAGATACATATGAAGGAAATATGCCCTAAGAGGCAATAATAAAGTTGTTATTATATATATTTCTTGTATATGATAGATGTTTATTTTGCATGCTATAATTGTATTGATAGGAAACATCAATACATGTGTGTTTAATAAACAAAAAGGGTTCCTAGTTATGCCTATCTTATAGACTAGCTTGTTGATTAACAAGATGATCAAAGTTTCCTGATCATGGACATTCGATGTTGTTAATAACAAGGTCACATCATTTGTGAAATGATGTGATGAACATTCATCCGAAGTATAGCATTATGATCAAGTCATTATGTTTATATTGCTATAACATCATACAAAGTAGTCTTAGTCCTTAGACCATGAGATCATGTTAATTGCTAACACCGGAAGACTATCTTGATAACATCACACGTCACACCGTAACAGGGTGACTATAAAGATGGGTTCAGTACTACGAAGGTGTTATGTTGAGGCTCATGGATCAAGAGTGGAATTTGTCAATCCAGATGACGGATAGATATACTCTGGGCCCTCTCGGTGATATCACATTAAGATAGCTTGCAAGCAAGTGATGTGATCACTAGAATGTTATATCACGGGAACGAGAAAAGAGTGCATGTCGGTAACGAGATCAAACTAGGTATTTGGATATCGATGATCGAATCTCGGACATGTATTATATCATGAGACAAAGGGATTAAATTGCTGACGTTAAAGGTTCTCACGATCACAGAAGTCATCGTTGAATATGCAGGAGTCAGTATGGATCTCCAGGTCCCGCTTCTGATTATTGATCTGAGAGGAGTCTCAATCATGTCTGCATTATTCGCGAACCGTAGGGTGACACACTTAAGGGTTACCGGACACCATTTAGGAGCACATATGTTCCAGACAAAAGGTTTGCAAAGCGCAGGAAATGTTTCGATAGAAATAGGAATTGTTTCGATAGAAACCGGAATTGTTTCGGGTGAAATTGCAGAAAGTGGTTCTGCATGTAATATTGAAATGATGCAAGGGGTTTTATGTGAATGTTTGTTAATTAAAGTAATTAACAAAATTCTGAATAAAATAAATAAAAGAGTTTTATTAAATGAGAGAGCATTAAATTTGGAGAAATTTAATGCATTTAAAGTGGAGACTTTAAAAGAGAATGTTAAGGGGCATTTTAATGTGGAGGGGTTACCACCACATGAATGGGGGAGGTGAGGGGTCACCCCCCATGCGCCGGCCATGCAGAGAGGGGGCACCCCCCTCCTCCTGTAAAAGGCCACCCATTCCCTCCTTCATCCTCACACCTCCTCGTGAAGGATCTCTCTCCCCCTCTAGATATTCCCCCATGGTCTCGGATTAGCGAGATACATGTTCCCGGTGGCCTTGCGTCTGGAAGGAGTTGTTGCTTCCGCTGATTCGCTGGAACGAGGAGGTGGAGGTTGTCCGGTGGCTTGAACGTGTGTGCGAGGACGGATGCGCTGCTGATTTGCGGCGCTCGGACTTCCACACGATCTTGAGATCGGCAAGCGTACGACTACATCAACCACGAGTTCCTACTCGTTAACAAAACTCGTTGTCTTCGAGGGTAAGTTCTCCATGGATGTAGGTCCACCCGTTGCTCTATATCTAGTAGATAGATCTTGGCGTATAGTTCTCATCGTAGGAAATTTTTTGTTTTCTATGCTGCGGACCCAACAGTGGTATCAGAGACTGATCTATGCGTAGGGTGCTTTGCACGGGTAGTACACATATGTTTATATGTGGGCGATGATGATCATGTTATTGCATCTTCTATGTACTTTGGATATTGGTGGCATAGTGGGATGAAGCGGCCCGGACCAACCTTACATGTCATCGTACATGAGACCGGTTCCACGACTGACATGTAACTTGTTTTGCATAAGTGGCTGGCGGGTGTCTGTCTCTCCTACTATAGTCAATATCTGATTTACAACGAGTTGCTAATAACTTGGTTATCCTCGTTGTGGTTCATGTTCGTAGGTAAGACCGGTTCTATCTCTGAAAGCCCTAAGCCACGTAAAACTTGCAATTGATGAATTAGAGGCGTCTAGTTTAGATCGTTGTTGGGCTAGTGTCTTGATATGGTATTGTTGTAAGTAGATGTATGATAGATACTCTTACAACTCGCTTAACGTGTAAGTTCCATAGACCTTGGCCTTACACACAAAGGAATGATAGAGATCATACCACGATGCAAATGATAGAGATCAAATGCATGCACCATATCACCTCACTTCACACATTAGATGTTAGCATCTTATATTGCTAGTTTGGCGCTTTTGGTAGCATTATAAGATGATCCCTCATTTAGATATCAAGATAAAATGTGTTCTTCCTTAAGTATGCACCGTTTTGTGGATCGTGTTTTGAGGCATCACGTGATGATCGGGTGTTCTCGACTCTACGCTTTCATACAACGGGTGTAAGACAGTTTTACACACGCGAATACTAAGGTTCTTACTTGACGAGCCTAGCATGTACAGACATGGCCTCGGAACACGGAACGAAAGGTTAAGCATGAGTCATATAGTTGATATGATGCCTATATAGATACTCGCCTTTGAAGCTACACCGACTCACGTGATGATCGGACTTGGTGTAGTGGATTTGGTTCATGTAATCACCAAAAGGACACGAGGGATGTCGTTTTCGAGTGGGAGTTCATTAGTAATTTGGATTAGTTGAACTCAATCTATCATAAACTTAATCCAAATATATTTTACAAATTCTGTTGTAGATGGCACCACCTGCTTTTAATTTCAATGTGTTCACAGAGAAAGAGAAGCTTGCTGCGAATGGTAGCAACTTCACCAACTGGGCTATGAATTTGAGGATTCTCCTCACTGCTGCACAAAAGCAATATGTGCTAGAGGCGCCACTAGGCCCCCCACCAGCTCCTGATGCCCCTGACAAGGAAAAGAACATCTATATAACTCCTCAGGAGGACCACAACTTAGTTCATTGCGGCATACTGTATGGGCTAGAACCAGAACTTCGAAAACGTTTCGAAAATGGCAATGCCTTTGATACCATGGGAGAATTGAAAATGATTTTCGATACCCATCCTGCCGTAGAGAGTTATAATGCTACTGAAAAGTTCTTTAGCTGCATGATGGAAGAGAACATCTCTGTTAGTGAGCACGTACTCAAAATGTCTGGGTACGCCGATAAGCTTGTGTCCTTGGGAATAACGATTCCCATTGACTTAGGCATACATCGTGTTCTCCAATCTCTGCCACCTAGCTACAAGAGCTTTGTGATGAACTATAATATGCAGGGCATGAAGAAGTCTCTTCCCGAGCTTCTGTCAATGCTTAAGACTGCAGAAGTGGATATTAGGAAAGAACATCAAGTGTTGATGATCAATAAGACCACCGGTTTCAAGAAGGACAAGAAAGGCAAGCAGAAGGGAAAGAAGGGCGGCAAATCTGTTGCCGCGCCTGAAAAGAAACCCCGAGCTGGCCCTAAGTCTGACACCGAGTGCTACTATTGCAAGGGGACTGGCCATTGGAAGCGCAACTGCCCCAAGTATTTGGCGGACAAAAAGGCCGGCAAGGCAAACAAAGGTATGTGTGATATACATGTTATTGATGTGTACTTGACTAGTATTCGCAGTAGCACCTGGGTATTTGATACGGGATCGGTTGCTAATATATGTAACTCGGTTCAGGGGCTGTGGAACAAGCGACAACTAACAAGGGATGAGGTCACGATGCGGGTCGACAATGGATCAAGAGTTGATGTGATCGCCGTCGGAATGCTGCCTCTCCATATGCCGTCGGGATTAGTTATAAACCTGAATAATTGTTATTTGGTGCCTGCACTGAGCATGAACATTGTATCCGAATCATGTTTGATGCAAAGTGGTTATTCATTTAAATCTAAAAACAATGGTTGTTCGATTTATATGAATAATATCTTTTATGGTCATGCACCTGTGTTGAATGGTTTATTTCTATTGGATCTCGATAGTAGTATTACGCATATTCATAATGTTGATGCTAAAAGGATTAAACTTGATAATGATATATCTGCATATATGTGGCACTGTCGTCTAGGTCATATTGGCATTAAACGCATGAAGAAACTCCATTCTGATGGACTTTTGGAATCACTTGATTTTCAATCATTTGATATGTGAGCCATGCCTTATGGGCAAGATGACTAGAACGCCGTTTTCCGGTTCAATGGAACGGGCGATAGATTTATTGGAAATCATACATACTGATGTGTGTGGACCAATGAGTGTGTCGGCGCGAGGTGGATATCGTTATTTTGTTACTTTCACGGATGATTTGAGTAGATACGGGTATATCTATTTGATGAAACACAAGTCTGAAACTTTTGAAAAGTTCAAAGAATTTCAGAATGAAGTGGAAAATCATCGTAATAGAAAGATCAATTTTCTACGGTCTGACCGTGGAGGAGAGTATCTAAGTTACGAGTTTAGCACACACATGAAAGAGTGTGGAATAGTTTCACAACTCACGCCTGCCGGAACACCACAACGTAATGGTGCGTCAGAACGTCGTAATCGTACTTTATTGGATATGGTTCGATCTATGATGTCTCTAACTGACTTGCCACTGTCATTTTGGGGTTATGCACTGGAAACCGCTACATTCACTTTAAATAGGGCACCATCTAAATCCGTTGAAAAGACACCGTATGAATTATGGTTTGGAAACAAACCTAAGCTGTCATTTCTTAAAGTTTGGGGATGTGATGTTTATGTGAAGAAACTTCAACCGGATAAACTCGAACCCAAAGCGGAAAAATGTGTCTTCATAGGATACCCTAAGGAAACAATTGGGTATACCTTCTATCACAGATCCGAGGGCAAGGTCTTTGTTGCCAAGAATGGATCCTTTCTTGAGAAGGAGTTTCTCGCGAAAGGTGTGAGTAGTCGGAAGGTAGAACTCGAAGAGGTTATTGGACCTTCTCTTCATGAAATGGCGAGTAGCGCAGCACCGAAAGTTGTTTCGGAGTTGACTTCACCTAATGAAGAGAGAGAGCTCATGATATTGATCATGAAACTCCGAAAGAGGACACTACCGAACCTCGCAGGTCAAGCAGGACACGTGCAGCTCCTGAACTGTACGGCAATCATGTTATGAATTTCATGATTGATGAAATAGATGACCCTGCGACGTATGAAGAAGCGATGATGAGCCCTGATTCCAACAAATGGCTAGAAGCCATGAAATCCGAGATGGAATCCATGTACGAAAACCAGGTTTGGACCTTGGTGGACTTACCTCACGATCGAAAGGCCGTTGAGAATAAATGGATTTTCAAAAGAAAAACTGATGTTGATGGTAATGTAACCATCTATAAGGCTCGACTTGTCGCAAAGGGGTTTCGACAAATTCAAGGAGTTGACTACGATGAGACATTCTCTCCCGTAGCGATGCTTAAGTCGGTTAGGATTATGTTAGCAATTGCTGCATATTTTGATTGTGAAATATGGCAGATGGATGTCAAAACTGAGTTCCTCAATGGTAATATTGAAGAAGAGTTGTATATGATACAACCAAAGGGTTTTGTCGATCCTAAGGATGCTAATAAGGTGTGCAAACTTCAGCGATCCATCTATGGACTGAAGCAAGCATCACGGAGTTGGAATCTCCACTTTGATGAGGTGATCAAAGAGTTTGGATTTGTCCAAACTTATGGAGAGGCTTGTATTTACAAGAAAGTGAGTGGGAGCAATGTGGCATTTCTGATATTATATGTGGATGACATATTATTGATTGGAAATGATATAGATCTTTTAAACAGTGTTAAAAGTTATCTAAACAGCAAATTTTCGATGAAGGACCTTGGTGAAGCTTCATATATATTAGGCATTAAAATCTATAGAGATAGATCAAGACGCCTAATTGGGCTATCGCAGAGTACATACCTTGATAAGATATTAAATAAGTTTAATATGGACGAAAGTAAGAAGGGGTTCTTACCTATGTTGCAAGGCAAGACATTGAGTAAGACTCAAAGTCCTGCTACGACGGAAGAAAGAGAGATGATGGATAAGACCCCCTATGCCTCGGTCATAGGTTCTATTATGTATGCCATGCTATGTACAAGACCGGATGTGGCATATGCTATTAGTTTGACTAGTAGGTACCAATATGATCCAGGTTCGGAACACTGGATAGCGGTAAAGAACATCGTCAAGTACTTGAGAAGAACTAAGGATATGTTTCTTATATACGGAGGTGAAGAAGAGCTAGTCGCTAAGTGTTATGTCGATGCTAGCTTTGACACTGATCCGGATGACTCTAAGTCTCAATCCAGATACGTATTTCTCTTGAACGGAGCAGCAGTTAGTTGGAGGAGTTCCAAACAACCTGTGGTGGCTGGATCAACAACGGAGGCGGAATATGTTGCTGCTTCAGAAGCGGTGCATGAGGCAGTTTGGATGAAAGAGTTCATTACAGAACTGGGTGTGGTTCCCAGTGCGTTGGACCCAATGGTGATCTATTGTGACAACAATGGATCCATAGCCAACGCAATGGAACCAAGGTCTCACAAGAATTCCAAACATATTAAGCGCCGGTTTCACTCCATCCGCGAGCATGTCAAGGATGGAGATATAAAGATTTGTAAAGTGCACATGGACCTAAATGTAGCAGATATGTTGACTAAAGTACTCCCTAGATCAACACCAGAACTCCATGGGTGTTAGATTTATCACTGTGTAAACTAGATTATTGTCTCTAGTGCAAGTGGGAGACTGAAGGAAATATGCCCTGAGAGGCAATAATAAAGTTGTTATTATATATATTTCTTGTATATGATAGATGTTTATTTTGCATGCTATAATTGTATTGATAGGAAACATCAATACATGTGTGTTTAATAAACAAAAAGGGTTCCTAGTTATGCCTCTCTTATAGACTAGCTTGTTGATTAACAAGATGATCAAAGTTTCCTGATCATGGACATTGGATGTTGTTAATAACAAGGTCACAACATTTGTGAAATGATGTGATGAACATTCATCCGAAGTATAGCATTACGATCAAGTCATTATGTTTATATTGCTATAACATCATACAAAGTAGTCTTAGTCCTCAGACCATGAGATCATGTTAATTGCTAACACCGGAAGAGTATCTTGATAACATCAAACGTCACACCGTAACATGGTGACTATAAAGATGGGTTCAGTACTACGAAGGTGTTATGTTGAGGCTCATAGATCAAGAGTGGAATTTGTCAATCCAGATGACGGATAGATATACTCTGGGCCCTCTCGGTGATATCACATTAAGATAGCTTGCAAGCAAGTGATGTGATCACTAGAATGTTATATCACGGGAATGAGAATAGAGTGCATGTCGGTAACGACATCAAACTAGGTATTTGGATACCGATGATCGAATCTTGGAAATGTATTATATCATGAGACAAAGGGATTAAATTGCTGACGTTAAAGGTTCTCACGATCACAGAAGTCATCGTTGAATATGCAGGAGTCAGTATGGATCTCCAGGTCCCGCTTCTGATTATTGATCTGAGAGGAGTCTCAATCATGTCTGCATTATTCGCGAACCGTAGGGTGACACACTTAAGGGTTGCCGGACATCATTTAGGAGCACATATGTTCTAGACAAAAGGTTTGCAAAGCGCAGGAAATGTTTCGATAGAAACCGGAATTGTTTCGGGTGAAATTGCAGAAAGTGGTTTTGCATGTAATATTGAAATGATGCAAGGGGTTTTATGTGAATGTTTGTTAATTAAAGTAATTAACAAAATTCTGAATAAAATAAATAAAAGAGTTTTATTAAATGAGAGAGCATTAAATTTGGAGAAATTTAATGCATTTAAAGTGGAGACTTTAAAAGAGAATGTTAAGGGGCATTTTAATGTGGAGGGGTTACCACCACATGAATTGGGGAGGTGAGGGGTCACCCCCCATGCGCCGGCCATGTAGAGAGGGGGCACCCCCCTCCTCCTATAAAAGGCCACCCATTCCCTCCTTCATCCTCACACCTCCTCGTGAAGGATCTCTCTCCCCCTCTAGATATTCCCCCATGGTCTCGGATTAGCGAGATACATGTTCCCGGTGGCCTTGCGTCTGGAAGGAGTTGCTGCTTCCGCTGATTCACTGGAACGAGGAGATGGAGGTTGTCCGGTGGCTTGAACGTGTGTGCGAGGACGGATGCGCTGCTGATTTGCGGCTCTCGGACTTCCACACGATCTTGAGATCGGCAAGCGTACGACTACATCAACCATGAGTTCCTACTCGTTAACAAAACTCGTTGTCTTCGAGGGTAAGTTCTCCATGGATGTATGTCCACCCGTTGCTCTATATCTAGTAGATAGATCTTGGCGTATAGTTCTCATCGTAGGAAATTTTTTGTTTTCTATGCTGCGGCTCCAACAACATAGCACAACTGAAAATTAAGATACATAGCACAACTGAAAATTAAGAAACATGCTTAATGTTGGAGTGATTCAGTCATGCTCCTGCCTAGCCCTGTAATACGCGCCACTGTAGTCGTCGTAGTCGCCGGCGCTGTCGTCGCTGTCGTCGTCGGGGTCGCCGTAGTCAAACCTTAAAGGTTGGGCACGCGTGGGCTGGATTTGAGGGTACCGCAGGCGGGGGTTATTGCTGGTCGTGTTGTAGGCCATGACACTCTCGAGAGTCCGGCCACGGCACCACAGCCGACGGCCGGCCTCGTTGAAGTTCGAAGGAGGTGGGTCGTCCTCCTCGTGCCTGGCGAGCGCCCTCTCACGCCGATTGATGAAGAAGGCTTCCCAAGTCGGAATGCCAGTTGGGATTCCTCCGCTGCTCTGGCGTGAGCTCGAGGTAGTAGTGGTTCGTGATGGCTATCCGGCGCTCCACACCTAGAGGGACAGGAGGGACCGGCACGCCTCCGGTGCTCAGCATCAAGACGGTGGGGACGCGGTAGCCCGGTGGGCAGGGGTAGTTCGAGGCGCAAAGCGCCTCCGCCTCCCTGGGGGTTAGAGGTATGGTGGAAGCCATGGGAGAGAGTGGAGAGTGACGGAAGATATGAGTCTAGATGTGCTATGGCAACGACCAAGCGTACATATATATAGTGAGAAATGGCGGGAAGTCAGAGGAGGGAAGCGGTGAAAAAGGCGGGAGAAAACGGGCGGGAAGAAATAAGGCGGGAAGAAACAGACCTTTAGTACCGCTTTCACGCGAATTTTTTATCAACTGGGACTAAAGGGGCTTATTTTTTCTAATAAATTAATAAAAAAATGCGGTCGAAACCCGAAACCGGGACTAAAGGGGAACAAATATGACATTGATTTCCATGTTGAGATACATATGTGCACCAAAACCTGAAACCCTAATGGTCGCCGTAGGATATTCTTATAGTAAACTTGCAATTTTTAATTCATAAACAGGTTCTAATCTTTCTTGTGATTCCGTAGTCATATTATTTGCAATTTTCTGATTAGTAATTATTTTCTTATGAATTTATTACTCCAAAAAGGGTATTAATCCTATTTAAATAATCACGACAAATACTTACAGTAATATTCCAAAAAGGGTATTAATTCATAAACTTGGCGCGCGTGGCCCCCGGTCTAGGGTTTCGTCGGAGGAAGACCACCGGAGCGTCGAAATCACATGAAAACTTGCATGTGCCCCTAGGATATGTGTGTGAGAGTGGTGCAAGGTTGGTAGGTTCCATGTGTAGGCCCCATGTGTGACCCCCTTCCCGGACATGCGTTAACACTTAGTGAAATCCTGGATCTGTACGTGAAAACTCCCGCCACGGGACAACCGGGGCCTGGAATGTGGCAAAGTTGGCCCAACATTTTCTCTCCATGTACATATGTCCTAAACAAACCAAAACAAATAGAAAGGTCCACCGCACTACCCTCGTACGGAGAAAGCTATAGGGGTAGACGATCCGGGGCCCCCGGTCTAGGGTTTCGCCGGAGGAAGACCACCGCAGCATCGGAATCACATGAAAATGGCAAAATAGTTAATAGTTTGACTAGTTAGAATAATTATTTTATAAAACAGAAAATGCTAGACACCGGGACTAAGGTGCTAAACCCTAAACCCTAAATATAATAGTTAAACCTAAAACCCTAAACCCTAACCCCTAAACCCAAAACTCTAAAACCTAAACACGAAACGCTAACCATAAACCCTAAACCTTAAACCCAAAACTCTAAACCCTAAACCCGAAACCCTAAACCCTAAACCCTAACCCTAAACCCTAAACCCGAAATCCTAAACCCTAAACCCTAAACCCTAAACCCTAAAATATTGTAAACTTTTATCATATTTAATAATAATTATATATAGTAGTTCATTTAATAACATAGTATGCAATAAGGCGGGAAACATAGGTCGTAGTCAATTTTTTTAAAAAGGGGCCTTTAGTCCCGTGTTGTGGCATGGCCCGGGAGTAAAGGGTGCTGTTGGCGCGCACCCCGTGGGCGGTGCCGAAAAGCCCTTTAGTCCCGGTCTGTGGCTCACCCCGAGACTAAAGGCCCTTTAGTTCCGGTGCGAGCCACGGACCGAGACTAAAGGTTCATCCACTTAAATACGCGTCGCTTCGCTCCCTCAATCTCCATCTCCACACTCTGCAGACGCGCGCGAGGATGACGACGATGCTGGCAGGCTGCCAAAATTTGGACTGCCTCGCCGCCTCTCCAGCCGCCCCGCCGTGCCTCCGCCTCTCCAAACGCCGCGGACGTCCGCCCCGCCGCGCGCCGCGCCTCCTCCCTTCCCCCCGTCGCGCGCCGCGCCTTCTCCATCGTCCCCGGCCCGGGCGAGCCCCGCCGGAGGTAACTCCCTCCCCCCACCACGCACCGTGCCTCCTCCATCCCCGGCCCCGGCGAGCCCGGGCGGCGCCCCCGACCGCGCTGCCTCTCTCTGTCCCTACCGGCCCCGGCCACTTTTTTTTATTTTGTGTATCTTTTTTTATAGTATATTGTATATATAGTATATTGTATATATAGTATATTGTATATTGTATATATATTATATGTTTTCTTATAGTATATTATAGATATAGTATATTGTATATATGTTTTTTATAGTATATTATAGATATAGTATATTGTATATAGTATATTTTATAGTATATTATAGATATAGTATTTTGTATATATGTTTTTTTATTTCGTGTATCTTTTTTTATATGTTAATAATTATTACTAGTATATAGATATAGTATATATATATGTTTGTGTATAGTAATAGAATATATATAGTATATATATATGTTTTTTATTTCTTGTATCTTTTAGATATAGAATATTGTAATATAATAGATATAGTATATTGTATATATATGGAGTATAGTATATATGTGTATAGTATATATGGAGTATATATAGTATATATGTTATTAATAGATATAGTATAATAGATATATGTTATTCTCGCGGGCCCCCCGGAGATAGGGTTAGGGTGGTGGTGCTCGCGGGCCTCGGACTTAGGGTTAGGGTGGTGGTGCTCGCGGGCCCCCGGACTTAGGGTTAGAGTGGTGGTGCTCGTGGGCCCCCGGAGATAGGGTTAGGGTGGTGGTGCTCGCAGGCCCCCGGACTTAGGGTTAGAGTGGTGGTGCTCGCGGGCCCCCGGAGATAGGGTTAGGGTGGTGGTGCTCGCGGGCCCCCAGACTTAGGGTTAGCGTGGTGGTGCTCACGGCCCCCGGAGATAGGGTTAGGGTGGTGGTGCTCGCGTGCCCCTGGAGATAGGGTTAGGGTAGTGGTGCTCGCAGGCCCTTGGAGATAGGGTTAGGGTAGTGGTGCTTGCGGGCCGCCCGGACTTAGGGTTAGGGCATCACTAGAATTTTGCTATTGTTTATTATTATTGTAGCAAATTGCGTGTTGATATTATTGTTTAGTATTATTTTATGCAGCAATATTGAATGAAAAATGTTATTGTGTGCATTTTGTAGAAAACTATGGATCCAATCCAGAGAGACCTAGCACATGAAGAAATTCTCGAGGATATGATCAACGACACCTCCCATGTTGATCCACCTGAATCTCCGTCGATTTATCTGAACCCCTCCGGTGAGGGAGAGGAGGTCGACCGAAATGATCAAGGAGAAGCCGACGGCTCCGGTGGTGGAGAAGCTGACGGCTCCGGTGGAGGAGAAGCCGACAGCTTCGATGGTGGAGAAACTGACGGCGAGGTATACATATGAAGTTTGGTGATCAGTAGAAGCATTAATTGAGTTGTATATATATAAATTGACGAATGTTTCTTCTCTTAGGCCTCCACATCGAGCAAAAAATATTCCAAACGAGGCCCGGCCAAAAAGGTCGACGCATCTACGCGTTATACAATTACGGTGGTATCACCACGGGGTGAACCGTTGGAACCCGAAAAGGCTAAAACTGTATTTGTACAGCAATGCAGAGTTATGGTTAGGGATCACATCCCGATCACTGTTCGAGAGTGGAATAAGACCAAAGGGGCGAAAGAGGGTGAGTATGTCGCCGACAGGTGCAAAGAGGGTCTTTGGAATGACCTTATGGCACATTTCACCCTGCCAGAATGTGAGGATGAAGCCGACACAGGTGCATTGAGGAAGAAAGTCACGCAATGGACTCTTATGAAGATGGCCGAACTATTCAAGAACTGAAAGAAAGCATTATGGCAAAAGTATCAGAAGACAAAGACTCCTCCTAAATTTGAATGCTATCTAACGAAGCAGCAGGCTAACTGGGATGCATTTGTGAAGTACAAGGAGTCAGAACCTGCTATGGAAAAGTCGGAAAAAAACAAGAAAAATGCCGCGATGAAGAAATATCACCATCACCTGGGGCCAGGGGCTACGCGTCTGCCATGCCAAAGTGGAATGCTAAAGAGAATGAGTTGCTTGCTAAAGGGATCACTCTAGAATCAATACGCGAAGAATGGGATCTGAGGGCAAGGAATTGGTTCCTTGGGCATGGGAGTGAGTATGATGAAAGTACAGGGGACCTTATTTGCAGTGACGGGATTAGGATACCCCGGGATACATGGTAGAAAGTGGTGAAGGAGATTAAAGTGGGGACAACAAATTTCCATCCCGATGGAGAGAAAGACTTGCTGACAAAGGTCCTCGGGAATGACGAACGCGGAGGACGTGTACGAGGCCTTGGCCCTAGTTATACGTGGGAGAT
This sequence comes from Avena eriantha, assembly GCA_910589775.1. NCBI lineage: Eukaryota > Viridiplantae > Streptophyta > Magnoliopsida > Poales > Poaceae > Avena > Avena eriantha. Next base: position 2,903,633 of record OU342742.1, read on the forward strand.
GGGGTTTCCCAAAGACAGAGATACTTATAGGAGCCGAGAGAGAGCAAAGAGGCGACGACAGGAGGAGGAGGGAGACAGGTTCACCGAGTTGCTAGGAACACTTCGAATGCATCAGCAACATATTGACGAACTTCGAGGAGCAGCGCGCCTGCAAGATCCTGTACTCGATATTACCGCCATCCCATCTCAGCGGAGAAGCAGCGTGGCTGAGTCGGTGGTCCCTTCTGACGATGCACGTATGGTAGATGGCGGTCCCAGCTACCCCGTGGATGGAATCAAGGAGCAGGCATCTTGTGAGCTCCATCAGAAGGTGAAGAACCTATCCATCAAGGTGGCGGTTGGATGTGCTCTACCTTGTCCACCTGGCGCACGTTGGCATGGCCGTGAGATTCCAGCTGGTTATGCAAAATTTGCTGTGGATGAAATCGCAATGGGGTGGGACTCAATGGAGCTTGACATCCCTGGACCTAAAGGTGAGAGGACACTCGGAGAAGTACCGGGTGGTATCATTCTATGGGACAAGAACAACATCAAGCTTCCAGGCTGGACGCCAAAGCCAACACCGCCTCCGAGTCATCGCATGTCACCTTCACCTCCATCACCTCCAAGAAGCCCACCCCATGACTACGACCACCACAGCCCGAGTCCATCTCGATCTCCGACGCAACCTCCGATTAGTACTAAACGACGCAGCAGCCCAACACAACAAATGTCGCCCCTCCCAAGAGTACCTCATAAGAATCTTCCCATCATACCTTACGATCGTACTGACGAGGAAAATGCAGCAATCACAAAGGCCCATTGTGATGCCCATTTTCAAAAGAAGAAACCCGAGCTCGCCCCGGTATACACCGAGAAGCAAAAAGCGTATGCACATTCTTTTCTGAACACAAAATCGCAGTATGAGTTGCACCATAAGCCAGATGACTATGTACGCACACTTCGGAAGGAAGCAAAGAAGAGCAAATCAAGTAGAAGTGCAAGCGGGAGCAAATCATCAGGTCAAAGTGTAACCGGGAAAAGAATGGACGTCCCCCAGCTCGGGAAACAAGCCAAAAAATCGATCCCACCCCTCCAGGTGTTATCCTATGACACTCCCTAGTAGGATATGGAAGAAGCTAAGAAGCTTGTAGCCGTTATGAATGTGACTGTTGAGGAATTGCTAGGTGCCCAGGACGACAAGTTACCCAAGGCTCAGGTAGTCCCTACATATGTCCCAGGGAAGCCTCTGGTCAGCTTTGAGCAGTTCCAACAACTACCAACACAAATGCGGAGTTTACATAACTGGTACTTGAAAGCCGTAAAGCAGGAGAGAATAATGATCGTCGCGAAAGTCCCACATGACTACTACTTCTGAGAAGAAGAGGTCCATGTTGAGTTTCCAGAACTCTTCCAGTTATACAGTTTCGATGCCCTCGACAAAAGTCTCGTGAGTTGCTATTGTCTGTAAGTTGTTGAATTCATTGTCTATATATAAGTTGTTCATTTTTTTAGTACTTCAGTTCATTGCATATAATTATCCTCATTATATCCTTTTGTACTCTGTTACTATGCAGAATGAAGATCATGGAATGTAAAAGAAGGTCACTCTTTAGTGTTGGGTTCATTGACCCAGATAAAATACATTGTAATACGCTAAAGGATAAACCCGAGAAGACGCAGGAAAACCTTCTAAGGTTTCTAACAGAGCAACATTTCTGTGACCATATACTGTTTCCTTACAATTTCCGGTGAGGGTCTTACTATGTTGTACACATTCACTTTTTCTTACTCGATGTTAAATGTAATTTATGAGTTACTGATGTATATATAAACATGTGCAGTTTCCACTGGATTCTCATGGACATTCAACTTGATAAGGGAAGAGTTGAAGTTATGGACCCATCGAAAAGACCCCTGGAACAGTTTAGGGACATGCAGGACATGCTCCAGAGGTAATTTCTGTGCTACATCGGTCTCTTTATTTGATTTCCTGAGATATCACGTAATAAATAACTCATTCATTCATTTTCTTTGCCGGGCAGGGTTTGGAGCATGTTCAAGAGTAGGGTTACGGGTTCCTTTAGTAAGGAGCTGACGTTTACTCCGGTCTCGGTAAGTAATACGTGATATGTTCGCGCATCTCTTTACTTCTAGTTTCAAGACAATTATGATGCTAGATTATAATTTTGATTGAATTCTATTCTCGTAAAGTGCGCGAGGCAGCCACAGGGGATGAATCTATGTGGATACTGCGTTTGCGAGTTCATTCGCGCGTTTACCACTAAGGACAATGATAATAGAGTCGACGTAAGCAATACATTCACAACATTATTTTATTACCGTCACTTTTTGTTATCATGATTGTATTCATATTGATCTTCTTTTCTTATATAGTTCGAGAGAATGCGGGATCAGCTCCTACCAGAGCAACGCGTACTAGCAATTGCTGAAGAACTGGCAGGATTCTTGATGACCGAGATGATAGATGATGCCGGGGACTTTAGCGTGAATAGGCGCTACTGATGATCCCCGACCGTGTAATTAAATCGTCGAATTGTGATCTCCATGTAACTATCATGATCATGTATATATTTGTATGCTCGATCTTAAGAGAAGTTATCTTATGTATGCATGAACGTGTACGGTATGTGGTAGCGTAGAAAACTATTTTTGAAATGAAAAAGAGAAAAAAAGATACAAATTGAATTCTCTGCCGCGGCAGAGAAAGTGCCTAAACTTCTGCCGCGGCAGAGAACCATTTGTCCCGGTTCGTAATACGAACCGGGATTAATGGGGGGCACCCAGCTCCCGTAGAGACGGCCACGTGGATACCCATTGTTCTCGGATGGTAAGCGGTCCGGGACTAGTGGGGGTGGCCTTTAGTCCCGCCCCTCCAGTCCCGGTTACCAGGACCGAGACTAAAGCCCCTTACGGGCGGGGACTGGAGGCCCTTTTTCCACTAGTGATATACAACTCTTCTTCAATATTACCATTGAGGAACGCAGTTTTGACATCCATCTACCATATTTCATAATCGAAATATGCAGCAATTGCTAACATAATCCTAACCGACTTAAGCATCGCTACGGGAGAGAATGTCTCATCGTAGTCAACTCCTTAAATTTGTCGAAACCCCTTTGCGACAGGTCGAGCCTTATAGATGGTCACATTACCATCAACATCAGTTTTTCTTTTGAAAATCCATTTATTCTCAACGGCCTTTCGATCGTCAGGTAAGTACACCAAGGTCCAAACCTGGTTCTCGTACATGGATTCCATCTCGGATTTCATGGCTTCTAGCCATTTGTTGGAATCTGGGCTCATCATCGCTTCTTCATATGTCGCAGGGTCATCTATTTCATCAACCATGAAATTCATAACAGGATTAGCGTACAATTCAGGAGCTGCACGTGTCCTACTTGACCTGCGAGGTTCGGTAGTGTCCTCTTTCGGAGTTTCATGATCAATATCATTAGCTCTCTCTTCATTAGGTGAAGTCAACTCCGAAACAATTTCCGGTGCTGCGCTACTCGCCATTTCATGAAGAGAAGGTTCAATAACCTCTTCGAGTTCTACCTTCCGACTACTCCACCTTTTGCGAGAAACTCCTTCTCAAGAAAGGATCCATTCTTGGCAACAAAAACCTTGCCCTCAGATCTGTGATAGAAGGTATACCCAATCGTTTCCTTAGGGTATCCTATGAAGATGCATTTTTCCGCTTTGGGTTCGAGTTTATCCGGCTGAAGTTTCTTCACATAAACATCGCATCCCCAAACTTTAAGAAATGACAACTTACGTTTGTTTCCAAACCATAATTCATACGGTGTCATTTCAACGGATTTAAATGGTGCCCGATTTAAAGTGAATGCAGCTGTTTCCAGTGCATAACGCCAAAATGACAGTGGAAAGTCAGTCAGAGACATCATAGATCGAACAATATCCAATAAAGTACGATTACGACGTTCCGACACACCATTACGTTGTGGTGTTCTGGCAGGCGTGAGTTGTGAAACAATTCCACACTCTTTCATGTGTATGCTAAACTCGTAACTTAGATACTCACCTTCACGGTCAGACCGAAGAAATTTGATCTTTCTATTACGATGATTTTCCACTTCATTCGGAAATTCCTTGAACTTTTCAAAGGTTTCAGACTTGTGTTTCATCAAATAGATATACCCGTATCTACTTAAATCATCCGTGAAAGTAACAAAATAACGATATCCACCTCGCGCCGATACACTCATTGGTCCACACACATCAGTATGTATGATTTCCAATAAATCTGTCGCCCGTTCCATTGAACCGGAAAACGACGTTCTAGTCATCTTGCCCATAAGGCATGGCTCACATGTATCAAATGATTCAAAATCAAGTGATTCCAAAAGTCCATCAGAATGGAGTTTCTTCATGCGTTTAACGCCAATATGACCTAGACGGCAGCGCCACATATATGCAGATATATCATTATCAAGTTTAATCTTTTTAGCATTAAGATTATGAATATGCCTAATATTACTATCGAGATCCAACAGAAATAAACCATTCAACACAGGTGCATGACCATAAAATATATGATTCTTATAAATCGAACAACCATTGTTTTCAGATTTAAAGGAATAACCACTTTGCACCAAACACGATCCGGATAGAATGTTCATGCTCAGTGTAAGAACCAAATAACAATTATTCAGGTTTATAACTAATCCCGATGGCATATGGAGAGGTAGCGTCCCGACGGCGATCACATCAACTTTTGATCCATTGCCGACCCGCATCCTGACCTCATCCCTTGCTAGTTGTCGCTTGTTCCGCAGCCCCTGAATCGAGTTACATATATTAGCAACTGATCCCGTATCAAATACCCAGGTGCTACCACGAATACTAGTCAAGTACACATGAATAACATGTATATCACATATACCTTTTTTTGCCTTGCTGGACTTCTTGTCTGCCAAATACTTGGGGCAGTTGCGCTTCCAATGGCCAGTCCCCTTGCAATTGTAGCACTCGGTATCGGACTTAGGGCCAGATCGGGGTTTCTTTTCAGGCGTGGCAACAGATTTCCCACCCTTCTTTCCCTTGTGCTTGCCTTTCTTGTCCTTCTTGAAACCGGTGGTTCTATTGATCATCAACACTTGATGTTCTTTCCTAATCTCCACTTCTACAGTCTTAAGCATTGATAGAAGCTCGGGAAGAGTCTTCTTCATGCCCTGCATGTTATAGTTCATCACGAAGCTCTTGTAGCTAGGTGGCAGAGATTGAAGAACACGATGTATGCCTAAGTCAATGGGAATCGTTATTTCCAAAGACACAAGTTTATCGGCGTACCCAAACATTTTGAGTACATGCTCACTAACGGAGCTGTTCTCCTCCATCATGCAGCTAAAGAACTTTTCAGTAGCATTATAACTCTCTACGGCAGCATGGGTATCGAAAATCATTTTCAATTCTCCCATGGTATCAAAGGCATTGCCATTTTCGAAACGCTTTCGAAGTTCTGGCTCTAGCCCATACAGTATGCCGCAATGAACTAAGTTGTGGTCCTCCTGACGAGTCACATCGACATTCTTATCCTTGTCAGGGGCATCAGGAGCTGGTGGGGGGCCTAGTGGCGCATCTAGCACATATTGCTTTTGTGCAGCAGTGAGGAGAATCCTCAAATTCATAGCCCAGTTGGTGAAGTTGCTACCATTCGCAGCAAGTTTCTCTTTCTCCATGAACACATTGAAATTAAAAGCAGGCGGTGCCATCTACAACAGAATTTTTCAAGTTTATTTAGACTAAGTTTATGATAGAGTGAGTTCAACTAATCCAAATTACTAATGAACTCCCACTCCAAAACGACATCCCTCGTGTCCTTTTGGTGATTACATGAACCAAATCCACTACACCAAGTCCGATCATCACGTGAGTTGATGTAGCTTCAAAGGCGAGCATCTATATGGGCATCATATCAACTATATGACTCATGCTTAACCTTTCGGTCTGTGTTCCGAGGCCATGTCTATACATGCTAGGCTCGCCAAGTAAGAACCTTAGTATTCGCGTGTGTAAAACTGTCTTACACCCGTTCCTATGAAAGCGTAGATTCGAGTACACCCGATCATCACGTGATGTCTCGAAACACAATCCACAGAACGGTGCATACTCAAGGAAGAACACATTTTTATCTTGATATCTTAATGAGGGATCATCTTACAATGCTACAGAAAGCGCCAAACTAGCAGTATAAGATGCTAACATCTAATGTGTAAAGTGAGATGATATGGTCCATGCATTTGATCTCTATCATTTGCATCGTGGTATGATCTCTATCATTCCTTTGTGTGTAAGGCCAAGGTCTATGGAACTTACAGTTGAATGTGTTGTAAGAGTATCTATCATACATCTACTTACAACAATACCATATCAAGACACTAGCCCATCAACGATCTAAACTAGACGCCTCTAATTTATCAATTGCAAGTTTTACGTGGCTTAGGGCGTTCCGAGATAGAACCGTTCTTACCTACGAACATGAACCACAACGAGGATAACAAAGTTATTAGCAACTCGTTGTAAATCAGATATTGACTATAGTAGGAGAGACAGACACCCGCCAGCCACTTATGCAAAACAAGTTTGCATGTCAGTCGTGGAACCGGTCTCATGTACGATGACATGTAAGGTTGGTTCGGGCCGCTTCATCCCACTATGCCACCAATATCCAAAATACATAGAAGATGCAATAACATGATCATCATCGCCCACATATAAACATATGTGTACTACCCGTGCAAAGCACCTACGCATAGATCAGGCTCTGATACAACAGTTGGGTCTGCAACATAGAAAACAAAAATTTTCCTACGATGAGAACTACACGCGAAGATCTATCTACTAGGTACAGAGCAACGGGTGGACATACATCCAACGAGAACTTACCCTCGAAGACAACGAGTTTTGTTAACGAGTAGGAACTCGTGGTTGATGTAGTCGTACACTTGCCGATCTCAAGATCGTGAGGAAGTCCGAGCGCCGCAACTCAGCAGCGCATCCGCACTCGCACACACGTTCAAGCCACCGGACAACCTCCACCTCCTCGCTCCAGCGATCCAGCGGAAGCAGCAACTCCTTCCAGACAAAATGCCACCGGGAACATGTATCTCGCTAATCCGGGACCATGGGGGAATAATTCTAAAGGTGTGAGGAAGAAGGAGGAAGAGGGGGCCTTTTATAGGAGGAGGGGGGTGCCCCTCCTCTCCATGGCCGGCACATGGGGGGGTGACTCCCCACCTCCCCCATTCATGTGGTGGTAACCCCTCCACATTAAAATGCCTCTTCACATTCCCCTTTAAAGTCCCTACTTTAGATGCATTAAAATTCTCCAAGTTTAATGCTCTCTCATTTAATAAAACTCTTTTATTAAATTTATTCAGAATTTTGTTAATTACTTTAATTAACAAACATTCACATATAACCCCTTGCAATATTTCAATATCACATGCAGAACCACTTTCTGCAATTTCAGCCGAAACAATTCCTACGCTTTGCAATTCTTTTGTTTGAAACATATGTGCTCCAAAATGGTGTCCGGTAACTCTTAAGTGTGTCACCCTATGGTTCGTGAATAATGCAGACATGATTGAGACTCCTCTTAGATCAATAATCAGAAGCGGGACCTGGATGTCCATACTGACTCCTGCATATTCAACGATGACTTCTGTGATCGTGAGAACCTTTAACGCTTGTAATTTAATCCCTTTGTATCTTGATATAATACATGTCCGAGATTCGATCATCGGTATCCAAATAGCCAGTTTGATCTCGTTACCGACATGCACTCTTTTCTCGTTCCCGTGATATAACATTCTAGTGATCACATCACTTGCTTGCAAGCTACCTTAATGTGATATCACCGAGAGGGCCCAGAGTATATCTATCCGTCATCGGGATTGACAAATTCCACTCTTGATCCATGAGCCTCAACACAACACCTTTGTAGCACTGAACCCATCTTTATAGTCGCCCAGTTACGGTGTGACGTTTGATGTTATCAAGATACTCTTCCTGTGTTAGCAATTAACATGATCTCATGGTCTAAGGATAAAGATTACTTCGTATGATGTTATAGCAATGTAAATATAATGACTTGATTGTAATGCTATACTTCAGATGAATGTTCATCACATCATTTCACAAATGCTGTGACCTTGTTATTAACAACATCCAATGTCCATGATCAGGAAACCTTGATCATCTTGTTAATCAACAAGCTAGTCTATAAGAGAGGCATAACTAGGAACCATTTTTGTTTATTAAACACACATGTATTGATGTTTCCGATCAATACAATTATAGCATGCAAAATAAACATCTATCATATATAAGGAATACATAATAACAACTTTATTATTGCCTCTCAGGGCATATTTCCTTCAGATACATGCATGCATCAATGACTACATCCTCTACCGCGAGGAGTACAAGAATTTTAATGCATGCCCGGTATGTGGTGCATTGAGGTATAAGATCAGGCGAGATGACCCTGGCGATGTTGAGGGCGAGTCCACCCCTAGGAAGAGGGTTCCTGCGAAGGTGATGTGGTATGCTCCTATAATACCACGGTTGAAACGTTTGTTCCAAAACAAAGAGCATGCCAAGTTGTTGCGATGGCACAAAGAGGACCGTAAGAAAGATGTGATGTTGAGACACCCCGCTGACGGGTCGCAGTGGAGAAAAATCAACATATAGTTCAAGTCATTTTCAGATGACGCAAGGAACTTAAGATTTGGTCTAAGTACAGATGGATTTAATCCTTTCGGGGAGCAGAGCTCCAGTCATAGCACCTGGCCAGTGACTCTATGTATCTATAACCTTCCTCCTTGGTTGTGCATGAAGCGGAACTTCATTATGATGCCAGTGCTCATCCAAGGCCCGAGGCAACCCGGCAACGACATTGATGTGTACCTGAGGCCATTGGTTGAAGAACTTTTATAGTTGTGGCGTGAAGAAGGTGTACCTGTGTGGGATGAGCACGAACAAAAGGAATTTAACCTACGAGCGTTATTGTTTGTAACCATCAATGATTGGCCTGCTCTTAGTAACATTTTAGGACAGTCAAACAAGGGATACAATGCATGCACACAATGTTTAGGTGAGACTGACAGTATATATTTGGGACACAAGAATGTGTACCTAGGGCATCGTCGATTTCTTCCAAAACAGCATCACGTAAGAAAGAGAGGAAAACATTTCAGAGGTGAGGCAGATAACCGAACGAAGCCTACCTGCCCCACTGGGGATGTTATATATGATATGATCAAGGATTTAAAAGTGATCTTTGGAAAGGGTCCTGGCGGACAATCTGTTCCGCATGATGTTGATGGACACATACCCATGTGGAAGAAGATGTCTATATTTTGGGAGCTACCCTACTAGAAAATCCTAGAGGTTCACTCTGCAATTGACATGATGCACGTGACGAAAAATCTTTACGTGAACCTGCTAAACTTCTTGGGCGTGTATGGGAAGACAAAAGATACACCAGATGCACGACAGGACCAACAATGTATCCACGAAGGAAACAACCTGAATCCAGAGAAGTATCGAGGTACTGCCAGCTACGCTCTTACCAAAGAAGAGAAGGAGATCTTTTTTGAAGTCCTGAGTAGCATCAAGGTCCCGTCCGGCTTCTCGTCGAATATAAAGGGAATAATAAACATGTCAGAGAAAAAGTTTCAAAACCTAAAGTCTCATGACTGCCACATGATTATGACACAATTACTTCCGGTTGCATTGAGGGGGCTTCTGCCACAAAATGTTCGAGTACCCATTGTGAAGCTATATGCGTTTCTCAATGCAATTTATCAGAAGGTGATCAATCCACTAACTCTACAAAATTTACAGAAGGATGTGGTTCAATGTCTAGTCAGCTTCGAGTTGGTGTTCCCACCATCCTTATTCAATACTATGACGCATCTCCTCGTTCACATGGTCGAAGAGATTGGTGTTCTCGGTCCTGTATTTCTACACAACATGTTCCCCTTTGAGAGATTCATGGGAGTCTTAAAGAAATACGTTCATAACCGTGCTAGGCCAGAAGGAAGCATCTCCAAGGGCTATGGAACAGAGGAGGTCATTGAGTTCTATGTTGACTTTATTCCTGACCTTAAGCCAATCGGTGTTCCTAAATCGCGCTATGAGGGGAGACTGCGTGGAAAAGGCACGCTAGGAAATAAAGCAACAATGTGTGTGGACGGACATCCTTTCACTCAAGCACACTATACAGTTCTACATAATTCCAGCTTGGTGGCTCCGTACATAGTGGAACACAAGAATATTTTACGCTCTGAATACCCAGAGCAACGTGAAGATTGGATTGATGGAGAACACATGAAGACTTTCAGCGGTTGGTTGCAAACACGTCTCATGAATGTCACTGATGAAGAACAGCTATACTTGTTGGCCAAGCAACCACCTTCGACTATATCGACTTTTCAAGGGTACGAGATAAATGGGAATACATTTTACACGTTCGCCCAAGATAAAAAAAGCACCAACCAAAACAGTGGTGTCCGCTTTGATGCAGCAGTGGACAATGGGAAGAAGGTCACATATTATGGGTACATAGAGGAGATATGGGAACTTGACTATGGACCTAATTTCAAGGTCCCTTTGTTCCGATGCAAATGGTTCAACCTGAAAGATGGGGTACAGGTAGACCCACAATACGGAATGACTACAGTGGATCTCAAGAATCTAGGGTACGACACTGAACCATTCGTCCTAGCCAGTAAAGTGGCTCAGGTTTTTTATGTGAAGGAGATGTCTACCAAACTGAAAAAAGAAAACAAAGGCAAGAGGACGCATCATACGATGAGCCAAAGCGCCACATAGTTCTTTCAGGAAAAAGAAACATCGTGGGAGTAGAGAAAAGACAGACATGTCAGAAGAATATAATAAGTTTGATGATATTCCACCCTTCAAGGTGAGAACTGACCCAAGCATCATGTTAAATAATGAAGATTGTCCATGGTTGCGTTGCAATCAGAAGAAAGGGAAACACACGAAGAAAATTCAGAAGACTAGATAGGGATCATAACTTGTGTATCTCAATATGGAAATCACTTTCCCATTTATTTTTCTGTAATGATCTTACTGTATGTAAGATATTAACAATGGAGATGGTTGGCTTGTTTTACTAGTTAAGTAGCTTTCACGGGCTTGCAGGGAAATTTTCGAGAAGCTCCACCACGGGAGATTTCCCAACCCTTTCCCCAACACTGTTAGAGGAGATGGAGTCTTTCACGGGCTTGCAGGGAAATTTTTCCGAGGCGGATCTTCCGAAGATACCATAGGGCATGTGCACCAACGACATCTTCGAGAAGCTCCGCCACGGGAGATTTCCCAACCCTTTCCCCAACACTGTTAGAGGAGATGGACTCTTTCACGGGCTTGCAGGGAAATTTTTCCGAGGCGGAGCTTCCGAAGATGCCGTAGGGCGTGTGCACCAATGACATCTTCGAGAAGCTCCGCCACGAGAGATTTCCTAACCCTTTCCCCAACACTGTTAGAGGAGATGGAGTCTTTCACGGGCTTCCAGGGAAATTTTTCCGAGGCGGAGCTTCCAAAGATGCCGTAGGGCGTGTGCACCAACGACATCTTCGAGAAGCTCCGCCACGGGAGATTTCCCAACCCTTTCCCCAACACTGTTTTAGGAGATGGAGTCTTTCATGGGCTTGCAGGGAAATTTTTCCGAGGCGGAGCTTCCAAAGATGACGTAGGGCGTGTGCACCAACAACATCTTCGAGAAGCTCCGCCACGGGAGATTTCCCAACCCTTTCCCCAACTCTGTTAGAGGAGATGGAGTCTTTCACGAGCTTGCAGGGAAAATTTTCCGGGGCGGAGCTTCCGAAGATGTCGTAGGGCGTGTGCACCAACGACATCTTCGAGAAGCTCTGCCACGGGAGATTTCCCAACCCTTTCCCCAACATTGTTAGAGGAGATGGAGTCTTTCACGGGCTTGCAGGGAAATTTTTCCGAGGCGGAGCTTCCGAAGATGTCGTAGGGCGTGTGCACCAACAACATCTTTGAGAAGCTCCGCCACGGGAGATTTCCCTGAAGGAAATATGCCCTGAGAGGCAATAATAAAGTTGTTATTATGTATTCCTTATATATGATAGATGTTTATTTTACATTCTAGAATTGCATTGATCGGAAACATCAATACATGTGTGTTTAATAAACAAAAAGGGTTCCTAGTTATGCCTCTCTTATAGACTAGCTTGTTGATTAACAACATGATCACGGTTTCCTGATCATGGACATTGGATGTTGTTAATAACAAGGTCACACCATTGGTGGAATGATGTGATGAACATTCATCCGAAGTATAGCATTACGATCAAGTCATTATGTTTATATTGCTATAACATCATACGAAGTAATCTTTATCCTTAGACCATGAGATCATGTTAATTGCTAACACCTGAAGAGTATCTTGATAACATCAAACGTCACACCGTAACAGGGTGACTATACAAATGGGTTCAGTACTACGAAGGTGTTATGTTGAGGCTCATGGATCAAGAGTGGAATTTGTCAATCCCGATGACGGATAGATATACTCTGTGCCCTCTCAGTGATATCACATTGAGATAGCTTGCAAGCAAGTGATGTGATCACTAGAATGTTATATCACGGGAACGAGGAAAGAGTGCATGTCGGTAATGAGATCAAACTAGGTATGGAGATACCGATGATCGAATCTCGGACATGTAATATTTCGCGAGACAAAGGGATTTAGTTATAAGCGTTAAAGGTTCTCACGATCATAGAAGTCATCGTTGAATGTGTAGGAGTCAGTACGGTTCTCCAGGTCTCGCTACTGATTATTGATCGGAGTAGGGTCTCGATCATGTCTACATTATTTGCGAACCGTAGGGTGACACACATAAGAGTTACCGGACACCATTTTGGAGCACATATGTTTTAGACGAAAGAATTGCAAAGCGTAGGAATTGTTTCAATAGAAACCGGAAATTGTATCGGGTGAAATTGCAGAAAGTGGTTCTGCATGTGATATTGAAATATTGCAAGGGCTATATGTGAATGTTTGTTAATTAAAGTAATTAACAAAATTCTGAAGAAATAAAAGAGTTTTATTAAATGAGAGAGCATTAAACTTGGAGAATTTTAATGCATTTAAAGTGGAGACTTAAAAAGGGAATGTGAAGAGGCATTTTAATGTGGAGGGGTTACCACCACATGAATGGGGGAGGTGAGGGGTCACCCCCCATGCGCCGGCCATGGAGAGAGGGGGTACCCCCCTCCTCCTATAAAAGGCCACCCATTCCCTCCTTCATCCGCACACCTCCTTGTGAAGGATCTCTCTCCCCCTCTAGCATTATTCCCCCATAGTCTCGGATTAGCGAGATACATGTTCCCGGTGGAATTTTGTCCGGAAGGAGTTGCTGCTTCCGCTGGATCACTAGAGCGAGGAGGTGGAGCTTGTCCGGTGGCTTGAATGTGTGTGCGAGTGCGGATGCGTTGCTGAGTTGTGGCGCTCGGACTTCCTCACGATCTTGAGATCGGCAAGTGTACAACTACATCAACCACGAGTTCCTACTCGTTAACAAAACTCGTTGTCTTCGAGGGTAAGTTCTCGTTGGATGTATGTCCACCCGTTGCTTTGTACCTAGTAGATAGATCTTGGCGTGTAGTTCACACCAAAGGAATTTTTTTGTTTTCTATGTTGCGGACCCAACAGTGGTGTCAGAGCCTGATCTATGCGTAGGTGCTTTGCACGGGTAGTACACATATGTTTATATGTGGGCGATGATGATCATGTTATTGCATCTTCTATGTATTTTGGATATTGGTGGCATAGTGGGATGAAGCGGCCCGGACCAACCTTACATGTCATCGTACATGAGACCGGTTCCACGACTGACATGCAACTTGTTTTGCATAAGTGGCTGGCGGGTGTCTGTCTCTCCTACTATAGTCAATATCTGATTTACAACGAGTTGCTAATAACTTAGTTATCCTCATTGTGGTTCATGTTCGTAGGTGAGAACGGTTCTATCTCCGAAAGCCCTAAGCCACGTAAAACTTGCAATTGATAAATTAGAGGCGTCTAGTTTAGATCATTGCTGGGCTAGTGTATTGATATGGTATTGTTGTAAGTAGATGTATGATAGATACTCTTACAACACATTCAACATGTAAGTTCCATAGACCTTGGCCTTACACACAAAGGAATGATAGAGATCATACCACGATGCAAATGATAGAGATCAAATGCATGGACCATATCATCTCACTTTACACATTAGATGTTAGCATCTTATACTACTAGTTTGGCGCTTTTGGTAGCATTGTAAGATGATCCATCATTTAGATATCAAGATAAAATTTGTTCTTCCTTGAGTATGCACCGTTCTATGGATCGTGTTTCGAGACATCACGTGATGATCAGGTGTACTCGACGAGTACTAAGGTTCTTACTTGGCGAGCCTAGCATGTACAGACACGCGAGTACTAAGGTTCTTACACACGCCAGTACTAAGGTTCTTACTTGGAGAGCCTAGCATGTAAAGACATGGCCTCGGAACACGGACCGAAAGGTTAAGCATGAGTCATATGGTTGATATGATGCCCATATAGATGCTCGCCTTTGAAGCTACACCGACTCACGTGATGATCGGACTTGGTGTAGTTGATTTGGTTCATGTAATCACCAAAAAGGTACGAGGGATGTCGTTTTTGAGTGGGAGTTCATTAGTAATGTGGATTAGTTGAACTCAATCTATCATAAACTTAGTCTAAATAAACTTTACAAATTCTGTTGTAGATGGCACCACCTGCTTTTAATTTCAATGTGTTCATGGAGAAGGAGAAACTTGCTGCGAATGGTAGCAACTTCACCAACTGGGCTATGAATTTGAGGATTCTCCTCAGTACTGCACAAAAGCAATATGTGCTAGATGCTCCGCTAGGCCCCCCACCAGCTCCTGATGCCCCTAACGAGGAAAAGAATGTCTATGTGACTCGTCAGGAGGACCACAACTTAGTTCATTGCGGCATACTGTATCGGCTAGAGCCAGAACTTCGAAAGCGTTTCGAAAATGGCAATGCCTTTGATACCATGGGAGAATTGAAAATGATTTTCGATACCCATGCTTCCGTAGAGAGTTATAATGCTACTGAAAAGTTCTTTATCTGCATGATGGAGGAGAACATCTCCGTTAGTGAGCATGTACTCAAAATGTCTGGGTACGCCGATAAGCTTGTGTCCTTGGGAATAACGATTCCCATTGACTTAGGCATACATCATGTTCTCCAATCTCTGCCACCTAGCTACAAGAGCTTCGTGATGAACTATAATATGCAGGGCATGAAGAAGACTCTTCCCGAGCTTCTTTCAATGCTTAAGACTGCAGATGTGGAGATTAGGAAAGAACATCAAGTGTTGATGATCAATAGGACCACCGGTTTCAAGAAGGACAAGAAAGGCAAGCACAAGGGAAAGAAGGGTGGAAAATCTGTTGCCACGCCTGAAAATAAACCCTGAGCTGGTCCTAAGACCGATACCGAGTGCTACTATTGCAAGGGGACTGGCCATTGGAAGCGCAACTGCCCCAAGTATTTGGCGGACAAGAAGTCCGGCAAGGCAAACAAAGGTATATGTGATATACATGTTATTGATGTGTACGTCACTAGTACTCGCAGTAGCAGATAGGTATTTGATACGGGATCAGTTGCTAATATATGTAACTCGATTCAGGGGCTGCGGAACAAGCGACAACTAGTAAGGGCTGAGGTTACAATGCGGGTCGGCAATGGATCAAGAGTTGATGTGATCGCCGTCGGAACGCTGCCTCTCCATATGCCATCGGGATTAGTCATAAACCTAAATAATTATTATTTGGTGCCTGCACTTAGCATGAACACTGTATCCGGATCATGTTTGATGCAAAGTGGTTATTCGTTTAAATCTGAAAACAATGGTTGTTCGATTTATATGGATAATATCTTTTATGGTCATGCACCTATGTTGAATGGTTTATTTCTGATGGATCTCGATAGTAATATTACGCACATTCATAATGTTAATGCTAAAAAGATTAAACTTGATAATGATATATCTGCATATATGTGGCACAGCCGTCTAGGTCTTATTGGCGTTAAATGCATGAAGAAACTCCATTCTGATGGACTTTTGGAATCACTTGATACATTTGAGCCATGCCCTATGGGCAAGATGACTAGAACGCCGTTTTCCGGTTCAATGGAACGGGCGACAGATCTATTGGAAATCATACATATTGATGTGTGTGAACCAATGAGTGTGTCGGTGCGAGGTGGATATCGTTATTTTGTTACTTTCATGGATGATTTGAGTAGATACGGGTATATCTATTTGATGAAACACAAGTCTAAAACTTTTGAAAAGTTCAAGGAATTTCAAAATGAAGTGGAAAATCATCGTAATAGAAAGATCAAATTTCTACGGTCTGACCGTGGAGGAGAGTATCTAAGTTACGAGTTTAGCACACACATGAAAGAGTGTGGAATAGTTTCACAACTCACGCCTACCAGAACACCACAACGTAATGGTGTGTCGGAATGTCGTAATCGTACCTTATTGGATATGATTCGATCTATGATGTCTCTGACTGACTTGCCACTGTCATTTTAGGGTTATGCACTGGAAACGGCTGCATTCACTTTAAATCGGGCACCATCTAAATCCGTTGAAACGACACCGTATGAATTATGGTTTGGAAACAAACCTAAGTTGTCATTTCTTAAAGTTTGGGGATGCGATGTTTATGTGAAGAAACTTCAACCGGATAAACTCGAACCCAAAGCGGAAAAATGCGTCTTCATAGGATACCCTAGGGAAATGATTGGGTATACCCTCTATCACAGATCCGAGAGCAAGGTTTTTGTTTCCAAGAATGGATCCTTTCTTGAGAAGGAGTTTCTCGCGAAAGGTGTGAGTAGTCAGAAGGTAGAACTCGAAGAGGTTATTGAACTTTCTCTTCATGAAATGGCGAGTGGCGCAGCACCAGAAGTTGTTTCGGAGTTCACTTCACCTAATGAAGAGAGAGCTAATGATATTGATCATGAAACTCGGAAAGAGGAAACAACCGAACCTCGCAGGTCAAGCAGGACCCGTGCAGCTCCTGAACTGTACGGCAATCCTGTTGTGAATTTCATGGTTGACAAAATGGATGACCCTGCGACGTATGAAGAAGCGATGATGAGCCCGGATTCCAACTAAATGGCTAGAAGCCATGAAATCCGAGATGGAATCCATGTACGAGAACCAAGTTTGGACCTTGGTGGACTTACCTCACGATCGAAAGGCCGTTGAGATAAATGGATTTTCAAAAGAAAAACTGATGTTGATGGTAATGTGAGCATCTATAAGGCTCGACTTGTCGCAAAGGGGTTTCGAAAAATTCAAGGAGTTGACTACGATGAGACATTCTCTCCTGTAGCGATGCTTAAGTCGGTTAGGATTATGTTAGCAATTGCTGCATATTTCGATTATGAAATATGGCAGATGGATGTTAAAACTGCGTTCCTCAATGGTAATATTGAAGAAGAGTTGTATATGATAAACCTAAGAGTTTTGTTGATCCTAAGGATGCTAATAAGGTATGAAAACTTCAGCGATCCATCTATGGACTGAAGCAAGCATCCCGAAGTTGGAATCTCCGCTTTGATGAGGTGATCAAAGAGTTTGGATTTGTCCAAACTTATGGAGAGGCTTGTATTTACAAGAAAGTGAGTGGGAGCAATGTGACATTTCTGATATTATATGTGGATGACATATTATTGATTGGAAATGATATAGATATTTTAAACAGTGTTAAAAGTTATCTAAACAGCAAATTTTCGATGAAAGACCTTGGTGAGGCGTCATATATATTAGGCATTAAAATCTGTAGAGATAGATCAAGGCGCCTAATTGGGTTATCGCAGAGTACGTACCTTGATAAGATATTAAAGAAGTTTAATATGGACGGAAGTAAGAAGGGGTTCTTACCTATGTTGCAAGGAAAGACATCGAGTAAGACTCAAAGTCCGGCTACGGCGGAAGAAAGAGAGATGGATAAGATCCCCTATGCCTCGGCCATAGGCTCTATTATGTATGCCATGCTATGTACAAGACCGGATGTGGCACATGCTATTAGTTTGACTAGTAGGTACCAGTCTGATCCAGGTTTAGAACACTGGATAGCGGTCAAGAACATCCTCAAGTACTTGAGAAGAACTAGGGATATGTTTCTTATATACGGAGGTGAAGAAGAGCTAGTCGCTAAGTGTTATGTCGATGCTAGCTTTGACACCGATCCGGATGACTCTAAGTCTCAATCCAGATACGTATTTCTCTTGAAGGAAGCAGCAGTTAGTTGGAGGAGTTCCAAACAACCTGTGGTGGCTGGATCCACGACGGAGGCAGAATATGTTGCTTCTTCAGAAGCGGGGCAGGAAGCGGTTTGGATGAAAGAGTTCATTACGGAACTAGGTGTGGTTCCTAGTGCATTGGACCCGATGGTGATCAATTGTGACAACAATGGAGCCATAGCCAACGCAAAGGAACCGAGGTCTCACAAGAATTTCCAAGCATATTAAGCGCTGGTTTCACTCCATCCGCGAGCATGTCAAGGATGGAGATATAAAGATTTGTAAAGTACACATGGACCTAAATGTAGCAGATCCGTTGACTACAGTTCTCCCTAGGGAAAAACATGATCAACACCAGAACTCCATGGGTGTTAGATTTATCACTATGTGAACTAGATTATTGTCTCTAGTGCAAGTGGGAGACTGCAGGAAATATGCCCTGAGAGGCAATAATAAATTTGTTATTATGTATTCCTTATATATGATAGATGTTTATTTTACATGCTAGAATTGTATTGATCGGAAACATCAATACATGTTTGTTTAATAAACAAAAACGGTTCCTAGTTATGCCTCTCTTATAGACTAGCTTGTTGATTAACAAGATGATCAAGGTTTTCTGATCATGGACATTGGATGTTGTTAATAACAAGGTCACACCATTGGTGGAATGATGTGATGAACATTCATCCGAAGTATAGCATTACGATCAAGTCATTATGTTTATATTGCTATAACATCATACGTAGTAATCTTTATCCTTAGACCATGAGATCATGTTAATTGCTAACACCTGAAGAGTATCTTGATAACATCAAACGTCACACCGTAACAGGGTGACTATAAAGATGGGTTCAGTACTACGAAGGTGTTATGTTGAGGCTCATGGATCAAGAGTGGAATTTGTCAATACCGATGACGGATAGATATACTCTGGGCCCTCTCGGTGATATCACATTGAGATAGCTTGCAAGAAAGTGATGTGATCACTAGAATATTATATCATGGGAACGAGAAAAGAGTGCATGTCGGTAACGAGATCAAACTAGGTATGGAGATACCGATGATCGAATCTCGGACATGTAATATATCGCGAGACAAAGGGATTTAGTTACAAGTGTTAAAGGTTCTCACGATCACAGAAGTCATCGTTGAATGTGTAGGAGTCAGTACGGATCTCCAGGTCCCGCTGCTTATTATTGATCGGAGAAGGGTCTCGATCATGTATGCATTATTCGTGAACCATAGGGTGACTCACTTAAGACTTACCAGACACCATTTTGGAGCACATATGTTTCAGATGAAAGAATTTCAAAGTACAGGAATTGTTTCAATAGAAACTGGAAATTGTTTCGGGTGAAATTGCAGAAAGTGGTTATGCATATGATATTGAAATATTGCAAGGGACTATATGTGAATGTTTGTTAATTAAAGTAATTAACAAAATTCTGAATAAATTTAATAAAAGAGTTTTATTAAATGAGAGAGCATTAAACTTGGAGAATTTTAATGCATTTAAAGTGGAGACTTTAAAAGGGAATGTGAAGAGGCATTTTAATGTGGAGGGATTACCACCACATGAATGGGGGAGGTGAGGGGTCACCCCCCATGCGCCGGCCATGGAGAGAGGGGGTACCCCCTCCTCCTATAAAAGGCCACCCATTCCCTCCTTCATCCACACACCTCCTTGTGAAGGATCTCTCTTCCCCTCTAGAATTATTCCCCCATGGTCTCGGATTAGCGAGATACATGTTCCTAGTGGCATTTTGTCTGGAAGGAGTTGCTGCTTCCGCTGGATCACTGGAGCGAGGAGGTGGAGGTTGTCCGGTGGCTTGAACGTGTGTGCGAGTGCGGATGCGCTGCTGAGTTGCGGCGCTCGGACTTCCTCACGATCTTGAGATCGGCAAGTGTACGACTACATCAATCACGAGTTCCTACTCGTTAACAAAACTCGTTGTCTTCGAGGGTAAGTTCTCGTTGGATGTATGTCCACCCGTTGCTTTGTACCTACTAGATAGATCTTGGCGTGTAGTTCACACCGTAGGAATTTTTTTGTTTTCTATGCTGCGGACCCAACATTCCCAACCCTCCATCCATGGGGATGAAACTCTCTCTACCTATGTTGGCTTGTTGAGCTACTTGTCATGGCGTATCGATGATCCTTTTATAGGTACGATGCCGCTTCTACTTTGTCTTGTTCCTCCGACAAGGCATCGTGCGCTACATGCTTTATCTCATCGAGGAGTGTGTCCACCCACACGTCCTTATCCTGCCGACAGCTTTAGTCTCGGTTGCACCCACCATCCGGGACTAAAGGTGACCCACGCGTCCTTATCCCGTCCCACCGACAGTTTGAAAAAGAAATAGAAATAGAAAAGAAAAAGAAATAGAAAAGAAATAGAAAAAAGAAAATAGAAACAGAAAAAAATAGAAAATAAAAAGAAATAGAAAAAGAAATAGAAAAGAAATAGAAAAGAAAAAGAAAAAGAAAATAGAAACAGAAAAAAATAGAAAAGAAAAATAAATACAAAAAGAAATATAAAAGAAAAAGAAAATAGAAACAGAAAAAAATAGAAAAGAAAAATAAATACAAAAAGAAATATAAAAGAAAAATAAATAGAAAAGAAAAAGAAAAAGAAATAGAAAAAAGAAAAAAGAAACAAAAAAATAGAAAAGAAAAGGAAATAGAAAAGAAATAGAAATATAAAATAGAAACAGAAAAAATAGAAAAGAAAAATAAATACAAAAAGAAACAAAAAAATACCTTTGCTACCAGTTCCAGCCACAAACCGGTAGCAAAGGTCCCCCAAGGGCCTCCTTTTCCAGAGAGCCACACGCGCGTGACCTTGCCTCCACATAACTCCGCGTGCACAACCATGCCGTCGCGCCGCCGTCCGCAGGTAATTCCCCCTCTCCTCCCCTTCTTTCCCTCCCCCGCTCGCGCCGCCGTCCGCAGCCACGCCGCCACGCCGCCATCCGCCGCCACGCCGGTGCTGCGCTGCGTGGCTTCGTTGGAGGGCACGGCACGGCGGCGCTCGTCCGCGAGCTCGGTCCCGAGCAGGAGGGGCGGCGGCGCTCGTCCGCGAGTTCGACCCACGAGTAGGAGGGACCACGGCGCTCGGCCGCGAGCACGCGAGGCGGCACAGAACAGGGTGAGGCAGAGCATGGGCAAGGCGGCGGCGCTCGTCCGCGAGCACGCGAGGCGGCGTAGAGAAGGGCGAGGTAGAGCATGGGCGGGATGGCACAGAGCAGGGGCGGGAGGTGCGAGCCGGGCTGCGACGGCACATGGCAGGGGCCGCGGTGCGAGCAGGGGCCGATGGCAGGGCGACGCGAGTAGGGTCATAGGGCAGGGACGGCGGCACGAGCAGGGGACCAGGGCAAGGGCTACGGCACAAGCAGGGAGGATGCTCGGAGGTGGAGGACCCAGAAGGGGAGGAGACGATCGACTTTTTATTTTATTTCTTTTTTGGAAATTTTAAGTTTTCTTTTTAAAAATATTTAAGCTTTTTAATATTGCTGACAAGTTGGGTCCAATCCATGTCATTAGTTTGGTCCTGACAGGTGGGTCTCCTTAGTCAGAATGGCTGTCAATTCTTTGTCAATTTCGTTTTAGCGGCAGTGCTCGCGCAGTAGTGACCCATTAATAATGAGCATGAAACTATTTGGATGGTTGCTCACTAGTAGAAAAATGGGCATCCATCTAAGCCTTTAGTACCGGTACTAAAGGGTGCATTAGTACCGGCTCCCTTGCCCAGGCGGCCGAGGAACATTAATACCGAGGAACTTCAACTACTCCATCGCCACGCCACGCCGGCTAGGCAGCCTCGCTAGCGCGGGCGGGGGCCGGCAGTGTCCGGTGTCGACGCCGCCACGCCACACGGCCTCTCCTCGCCACGCCGCCTCGCTCGCGCTGGCTACGCGGCCTCGCTAGCGCATGCGCGCTGGCAGTGTCCGGTGTCGACGCCGCCACGCCACACGGCCTCACCACGCCGCCTAGCCGACGACGCTCCTTGCACGTTGCTCCCCTAGCCGACGGCGGTGTTGGCGAGGCTGCCCCCGTGCCAGGTGCCGGCGGGGGTGTTATCCATTTAGCAATATGTTATGATCATGACATGATGAATCAAATAATTCCACTTAATTTTGTAGTGACATTGAGCTATGGAGGACAACACCTTCATCCGAGATGAGGAGCAAGAAGAAATGGTGCAGAAAATGATATATGAGAGTGCCCATGGACCAGAACCCGATGGAGATGACGATGATTTCGCCTCACAATTTCTGAACAATGTCGGTGAGGGACTTGAGTCTGAAAAAAGAAGAGACAGCGAAGTGTTCTTAACAAACTCTGGCGAGGTGTATATTTATATATCAAGGCTAGATGCATTGATTTATTTGTATTGCACTTATTAACGAATTATTTTTCTTATAGCCTTCTGGATCATCGAGCAAATCTGTTAAAACCCAACGAGGCCCAACGCAACGTCTAAAGGGCGAGGGTAGGTTAGACCCCACCGCATTTAAGGATAGTGGTGAACCGGTGGAGCACTGTCGTACCTTTGTAAATCAAGCTAGAGCTCTTGTTAGGGACCATGTACCAATCAGCATTGTACAGTGGCATAAGCCGAAGAACGCAGGGGCTGAAGCTAGTTATGTCAACGATACTCTAAAAAAGTTTCTTTGGGACAGTCTACTGACACACTCCAGCCTACCGGAAGACATGACGGAAGGCAGAAGAAGAAAGTCAAGGAATGGACTTTTAGGAAGATGGACACATAATTCCAGACCTGGAAGAAATATTTATAGGCCAGATATGAAGATGAAGATCCAGTATTCACTGAAAGTCTAGTGAAGATAAAAGATCACTGGCCCGCATTTAAGAGGTATAAGAAATCATCTACTGCTGTGTCCCGATCAATCACAAATAAGAAAAATGCTTCAAAGAAGAAACATTTCCATCATTTGGGGTCAGGTGGCTACAAGACTACCATTCGAAGTGGATAGCATTTGAAGCTAAACTAATGGAGGCAGGAATCACTCCACAGACATGGGACTGGCCCGACCGGTCCAAGTTCTGGTTGTTCGCGCATGGGGCAGGGTTGGACCCAAAGACAGGGAAGATAACTGCAAAGGGAAAATGGAAGAAAAAAATTGAAGCAATCACGACGGAGCTTATAAATGCAATTGAAAAAGTTAGAAAGGGAGAGTACATTACCGATAGAGCGAATGATGAGCTGACACTCGCTCTGGGGAATCCTGAACACGTTGGACGGATACGAGCCCTCCCAGGTGTCACCATGAAGGAAGCGTGGCCGGAGTGCGCTGACACTTATAGAAGCCGTTCGAGAAAGAAGAAGCAGGAGTCAGACATGTTAGAGGAATTGATAAATAGGGTAGAGGTGCTTGAGAAAAATCAAAGGGCACCTGATCAGCCGCTATTTCTACCTGATCAGCGAAGAAGCAGTGTGGGTTCCTCGCATCTTGAATGTGGAGGAAGCTACCCCGTGGATTATGTCACGGAGAAGACAGATTGCAGGTACATTTGCCAATGAGGAACGTATCCGTTAAGGTGGCTGCCGGCTATGTTTACCCAATTGAAGATGGAGCAACGCACCATCATATGCCCATTCCAGCTGGCTGTGCTCGTGTTGGGGTGGATGATGTTGTTCCGGGTTATGAAACAGTGGAGCTTGATTTTCCTGGAGGTGACGAGGAGAAGACATTGGCCGATGTCAAGCGAGGTTTCGCCCTATGGTCTAAGAAATACATCGTCCTTTTGCCAAGGCCACCAACTCCTCGTAGCAGTCCACATGAGCAGCAAATTCCGCATGAGCATCAATGGCCATCGACTCCTCCTGGTAGCAGTCCACATGAGCAGCAAAGTCCACACCTACCTGAGAGGGACCCCAGCGCGAGTCCACCATCTCGAGATCCTCCACGTAAGCCTGCGCCCATTAAGCGAAACGGTACGCCGCCTAGGAAGAGACCTAGCAAGGAAAAACCACTTCCGCCTATTGAGAAGTTACCTTGGGAAAAACTATCGAGGAATGCATCGAAACCTCTAAGTCCGAGGTGGAAAAACATTTTGCTAAGAAAGTGCCAGAGATACCTTTTGAGAAGACTCTAGATCCGGTGAAAGTTATGCGTACCTTTGAGAATCCATATGACCCTGTACCATCACTGCCATCTGACTATAGGCGTTCTATTGAAAGGTCGTATGATTATATGGTGGAGGCGAAAAAACCCGATAAATCGGTGGTCTCGGGTATAAAAAGGAAACAAGTGCACCAGCTCGGAGAACAACCCGTTCAATCGGTCCCCCTCTCAAGGTGTTTGACGAGAAGGTCGTTCAAAGTTCTCGACAAACCACAACCGATTACCCCATCGCTGAAGTAGCATATAAATTTGTTCAAGGGAAAGATTTGGTCGAGAATATCAGGTCGCTACCAACAAGTATGCGTAATTTGCATGTGTGGTACACTAATGCCACAAAGAGAGGGATCGAGGCTATCATGGTGCGAGTTAAGGATGAGCACTACTTCCAAGAATACTCTGTGAGCGTTGACTTCTGTGAACTTTTTCAGTTATACAATCTCCAGGCCCTCGACAAATCTATCATCAGTTGCTATTGTTTGTAAGTGATTTATTAATGTAATTTGAGAAGTCTTTAGCTCAGCTCATTCATTGTCTGCAAATTATCCTCAGTTTAATCTTTTGTGTGCTATATTATGCAGATCAAAGAAGCTCGAATGCAAAAGGGATGAAATCACGGATATTGGGTTCATTGACCCAGATACAATGCATGAAAAAACCATAGAAGATCCCATCTATAAAAAGGATACACTGGAGACTTTGCTAAGTTTTTTGAATCGACAACGTGACAAAATGATAATACTTTGGCCTTACAACTTCAAGTGAGTGTTACTGTCTTATAACACATTCTATTTTGCTCACCAAATTTTAACTGATGACTTATATCTATGACACTGCATATTTAAACGTGCGCGGGTTCCACTTTATTCTTATCATCATTAAAATGTACGATGGAGAAGTTGAAGTCTTTGACTCACTAACCAAAGAGCCTATACTATACAAGACGGCTTTTGATATGCTCAAAAAGTAATTTTAATTCTTATCGGTTTTTTTGTTAATTTCCTGATACCAACAAATTGATAACTCTTTTATACATTTTCTTTTGTCGGGCAGCGTATGGAAAAAATTCATCGAGGAAGATCCGGCCGGTGGATGGAAACAGAAGCTGATATGGCGTGCGAACAAAGTAAGTAGTACTACCTAGGTCCACACACCTTTATCATACTTGATTATTGTTTGATTGAATTATATTCTTGTACAGAAATACGCGAAACAACCAAAGGGGACTAATCTATGTGGATACTACGTTTGCGAAAACATCCACAAGATTGTCAGCGAGAGAATGAATAATTAAAGGAATAGAGAGGTATGAAAACAATATTCACAAATTTATTTTGTTACCATAACTTGTGCTGAGTTTTAGTCATAATTGTTTGATTGTGATTTTGATATATCTATATACACACACATAGCTCATGTATTCATTTGTATCTCATTATTTTATAGTTGGCAAGAAAGCAGGACAAGATCTCAATCGAGCACCGCTTCAAAGCAATTGGCGAGGAATTGGCAGGATTTTTCGTTCGGGACATCATACCAAACTTCGCAGAGTACCACTATGAATGAAGATCTACATGTAATATATAGTTTGACTCGGAGAGTAGCACTATGCTACATGTAATAGATAGTATGCCTCGGAGAGTACCACTATGCATGAAGATCGATCTTCATGCATGTACTACTTAATTTGCGATCTTGTGCAATTACATGTGTTATATTATATGCACCAAGTTGATATGCATCACCTAGATCTTCATGTACTACCTAAACCCAAACGCGTTTCTGGCGCATCGACGCGATCCTCATACGATGAAACTATTCGATACCCCTAAACCCCTCCTAAAACCCTAAACCCTGGATTCTCTGCCGCGGCCGAGATTTATGCACTTTCTCTGCCGCGGTAGCCAACCTTTGGTACCGGTTCGTGTTACAAACCGGTACCAAAGGTCCCTAACCCTGCGCTCTGCTGGGTGCCCACGTGGAGGCCCCTTTAATACCGGTTCGTAAGGAACCGGTACCAAAGGGGGGGCTTTTGTCCCGAATCTTTTGTACCGGTTGCATTTCCGGTACAAAAGGGCCTCTGGAACCAGTATTGATGCCCATTTTTCTACTAGTGAACATGCATGTCGCCCGAGTCCCTCCCCCGCAGCTGGTATTCTCAGAGAACCATTAATTCTTTTTTTTCACCACGGGTTGTCCCACCTAAAAGTCTTGCCTTCATCAGCACACCTTCAACCACGTTTAGTTTTCCACGGTAAAAAACTCTCCGGCGATAAAAGAGACCCATCTACCACGATTAGTGACCATGCATGGTAGAACACTATATTCTCGTAGTGACACCCATCATCAAAATATGGTATGAGGGATCAGTCGATGCTATAGGTATAAAACAAGCACAAACTTTCGATTTAGTTTACCCATTTGGAACTTGTAAGACATGTTTTGCCATGGAAACTGGTATAAAATAATGACAAAGATTTAATTTGGACTATAATAGCTCCACAAAATAGTGTTATAGGGTCACTAACTAGAAACTACCATTAAAATATTTGTTATGTGCAGGTCTAAATACTTATATGATATACACAGCTTATGCAATCATTAAAAACGGATTGAAGATTAACTTTCTTTATAAAATATAGTGTAAAATGGAGCACAATGCAAGTTTATTTGAAAACATATCTAGAAGCTATATACAAAGTACACTACGGATACAATTTAACTAAACTGCTATGTGGTTAACTATGAAAGATAAATAATACTCGATTTGTTCCAAATTAACTAAAGATCTAGGTTTTTACTAAGTCAAGTTTCATTAAGTTTAACTGAGTTTGTAAAAATAATCTATCATGAATCTACAACGTCTAATCTATATAGTACAAACTATATTGTACTATGAATCTAGCGATACTAAGTTGATGTTTCACATGCTGACATATTTCTATAGACTTGATCAAACTTGAAAGTAGTTTGACTTATGATAATCATACAACTTTTATTAACTTGAATAGAAACAGTATAAAATTGTACTCTAGCTTGCAAAAATAGTTAATCAAAAGTATAAATATTTAGTACAAACTGTAATTATTTTAATGTTCTCCTGCATGGATTATTATCTTTATGATGAGATGAAATTTGCATCATGGAACACCAAGTTGCATCTTGGAACACCATGGGGGTTGAGAGATGGTGGTAAGAATATCTCGCTCTAGAACACTATCCCGAAACTGATCGTAAAGGTTTTGATCAACGGGATGCAACCAAAAATTAAGGAGATTGTGGATCAAATGCAATATGGATTCATAAAAAAGTGATCAATTATTAAAATCTTCACGACAATAGTTGAAATGGTACAGTATGCCAACACGACAAGGAGAAACTAGTCATGATTTTGAATCTTGATTTTCAAAAGGCGTTCGACACAATTCTAGGATACATACGCTGGTAGTGACATAATTCCTAAATATATTGATTGAATGTGTTAGTCAACTGATCAAAATTGCATAGACTCATATGCTCATCAACGGAAAATTGGACCAAAATTTAAATTTAGAACAGTGTGAGTCAAGGAGACCCCATGTCACTCTACCTATTCATATTAGTCACCGATATTTTATAGAGAATGGTGAAGAAGGCATACAACACAGGATATTTGCTACACCCGCTTCAGCAAGGGGCACCACTACAAGCACTTCATTATGCAGACGATACTCTAGTGATCCTACATGGTTCTGATGAGAAAGATAGGTACATCAGGGGGTCCCGGTAATAACGCCTTGTCGGTTAGGCGATTAGGTTTTCCGGGTGAGATTGGTGGTGCTCGCCGGTTTCCCGTCGGAGCGTGAGTGTGATCTGGTCTTAGGAGGCGGATTTGGGTGGCTGCCGACGTCTCGAGTGCCATGGCAGTGAATGGTTTGCCAGAAGATACTGGCAGAAAAGGGAAAGAAGGGCAAGGGGCGCCCTTGGCAAGAGCTTCAAGATCCTTGGAGAAAGAACCGGTGGAGGAGATGATGAAGAATCTCAAACTGACCGTTGCGGAGGTGGAAAAATTGGTAGACGATGATGAAGAGGATCTGGTGAGTCCCAAGTGGGTGTTGGCGGGGAAGATTTTGGTCCCAGAACTAAAAGTTTACCAAACCAATACAATTTCCAGTGCACGTCGGCCAGCTTGGGGAAACCTAAGGGGTTACTGTTCCGTAGTGGTGAACCAATTGTGATTGGGGCGGAGCTATTATCTGAGCGGGGTCGCGACCGGATCTATGAGAGATCACTATGGACAATGGAAAAATTCGTAGTAGTCTTGGAGAATTTTGATCTCCGCAGTCGTCTATCGGAGCTGCGGTTTGATAAGCTGCTGATATGGATTAGGGTTCTGAACTATTATTTCGAGTACGCCTCGCAAGGCTCCCATAAGGGATGCGGCGGTTGGGCGATGAGACCTATGGGGATTGCATCAGGGGTTTTCCCCGTCCCGACCCGCTTTAGCCCTAACCCCTCCACTGGCGCATTGAGGGCGGTGGCCATCACCTCGGGGGCACCGGGGTCGAGCAGCGAGACGGTGGGGCCGTCAGCTTTCACGACTGTGCCATCGAGTCAGGACCTGCCGTTCCCGCCAGGATTTGCTCCGATCCTGGTAGGGTTTCCCGGCATGTCCTCGGCCTTACCAGCTAGATTTGCGGCTGTGGCAGCGGGCGGCGTCCCCTCCGGGTAGGTCACGTCCACGACGACCGCTCCAGCCCCCGCCATGATGGCCCAATCCGCCTCGACTTTGCCCACAGCTCCGGTGATTAGGCCGTCTACCACTCTACCGCAGCCACATCTGTTCTTTGTGGTGCACTATAGATTACCTGCACAATGCTGGCCCCTGTTACGTGATTAGTATTTGTTTGTTGCTTGATATGTTGCACATTTGTAGATTAGCTTCTGTATGCTGCTTCAAATGTTGCACAATTGTTGATTAGCATCTTGTGGAAGGGTATGCATGTGTAGATCAAATGGCACGGCCATTATGCATGTGTAGATCAATGCGTGGGCATCATGCATGTGTAGATCGATGCCACTTTCTTTCTCATTCCTATTTGCTTAATCACTGCATTTGTATGTTGCTTGCTCATTCCTATTTGCTTGATCACTAGCATCACCAACTGTATGTTGCTTGATCAATGTCATTTTCTTGATCACTAGCATCACCATCTATTTGTTGCTTGCTCAAGGCCATTTGCTTGATCACTAGCATCACCATCTGTATGTTGCTTGCTCAAGACCATTTTCTTGATCACCAGCATCACCATCTGTATGTTTCTTGATCAACGCCATTTACTTGATTACTAGCATCACCATGTGTATGTTGTTTGCTCAATGCTATTTGCTAGTATGCAATGGACCTAGTTGTTTTTGCACAATGCATTTGCTAGTGTATTCTGATCAGTTGTGATCAGCAAGGTACCCAAGAAGGACTGGGACACCTTGTGCAGGAACACAATTCCTCTTGTGTCGGGGTACGGGGACTTCATTCTAGACCTCCCGCCCTCAACGACTAGACCAGCCCTCAACAGCTTGCTGGCGGAAGTGCAGTCGAAGAAGAAGAAGGATCGTCAGGGCCGCAAGCCTCACATTGGTTAGTACAACGGTGACGACCTCCCTCGTCGCTTCTACGTCTAGATCAAGGCCACTGACATGACTGCACTCCAGCTCCCGGACAACATGAAGGAAGTGGTGATAAAGTAGCTGCAGATAAGGAACATGTCTGCACTGTCCCTCTGAAGACCTCCTCCTTCTATGAGTACGGTGTGCAACTGCAGATGTTCGAGGGGCAGATGTACTTCATGAAGGGCTGGAAGGAGTTTGCGTTGAAGATCAAGTTGTGGGTTGGTGACGTCCTCTCCATGTAGTACATGAACAACCAGAAGGGCTTCAAGGTGACTCTCTTTAGGGCTTTCAACATCACTAAGGAGTTGACCACCTATGACATGGTCGGCTGATACTCCTCCGTTGTTGATGAACTTGATCGTATATAGTAGTGTGCTGACCGTTTGTGTGTACTAGATGTCAGAAGAACCAGACTATTTTGGGTCAGGGTGTGTACCCCTGATGTGAAAAACCTATCAGGTGGCATGGGATGCACCTAGGGATGAACTAGTACCCTAGCTAGTATATCTTCTATGCAATGTTCTTATATATATGTTGTTCTACGCTAATGTGGTGTGGTAAGGTCACCATATTTGAATGTGGTGAGGGTATCAGTTTGTTCTGTGCAAAGAGATAGAATCTGGCTGAGCACCAAAAACACATTTTTGCATCTACTGAAAAAAGGCAACCAAACGGGCTGCAATTCAATTCCAACAGATATAACCCAGGCTACCAAACGGGCTGCAGAAGTTGGCCCAAGGCCTGTCGGGCCGGACCACTGTCGGGCCGGACCGAGAATCGGCTGCAGGCTACCAAACGTGTCCTAAACTGGTATGGCTGGATTCGCTACCAGATGATGTTCCAGTGACCAGCGTTTCTGCTGTGTCAGGTGTTTAATGGAATCATGTGTTCGAGGTCAAAAATAAAAAAAGGTCTGATGCGTGTGGCTGCCTTTTTTTCTTGGTATAGGTGACTGCACTAAATTAAATCCATCGGGGCTGTAGTACAACGGCCCATGCACTAAGCCTCAATCCATTTATCTACACAAGACCACCCTTTATAAGTGTGAACTAGTACGAGGCCCATGCAGCAAGGCTTCTATAGAACTTAACAAGTAACAAGCCCATAGAGCAGTATGTTATCAGTTTGACTTTGTCCATTAGTTACACAATTTCTCAGGTACCATTAGAAAAAAAGGTAGACCTTTCTAAAGGTCCATACATGGAGATGTTGCACGTCCGACACGTGTCATGTTGTGAGGCCCGTAAGGGAGTACTTACCTCGTTGACAAGTAATATGCATGCACGTTGGGAGTAGTACAACAAAATTCTCCCATGATCTGCAAGATCTGCGCCGAAAAATATCCCAAGTACAAAAGTAGTAACCAACATACTACAAATCGAAGTACAAGTGTAGTTAAATCCAAGTACATCAAAATACAAATGACATGAAGTACACCACGTATAAGTGTACCAAGACCTGAAGTACACGAAGTACAACCGCAAACCCAAGTACAACATACTCTAACCCCAAGTACATAATATATTATTGAAACCAAAGTAATACGAAGTACAACCGTAGTTGTTTTAAAGGTACAAAAATAGTTCTCAAAACCTATTAACATATGATCTAGTTTTAAAAATCTCGACGAGAGGAACTCAAAAGTGAAAACGGTCCGTAGTTTGGGCAAACGGTTTTTGAGATATTTCATTTTGAATAATTGGATTTGGAAAAAGAAAAAGGGAAAAGTGTACTCCCACCGCTCCCATTTCTCTCTCAGCCTAATCTCATTTTGATTCTCGTTGCGCCACTTGACAAACATATAAACAACCAGTGAAAGCACCGTGTCAAGTAGAATGTGACACTTACACGAAGCGGACCTTAGTAAAGGGTTCTTAATTTTTTTGAGATTTCGCAATTTCTCGCGCTAGTAGTATGAAGCCAATATTATTTTCTAGGGTTGATTAATTAGTGACCCGGTAGTCCATAAAAATTACAAAGCCCGTACTTTATAAGTGCAAGTAGTACTACTATTCATGGGTCAAGGATTGTAAAACTAGACGGCCCACCCTTCAAGGCCCACAAAATATAAACAGCTGGTGCTTTCCTATAAGATCGTGCCCATCCCAACAATTAGTTGGCTTGAATTTCGACCACTAGATTGTCTTTTCTTATTATTCGTGCTTTCCTATAAGTCCGACATGGTTCAAAACAAATGTACAAACCATTAAACCATTGCCAGTCGTGAGATTATATCTTGAGAAAATATAGGTCACATACATAATAAAAGATTTAATGCAATAGAATAGAATAAGTACTTTTTGCATGTAAAATAAGTATAATAATCCATGTCATAGAAGATGTTCTTACTTTTTATACATAGTTTCTTTTTCTTGACTTGCTTATTGCATCATCACAACACAACCTAAACGAGGTAGTATCTGATCTCTATGTAAGAAGAATCACACATACCAATAAATATTCAAGCAAGATGAATAAAATAAACCAAGTACGACAACACTACACACATAAATCTTCTTGTGGGTCAGAAAAATGCTCCACACAGATGGCGTATAATTAGCACAATCAATACAGTAGTGGAAAACACAAGTATTTCGGTAGTGGAAACACATATATGGTATAAATGATCCGTGTTGCTAATGAGACGTCGTCTGAGCCAGAGAAAAGGATATGTGTTTACCGTATTATGCAACAAAGTGTTGAGGAATTAGCACAGTCAAACATGATCTAAAAATACGCAGCGAAATAAGATGTAAACTTTAGAAACACCCATGTACTAAATCCACAGATCGTTGCTCTTCACGGAAGGAAACATATGCATCAAATATATATGGAGAAAACAAGACACTTCCCAGTTTGCACCGAACCCGAGACATTATCTCCCCTTTGGCGAGTAGTTGTCTCCTGACCCTAGACAATGTCTATGATAAAGAGAGGGGTTGTCAGAACAGTAGCATCAGTAGCAAATCAACACATAGGGACACCAATCCTTTTTACGTGAAAACCTCTCAACTTGAGAGGAAAAACCACAATCCGAAATCACCCAAATCTTTTTCCACCATTATCAAACAGGGATACAACTTGTTCTTCTCTAAAGAGCACTAGTAGTTCTCATATATCAAGATATGAGAATGTGTTCTGGTACTACATGACCAAATATTAACCCTCCACCTTCGGCTACTCGCACATTTCCAAATTGGATTCCATTTACTCTTTCATAACCTCCTTGGTGGATTTCCATGTTCTTATCCATTGATAACTCCCCAAGAACCTCCGCCAAATTATATTCCACGCACTTGGCTATTGGTGTATTGCAGGTTTTGTTACGACCTGCATTTTCATGAAGCTAAAATTAATTATTATCCTCTAAACATCAGAATAATGACTCGACGGATATGGTCGACAGCGATCCCTCTCGCCTTGCGTCCAATGACAACTTGGCAAGCAGAAACATAACATGGGTGGATATTTTTGGCAGCCTTTTGGCGCTACGCAACGTTGCCGATAAAATTGCCGTTGGTTTGGACCCAGCCGGACCAACAAGTTGATAATGGTATCTGGTCCATGGATGAATTCCCAAAAGGGTGGGTACAAAACCAAACACATACTGGGCCAGAATTGATGTGTTGTAATTACTCACCGAGACAAGATGAATGGACCAACAAAACCTTGTGGCTGTGGATCGATGACAAGCTATCAATCACGTTTTTCTACTGCTACTATGGAACGAGGGAGGTGCACGTAAATTGGAGTGTCAATTATAAGTGGCCAGCAGGGCATGCCATTATTAATTTGTTGGAAGATAGTAGTATGTATCTACGTGTTCCCTGACAGAGAAGTGGTCACATATATATAATGTTGTAGTGGTCATCTTGGCTTAATTAGCTAGATTGCACAGAAGTTAGGCCTTTGCTAGTTATAACGATGGACCTACATGTACGTTGTGCCATCGAGTTAGGTGGCCGTGCGAGTGGAGCAGAGCAGGCGACAAGTGAGCCCTGCTTAGAGGAAACATGCATGTATGTATTGGAACTAAACACATCATCGATCCATCCAGCTACCATGAAAGCTACTGCTGCCCATGCACGAAATGGCCTTTTATAATTCATTTTTTGTTTGTGTATGCATTAAATAATTTTGGACATGTATATACTAGTTATATACGTGTATCTATCTTCAAGGATAATAGAAAGATCGTGTCGAGCCCGTTCAGAGTATACATGCGTTGTATATCCTTGCAGATTAATGTACATGCCAACTCAATGGTTCATATGTGCAATAAGTAGTATATAGTTCACAATTTTATCCGATGAAAGTAGCAGCAGCTCCCAATTTTCATTTCCCAATTAGAACTCACGGAATGTCCTATCCTGTGGCTACTGAGGTTTCGGTTTGGACCGAGACCTTTGAGATCATACTATACAACTTTGATGAGAACGATCGATACAAGCTCGCTCACACCCAGCAAGCACACAAACAAGAGACGCAAATAAGATTGCTAAGCTAAAAGAAATTCGTGTGCCGCATACCCAACGATAAATAAAACTTTACCCAAAGTCAACCCATCGTAGCGTGGCTTTTCTTCACTCTCCTGCAAGGAAAAACCTACGTCACCAAAATATTTCGCTCTTGTGAGACAAGCAATCCATCAAATCATCATCAACCCTTATGGCATTCTCCAGGAGAAGCGACGTCGATGGGAACCCAGCCCTGTCTTACGTACGTGGAAGAACGCTTCTTTTTAGATGATGAAAGGAAGACTGGGTGCTACCAAAATAGGAAGCCTTGAAAGGCCGCCCTACGTTTCTCGCCATTTTTGTCTCCGAGACTAAAGGGGATACAGTGAACAAACTTAAGCACAATTATGCTGGGATCTCACCGGTAATACGCTAACTAAATATCTTAAAGGTCTTACGTTAGTGAACGGACGGAGTAGTATGGCTAACCTGGAGTTAGCTAGGAGAACAAGGACCGAAGACAAAGTCAGTGATGGTAGATACTGTGAATTAACATGCATGGATGATCAAGTAGTAATTTCAACTTATTTTTGGAGGAGAATCAAGTTGAAGTAACACCAATGGATGAAGAGAGTGGTCCTCGACGTCGGCAGGTCCGGCACAGTCAGGCCTGCCCGGGCGCCAACCGACACGTGGCAGTGGTACGGCATGGCCCATGGGCCGGGGAAAGGCACCAGCACGTGCTGCCGTGCAGGGAGGTGTCAGAGCTAGGGCCGAAAGAGACTCGTCCTCCCAACTAATCGTCATGTGATTTACAGCTAGCCCCTGTCAGAGCTCTGAACCCCTCCCCCCACAAAGTTAACTACGAGTAGGTCCATCATCCTCTGTCTAATTAACCAACTACCTACCCGGCAGTACTTTGCTGTACAAACAAGATTAGTTAACTAATCACTGTGGTGTACTGAACTGACAGTTCATTCATCGCAGGCAGCAGCAGGAAGCTTCCTGCTCTTCCTGCTCAGCAATATATACTAGTAGATAACATCAGTGTAGTATGTTTACACATATAAGTATATATGGTTATCATGTTAATTCACTACTTGTACTGATTCAATGCATGGGTTCTGACTTTTGACAGACATAGTAGAATTATTATGCTATACATGCAGGAGCTAGCTGTAGCTATGTTTGCTAGAGAACATGCATATGCAAGTAGTAGTACTTGTTGCTGTCCAAAACATACCATGTACTACGTAGTTAGGTCTTGAGGAAGTGACATATTCTTGAAGATGGAAGGTGTGCAGTGGGTAGCGGTCGGCAGCTAGCCATATCTCGGTATATATTCACCGAAGAATCACCGTGCCACTCTGGCTAACAGAGTCCCTCGACCACCGCCAGAGCGAGCCGCCGATGTGCCGCTGTCGCCACTCTCTTACCGAAGCCGGTCTGAGCCATGCACGTGCCTCTAAGTACCGGCGCCCTAGAACTGAAGTTGTCACCCTTGAAACCTTGAATTGATCTGAAACTTGTGACACCAAACCTAAAACACACATAGACTGGATTAGATCCACCACTCCATGGAAGCGGCGACTAGACAAATCCCCGGGCTCCTCAACGCAAGTGGAAAGATCATCGCAGATGAGCTGGAAGAGGAAGCGAGTATCTTATTCTTGACCCGCTCAACGCCGCCATAGCCACCATAACGTCGATACCGGTTGACCAAATTCTAACTTTAGGGATCCTTCTACAGTGCCTAGCGCGGGTCCGAGGTTCCCCACCCCATCCCACCGCCAGAGCGACAAGCAGAGGAGGTAGGGACCCATCAATTCCCAAGCATAGACGACGAGGACGAAGCAGATTGCGGCGGCTGCTAAGGTTTTAACCCTAGCCGCCGCCTCTCTTTTTCTCACGGGAGGAGACGCTTCCTTTAGCGATAAAATAAACAGAACTTTGAACACATGGAACAAACCTATAGCAAACTTGACAAAAGTATATGGATTTGAAATGATGGTTAAACAAATAAGTGTCATACACTCATACTTGATACATTAAACCTCCAACTAGATGAACTTAAACATATATACAACTTAATTAAAAATAGAAATAACTAGAACTAGAATTGCCCTAGATATAGTCGATGAAGATGCAACCCTTAGCGCGGACGATCAACAACTTCATTGCCGAAGAGCTTTGGGGGCGCAAGGGGACGACGTTGCATGGCGACAACCGCTCCTCCGGCAAATGCACGTACAAATCATGTCGGAACATCCGCACGGTCAGGTGTGGATCTACACGTGGTTGCGGCGGTGCGGGCGGCGGAGGCTCGAGATGGTCGGGGAAATGGACCGGGGCATTGCGGAGGCGCGGTGCCTAGGGTTTGGAGGCGCGGTGCAGCCAATGGTCGCGTTAAATAGAGACCCGGTGTGCGGATTGGTGGCCGATAGGAGGGTTTGGGAGCCAACTGGAGATGCTCTTATTAGATGAGCTATATATAGCTGCGCTGGTTGTGTTAGTGTAACTAGAGTTGTGGTACTACTCCTACATGCCACCAATGCAACAATGGGAGACGTACAATCGAGTACATACATGGTACATACGTACGAGCATCACACTACGTACTACTGGAGTGGAAGTGGAACACAAAGCAAAAAGAGGACAGGCATGGAAGTGAATCGTTACACCGCAAGTACGTGCTGCGCCTGTTTGGACACAAGTACTACGTGCCCAGGCATCAATGGCTGCTAGGTGGATATACATACGAATAAACAAGCATGGCCGGGCGGTCCGCTCTAGTTAACGTTGAAGATGGAGATGGAGTGGACGAAAGTAAACGGCCGGGAAGAGATTCCCCATGTCGCTCATCCATGTGCCCATGACCATGAGAGAGCATAGCGCGTTCACCGACGAGATAATCCACGTTGCCTTCACCCCAACCCTTCATTCCCTTCCCTCATTCAATTCACTTACCTACGTAGGCCTACATATACATATATACTGCTACAAATGTGCATACATGGCTGTAACTGCGAATGCCGCCGGCCAGCCGTGTTACGGCACACATGCATGTTACTTCGGACCACAGAGATTACCTAACACAAACCTCGCTCTTATAACTATCTTCTACTCCATCCATTCCAAAATATAAGATGTTTTAGAGACTCCTTTTATTAGTATGTAGGTTCACTCCAGACCTAGATAAACCTACACACTAAAGAGGTCTAAATACATTCATTTCACAAATCTAAAACATCTTATATTTTGAAACAGAGGGAGTACATGTTACGGATTGTCTTCACAAATATTGACCACCCAGGCAAGATGCCACCAGCTAGATTATTCTCCTTGTTGTATGCATGCATGACCTTCAATCTCATAGTGAACCTGTGGAGAATTTCCTTTTGTCGTACCTTGATTTTCGACACTGAGTGTATGAGTCTCATTTGTTGTTCGGTCAGGGACGCAACGCCAGGCGAGCTCGATAGGCGAGCTAGACGAACACAATCACACACAGAGAGAGATACGGTGTTTTTACCCATGTCCAGGCCCGCAGTGAGCGGATCCCTATGTCCTACAACTAGCTGCTATCTGACTATCATAAGGTTACACTGGGTTCCTTCCCCAGGAAGGTTCTCTAGTCTAAAATCCCCCACCCCCTCAACCCGTTCGACACGGGTCTCCTTTTATATAGAAAGGGAACACCACAGAGGTGGGTGCACATGTGACGGAGGGCTCGGTGCTACGTGGCTGACCAAGTTGTGCATGGCCTCAATGTGGTGGGTCTTCACTCTTGTCCATATGTGTCACCCTATGTCCTAGCTAGGTATCCTGAGACATAGGTCATGGGTAGCTTTGTCTACCCTAGCACAGATTCTTTCCCTGGGTGCTCTACACCCGGGTTCCCAGGCGGGCAACATTTACTCGGGCCGGCTAGGAGGTGTGGGCGGGGCCGTGAGTCGCTTCCAGGGGAGCCCCCTAGCCCCCTACGTGGAACCGATAGTATCCCCCAGGCATGGGCTCGGTTTCCAAAGAACCGGTTGCACGCCCCGCAATCAAGAGTGGGCCCGCTTCAGCCACGTCTTCAGGGTCGCGTCCTGTCAAACCGCATGGTAAACAAATCATCCCCCCTCTGACTGGTGGCGTCAGGTCGCTGCAAGAGTTGAGGCGAAGCTGGTCATGGGCGCCTTGAGGGGGCAACAGTTACTCAGGTTGTGACGCGCTTTGCCGCTCTTCTC
Organism: Avena eriantha; assembly: GCA_910589775.1. NCBI lineage: Eukaryota > Viridiplantae > Streptophyta > Magnoliopsida > Poales > Poaceae > Avena > Avena eriantha. Next base: position 2,942,511 of record OU342742.1, read on the forward strand.
TATATAATAGGGTGAAGCGGTTCTTGTCTTCACTTCGTCCTCCTACATCTTTCCAATGGCTAGATCTTCCGCCACCCATATATCTTCTTCGACTCTTCAGCGACAAACTTCATGTCCACGGGACCGCCATGTGCGCCTCGGCAACGGCCTAACTAACAGCTGAAAGGATTATTTTTTCTCCTTATGTTTTTGGTGTTGATGACAACTCCTTCTGTGGTTTAACCATTTGTCCGAGTTTCAGGTTTTATCTTCGGACGTGTTCGTGGATGTTGTCTCTCAAGGAAGAGCTTGCAGTCGATAGCTTTTATTTTTCACTTTCTCTTGTTTACATTTTAGGCTACCGTACTATCAAGAGGGAGTCCATCTAGGAAGGTTGTGGGAAGTCAATATTTCATGCACAGACCATATATGCACCTCCACAGCCATCCCAGTTTTCGAGTGAGAGAGTGTTTTCTGAGCTGTTGGAGGGGTTTCTGCCCTGACCGGTAGTACCGGCCAGGCGGTGGTAGTACCGCCCAGGGGTTTTCCCAGGGCTGTTCGAGCGGTACTTCCGATCGAAGATCCGGTCCTATTTTCGATGAAGCCTTTTTGGGCTCGGTAAGACTTCTGTCTAACTTTGCCTATTTGTCGGAAATAGCGTCGGATCTTGGACCGGTAGTACCGGCCAGACCAGCTCCTGCCCCCTTGAGCGGTAGTACCGCTCCCTCACCGGTAGTACCGGCCAGCTTCGGGGACCAGTAGTTCCGGGTCCGGTTCCGGTCATATTTCCGACGCTAGGTAGTGCGGGTCACATAACCTTCTGCCTCGCACTGCCTATTTGGTGGAAATAAGGGCGGAATTTGGACCGGTACTACCGGCCAACCCTTTTGGGTCCACCGACAGTCGTTTGACCGTTACGTGGCCTGGGCTGGACCGGTGGTGGCTCGCTCGCTGGTACTACCGGTCAGTCACCGGTAGTACCGACGGCGTCGGGCCAGGGAAAATTCTGCCCGTTTGAAGGGGTGCTATTTAAAGCCCCCTTGTTCCTCCTCCAACCTCATCTCTTTGTTCTCTCTCTCCACCATTTTCACAAGAGCTTGACTTTGCTAGATCTCTCTCCCTACCCATTCAAATATCTTGATCTTTTGAGGATTGGGAGAGGTGACCTAGATCTACACCTCCACCAAAGGAATTTTGATTTCCCCCACTCATCCTTCGTGGATTTTGTTTCTTGGGTTCTTGGAACCCTAGACGGTGTAGGGCATCCTCGGAGCTGGGGCATTTGTTGTAAAGCTCCGGGGTGTCGTTGAGGGCCTTCAATTGAGTTGTGAAGCCTCCCCTCAACCTCGTTGTAAAGGTTTTTGGTTGGCGCCTTCAAGGTCACCGGTTAGTGGATTGTGAGGCCACCTTTGTGGTGGTGTTCACCGGAGAAGAAGGTGAGGCCTTTGTGGCGCTCGGGAGACCTTGTGTGGCCCCGACACCTCTCCAACGTAGACGTAGCTTCCTTGGAAGTGAACTACGGGAATTACATCTTCGTGTCCCCTTGCCGGTTCTTTCGCTCCGCTCCTTTACTTCTTGCATTTACTCTCTTGTTTTCCTTTGTGCTACTTGTCATTTAGGGTGTTCACGTAGTTGCATCTCCAGTGAACCTTACGTTGTGCTTAAGCCTTAAAAGTGGGATAAAAATATAAAAATTGGTAGTCTCCTATTCACCCCCCCTCTAGTCGACCTAAGTTGGGCCTTTCAATTGGTATCAGAGCCTCGGCTCTTACTTCGGGCTTAACCGCCTAAGAGACTATGGCCGACGAAGAGGGAAGTGTGGGTGCAGCCCCCAAGAACTTGGCCTCCATGGATGACCTCAATCGTTTGGAGACATCCATGATGACCAAGTTTGAGGAAATGATGACTCTTTTGCAATCCCTTAAGCCTACCCCCATGCTAGAAACCCCTCATGATGCATCTCTTGAAGCCGAAGCCCCCTCCGCTCCCATGCAAGTGGTTGCCCCCGGGGTGATTCCCGCGGCAGCCCCAAAACACTTGGGTCTAGGCTTGGTGGCTCAAACCACCAAGCTCCCAAAGAGGGAGTCAAGGATTACTCGGCGGTACCACCACCGTTCAAATATACGCCGGATCCTCCTATTCCCATGCCGCACATCATACCTCAAGGAGCACCTCCCATACTAGACACTTCTAACTTCGCCAATTGGCAATATCTAATGCAATCTCATATCTCCAGCTCCTCTATTGAACTGATGAGGATTGTGGAAGAAGGCTTCTCTCCATATGATGCTAAGAAGTTGACTCGTTCCGAGGTCGTGGACAAGCAACTCAATGCCACCGCCTTGGGTATGATTCAAAAGGCGTTGACCCCCAAGGACTTTCCTCACATTCGCCAATTCTCCACCGCCAAAGAAGCTTGGGATCATCTCACCGAGTTGTATATTGGAAATGTGAGTATTCAAAGCTCCAAGTTTGATGAAGCCAACAATGAGTCCGATGGCTTTGCAATGCAAGATGATGAGACACCCGAAGACATGTATCGTCGGATCAAGGTTCTTTGTTGTACCTTGAGGGACCTTAGAGCTACCTATGTTGACGACAAATTCATGAAGAGGAAGTTTGTTCAAGCTCTTCTTCCCTTCGAGGAACAAAAACTCAACTCTATCAAGGGGAGAAGCAACTACCATACCATGTCCTCTCAAGAGGTGCTGAGTGAAGTCATTGCCATGACCATTGCCAAGAAGAATGCGGAGTCAGCTCGTGCTCGTGCCTATGGGTCTCAAAAGCTGAACCTTGCCTTGAAAGCTCAAGTGGTGGAAGTTGATGAAGACGACAACTCAAGTGAGTGGTCTCAAGAGGACATCAAATATGCTTTCAATGAGCATTTGGCTCTAGCATCAAGGGCGTTTTGGAACAAACCGGGCATGAAGTCAAGGTCAAGGGACAACCCAAGATTCAACTCAACCTTGAAGACTCCAAAGACTAGATCTTGTTACAATTGCAACGACAAGAGTCACTTTGTAGCTCAATGCCCCTTCGAGAATAGAGAAGACAATGGAGGTCGCCTCATTCGCAAGAACAAGCCAAGACCTCCTCATCCTTTGAACAAGAACTTCCACAACAAGAACTCACCTAACAAGGAAAGGGCAATGGTGGTCCATGAAGAGTACTTTTCGGGCGATGATGATGATGTTGAGAATGAAGGTCAAGGTGGAGAGATCGTGGGGGTTGCCGCTATTGCTACTTCATCTACTCCACGAGTGTCTCTCTTCGACTCCCCTAACGAGAACATCACCAACCGCAACCAAAAGTGTCTCATGGCTAAGGCCACCGAGGTAACTCCCGCTTCCAAGTCCTCGCCAAATGAACTTCCCTTGCATGATCTAGATGGTTTAGAGGTTAAGAAAGAGATGGTAAGCATGTGTGAATCCATGGAGCATCTAGATGATGATACCAGGATGTGCTTTGAAACACTTGTAAACCAACTTGACCATGCTAGGGAAATGCTAGATGAGAAAGAGGAATTTATTGACATGTTAGGTAAAAATGAGAGAGAGGCCGCCGATGAGATTGCCTCTCTATCCCAATCTCTTGAAGATGAACATAACATGAGAATAACTCTTGAGGAAAGTGTGGCTAAACTTGTTGATGACCATAATGCCTTTATATCGCAACTTGTTAAAAAACGAGATCATGCTATTGCTTCATTGAATGTCCTTAAAAATGAAAAGGTTGAGTTTGGTGTTGGTCATGAATGCCTCAAGGATTTTGAGAAACTCAAGGAGGAACATCACGCCTTGGAGAGTAAATTCTCAAGTATCTTTGAGGCTCATAAGCAACTCCAAACGCAACTAAATATTGAACATTCAAAGTCTTCCGCTTCGTCTATTGTGCATTTGTCTTGTTCGTCTAACCCTTGTTGCAAGCATGAGGATCTTGTTAAGGAGAACAAGACATTGAAAGATCAACTTGCAAAAGGGCAAGCCACTATCAAGAGGAAGAACACGAGAAGGAACAAGAAAAGGAAGAAGAGCAAGAACCTTGCTCTAGTATCCTCTCATGATTCTATCTTTGTGCAAAGTGATAACTTTGCCGGGAAGAATAACCCTTCCTACATTCTTTGCAAATCTTTTGATGGTCATGTTTATGCTAAGTACATTGGAACCTCTTACACTCATGATTATCATTGGAACATTTGGGTACCTAAGACCATTGTGACTAACAAAAGGGGACCCATTGCAAAATGGGTACCTAAAACCAAAGCTTGATTTTCTTGCAGGACTTTGCTTCCGGAGGTGCAAAATGGGTGCTTGATAGTGGAGCTACAAGCCATATGACCGAAGCAAGTCTATCATGTCGGAGATTAGGCCAAATTTTGCCAATACTTTAGTTTCCTATGGTGATAAAACAAGCTCTCAGGTATTGGGTTTTGGTAAGGTGGTAGTTGCCCTGGATGTATCCTTGGTAAATGTCATGCTTGTCAAAACCCTTGGCTACAATATTCTTTCCGTTCGTGCTCTTGCTATCATGGGTCTTTCATCTTTCTTTAGTGAGCATTTTGTGGTCCTCATGTGGAGAAAGTCTATCATGGTGGCTTTCGTTGGATACGTAGAGCATGACTTATATGAAGTGGATTTCTCTGGAAAGCCATCTACACATGCTATATGTCTCTATGCGAAAGCCGACGTGGGCTGGTTGTGGCATCGCCGCCTAGCCCATGTTAACATGAAGGCTTTGCAAAGTCTCTACACGGGGGGCCACGTCCTTGGACTAAAAGATATTTCCTTTGCCAAAGATCGTGTGTGCAGGGCATGTATAGAAGGGAAGATGCATGAGAAGCCCCACAAGATTCTCAATCAAATCACCACTGAGCGGTGCCTGGAGCTTCTTCACATGGATCTCTTTGGGCCTCCATCTCATGATAGTCTTGGTGGGAAGAAGTATTGTTTGGTGATTGTTGACGACTTTTCACGTTACACTTGGGTCTACTTCTTCAAGTTCAAGAGTGAGACTCAACAAACCGTCATCGACTTTGCAAATCAAGTGCAACGGCAACTCAATTCCACCATCCTCACCATTAGAAGTGACAATGGCACCGAATTCAAGAACTACACTTTGGATGAGTTTCTTAGTGATGAGGGGATCAAACATCAATACTCTACCCCTATACCCCTCAACAAAATGGTGTTGACGAAAGGAAGAACCGTACCTTGATGGATGCGGCCCGGACCATGATGGCGGAATTCAAGTCGCCATATAACTTTTGGGCCGAAGCCATTTCTACCGCTTGTCATGCAACCAATCGCCTCTATTTACGCAAGAAGAAGAACAAGACTCCATATGAGCTTTTCACCGGTCACAATCCAAATGTCAAGTACTTCCGGGTGTTTGGTTATAGATGCTTCCTCCTCAAGAAAGGTGTCCGCTTGTCAAAGTTTGAATCTAGGGCTCAAGAAGGGATCTTTGTTGGGTACTCAAATCAGTCCCATGCCTATTGAGTCTACAACAAAGCAACGGGAAGGGTTGAAGAATCTAGCAATGTCGAGTTTGATGAAGATCATGAGTCTCTTGTGCGGCAAGATGGTATTCGTGATCCAAGTGATGAAATTCCTCCCCAAGTCATAAGAAGAATGGGTGTGGGTTTCTTCCACCCCATTGAGGATCCCCTTGTGGCCGAAGGAGAAGGACCAAGCTCCACTCAAGCGGAGCCTTCACTCTCACAAGACCTTCTTGCACCTCAAAGTCAACTTAATGCTTCTCAAGCTTCGACAAGCTCCTCTCAAGATCTTCATGCTCATGACTCTTCAAGTCCAAGACTACCTCAAGTTGATCAAGCTCCTCCCCTCCAAGTTGTTGAAGCTCCTCATGTCAATGACTCTCAAGGTCAAGTTGACAATGACCAAGGCCAAGCAAGTGTCTCTCCACCAAATGATGATGTCTCTCCCTCGGTTGATGTTGATGAAGGTAGTGATCAAGTTCATTCATATTGTCAAGGAGGGCTCTCGAATCGTGGTGATGATCAAGTGGTTGCTCAAGAATCTCATCTTGAGACCCAAGCTCGTCGTCAAGCATACCGCCTCGCCAAGCTCATCAAAGATGGACATATCCTTGATAATGTTTATGGAGACTTCAATAGGGGCTCCACTACTAGGAGACAACTAACCTCTTTTAGTTTTCATCATGCGTTTATTTCTCATGTTGAGCCCCAAAAGGTCTTCGAAGCTCTTGAAGATGATGATTGGCTCGATGCTATGAACGAAGAACTCCACAACTTCAAGAGGAACAAGGTGTGGACTCTTGTGAAAAGACCCAAAGATTGTCAAAATGTGATTGGGACCAAGTGGATCTTCAAGAACAAGAAGGATGCAAATGGTATAGTCATCCGCAACAAAGCAAGGCTAGTTGCCCAAGGATACTCTCAAGTTGAGGGCATAGACTATGGTGAAAATTATGCTCCCGTTGTTCGTCTAGAATCCATTCGCATGCTTCTTGCCTATGCTACCCATCATAATTTCAAGTTGCAACAAATGGATGTCAAGAGTGCTTTTCTTAATGGTCCTTTAAAAGAATTGGTGTATGTCAAGCAACCTCCGGGCTTTGAGGACCCCCTCTTCCCAGACCATGTCTACAAACTCGATAAGGCACTATATGGTCTCAAGCAAGCCCCTCGTGCTTGGTATGAGTGCCTTAGAGAGCTCTTGTTAGACCATGGTTTCGAAGTAGGCCTCATTGATCCCACTCTTTTTACTAATAAAGTTGGAGGAAACTTGTTCATTTGCCAAATCTATGTTGATGACATTATTTTTGGGTCTACTAACAAAGCTTTCAATGAGGCTTTTGCTAAGCTCATGACCGACCGCTTTGAGATGTCTATGATGGGGGAGTTGGAATTCTTTCTTGGCTTTGAAGTCAAACAATTGAGGAAAGGGACTTTCATCAACCAAGCCAAATATGTCCAAGATATGCTCAAGAAGTTCAACCTTGATCAAGTAAATGGAGTCAAAACTCCCATGCCCACAAAGGTTAATCTTGATCTTGATCCCAAGGGTAAGGATGTGGATCAAAAGCTTTACCGCTCGATGGTTGGTTCTCTACTCTATCTTTGTGCTTCTCGACCGGATATTATGTTGAGTGTGGCTATGTGTGCAAGATTTCAAGCCGCGCCAAAGGAAAGCCACATGGTGGCGGTCAAGAGAATCTTTCGATATTTGGTTCATACCCCTAACTTTGGGCTGTGGTACCCAAAGGGGGCCAGCTTTGATCTCATTGGTTACACTGATTCGGATTGGGCAGGAGATAAAGTGGAGAGAAAGTCTACTTCCGGTGCTTGTCAATTTCTTGGGAGGTCCTTGGTGTGTTGGTCCTCGAAGAAGCAAAACTGCGTGTCTTTGTCCACTGCCGAAGCTGAGTACATCTCCGCCGCGAGTTGTTGTGCTCAATTACTATGGATGAAGCAAACCTTGAAGGATCTTGGACTATCTTTTGACAAGGTGCCACTTTTGTGTGACAATGAGAGTGCTATTGCTATTGCTCACAACCCAGTTCAACACAACAAGACCAAGCACATTGAGATTCGTCATCATTTCATTCGGGATCATGTTGCTAGAGGAGACATTTATTTGGAGTATGTTCCTACCAAGGCCAATCTTGCGGATCTTTTCACGAAGCCACTTGATGAAGCAAGGTTCCGGGAGTTGAGGCATGAACTAAATATCATTGCTTCAAGCAACGTGGCTTAAGTATCTTGCGCACATACCCGAGTCTCAAAGGATATCTTGTTTGGAGGTACGCATGGTTTTAGGGGGAGTGTGGTTCCTCCAATGAACCATCACTCCTCCTATTATGCACACATTAATGTATTCATTCTCTATGGTCTCTCAAGGAGAAAATTTGAGCTTAAATGATGAGTGTTGGTAGTGAACCCAAGATACATCTTCGCGGTTTCAAGCCAAGTATACTCATATATGGTGGCCTAGGCCACCGACTTTCTGCTTTTGACTCGCAGTCGTTGGTTTGAGTTTATTCTTTCGGGTGGTTCTGGTTCTTTTTAGTTTTTGCTCAAGGTCGTTTTCCTTGCCAATTATAATCTGGAGTTTGCTTTCTGAGAATCGTCGGTAGTTCCGATCTGAACCGATACTACCGGTCAGGGCTAAATTTTCTCTCAGAAATTCCGCCTTGATCGGCAGTATCTTCTCCCAGAACTACCAGTGTCGTCGGTAGTTCCGGCCTCTGGCCGGTACTACCGGTGAAAGGGTGTTGAGATGGGGTCAAGGGGGGCACGGGGTCATCTTCCCCACTTGCCTCCCCTTGACCCCATCTCAACACCCCTAGTTCTCAAGGAGCACTCCACGGTGACGCTGCCGGCCACACCGATTCTAGCCGTCCCTCATCAGATCGGCTCCGTGGGATTCCTCCCGTCCTTGATTCCCCGCCATGGACCTTGGTATTTGCTCCTCTCGTGCTCCAATCATGGATATCTAGTCACTTTTGTGCTTGAGTAAGACATGCCATGTCTAGGGCCCTTCTTTGGCTAGAACTTCAATGGGGAGTCTTGGTAGGGATAGGATTCTACTTTAGATTGTTTTGCCTCAGTACATAGTCTAGATGTCATCGATTTGTGCATCGAGTTTCATCTAATCTGGGATTTGGACCCAGTTTTTGAACTGCCCTGTTCGTGCCCTGACCGGTACTACCGGTGCCGATTCGCCGGTACTACCGGCGTGGTCCTCTCACCGGTACTACCGGTGAGGCAGCGGTAGTACCGCCCAGGGGTAGGGCATGACCGAAACTTCCGGTGCATCCCATGCGACCGGTAGTTCCGGCCGCCAGGCGGAACTTCTGATGCACCAATTTCTGATATATGTCTCTGTACCGTGTCAATTCAGTCTAGTTGCTTTCGTTTTTCTTTGACCTTGTGCACTTATTCTCTAGTTCCTCCCTTCTATTTGCTTTTCTCTCAGGGCAAGGGGGTTCTCGTGGCAGATCCAAGCGGTCTCGTGCTCCCTCTCGTGGACCGTCAGAGATTGATGAGGATGATCTTGAGGTTGTGCGCCCTCCCAGTTAGACTGCTCGTCAGAGGGCTGCAGCTGAGCATCGTGCTGCTACTGCGGAAGGCAAGAGGCCTGTTCTGGCAAGTCAAAAGAAGACCACCTCTGGACCGGATTCTAGCAAGAAGAAGATTTCCTCTTGGTCGCAGCTTGCCTATGAGGAGTTTCGCAAGATTGATCCCTACGTTGTTCCTCGTGACCGCCTGGCTCAGGATCCTTTCTTCCACACCATGCGTCAATAGGAGATCTATTCTGAGGTTTATGCTACTAAGAAGAAGAATGTGTGTGCTCCTCAGAAGCACATCAACATTGCAAAGATGGAGAGCAACCCTGAATACTTTGTGAAGCTCTTGATATGTGCAGGAGGTTTGGGCTCATCAAGATGATGCAACACCGTGAGAACTTTGATGAGAGGGCCATTGCTCAGTTTTACTCCACTCTCTACTTTGATACTGACCCTGATGATCAAACCATGAAGTGGATGACCCAAAACCTCTATCTGTCTGCTAAGTGGTCTGAGTTTGCCGCCCTTCTTGGCTACCCTATTCAGGAAGGCGGCCGTCGTGCCAATGGGTGGTGGGTGCATAGGGGGAAGGCCTCCGAGCCGGAAGTTCTTGAGCCTCTTTACATTGAGGGCCGCGGCGTTGCTGGAAATGTTGCCCATCTCCTTCCCACCTATGACATCATGCGCAAGGTCTATCAGAACACCATTGCTCCCAAGGCAGGTAACTTTGATCAGCTTCACGCCTTCCAGATTGATCTCATGTTTCAGACTTACCGCCACAAAAACTCTCATGAGCCTCTTGATGTTATGGATTACATATTTGAAGAAATTTGGTCCGCTATGATTGAGAAGAGGTCTTGTCCATATGCTCCTTACATCCATACTCTTATCAATGCCAAGTGGAGGGTGGCAACTGGCTCCCTCTACCCTCAGGAGGTTCTCACTATTCATGAGGAGAAGACTCTCCGTGTGATGAAGCACAAGCCACCTCGCTCTCAGGCTGAAGACGACGATGCTGCTGGTAGGACTGCTTCGGATGCTAGTGATGGGGACCATGCTGAGGCTTCTCCTCCACCCCGACTTGTGAGGCAGCCCTCTTGGGCTAAAAAGCTGCTGAAGAAGGCGAAGAAGACCTTCTGCTTCCTTCAGGACCGTGAGTATCAGTCCTATGTTGCTCAGAGGCACAGTGTTCGCCGAGAGAAGGCCATCATGAGGAAGCTTGATATTCCTGTGTCACCTGAGTCTAGCTCCGTCACCGCGCCCAAGGATGAGTGGATCAACACGCATTGCAAATGGAGTGATAGTGATGACGAGCCAGAGATCTCGAGTCAGTTCCCGCCCGCTTGGAACAATGCCTCTTGGGACCCCGAGCCGCCTCCTCCGTTCGTTGGTGGGTGGGGTGCGTAGTTTGGCTTCTTTGTCCCTTTTTGGCGTCTTGATGCCAAAGGGGGAGAAAGTGCTCCGTTAGGATCTCGGGATTTGCATGGGTTGTGTCACGAGCTCGCTTTTTCTTTGATCTTTTTATGCTCGTGCACACTTTATTCCGTTTTGTAATGGTTGTGGACCTCCGTTATTGTCTGTGGACCTCTTGTATGGTTGCTACCTTGTTGGTGAATCTATGTGGTATTCTCCTAAGGTTTTGTGGTGGACTATTCTTGATTGTCAAATCTTTGTCTCACCACAATTGTGTTGGTGCAAGGTATGAGCTCCACTCTTTTCTCGGTTGGGAGAGCTCTCTCCCATGCTTCAGGGGGAGCCTCTCTCACCTCTAGTTGTATTGCCTCTTTGTGCAAATCTTGTGGGGTTGTCATCAAGCACCAAAAAGGGGAAGATTGAAAGGATTATTTTTTCTCCTTATGTTTTTGGTGTTGATGACAACTCCTTTTGTGGTTTAACCATTTGTCCAAGTTTCAGGTTTTATCTTCGGACGTGTTCGTGGATGTTGTCTCTCAAGGAAGAGCTTGCAGTCGATAGCTTTTATTTTTCACTTTCTCTTGTTTACATTTTAGGCTATCGTACTATCAAGAGGGAGTCCATCTAGGAAGGTTATGGGAAATCAATATTTCATGCACAGACCATATATGCACCTCCACAGCCATCCCAGTTTTCGAGTGAGAGAGTGTTTTCTGAGCTGTTGGAGGGGTTTCTGCCCTGACTGGTAGTACCGGCCAGGCGGCGGTAGTACCGCCCAGGGTTTTTCCCAGGACTATTCGAGCGGTACTTCCGATCGAAGATCCGGTCCTATTTCCGATGAAGCCTTTTTGGGCTCTGTAAGACTTCTGTCTAACTTTGCCTATTTGTCGGAAATAACGTCGGATCTTGGACCGGTAGTACCGGCCAGACCAGCTCCTGCCCCCTTGAGCGGTAGTACCGCTCCCTCACCGGTAGTACCGGCCAGCTTCAGGGACCGGTAGTTCCGGGTCCAGTTCCGGTCATATTTCCGACGCTGGGTAGTGCGGGTCAGATAACCTTCTGCCTCGCACTGCCTATTTGGCGGAAATAAGGGCGGAATTTGGACCGGTACTACCGGCCAGCCCTTTTGGGTCCACCGACAGTCGTTTGACCGTTACGTGGCCTGGGCTGGACCGGTGGTGGCTCGCTCGCCGGTACTACCGGTCAGTCACCGGTAGAACCGACGGCGTCGGGCTAGGGCAAATTCTGCCCGTTTGAAGGGGTGCTATTTAAAGCCCCCTTCTTCCTCCTCCGACCTTATCTCTTTGTTCTCTCTCTCCACCATTTTCACAAGAGCTTGACTTTGCTAGATCTCTCTCCCTACCCACTCAAATCTCTTGATCTTTTGAGGATTGGGAGAGGTGACCTAGATCTACACCTCCACCAAAGGAATTTTGATTTCCCCCACTCATCCTTCGTGGATTTCGTTTCTTGGGTTCTTGGAACCCTAGACGGTGTAGGGCATCCTCGGAGCTGGGGCATTTGTTGTAAAGCTCCGGGGTGTCGTTGAGGGCCTTCAATTGAGTTGTGAAGCCTCCCCTCAACCTCGTTGTAAAGGTTTACGGTTGGCGCCTTCAAGGTCACCGGTTAGTGGATTGTGAGGCCACCTTTGTGGTGGTGCTCACCGGAGAAGAAGGTGAGGCCTTTGTGGCGCTCGGGAGACCTTGTGTGGCCCCGACACCTCTCCAACATAGACGTAGCTTCCTTGGAAGTGAACTACGGGAATTACATCTTCGTGTCCCCTTGCCGGTTCTTTCGCTCCGCTCCTTTACTTCTTGCATTTACTCTCTTGTTTTCCTTTGTGCTACTTGTCATTCAGGGTGTTCACGTAGTTGCATCTCTAGTGAACCTTACGTTGTGCTTAAGCCTTAAAAGTGGGACAAAAATATAAAAATTGGTAGTCTCCTATTCACCCCCCTCTGGTCGAGCTAAGTTGGTCCTTCCAACTGCCATGATGTGGGCATTGTCCGCTGGCTTGTCGCCAGTGAGGCCCACGATGGGGCAGCCACCATTGTGAAAGATGCAATGCCGTGGGTCGTGATGCCCTCAACATCTGATCTTTGTTAAATTCGTCGTGGCGGGGGTTGTTCCTCCGCTGTTGCTATTCTTCCACACCGTACTGGCGGCGTACGGAGTATTCTTGACTCACCTCCACCGTAGGACTGTCACCATCTTGGCATCATTCTAAACCTTGTGTGAAAGCTTTGTCAGAGTGAACAACTTTAGGGTGGTGTCGAGGTCGCGCGTACTCATCGTTTCCCTCATGTGAGGGTCTTAAACGCCAATGTGGTATGTTTCCATGATGGCTTCAGGGGTGATCTTGGGGATGGTGTGCAGCACCTGGCAAAATCACTGAGTGAACTTGCGCAGGCTTTCCCTAGGCTTTGAGATAGCTTGTGGAAGTCGCTGACTATCCCGGGACGTTTGAACCCTCCCTGGAAGGCCCCGACAAACTGGCCACAGAGGTTTTCCCATGATTTGATGGAGCCCGCCGACAGGTTGATCAGCCATGCCTGTGCTTCACTCTTGAGGGCGAGGGTGATTTAGTTGGTCATGACCCGCTCGTCGCCCCGGTCGCTTGCACAGCCATGTAGTAAATATGGAGGAAGTATTTTGGGTTGGTCTTCCCGATGTACTTGTCTGGTACATCGGGTCGAAACTTCGGGGGCCACGTGACCCTTCGCTGTTCCGCTGTGAAGGCGGTGTAACCGACCGTGAATTCCAGGGCACTCCTCCCAACTTTGGCCGGTTCAATACTATCACGGAGATGATGCTCACGGCAGCATTCGATATGCGTCCGGCCATGTTTCCCTTGACGCTCGTCCAGGACCCGACGTAGATCCCGTGATCGCGAGGTCTGGGAGGAGCCTACAGAAGCACGATTGTCACCTCTCTCCCCGGCTAATCTTCAGGGAGGATCTGCCTTGCAGCGGCTCTCCGAGCAGCCGTGATTCGGCAGGTGATGAGCATGCTCCATGGCTCTCCTGCTAGCAGGGCAAGGGGGCCTGGCGCCCACCACGGGGCGCTGGTTAGCACCCCTAGCTCGCTGGGAAGGAGGGGCCATAACTATCGAACGCGAGACAACATGTCCTCCATGGAGACGGGTGGCGCTAATGAAGAGTGCCAACCTCGCAAGCCACGCATTGGCGCACGAGTTGTCCCCGACTGCTTCCGACAGAAACTCTAGCATAGCTTCTGCAGTGGCTAAAGCGGCACGGGAATGGGTGCCACGAATGGAGTAGGGGCAGGTCGCTGACTACTAGCAACGACCGAGACTCCCAGGGCTAATGTGTTTCCTTGTGGGGATGCAGAATGGATTGGGGCAGGCGAGTTCTGCCTTGCAGGCTTGCTGCCCTCCCCCTCCGGTCTCCCCGATGCTCATGAGTGCTCTGCAGAGAGAAGAACTCTGTTGGGTGGTGGTTCTAGTGTCACGGCCCTCGAGGGCGCGGTGGTCCACATAGACCCTCCATTGGATGCGGGTTGGCTGGTGGCTTTCTCTTCTTGGTGTCGTCGCTCCGCTCGGCGTCGGATAACACTAGCATGAGTAGTATCTTCCACCATACCGCGGGCCGCTCCTCCTGAGCTTCGAGGCATGGTGACAGGGACTGCCACCACGCTCCATCGGAGGTGTGCCAGATGTCAAGTTTCGACACTGGGGGTATGAGTCCCCCTTTGTTGTTCAGTTAGGGGCGCAACGTACAGCAAGCTCGATCGGCGAGATAGAAGAACACAATCACAGAGAGAGACGATGTTTTTTACCCAGGTTCAGGTCCGCAGTGAGTGCAACCCTATGTATTGCAACTAGCTGCTATCTGATTATCACAAGGTTACACTGGGTTCCTTCCTCGGGAAGGTCCTCTAAACTAAAATCCTCCCCCTCGTTCGACCCGGCCCTCCTATTATACAGAAAGCGATCACCACAGGGGTCGGTGCACACGCGGCAGAGGGCTCAGTGCTACATGGCCGACAAAGTTGTGCATGGCCTCAACATGGCGGGTCTTTGCTGCTACCCATATGTGTCACCATACGTCCTAGCTAGGTAGCCCAAGACATATGTCAAGGGTAGCTCTATCTACCCTGACACAGATTCTTTCCCCGGGTGGCTCTACACCCAGGTTCCCAGGCAGGAAGCGTGTACTCGGGCCGACTAGGAGGCGTGGGCCGAGTCACGAGTCACTTCCGGGGGGATCCCACTAGGCGGGTTCCTCCATGGAATCGACACCTTTTACAAGCCTAGGGAATGCCGAAGAGAGCTAGACCACGTTGATATCATTATTAGAACCTACCATGTCGAACCAAACCCTCCGTCTATTTGCGGTGCCCCGTTGGAGATTCCCTAAGAGAATCTCGAGCCGCATCCCCAAATGATGCCCCAAAGGCCATTGTGTGTGTTGGGAGGAAGACGACATCTAGCCGCGTGGCCCAAAGGTCGTTTCCATCCAGCGCTGCCCAAAATTGTGTCTGGACCCCCGAGGCCACCACCACAATGTCTTACAATCGCAACGCCGGAGAAGTGACCGCGAATGGATTTGGGCACCGCAACCTCACCGTCAACAAGGCCTAGGCGCTGCACCGGGCATGTTGCGTTCTTCCTCATCCTGCTCGTCGTCGTATGGGGCGTAGAGCTCCATGCCATCGTCCTCACGCACCTCCCCCTACCTTGTTTTAAAGCGCGAGGTGAAGGTGGAAGTTGTCACGCCGCTAATCTGCGGCACGACATCATGGGACATTGTATCCCGCACGGCGGCATTGCCTCCTCCAGTGGCGCCGGCTTTAGCAGTGACGCTGGCAGCGCGGTGCCAAGGACTATCCCGACGAGCCCGAGAAGGATGTCGACTCGGACTTCCTCTACCTCCTATACTACTATTATGGTGACGGCCGTGACAGCTAGATTAGTTTTCGTTTAGTTAAGTTAGATTTTGTTCAAAGTTTGAATGATATCCTAAAAGTTTGAATGAATCTAAATTATTCATTTATATTTGTTTTTTTTAAGAAATTTTATGGGGGACGTGGCTAGGTAAGCGTGGCCCAAACACGGCACCACATGTCGGTGTCCTACCGACCCACCGCTTTTTGCGGGACGGTGTTTGGGCGGGCGCCATTGGACTTGCCCCTGATAATAAAGAAGAAACTAGTAGCTAGATAGATAGGGTTCCAACTGGCAGGACGCCCCCGCCCCACCAGGCTCCGGCAATGGAGGTGTGGTTGTGTCAGAGGGTAGCCCAGCGAAAGCAGCTGCCGGTGCTGCTGCTGCTGCTGCTGCTGCAGGGAGGTTTTTATATACGCGGGGGAAGGAAGCAGCAGGGGCGCATGTTATATCCTGGCTGGCATTTCTGGTCTCTAACCCTTCTTCATCGTTTAATTATTACCAACACTGTACTACGTACCCAGTGTGGTGCAGTGCTAAATAATTTAGGGGTGTTTGTTTAACGAACGAATCAGCTCGGGATCACATCACGTACGAAACAAACGACCAATTGGGCCTAGCTATATGCTCATGGCTTCGTAAAGCTTGCTAGCTATAGCTGCATAGGAGGAGGAGGATGAGTAAATAAAAAGTTTCACGTCAGCGGCGTCACGTGCATGGGGCCAAGCCATGCACGAGGCAGCACGTGATGACGAACGATTCTCCGCCTCGGGATCCTGGCCGCCCTCACGTGACTCGATGCCCTTGCTTCCATCTGCTGCGTGCGTGCGTTGCATCCATGCCATGCCATGCTCCCTCGCACCACTCCTTGTCGAATGCACCACTCCCTGTCGAATTCTTAACAAGCTCACCATCCCCCGGTACATCGATGTGCTCAAGCGAAGCTGTGGGTTCGCTGCCTCCTATGTGTGTGCCGGCTCGCCAGGAGACGAGACGGCCGTCGGCGTGACCTCAGTCTCGATCGTGGTTCAAATCGCAGATAAAATGATGAAAATCGACAGCTATTGTGTGTTGACTCCGGGTGATGTAAAATAAAAGCGAGTTAGCTACTAACTATCTACTGCCCCCCTAGCTAGGATGGCAAATGTAAATTCACCAAGACACGCTTTTCAAGGTAAATTATTCACCCCGAACAAGACGGTGTGACGTCAACTATATACATGCCTACTCTTCAACTTGGAGATACTATAAGATACTACATATCAACAACACTGACTCCAACCGGAAGATGTACAAGTTCAGAATCTAAACTTTTAGGGTGAAAACCTAATTAATATCTGACTTTATTGATGGTTTTGTTAAAAACATTGTTTTGCGAGCACAAATTTTCCTTCTCTAGGTGAAAAACTTTGATACATGACCAAGACGACGACGACGACAATTGGACACTGTTACCACCGATACTTTGGCATATTATGTGGCCAGGAAATTATGTGTGTGGGAGTGCGGAATTTTGCTCCTGGACAATACTAATGTTAATCGAAAAGACCGTTATCTATATATGGTGGTGAACGGGCTTGGTCCCACGTTTGTAGTAAGACGCTGGCGCCTGACAAACTACAGCTTGTCACAGCGTCCTGCAACTGCAACCAGGTGCCCCACCATGCACACCACCATGATGATAAGGTTAACAACAAGTAAACAACGGACCTGCTGCGGCAAGACGGTTAAACTATGAGCGAGGTGAAAGTAACTAACAAAATCCACAATGATTGTGTGACGTGCTGTGAGTGGTCAGCAGGGACGGTAGGCCATGGACGACACTCCTATGAGTGAGTGTGAGCTCAGAGTACGGGCAGTGCAGAGTGTGCAGTGCATGGGCCCTGCTCCTCCTCCTCCTGTGGTAAGCTTGCACCAGCCTCACTCACTCAACCCCTTGCAGGTTGCAGCAAGCTGGCTCCACTGCACACACACTAGCTCATAATTTACCAGCTAGCTCTAGCTCGGTTTGTTTCCAGCTGCCCAGCTTCCCTTCTTCTCCTATATTAATGGTTTTGCTTCGGCGGCTTTCTTGTTACTGGTGCGCGATTGCAGCTCCCCAGAGCTTTGCCTAGCTTTGCTTGTGCCGGCCGGCAGCAGCTTGCCAGGACTACTCAGCTACAGCACACTCTCTCTCACTCACTGCCACACTACCACCTAGCTCAGCCCAGCTCAGTCCAGTACCACTCCGCCATTACTGCAAGCTCTCTGCTCCTCCATTATCCTCGCTAGATTTCCTTCCAGCCACTCACTGCACTTCCCAGTCCGTCCCTTCTATAATTAAGCATGGCAGCGGAGTGGGAGGCAGCCTTGGGCATGGAGCTCGGCATGGGAACCCACTACCAACACCACCAACACCACCACGCGCCGTCGGCAGCAGCCCAGATGAACCACCACCACCACGCCGCATTCTCCCACTCGCACTCCCAGCCGCACCACTACCACTTCTACGGCGCGCCGTCGTCCGCGGCCGCCGGCGGGGAGGACCACATGCGCGTCGACGAGATGCTCGACCTATCCTCCCACCTCGGCGCCCACGACTTCTTCCCCGGCGCCGGGGGAAATGGCAGTGGAAATGGCGGACACTACCATGGTGACGGAGTCGTCGTCAAGAGCGAGGCGCCGCCCACACCGCCTGCTACTGCTCCGGCGGCGTCCTTCAACCTCTCCTCCTACGCCGACGAGTTTTACCTGCCCGTCCCCGTAAGCACAGCTAAACCCTCGCTCAGTTAGTTAACTGCTCGATCGTACTCCTACCTACCTACTTACTACTTCTTTCTCAAGATTTTTCACGAGTCTCATGAGATCTACCGTGCTAGCTAGCTACAAAATTAACTGACGACGAATCGATTGATGTGCGCAGACCGAGGAAGCTGCGGAACTGGAGTGGCTGTCCAATTTCGTGGACGACTCGTACCCCGACATCCCCAACTACCCGCCGGCCGTGCAGGCGGCGATGGCCGCCGCCGCGAGGAACGGCACTGGCGGCAGGCAGCTGAGCGCAGGACAGGAGAATTCCGGGTCGGCGGCGCCCGGCGCACGCGGCGCGCGGAGCAAGCGGTCGCGGGCGGCCTCTGCCGCAGCAGCCGCGTGGCACGCGCTCGCGCCGCGCCAGGCTCCCTCGCCGTCCTCCTCGTCCTCGTCCTCGGACCTGTCGAACTCCAAGCCAGGGCGCTCCTTAGGAGGCGGCGGCGTGAAGAAGAGCGGCCTGACCGTGGACGTAGGAGGGAGGGAGAACGGCAACAACAATGTCGGCGAGGACGGCGGCGTGCGGCGGTGCACCCACTGCGCGTCGGAGAAGACCCCGCAGTGGCGGACGGGGCCGCTGGGCCCCAAGACGCTGTGCAACGCGTGCGGGGTGCGGTACAAGTCGGGCAGGCTGGTGCCGGAGTACCGCCCCGCGGCCAGCCCCACGTTCGTGCTCACCCAGCACTCCAACTCCCACCGCAAGGTCATGGAGCTGCGCCGCCAGAACGAGCTCGTCCACATCCGGGGCGGCGCCGGTGGGCTCGTGTCCGCGGCGTCGTCGGGGCCGGCCGGCGGGGGCAGCGCGGCCGAGCACATGTTCCGAGACTACGGCGTGTGCTGAGTTGAGTTGAGTTGACCCCGAAAGCTCGGATCTTTGGTGGATCCGAGATAGGCCGGCGCGCCCGCCCGCCAGTTAGCTCGATCGATCTGCTTAATTTTGCATGCAAATTCGTTTTCCTTCTTGTCTCCTTTTTTTTTCGCAATTCCATGTACTGTAATATTTTTGTTGCTTCCTCTAGTTCATATGGATCTCTCTTTTTTTTGTCCGAAATAAACAATAAAATCTGTCGAAAAAATTCGGAAATAAATCTTTTGCTTTGAAGTTTTTTTTTTTTGCTTTGAGGTTCACTACACGATCTACTGACCTGCATAAGTGTGATGGACAGTGAGTGCAACTGAATGTAGTAGTACTACTAGGAGTACATAATTATTCAGTGGCGGTGAGGAGACGTGAGAATTACGTCACACGATGGAGAGTAGTAGGTCAAAGAGGCTTTTCATTTATTCATTTATTTTAACCGGAGGAGGGAAAGGGACGAGTGGTGCTGCGTCAGCACGTGATTTGGTTCGTTGGTGCGCTGCAGCTTTAATTTGTCAGGCCGGGAACATTGTTATGTTCCCCTCACGTGATAGGTCCCCTCGCCTCGCCTCCCCCCCCATCATGTGTCCCTCCCTCCCTCGCGTATTTCAACCACTTTGTTTTCCCTTCGACGACCTGGTTAATATTTTGGTTACAGTTATCAAGATAAGGTTTTAGTGTGGCTTTACTAAATCCAAGTCCTCTCAGATTATCATGTAGTATCACAATCACCGTTTTGTTTTGATTTGTCCCCATTAAGATTCACACTGGAGTAGTGCATCAAACGACTAGCACGGAATACATAAGAATATTACAAAAAATTACTAGATACGTGATAATGTGAAGCGAAATTAACCTGTAAATAATTAGTGTAAGCATAACTCACTTTCCTGGGCCAGCTTTCACGGTGTGGCGGCGACGGGCACAAAGGAACACGGTGCGAGAAATGGATATCATAATTGCAGTTTTGTAGATTGGCAAGACCGATGACTAACCTAAAATAGATAATCATGTGGTGGCTAGAGCAAAGATAGAGTATGGACTCGCCGCCATCCGCACATGGTACGGCGGAGGGTGCATGGGTGAGGGCCCGAGAAGGAAATATACTCCCGTGACGAAGAAATGAAGCTTCCGTGCCTCTATAGTATCGACTTGCTACCTTGACAATAAAATTTGTGTTTGATTATATAGTATAAAAGAGTGACCAAAAAAGTCTAAGGATGCGTTGACAGAAAGTAAGGTGTGTAAATAGAGACTGCATCCATCTCCAATGAGGGGCGGACATCATTTCAGGTTGCAATAACTAAATAATATTTATTTTCATGTTGTATTTGCTGAAATGTGTTTGGATTTAATTTATTATACAGTGTAGATCAAGATAAACACCCATAAAGACAACTTCCCGAATACTTCATTAAGTGAAAAAATAAGACATGCTTCAACAAAGTGGATTGTTGGTACTATACTTGATTGGGTGAGCAGTATCATAACACTGGACCTGCTGAACTTAGACCGAAGCTTAGTGATAAGTTTAACGTTCTAATTTCTTACCACGGAGTTTTTGATGGGAAGTAAATGACTTTGGACATGATTCAAGGTAAGCGGAATGACAATTTCCACCCGTTGTACAGTTTCAAAGGTGAGGTAGAAAGGACATCACCTGAGAATATTGTTGACATTTGTCTGTCTGAAAGCATGCTGTAATGGGTTTGTCTGCCTGAAAGCATGATGTAATGGGTTTCTAGAGGGCTGCATGTCATATTTGGAAAATAGACACTAATTTTTTAACATAGAAGTTCAGAGGACACCTTGCTACAACATGTGTTGTAGATGCCCATAATTGGCTATTTCCCGTATCTTATGCTTCTTGGGGATGAATCTAATGAAAGCTAGACATGCTGAATGGAGAGACTTCATGTGGTGATTGGTCACCTAAAAGCTGGGTGATACACACTGATGTATGCAAGGGAGATAGAGAATGTTGTTCATGGTGTATGTCCTTGGGTTGATCATCGAGAATGCATGCGACACCTTGCTAGTAACTTCATAAAGAAGCTCAAAGGAAAGATCTTTGGAGATAACTTGTGGCTAGTAGCTTACACATACACCTCAAGAAGGCATGCTACTTACATGCAGAACATGTATTCACATCCAAAGGTGAAAGAATACCTTAAAGAACATCACATCATACGAGGGGCTATAAGCAAGTTTGGTGAGTCAAGCAAAGTGGATTATGTTTGCAAAAATTTGGGGGAGATTTCAATTCTAAGATTAGGGACCTTAAATCACTTGCAGTTCTTATTTTTCAAATGTAATAACACAATGCATAATGATGAAGATAGGTTTTAGGCAAAGAATTTGTGCACGAAATTTTTTAGACCACAAAATAGTGCTAAAGATTCTTTTGTTACTGAATGTATGAACTATGGCAATGAGAGAAATAAAGCAAAAGAGGGTTAGAAGTTCTAATACATTAGCTGAGGTTTGTGCAAAACATAAACATGAAACAAAAATGAGGTATCCTGTAGACATTGCAAAACTAACTTATTCAGGCAGAAAGTGGTAGATTACAGATTTTTCATGTCACCATACACTGTACTTCATCTTGAAGATGAGAGGTGATGGTGTTGTAATAGATCATTTTGTTGATGACTATTTTTCCATGGACAAGTTCACTACAACTTATACAAAAAACATACCACCCATGCAAATGAAACTGATCGGGAATTTGTTGATCCAGGATAGAACCAATAGTTCTTAGGACGCCACATATAAAGCCTAGAAAGCTAAGGATCAAAGCCTCCACTCAAAAAGGTTCGAGGTTAGGATCAATGAAAATAAAATGCAAAAGGTGTGAGGGGTTTGGCCATATCAAGAGGCTATGCAAAAACCTAGTTCCGCATGATTTTGAAGATGATGAACATGTGTCTGTTCACATTCAGGAGGCTGAGGTTTAAGCTTCCCAAGCATAATATGAAGCTTCTCCTTTAGATAAACTGAGCAAAGGGAAAGGAAAGGAGAAGGGGCAAGAAAACGAGAATGGTGAAGAAGATAAACGACAAAGTTGTCATTGAGGAAGTTGATTAAGAACAAGAAGTGCATCAAGTTGATGAGGTGCGGGAAGTGCAACAAGTTGATGAAGAACAAGATGTGACAATAGACATTGAAGGGCGGGATTTTCATGAAGGGGGGATAAGAAGAAACAAAACAGGGAGTGGAAGGGGAAGGGAAAGCACCCATTTTGGGCCAGTAGTCAATGGATTGGTGAAAATCGGATGAAAGTGAGTTGTAGATGGACACATTTTGTTATTTGTTGGAACTTTTCCAAAATCAAGCTAGAGACTGATGTGATGAAGATAGTCGGTACTGACGGTAGATTCTAGAGGCTATTTGGCAGTAGGCCCATATGAAAGATGATTCACAACAAGGCAGAAAGTGACATAGCCAGAATAATCTAGAAGTCACGTCGAGAAGAGTAAAGCTAGTTCGTTCTTAGAAGAGTACGGCTATTTGAGTATTTTTGTGTGTTTTTCTGCCTCCTCTCTAAGAAGAGTAAGCTAGTTGGGACCTTTTTATAGGCCCTTTTAGGTCAAGACTTTGAGTTAGGGATGAAGATAGACAACTGCAGACGCTCGAGGAGGGAACAGACATGGGTGGCGTGGCCTGGGGTGGGACATGCCACCTGAGCCCGTTTGGTCCTCCTGGCTCCACTACGGTGATCCAAATGCTCCAACTCATTTTCTATGGGTTGGGTTCAGCCTAGGGGACGTGAAAACGAACCACGCTAGGTGAATTTGGGCTATGGGGGTGATTGGGCGATATTTTGGGTGCCAACACCCACATAGGTCCATTGGGGGACAAGTGGAGATGCTCTAAGACACAACAACCTCTTTAGAAGCCATGAAGATGGAGGTGTTGACCAGATCATCGACAACTTTGCCAGGAAGGTGCTGGAGATGTTTTCCTAGGGAGAGGGTCCTTCCATGTGAAGGCATCGCTTGAGGACATGGTCCTTCCATTTCACAAAGCGAAAATGTCTTATATTTCTAAACGGAGGGAGTACCTTCTAGCAGCAGTGGGCTAGTTTTTCCTCTCCCATTTGCATACAATTTTTTGTTGACAACATATAAAAGTATCGGCAGTAAGTTTCCCTACTATTCAGCCTAAAAGATCATGGAAAAATTGAGTGGTGTTGTCTTCGGCAATAAGCCTGATGCTCTCTTCTCATGCAGAACATTACATGCTGATTGTCAAACTTTGCATCCAAGTGCATTGATCCGGTAATGGTGTACAAGTTTGCAAGAACTATAAAATCATTCATATTTATGAATTGGCACAAAGTTCTCTATATTTTGTTAGCCTCGGTTTAGCTCTAGATCTAGTCGGTAGAGACTATAGGGTTTGATCTGAGAAAGAGAGAGAGAAAGAGAGAGAGAGAGAAAGAGAGAGAGAGAAAGAGAGATGCTGGTACCTTCTCCAGTGCTCGAGGAGCTAGAGCTGTTGGCCATGGGTTCGACGGCGAGAGTGGGCTATGAAGTGGCGGCAGTGGACAAATGTTGACCACTTTGGATAGACGCCATTAGCCAGATAGTAGCCCTTGTCATATTGGTGTCCATTGATCTCATAACCACAGGAGGAGAATTGCCTGAAACAAGCTTGGCAAACACATCCGAGCACTGGAGCATGTTGATGTCATTGTGAGATTCTGTCATCCCGAAGAAAGCATGCCAAATCCAGAGATCCTTATCAGCCACTGCCTGAAGAACCACACTACATGCTCCTTTGTGGCCCTTGTACATGCCCTTATTTGCAAATGGACAGTTCTTCCATGCTCAGTGCATACAGTCGATGTTCCCAAGCATCCCAGGGAACCCTCTGTCTGCATTCTATGTCAGCAGACGAGCAATGTCGTCTTCATTGGGTGTGCGCAGATATGTGTCGCCAAACACCGCCACAATTGCCCTACAAAACATATACATGCAATCAATGGCCGTGGACTCGGTCATCGCATGTAGTCGTCCTGTGTGTGTCCAGGCATTCCATATGCTAGCATCCGAAGGGCAACTGTGCATTTCTGGATAGTGGAGAAGCCAAGCATACCGACAACATCCCTCTTCAGCTTGAAATAGTCATCAAACTCCCTCAGCTTCTCGACGATCTTGAGGAAGAGCTTCCTGATCATCCTGAAACGACCGTGGAATGTGACATTGCCATGCACCGGATTATCGGCGAAGTAGTCTACATACAACATGCAGTACCCTTCCATCCTCTGCCTCGGCTTGCTCTTGCGGCGTCTAGTCGCCGAGCCGCCGCGGACCGGCTTGTCCTCCTCGATGATCATGGACATGAGGGCGAGGAGGATAGACAGGTGCTCGTCGTCCCCGGCCACCGCTGCATTGATCACATCGACCTCCTCATCCATCAGAGCGGCCATGACCTCCTCATCGTCCGAGTCCATCGCCTTGGCAAACGATCGAGCACCTTTTATGCGGGGAGGAAGTCGGGTGGGAACAGAGGTTCGCCAGCCGGCGGTTGGTCTAAGGACGGCGGAGGAAGAGGCGGCGTGGGTGTTTGGAGCTGTGGAGGGGTTTATTCGGCGGTGGGGAGTGCTACCGGAGGCAGGTTCCCGATGGCGAGGTTGGGGTGGTCGCGGCGGCCGCCAGGGGGTCGAAAGGGTGGGATAGGACATGATATTTCTGGCTGTTTGTCATCGACAAGGCTGGCCCGCAATGTTTTCTCGACACGCCCTCATAGGCCTTTGAGGGAGGGGGGTTTTGAGAACCCCGAGTGGAGTTGCTCTTATTCTTTGGGAGAGAGGTAAGTAGTACTCCCTCCGTTTTAAAATACAAGATGTTTTAGCTTTCTGAAGCAAATGTATCTAGACTTTTTTTTAGTATATAGGTTCACTTAGCTTTGGAGTGAATCTACACACTAAAAGAAGTCTCGATACATTTTTTTCACAAAGCTAAAACATCTTATATTTTACAACCGAGGGAGTAGTTGACATTGCACGTTGGTGCATGTTATCATCGAAATTACTCCGAGTGTGGGTAGTCTTGCTCCCCGAGCCCCGGTTTGCCGCGCGGGTTGTTGGGACTGGGGTAGGAGTCTTTCTTCACGAAATTTCAGCTCTGCGGCTTCCTCACTCCTCAGTGTGCACTTTGCACACACCCATGAAGTATTTCTCGCCAGACAAAATGCTTAACCAGCTGAAGAATCAAGCTAGATCTCCTCAACAACCGGTCGTATCTCATAACTTTTTTAATGAAATTGTCCAGTAGCTTCTTACAGAGATGGGCAGGTAGAACTTGTCGGTGAAGATCACACGTTGCAGGGATGATGCGACGAAGATACCACCGGAGCGGAAGGTGGGCGGCGGCTCGCACTTGACGGCACGGTCGCGGGAAAGAAATTGTCGGCGCCGAGGTGGGAGGAGAGGTCGAACATCTCGCCGGCACGCCGTAGAAGTGGTGGTGGTGCGGCTGCGAGTGGGAGTGAGAGAATGCGGCGTGGTTCATCTGGGTGGTTGCCGACGACGACGCGTGATGGTAGTGCGTGCCCGTGCCGGTCGAGCTAGCTCCATGCCCAAGGTTGCCTCCCACTCTGCTGCCATGCTGCAAGCTAGCTTAATTATAGAACTGGGAAGTGCAGAGCTTGCAGTAACGGCGGAGTAGTAACCAACCGAGGTAGCTAGTGGCAATGAGTTGAGAGCGCAATGTAGCTCCGTCCTAGATGCCGGCCGGAACAAGCAAAGCTGAGAGGAGCTGCAATCCCGCACCAGTAACAGGAAAGCCTTCGAAGTAAAACCATTAATACAGGCTAGCTCGGGAGAGGTGGGAGACGACGAGGATGAGCACATGACAACACTAGTAAAAACAAACCTTTGGTTCAGGGATATTAGTCCCGATTTTGCTATAAACCGGGACTAATATCCCGGTCCAACGGCTAGAACTGGCCCCGGGGGGTGGCAGACACTAGTCCCGGTTCGAACGGGACCTTTAGTCCCGGGTCGTGTAACAAACCGGTGCTAAAAGGTTTCAGGCAGGCCAGGTTGGGTGCTAGACCCTTTAGTCCCGGTTTGTTATACGATCCGGGGCTAAAAGTGTACCTTTAGCCCCGGTTTAGACACGAACCGGGGCTAAAGGTCTGGCTATATCTTCTTCTCCTGTCCGAGCCACCATTCAAGCTGGTGGCTCTCCTCTCTCTCTCTTTCTTGTTTCAAGCTCGAGTTCATGCCTTTTTTTCCTCAAGATTTGTCTATATTTTGTGGTGAAGGTTTTATAAGGTGAGCAACTTCATCCTTTGAACCCTCATTGCTATATTAGCTCATTTCATGCTCTATCTTATAGATGGATTTGTGGATTTAGTTTGGTAGTAATTTTTGCAGTGATAGCATGAGATCGATGTTTAGATTATATCTATCTTGTATTAACGTAAGGAACTCTAAGGTAAATATCACAATATGTGAATTCTATCAATATATATCTTGTTTTGGCACATAGAGTCTCGAAAATTGATTTTACAAGCACACACATGCGTGAATTCATCATTCTAACTAGCTAGCTGGGCAAAATATCCTTCTTCGTCTACCTGCGTTTAACAAACTGAAAAATTTGTAACAAAGATAGGGTTAATTCATAAAAGCTTGATAAGAAGACATCACAATTCACATATTAGGGAGTGCCTCTATGGCGAGCTCCTCGAAGATGTCTGAGGACGGGATCCTAAGACATCTTCGAGAAGCTCTGCCGTAGTGGTGTACCTGCTCTCCCACACCATCTTTCGGCTTATATCTTCTCTAGCTAAACCAGTATGCTGGTGGAGCTAACTAATTTCACATATTAGAGAGTGCCTCTACAGCGAGCTCCTCGAAGATGTCTGAGCACGAGGTCCTAAGACATCTTCGAGAAGCTCCGCCGTAGTGGTGTCCCTGGTCTCGCACACCATCTTGCAGTTCTTCACAAGAATGCATACCTATTTATAGTTTAAGCAACACAACATAGTGTCAGGCACTGATGACATAATGTCGACACACTCACGCTGACATAGTGTTGCCACCCACCCAAAATAGTGTCGGCATTTAATTTACTGGCTTAGTGCTGCCCACTGAGAACATAGTGTCGACATGTTGTCTCTACATCCACATTTAGTCCCGGTTGGTGCCTCCAACCGGGACTAAAGGTTTATCATATCTTTAGTCCCGGTTGCTGGTTTTAGATTAGTACTAATTAATTATGATTATATTTGATGTACTTAATTAATTATATATTGCAGATGAGCCGGCAATGGATGTACGTTGATCGACTCTCTAACGAGTTCATTAAAGGCGTGCATTCTTTTCTTCTTGTGGCCGAGGCAAACAAGCGGAGTGGTTTTATGTTTTGTCCATGTGGTGTCTGTCGGAATCATAAAGAATACTCTTCCTCAAGAGTCCTTCACAGCCACCTGTTTCGGTCTGGTTTCATGACCGGCTATAATTGTTGGACCAAGCACGGAGAAAGAGGGGTTATGATGAAAGACAACGAAGAAGAAGAGAATGACAACGACTACCCTAAATACGATGGTACTACAATGGAAGACATTGATGAAGAAAAAGATGAAGAACGGGCATCAGATCTGCCGGATGATGATCTTAGTCGGGCCATTGCTGATGTTCAGGAAGAATGCGTAACTGAAAGGGAGAGGTTGAAGTTTAAGAAGATGTTAGAGGATCGCAAAAAATTGTTGTACCCAAATTGTGAAGATGGGCACAAAAAACTGGGTAGCACACTAGAATTGCTGCAATGGAAGGCAAAGAACGGTGTGACTGACAAAGGATTTGAAAAGTTGCTGAGAATAATGAAGAAGTTACTTTCAAAGGATAACGAAGTGCCCGCCAGTACCTACGAAGCAAAGAAGGTTGTCTGCCCTCTAGGATTAGAGGTGCAGAAGATACATGCATGTATTAATGACTCCATCCTCTACCGCGGCGAGTACGAGAATTTGGATGCATGCCCAGTATGCACTGCATTGCGGTATAAGATAAGACGAGATGACCCTGGTGATGTTGAGGGCGAGCGCCGCATGAAGAGGGTTCCTGCCAAGGTGATGTGGTATGCTCCTATAATACCACGGTTGAAACGTTTATTCAGGAACAAAGAGCATGCCAAGTTGTTGCGATGGCACATGGAAGACCGTAAGAAAGACGAGATCTTGAGACACCCCGCTGATGGGTCGCAGTGGAGAAAAATCGAGAGAGAGTTTCCGGACTTTGCAGGCGATGCGAGGAACTTATGGTTTGGTCTAAGTACAGATGGCATGAATCCTTTTGGGGAGCAGAGCTGCAGTCATAGCACCTGGCCTGTGACTCTGTGTATTTATAACCTTCCTCCTTGGTTGTGCATGAAGCGGAAGTTTATTATGATGCCAGTGCTCATCCAAGGCACGAAGCAACCCGGCAACGACATTGATGTGTACCTAAGGCCATTAGTTGAAGAACTCTTACAGTTGTGGTACGGACAAGGTGTACGTGTGTGAGATGAGAACAAGCATGAGGAATTTGACCTACGAGCGTTGTTGTTCATAATAATCAATGATTGGCCTGCTCTTAGTAACATTTCAGGACAGACAAACAAGGGATACAATGCATGCACACATTGTTTAAACGATACTGAAAGTATATATTTGGAGAAATGTAAGAAGAATGTGTACCCGGGGAATTGTCGTTTTCTTCCACCCTCGCACATCCTAAGAAAGAACGGTAAGCATTTCAATGGTGAGGCAGACAGCCGGTGTAAGCCTATCCGCCATACTGGTGATGATGTATTTGACATGGTGAAGGATTTAAAAGTAATCTTTGGAAAGGGTCCTGGTAGACAATCTGTTACGAAGGACGGTGTCGGATATGCACCCATGTGGAAAAAGAAATCTATATTTTGGGAGCAACCCTATTGAAAAGTCCTAGAGGTCCGCTCTGCAATTGACGTGATGCACCTGACGAAGAATCTTTGCGTGATACACCTGAAGCACGGCAGGACCAACAACGTATAAAAAACCAAGACGGCATGCATCCAGAGCTGTTTGAAGGTACTGCTAGCTATGCTCTTACCAAAGAAGAGAAGGAAATCTTTTTTGAAGTCCTTTACAGTATCAAGGTCCCGTCTGGTTTATCGTCGAACATAAAGGGAATAATAAATATGGCAGAGAAAAAATTTCAAAACCTAAAGTGTCATGACTGCCACGTGCTTATGACCCAGCTGCTTCCGATTGCATTGAGAGGACTCCTGCCGGAAAATGTTCGAGTACCCATTGTGAAGCTATGTGCGTTTCTCAATGCAATTTCTCAGAAGGTAATCAGTCTAGATAGTCCACTAAGGTTACATAAAGATGTGGTCCAATGTCTTGTCAGCTTCGAGTTGGTGTTCCCACCATCCTTCTTCAATATTATGACTCACCTCCTAGTTCACCTAGTCGATGAGATTAACATTCTTGGTCCTGTATTTCTATACAATATATTCCCCTTTGAGAGGTTCATGGGAGTGTTAAAGAAATATGTTCATAACCGTGCTAGGCCAAAAGGAAGCATCTCAAAGGGATATGGAACGGAGGAGGTCATTGAGTTTTGTGTTGACTTTATTCCTGACCTTAAGCCCATCGGTGTTCCTGAATCACGGCATGAGGGTAGAATTAGTGAAAAAGGCACGCTAGGAAAGAAAGCAAGGATATGTATAGACGGACATTCTCTTACTAAAGCACACTACACACTTCTGCAAAGTTCCACCTTGGTGATGTACAATATTATTAAACCTTTATTTTTAACATGTGTGGATGTTGGTGATGTACAATAATATTAAACCTTTATTTTTAACATTTGTGGATGTTGGTGATGTACAATAATATTAAACCTTTATTTTTAATGATCTTCTTATATGTATATGGATATGAACTTTCTCGATCTCAATAGGTAGTATTGCAACTTGTTATGGCCAGACATTTATTAATATTAAAACGTAAAAATTAGTCATAATCATATCTAGCCCTGTAGTACACACCTTCTGGGTCGTCTTCGGAATCGTCATCGTCATCGTCGTCGCTCGTAGCACGCGGATGGATCCTCAGCCCTTCCTCGTAGCAAGTGGATGGATCCTCTGGCCTCGGATTCACGACGCGCGGGGGAGGAGGCTCCCGGATGACGACCCCAGTACGCCCTAGGCCTTCACCACCACCACCATTCTTGTGGCTATGCTGCTGGTGAAAGTGCGGGTACCTCAGGCGAGGATGGTCTCCCATGGCGATGTAGCGCATCACACCGGCGATAGTCCGGTTCGCCCACCACAGGCGGTGACCAGCCTTGTTGTGGTTCACTGGGGGCGGGCCGTCACCCTCGTACTTGGCGAGCTCCCTTTCCCGACGGTTTGCAAAGAAGGCATTCCAGGTGTCGAGGTTGTCGGGATCCCAATGGGGGTCCTCCGCTGCTCCGGCATGAGCTCGAGGTAGAAGTGGTTCGTGATGGCCGCCTGGCGGGCCGAACCTTGAGACATAGGAGGAACAGGAACCCCTCCAGCACTCAGCATCCAGCTAGCGGGCAACCGGTACCCCGACGGGCATGGGTAGCTGGAGGCGCACAGCGCCTCGGTCTCCTCGAGCATCAGAAAAGTCCACTAAGCGGCGTCCATTGTTGTGAGAGAGAAGGTGTGGATGTGTCGATGGAAATGGTGGTCGGCCTAGATATAGAGGGACATGGCGGGAGAACATGGCGGGAAGCGGGGGAAATGGCGGGAGAACATGGCGGGAAGCGGGGGAAATGGCGGGAGAACATTTCTACTATATATTTTTTGAATATTTTGCTATATTATATGTATTTTTCCATTTTTAAATAATAAACTATATTTTTATTATTTTTGTGAACATTTCTACTAAATATAATACTTGTTAAATAATAGATAATTTCATTTAAGTTGTATAATAAAGTATGATACTAGATTTAAATTATAGATCTTCTTTTTCTGAAAATTTTGATATATAATACATAATTTTCTGAAAACTATAAACCATTTTTGGGTTTGGCGCCAAAAATAACTTTAGCCCTAGGGCTAAAGGGTTTCGGCGCGCGGGAAGTGCGGTGAGCCGAAAACACCTTTAGCCCCGGGTTGTAATACGAACCGGGGCTAAAGGAGGGGCTAAGGGGGGGTGGTATAAATATCCCACCCCCGCCCCGGGTCGTGGCACGACCCGGAGACCAGTTTCTTCTTCCCGCAGAACTCGTCGCGCCCACGCCTTCCACCGCGCCGGCGAACGCGCCGCCCGTCTCCGTCCCGCGCCGCCCCGCCGAACCGTCTCCACGCCGCCCGTCCCGCCGCGTCCTTCCCTCCTCGCCGCGCCCGTCCGCCCGCCGCCCGTCCCAGCCCCGCCCGTCTGCCGCCCGCGTTGTAGCCGCCCGTGCCAAGGAGGGATCGCCGCCGCCGCCCACGCCCTCGCCCGTCCCGCGCCGTCGCTCGCCGTCTGAAAGGGAAATGTACGTCGCCTAGAGGGGGGTGAATAGGCATTTTAAAATAATTACGGTTTAGGCTCTAATAAATGCGGAATAAAACTTAACGTTTAATTTATCAAGCCAAAACCTATATCCACTAGTTTCACTAAGTGCACCAACAACCTATGCTAAGCAAGACAAGCAACAAGGAGATAGTAAGATATAGTACTTCAAGCACGAAGGCTATCACAATGTAAATTGCATAGGTAAAGGGCTCGGTTGAGAGATAACCGATGGACGCGGAGACGATGATTTGTTTCCCGAAGTTCACTTCAAAAGAAGCTACGTCTCTGTTGGAGAGGTGCGGGGGAGCAACGTACTTCGAACGCCACAAATGGCTCACCTCGAGGTGTGGTGGCTCGATGCTCACCTAACGCCACACAAGGCCTCACCAAGGATGCGAAGCCACGCAACTCACCGGCGCCACAAAAGGCTCACCCTATTCTCCCGTGAGCTCGCCACAAAGGCCTACTCACGTTCCACTATGGGACACTTGAGGGCGGCCACCGAACCCGTACAAGGCTTGGGGCAATCTCCACAACTCAATTGGAAGGCTCCCAAGAAACGCCACAAAGGCTCCACAATGCCCCAAAAGGCCAACAAGCTTGGGGAACCTCCACAACTCAATTGGAGCCCCAAGAACAATGCCACAAAGGCTACAAAGCCACAAAAGGTTAACTATCCAACCACACAACTGTCTAGGGTTCCAAGAACCCAAGAGAAACAATCCCAAGGAATTGAACTCACCGAATCTCTGAGGAGAACTCAAACCTATGCACCGAATGCAAGAGGCAAGTCCTTCACTCTCAAATTCTACCAAAGCTACAAAAGCTATTGGGGGAATAAGGGAGGAAGAACACAAGAGGAGAACACAAAACTCTCCAAGATCTAGATCCCAAGGATTCCTTCACAAAGAAGGGATTTTGCTTGGTGGAGCTTGTAGATCTAGATCTCCTCTCTCAAATCCCTCAAAAAGATGCAAGAATCATAGGAGGGAGAAGGGGAGAGGGCAAACTCTTCAAGGTCAACAATGGAGGAGAGAGAAAGCCAAAAACCAAGAAGAACAAGATTTTTTTGGGCGAAGGGGAAAGGGGAGCTCCTTTTAAAAGGGCTCCCCGATCTGCCCGTTACCCACAGAATCACGCACGGCCGGTACTACCGGTGGCACCCAGCCAATGGTCAGAAAACAGCGAGGCAAAGATCAAAACGCGAGCTTAGCCGGAACTACCGCTGCTTCACCGGAACTACCGGTAGCAAGAATATCCTAGCGGTACTACCGCCTGAAAATCCGATCCAAGTTCCGTCAAATAGCGCTAACCAGGCAGAGAGGGTACTGAACCAAAATTTGAGTTGCCGGAAGTTGGGCCGGAATTAACACCGGTACTACCGGCGGCATTTCTGCCCGAGCGGTACTTCCGGCGTCTGGCCAGTACTACCGGTGGCCCACCGGAACTACCGGTCAGCAAAAACTTCAGAACAAGAACTGCCACAACTTTTGCATCCGAACTCCAAACGAGATGAAAATATTGGATATCACCAAGGGAGAAAATACCATGAATATATATGTGAAAAACTTCAGAACCAGAACTGCCACAACTTGAAATATTGGATATCACCAAGGGAGAAAATACCATGAATATATATGTGAGATACCTCCCAAGGTGTGGAGCCGGAAAACCCATAAGATCAAAAACGCAATAAGATATGCATGGGAAATCCATTTTAGATGAACAAGAGCTTGTTATGAAGATAACCAAAAGCTCTAGATCCTCACATGGACAAGAACCAAACAACAACCAAGAAAGATGATGCTATGTATGCAAAGGTTTGAGCTCTCTTCGAAAGATACGAACAAGTCACCCACTCGAGAGCCCCTCTTGATAGTACGGCTATCTATCCTAAACCCGATCTCCAAACACTACAAGAACACTACAAGAGACCGGTAAAATAGAAACCCTATCAAGATCATACCTTTGCCTTGAGCATCCCACTTGAGCTTGATGTAGACGATCTTGTCACCTTCAAGATGGAACACCTTTCTTGATTGCTCTTACTTGATGAAGACTTGCGAATGGCTCCCCCATACTCCATGGGAAAACCACTTCTTTGACCTTGTCTTTATCACTCCATGAACGCCGAGGATGGCAAGCTCCAAGCATGATATCTTCTAGAGATGGCACACCATGAGCTTGCACATCAAATATTGATGATGATGTCTTGAAGAAAGCCATGAGGAACTCCATCTTCTTCTTCTTCTTCAAGGCATACTTGATCTTCTTCTTCTTCTACTTGATTCCAATAGGCACAAAGCCCTTGGACGATGCTTCTTCTTTTTCATCCTTAAAACCAACACATGGTCCAAGCGATGCCAATGGAAAAACCTACAAGTGAAACTCAATTTGCACATTAGTCCATATGGATTGTCATTAATTACCAAAACCACACATGGGGGCATACATGCCCTTTCACCGTCATCGCTCCCGCCGCGCCGCGCCGCCCCCTGCAGGTGAGGTATACGTAGGTGTAGTTAATTTGGGTGATTTTGTTAGTTAATTAGGGATTTTATTTAGTTAGGGATTTAGTTAATTTGGGATTTTAGTTAATTAGGGATTTTAGTAGTGATTTAGTTAGGGATTTTAGTTAATTAGGGATTTAGTTAATTAGAGATTTTAGTTAGTTAGGGATTTTAGTAGTGATTTATTTCAGGATTTTAGTTAGAGATTTTAGTAGTGATTTAGTTAGTGATTTAGTTAGGGATTTTAGTAGTGATTTAGTTAGGGATTTTAGTTAGTGATTTAGTTAGGGATTTTAGTTAGTGATTTAGTTAGAGATAATAGTTATTGATTTAGTTAGGGATTTTAGTTAGTGATTTTAGTGATTTAGTTAGTGATTTTAGTTAGGGATTTTAGTTAGTTTATTATTAGGGCTTAGGGTTTTATTAGGGATTAGGGTTTATTAGGGATTATGTTTAGTTAGAATACTTAGTTAATTAGGTTTAGTTTAGTTAGTGATAGGTTTAGAGTTATTGTTATTAGGGCAATATATACTTAGTGATTTAGTTACTGCTTATGTTTTAAGATTGTTTAATGCTATTATTTAGTTATGCCGCGTTCATCTCGTCCGAGCCTACTGGACTCCGTCGGGGATGTCCGATTCGGGGCTCCGCTGGGTTGGCACTGGGAGGTGCTACCTGTCGGGACTCGTATCTTGGTGAGGAATCCGGGTATCATCGTCGACCCAGAGCTTCTTTGGTGGCATCCACGAGGTCTAGGAGCGGTGTAGAGGGAGCCAACCCCCGAGGAGGTGGTACGTCGTCGTATCAGGGAGGAGGACGAGCATGTATGGCGATACACGTATCTTTTGGGGACTAGGTTCTCCAATATCTGGCAGGTTCACGGATCTCACCCGAGCTATTCTCCGGTGATGGTTCCTCTTCTGTGGCTGTAGAGCTCCCGTAGCACAGAACGCGGCAGCCGCGTTCGGTAGTTTATCTTAATAATTTACTTTATCTTATACTTTATCCTATAATGCACCCGAGCTATTCTCCGGTGATGTATTAATAATGTACTTTATCTTATACTTTATCCTATAATGCACCCGAGCTATTCTCCGGTGATGTATTAATAATGTACTTTATCTTATACTTTATCCTATAATGCACCCGAGCTATTCTCCAGTGATGTATTAATAATGTACTTTATCTTATATTATTGTACTTTATCTTAATCACTAAGTACTGTATCCGAGTTGTCGCAGTTGTAATATTCTTTTACTTAATGCAATATTCTTTTTCTGTATTAGTTAAGCTATGGACGGTAGACAGAATGAAGATGAGCTTCTCAAAATGATAGATGAGGGTACTAGGGGGTCTTATTATGATGGCTCCGAATGTCTTAATTTGTTTGGAGGAGACGATGGTGGAGAAAATAGTGGAGATGATGGTGCTGACCATGGTGGTGGAGACCATGGTGAAGACACCATAATAATGACAAACTCCGTCAAGGTATATAAAGCCTCTATCGATCGTTCACTAGTATAGATGCACTAATTGATTCGTATATATGTACTGACGAATGTTTCTTCTCTTAGACCTCCGCTTCCGGCCAATCTTCTACAAATACAAGAGACCCGACACACAAGTTGCCCGCTGATGTCCGTTTCAACATTGACTTAGTCTCTCCGCAGGGTCAACCGCTGGAGCCCAAAGAAGCTGCGAATGCATTTACAAGTCAATGCGGAGTGATTGTTAGAGACAAAGTCCCGATCACCACGTGAAACTAGAACAAGCCAGGAAAGAAAAAAGGATCCAGCTAGGGCTAGTTTTGTAGATGACAGAGCGAAAGATACAATGTGGAATTCTCTCATGACACATTTCACCCTACTAGTCTTGGAGACTGATGAGCTCACACAGCAAATGACGAGGAAAGTCAAGCACTTTGCTCTTAAGAAGATGGTCGAACTATTCAAGGAATGGAAAAAAATATTGTACCACAAGTATGTCTTGAAGGAAACAACTCCTCTATTCGTTGGCCCACTAGAGTTGCAGCAGGATAACTGGGCCGCATTTGTGGAATACAAGATCTCGGCACCAGCTAAGGCAATATCAGCAAAAAATAAGGAAAATGCAACCAAAAATAAATATCACCATCATATTTGCACAGGTGGCTACAGGAGTGCCATGCCTAAGTGGGATAAAGCTGAGGCTGGCCTAGAGGGTAAAGGGGTCACTCCAGCTACGTCTAGTTGGCCCTTGAGGTCAAGAAATTGGGTATTCAGGCATGGGACATCATTAGACCCAGAAACAGGCGAGATTGTTGCAGCCGAAGAAATTTCTTCACCCAAGAAAGAACTTGTTAAAGTGATAAAAGAGGTTGAAGAGGGAACATTTGTTCCCGACAGAGAGAACGATGAGCTGACAAAGGCTCTCGGGAATCCTGAAAAGGCTGGACGAACAAGAGGGTTCAGACCTTCTTATCCATGGGTTATCGGGTTTCTCGAGCACCGTGACACGTACAGAAGCCGATCGAGAAGAACAAACCGGCAAAAAGAGGAGGATACGGAGCGGTTCGCGAGGTTTGAAGCCATGCTGCAGGAGTATCGCCAATAGCTTAATGAACTTAAAGGACTCCGACAGCAAGATCCTACACCGGACAGTACGGTCGGCCCATCGCAACGGAAAAGCAGCGTGGCTTCCACGGAGGGCCACGGTAATGATGCAACGATGGATGTGTACCCCGTGGATGCAATTAAGGAGAAGACTAGTTGTGAGCTGCATGTTGAACTGAAGAATATTTCCATGAAGGTGACAGTCGGCTTTTCTTTACCTTCTGCACCGGGAGCGACCTACCATTGCAATCCGATTCCAGCTGGCTATGCTCGCGTCGGTGTGGATGAAATTCTACCTATGTGTCAGTCACTACAGCTTGACATCCCTGGAGGTGAAGGGGAGACGACACTGGGAGAAGTCACGAGTGGCTTCATTCTTTGGAAAAAAGAATACATCAAGTTTCCAGGCTCGACACCAAGGCCACCTTCTCCACCAAGGCAACCGTCTCCTCCCAGTGCACCGTCTCCTCCAAGTCCACCTCCAAGTGCACCGTCTCCTCCTAGTAATAGTCTAATCCATGACCCCAACACGAGTCCATCTCAATCTACGCAGCCTCCTCCACCCACTAAGGGCCAAAAGCGGAAGAATACCACCGCTTCGTCGAGCGATAACCAACACCCGAAGCGACAGTTGTCGCCCCTCCCAAGAGTACCGCCGATTCCTCCCAAGAGGGCTTACGACCTGACCGATGAGGAGACCGATGCGGTCGTACGGGCCGAAGTGGATGCTCATTTTAAAAAGAAACAACCTGAGCCAGATGTCCAAATAAAACCGGAAACCAAGGAGCACTTTAGGAAATTATTGACGCAGCCATCCCAAGCTCAGTTAAATGCGCTAGATGACTATACACGATGTCTTCAGAAGACATTGAAACAGAAGAGATCAAGCGGTAGAGGAATCATCAAAAAAGAAGTTCCCCAGCAGAGGGAACAAGCAAAACAATCGAGTGGTAGTGGAAGCATCAGAACAGACGTCCCCCAGCTGGGGAAACAAGCAAAACAATCGAGTGGTAGCCGAAGAACCAAAAGAGATGTTCCCCAGCTGGGGAAACAAGCAAACCAATCGCTCCCCCCACTCCAGGTGAACATATCCAAACCTCAACTATATGAGGAAGAACCTATGGATCCGGAAACGGCTAGGATATTGGCCGAGCAATGTGGTATGCCTATTCATGAAATTATTCACGGCGATATGTCCAAGGCTGAGGTAGCACCCAAATTTGTTAACAGGGAGCCTCTGGTCAGTTCTAAGAGGCTTCGAGATATGCCAACACAAATGCGACGATTCCATGAATGGTACATGAAAGCATCAAAAGAACAGCGAAATTGGCTCATACTGAAAGTTCGAAAATCGCATTACTTCATTGAAGACGAGGTCCCTATTGAATTTACAGAATTATTTCAGTTATTCAATCTAAAGGAACTCGACAAAATTATCCTCAGTTCATATTGTCTGTAAGTGATTACTTTATTTATGTAATTAGGTCTCTATCTCAGCTTGTTCAATTCATTGCCGGTAAGTATACTCACTATATTCTTTTGTATGCTATATATAATGATGCAGAATGAAGATGCTCGATTGTAAAAGAAAGGCTATCAACGGATTTGGGTACATTGGCCCACATCGAGTTCATGGAGCTATACTAAAGAATAAACCACTAGAGACCGAGCACAACTTGTTGCGGTTTCTCACGAAACAACATTTCTGTAACGAAATACTATTTCCTTACCACGACGGCAAGTGAGTTTTTGTACATATTAACTTTTGCTTACTCGATGTTCAGTGTAAATGATGAGTTACTGACGTATGTAAACCTTGCGTAGGTACCACTAGATTCTTCTAAGCATTTCACTTGACATGGGAAGAGTTTACATCATGGACTCACTAAACAAAGACATTGAAAACTACCGCATCATTACCGATGCGCTCCAGAGGTAATTTCAACCATTATCGCACTATATCGGTTTCTTTCGTTCATTTTCTGGGATATCAAGTAGTTATTAACTCATACATTAATTTTCTTTGTCGGGTAGGGTTTGGACACAGTTCAAGAAACATGTCCGCGGTCAATGGCGTGAGGAGCTATTTTTTAAATCACTCTCAGTAAGTAGTACGAGCTAAGTCCGCGCATCTATTTAATTCTAGTTTATGTGCATTTATCATGCTAGCGTTATTATTTGATTGAATTCTATTCTTGTAAAGTGCGCGAGGCAGCCACAGGGAACTAATCTATGTGGATTCTACATGTGCGAGTTCATTCGCATCAGTATTGAGAAGCCCTCGAAAAATGTTCGAGTAAGTAAACAATATATTCTCCCTTTATTTTTATTACAAAAAGTCGTGTTGAGTCTAATTCATACGATCTCATTTTTACATAGTTGGACGCGATGCGGGACAAGCTCCTACCAGAGAACCGCCTAATAGCAATCCAAGAGGAATTTGCTGCATTTTTTCTCGACGAGGTCATAGACCCACGCGGAGAATACTGTATAAGTAGACCCTAAAGCATCCATGTAATGATCTTCATGTAATCAAATAGACATGCTCTAGACCCGGTTGGGACTCCATATATGCTTGTAAGAGTAATTATATTATATATTGCGTCAATGTGTACAAGTACTGTGTAGTAGCGTTCTGTATATATACGAAAACTTGTTTCTAACGAAAACACAGAATGAAAAATAGTTGAACACAAAACACCAAATGAAAAGAAAAACACAAAACCCTAAAACCCCATCCCCTGCCGCGGCAACCAAATGGCACAAAATGCTGCCGCGGCAGGGAACCTTTAGTCCCGGTTTGTAACACGACCCGGCTAAATGTTCTGCCGCCCAGCACGCCTAGCAGACCACGTGGTTGGACCTCTAGCCCCGGTTCGTAACTGAACTGGGGCTAAAGCTTGGACCTTTAGTCCCGCTTTCGTATCCCCGGTTTGAAATCCGAGGCTAAAGGCCCTTACGAACCGGCCAAATTGGCTGGTTTCTGCTAGTGCAATGAAGCGCGAGAGCTGGTAAATTATGAGCTAGTGTGTATGTGAGGGCAGTGGAGGCTTGCCGCGAGGTTGAGTAAGGCCGGTGCAAGAATACCAGAGGAGAAGCAGGACCTATGCAATGCATAGTCTGCACTTCACGTACTCTGTACTCCCAGTCACTCACTCACTCACTCATATGGGAGTGGGCCCACCGGCTCTGGCCACCGACTCATTGCACGTCATACAATCATTGTGGATTTTGTTACTTTCTCAGAGACCCAAATTATTTGATTTAGATTCAATTGTAGCTAATCTAGTATTAAATATGTTCGTATCTTGATAAATTTGAGTCAACTAATTTGGGTCAGAGAGAGCAGTTACTTTCACCTCATGGTTTAACCGTCCTGCGGCAGGTCCGTTTACTTGTTAACCTTATCATCGTGGTGTGCATGGTAGGGCACCTGGTTGCAGTTGTAGGACACTGTGACAAGCTGTAGTTTGTCAAGGCACCGGCGTCTTACTAACACATGGGCCCACGCCCCTTCACCACCATAGATAACGGTCTCTTCTTCGATTAATATTGCTTTGGCCCCGAGCAAATTTCCCGGCCACATAATTTGCCGACAATGTTACCGAAATCCGTAAGACTAGTCAAAAGCATCCAGTACACACGCTTAGTCTTGTCAACCTTGAGCGTGGGGCAATCTTCTTATATAAGTTTAATTCTGATGCATACCCTGATCAAGTAAACACATCGGTGTCGACACCCTAATCACCATTGCGGCAATTCAGGCTGCGAGGTAGGTGTAGCAATGGCGAGCAAGAGTGTAAATATCGAGTTCAATACTACTCCTTCGGTCCCAACTAGAATTACATAACACATGTACCTAGAAACATTAGGTTTTACACTAGTGAAAGGTTAATCCACCAACAACTATGGAAAGTTCACTTAGAAGTAACTATTGTTGGCCCGACCGAGCCATCGTAGGTAAAATACAGGTGCATATACATATATATGCCATCTCCTATCTTGTTGTAACTACAAATCACTTAAAAATTATCAACATTGATAATACTCGATGATATACTACCATTG
Organism: Avena eriantha; assembly: GCA_910589775.1. NCBI lineage: Eukaryota > Viridiplantae > Streptophyta > Magnoliopsida > Poales > Poaceae > Avena > Avena eriantha. Next base: position 2,983,188 of record OU342742.1, read on the forward strand.
ATACCTATTCACAAATGTGGAGCACTTATTTTTGTAATGTATCATTTTCAACAGTTGAAGCAACACATATTTGTTACGAGAAAATGTGGATCATATATTTACCCTGAACTCTACCCTGAACAAGAAGAAGAAGAAGAAGAAGAAGAAGAAGAAGATTTAGCTCAAAAGTGTGCCAATGTCAAAGATGGTTTTACGTTTACAATCCTAGGGAGTTACTTGTTGTTGACTCTGATATACTACCTCCATTCTCGTTTATTAGGCAAATACGTAATTCAAGAAAATAGTGTGACCATACATTTGATCAATAAAATACAAGAAATGGAGGCAGTACTTCTTTTAACGCAGAGTCGCCCTTGTTGCTATGCATCTTATTTTGCAATCCGGAGTGGCCACACATCATAGGATGCGGTGAATCTTGTTCGGCTGGGTTCTGTGGATCCTTTGCCTCGGCGCTTATGGATATAGAGTCAATTTTCGTTTTTTAACTAAAAAGATTTTGTTTATTTTGGAAGTAAATTGCCAGCCACATATTATAGGATGGGAGACAAAGAGCGAGGGGAGCATGCATGCACTCACGCAGCAGCATCGAATCACGTGAGGCGGAGAATCATCCGTCGAGGAAGGGCAGTCACGTGCTTCCTCGTGCACGGCTTGGCCTGATGCACGTGAGACGCCATTGACGACCTCCGACTTTTCTTTTTAATCTACTCCTTATTCATACTACTGTCTATGATCTAGCAGAGGGTGAACCCAATTGGCCGTGGGTTTCGCGGATGTTTCGCTTCCGATCGTTAAAGAACGCAGCGAATCCACACGGTGTTGGGCGTCCTGAGCTTATCCAAGGGTGGTTAGTGTTCTGAGATTCGTGTACAACAATTTACACCCGCAACCTTGTCTTCGACATTTCCAATCCCTATAGGAAAGAAACTGCACATGTACAACACGTCTCGTCCAGATTCTCTTCCATCCTCATCCTCTCTCTCGTACTCTCCACTGCCCACACGCCACCGTCTCCACTGGAACTCTCTCCCTCGGAGGGGCAGCCATGATCAGATAGCTCATCTCCTCTAATCCATCGCCCAGGTCAATCCTAGGAGGTGCCGACGGCCGTGCGAGCCAACAGCCCTGACACGATGGCTGCGGGAAGTGGGGGTGCTGGAGATGGGGTGGCGGTGCACTGGAGCCCCCATCACCATGGTCAAAGAACTCCTCGGAGGGACATCCATGGACCAGCACCATACATATTTTGTTTAGATCTGTATATTGTGTCATGATTTCTTTTCCCAACTTTTCCCCATTATTTTGCTTCCATTTTCGGTGTTTCTGTTTGAGGAGAACGGATTAGCTGGATAGTGTCAAGTGATTTATATTTTTGTTTCTATTTTTGAAAACCGCTCTTGATATGAATGGTGAAGGAAATGACTCGGGTGAATGGATCCGTACTTATTCTTTGTAATTTATTCTCAGATCCAAATGTACTACAGAACGTTTCCTTGAGAGAAATCTTCCGATGACCATTATTTTTTAATAATGATGAATCCATCCAAATAACTGAATAATGAGTATTAATATATACAAATTGCGGTCTTGAATATAGAAGAAAACATAGCGGTCTTGAATACCAATTTGGTCATACTGTGCAAAATTGCAGACTGACAGATTAAAAATCGCAGTAATTAAGGGGACTATTTGCAATGTTCGATAGGCAGTCCACAGATCTTAAAGCAAAGCTAAACGGTACAAGATAAGACGGAGACCCGAAACACTGTGTGGAGTTGCTTTTTCGATCGTTAAACAACTGCTCCAAAATAATACTTGCTCCGTTTAGAAATAAGTGACTTACATTTGTCTAAATTCGTATGTATCTAAACACGTCTAAATATATACGAATCTAGAGAATACAAGTTACTTATTTTCAGACGGAGGGAGTATCAATTCTCAAAAAAAAAATCCAAAGTAATATCGTTGTATACTACTGCGCACCGCCGCATCTGAAGAGGAAGGGCCGAGACCTGGAATGCCAGCAAAGATATAAGCCGCGTCCTCCTGCTCGGGCTTATATAAAACCTCCTCCTGCTGCTGTAGCGAGCTGCTTTTCGTCATCGTCCTTGAGCTAGCTGTGAGACAAAGCACACCTCCTTGCCGGCCGGTGAGTGGCGGTGGATCGTCGTACCAGTTGGAACCTGCTGCTGCTGAAGCTGCATTGATCTACCTAGTAGCTTCTTACTGTACTTAGTTATATACATATGCTTGTGTTCACCCATGCATTTTTTTGAACGAGCAAGGTCCTGGAAAATTATTCACGGTGTGGGTACAAATTACATCAGGAACTCCAAAGAACAAAGAAAATACAGACCTGTCCCCAAATTTTGCTAAAACAACCCTAAGAAGGATCGTGGAAACACAGTCCGGTCCAGCACTGCTGGAAGAACAAGGACCACTTGTGGCCTTCTTCATCGATTCTAGGGATGGAACCACTTGGAACCGGGAAGAAGGGAAGCGCCAAAGCCAGTCCATCGCAAGGCCTCTGATAAGCATTGTATTATGTCACTCTAGAGCATCATCGTAGCCTGGCAAGGGATATGCACGCTCTATACGCATCCATGTCTCTCCCCGCGTCCTCTATGGCCTCCCAGCCCATTTTCGCAGCCGCCACTGCTACCTTTCTGGCCCCTCCTTAGCGCCTATGCGGCCTCCTGCAGCTATCGGGTTGCCTCCAACACGATAACATGGACTGAGCGGTGACGGTTGCGGCCCTATATGTGAGCAGATCCACCATGGTTTTTCGCTCAGCGGCCATGAGTCGATGGGCGCTATCGTCCCTTGCCAAGATTTGGCGAGAGACCTCCATTGTGCAGATTCAATAGAGGGGGCACCTACTCCAGGTCGGTCGATAGATGCTATTTCTTCTTGTTCTCCTCGTCGACATTGTCGCACTCCTCTATCTCTGCCTCCGCGTCCTCGTCCTCGTCACTGTCCGACTGCGGGGTGGGTGGGTAGCAGCCGCCCGTCTACTATAGGTCAAGTGGCAAATGGTCTTTTTTCTCGTCCTCCTTCTCCCACTCCTCTATCTCCGCCTCCTCATCCACATTGTCGTTCGATAACAGGGTGGGTTGGTAGCGGTTGACCACGTCCAAGGCTGAGATCGGCCCAAGTGGTGGAAAGTCCCCCTCCCCCTAGCCCTGTCGTGGTTCGGTTCTTCTTATAGCCTGCGGATTTGGAGCATCCATTGGAGTTGCCCCAAGTACTAGTCGGTGTTAGAATACGTGTGTATGTAGGAGTTAGAGATAGATTAGGATTCTAGAGATCTTCTTGTACTCCAGATCTCTTCTCTCCTTATATCTCTCTATATATCCCGCGAGCGTCAAATCAGTACAACACATAATATTTAATTCTATAATTTCTACGGTCGGGACATGCACGTACAATGAGCAATGTGATGTGTTACGGCTGGCCGGCAGTTAGTACTAGAAGTATATGCAGCCCTAGGTACCTAGGTATATAAAGGGATAGGGAAGGAATGAAGGGTTGACGTGAATGGAAGAACGTGGAGTGTCGGTGAACGCCCTCTTGCATTGCATGGGGACTCAATTCTTTCCCGTTTACTTTTCTCCACTCCCCATCATCGGCAGCTAGAGCCGATAGAGTGCCCGGAAGTTTGTTTATTGCCTGGTGCAGACATATCCACGCGTCCATTGACCCAACTCGGCCTATGCGCGCTAGTTGCACCAAAATAATTCAAACTTGAAAGAAATACACAGATTTCACTTAGTATAACCCTTTTGCAGCACCGTATAAAGTTGCGTTGCACTCTACGGTGGCGTTGCGCAACACACTACAACGTCGTCGGTCATAGCATTGCACTTACAAAGTGTGGCACCACCGTACCGTACGTGACGGTCCACAACACAGTGCAGTGTCGTCGGTCATGGCGTTGCACCGTAGAGTGTAGCGCCACTCTATACGGCGCTGCAAAAGGGTTATGCTCCACTACAGTACTAGTATATTAGGCTAGCCCTAGTGGGAGTATCATAAGAAGTATCATGCATGACACTTTGGCAAAAATCTGATGTGGCACCACAATTAATAAAGAGAGAGGTGTTAGTAGTATCATAAGAGCAAGTACAATAAGATCTAGTCAGCAGACTATAAGACTTAAAATAGTATATATTTGTGCTTATTTGGATGAGAGAGAAGAGAAGTGGGTGCTTAATTAAGAGCCAGCTGTAGCACGTGCTCCTAGGCACTATGTGAGAGTGAAAGTGGGTCATACATTAATAAAGTTACCTCTAACTATTGTACATATTGACTATTAGATTGACTTTAGATGACATGGACATGGTTATAGCCAACAGCTGGCTCTACTATTGTCCTTGCTCGGCCGGTTGTTGGCTATAAGATGTTGCCACATCATCTATAGTCAGTCATATAGCTAACACGTACAATAGTTGGATACAAGAATGTATTACTTTATTAAAGTGTGAGTCACATATCACTCTCACAAAGCACCTAGGAGCACATGCTAGAGCTGGCTCTTAACTTACAACTGGCTCCTCTTCTCTCTCCTTTCTCTCTCTTCTAACTCAGCATAAATACTATATTTTACTTCTTATAGCCAGCTGACATGGCTCTATTGTACTTGCTCTAATATGATACGTATCATAGCTCGTGAAACTAGGTAATTTAAGACCAATACATCTCATACACACAATTGCATTGAGATTGTAGAAAAAATTAAATACAATGGTACTATGATACTACTAGACGATACTAACCACTAGAGAGATAGTAGTATCATACACTAGTATCATATGCATGATACTAGTAATATGATACTCCCACTATGACCAACCTTAGTTTATGTACTCCCTCCGATCCAGTTTATTAGGCCCTTCACAATGAGTGTTTCTTGGCACGGTATCATAGGTATTTTGCTTATATGGCATGTCACTTAATGAAGAGAGAGATGGTCCTTGTATCTTAGCTAAGATACACCACTTGCACGCTACCATAGGCAAAAAATATGGTTAATCCAATCATACACATGCATGAGCACAAGATCATTAAATGCAACATCTCTAAGAAACACCATCTAAGATACATCCCATTGTCATAGTTATTTCTTAAGTTTGAATAACACCTATGAAAACGTGCTAAGATACATCCCACTGAAAAAGGCCTTAGACACACATGTAGTTTAAGAACAACTCTGACCATTGATTTTGGTCAACAAAATTGACACAATATGTTACAAAAATTATACCATTAAATTTATCTTTAAAAGTAGTTTCCAATGTTATAACTTTTTAGGACATGTATTGTATATCTTATTGGTAAAAGATTTTTTTAAACCGCGAGCGTGCCTAACAAGCTGCACCGGAGGGAGCACTTGGGGTGTAGTATCAGTTTATTTATTACAGTACTAGTCTATGCCTGCCTGCCCCTCTTTGGTGTTATGCTCCACTCCGGTACTAGTAGTATATTATATGCACGCTTGTATTGTATGTACTCGTATATTCGTCTTCTGTTATTGCATTGGTAGTATATATGTACGACTAGTACCACAACTCCAGTAACAGTACCACAGCCAGCTAAAGTAGCTCCTGTAACGTAGGTGTAACACGACATGCAATAATGCTAGCTAGCTAGGAGCAAGTATAGCAAGTGGCGGTCGCCTAGCAACTAGATAGTCACACGTACTGATCGGTACAAATCGGAAGGTTTGGATGGGCACGGTGAAGATTATTGGCTGCCGACCGGTACCTACTCGACATCAATCTTCAAGAATATGTCACGTCCTCATGACCTACTTACGTACGTCTTCTTGGACACAAATAAGTACTGCTAGTATGCTCGATCTCTAGCAAACAAGCTCCTAATATGTTGGCCAAAACTCAAATCCCACCCTTGCATTGAGTATATGAGTTAGTACAAGTGTAAGTGAACAAAAAGGAAACATCAAACCATGTGTATGTACATATAGTTGTACAAATTAAACGATGATGTGCAAAGAGCCGCGACACGAAAACATCCTACTCCCTCCGTTTGGAATATAAGATGTTTTAGTTCGTGAAGCTAATGTATCTAGACGTGTTTTAGTGTCTAGATACACATTTGCTTCATAAATCTAAAACGTATTATATTTTCGAACGGAGGAAGTACTTAATTAGGGGCGAGGGTCAAAAAAACAAAAAAAATTCAGCTGGTTTTAGATACGTAGCAATAGCATGCAGGTGGTCGCTCTGCCTCACTCTGCTGTTAGTAGTTGCACTGTACTGTTACCATCTCAGACTGAATATATATACATGTACTAACTCTGTTTTAAAATATAATATGTTTTAGCTTTGTGAATGGAGGGTAATCTAGATCTCTTTTGATGTGTAGGTTCACTTTAAATCTAGATAAATATACACATTAAAAAAGGTCAAGAGACACTCCTTTCATAAAACTAAAACATTCTATTCCCTCCGTCCCAAAATAAGTGACGTGACTTTGTCTAGATTCGGATGTATCTAGACATGTTTTAGTGTAGATGCATGTGAATTTAGACAAAGTCATGTCAGTTATTTTGGGACGGAGGGAGTATATTTTAAAACCGAGGGAGTATGTTGCTAGTTGCGCTGAGCAGGAAGCTTCCTGCTGGCGATGAATCGAGTTGTACTGCCGCAGTGGCTAGTTAACTAATCATGTTTGTACAGCAGAGTACCTCCGGGTAGTTGGTTAATTAATTAGACAAAGGTAGAGCTAATTAACTTTGTGGGGTGGGGTTATGTTCTGAGTTCTGACAGGGGCTAGCTGTCAATCACATGGCGATTAGTTGGGAGCAAGGAGGAGGCGTCTCTTTCGGACCTAGCTCTGACACCTCCATGCACGGCAGCACCCTTTCACCACCAGTGGGCCATGCCATACCACTGCCACGTGTCGGTTGGCGCCCGGGCAGCCCTCACTGTGCCGGCCCTGCCGACGTCAAGGACCACCAAGCTTCGTACATTGCCTACTTCAACTTGCTTGGCTCTCCCTCAAAAGTAATTTATCACGGTATTTAATTATACAAGCGTGTTATTATGGAGTAATCAATTTCTACCGCTCTAACATCATCTTCTTCTTCTAGTAGTACTCCCTCTGATCGTCCCTAATCAGCGACACAAGTTATGGCCCTGGCCCTGAGGGAGTAGCTGATTTAGTCGAACATCACATGTATGCTGCAAATACTTCTTCTCCGGCCCTGGACAAAACGCCAGCAAGCTACCACCCCATTAGAGATCACTCAGGATGAAGTCGTTGAAAAAAGGGCGTAATCAATCCAGTTGCGGAAGGCACTAGGGAACCCTTTCACTGAAGTAGCCCAAGAATATATTCCTATCTTATAGTCAAAGACCTTTGGGATATATATATATATCTTCAAGAGAAGACTCCGACTTTTGCTTTTGTGCAATCTTGAGGCCAATTTCTTTACATAAATGAAGTTATCGTAGATGCTCACATTCTCTGTGAAATCACTTTGGGCATTGCATACGAGCTCATTCATATAAGGACCTGAGCCGAAGTGTGATCATTTTTTCAATGATTTTGACACCTAGGCTTTGTAATCATCTCAGTAGTGCTTCTAAGCTGAATGAAACTTTCGCCATTCAAAAGAAATATTGTACATACAAACCATTGACTTGGCACGTACATTAATCTGCAAGGATATAGTACAACGATTATATACTCTGAATAATGGGCTCGACACAATCTTTCCCTTATCCTTGAAGATAGATACACATGTATAAATAATTATATACGAGCCCAGAATTATTTATAACATACACCAAAAACCAAATAAATTGTATATAAAACATTATTTGGTGCATGGGCAGCAGTAGCTTTCGTGGTAGCTGCGGCCTGGATGGATCGTTGTGTGTTCCGTTCTAATACATACATACATTCATGTTTCCTCTAAGCCGGGCTCACTTGTCGCCTGCTCTCACGCTACCTAACTCTCCATACGTGTAGTAGGTCCATCTAGGCTTATAACTCGCAAAGGTCTGACAAGTGCAGGCTAGCTCATTACGCCTAGAAGATCACCACAACAATTATTAATAATGACAAACTATGCCTTGCTGGCCACTTAGGTCTATTATAATAATCATAGGTTTTTTTCCTATGATACAATAACCATCTTGTGTCATGCTAGACGTCGTCATGCCATGTAAGCAAAATACCTAGGATACAACCCATTATGAAAGGCCTACTGTGATTGACCTCCAATTTACGTGTGTAGGCCACCTCTCCATTCATGCAACGTAACAGTAAAAGAAACGTGGTTTATAACTTGCGATCCTTTACCACTAGGTTTTGGTCCATGCAAATTACAACGTGGAGTATTAGTTCTGACCCCGTGTTGGTTTTGTACCCACCCTTGTCTTGGGATTCCATCGGGTGACATTATCACCTTGCTAGCCCGCCGGCTTCAACCACAACAGAAACTTTATCTTTTCAACTCCACGTAGCGCCAAAGGGCTGCCAAAAAAATATCCATCCCTGTCTGCTCCATCCATATCTTCGCCCCATCTGAAATGTGTGTTGTAAGATGTTTGTTCCTGTCTCTATCTGCATCTCACGGAGTTGTAGCAAATTCGTGTGCGTCTGCATGCAGAATCGTTCCAATGTTCAGAGATATATACTCCCTCCGTCCACTTATGTAAGTCGCGGAAGAAAAATTCCGACAACCACCAAAAGTCGCTAAAGGACAGTTATACCCCTGATCCAAACTCAAAATACAGTCGACGTGGGCTCGCCCCAGGTCTCTTCTTCCCTGCATCGCCCACCTCCCGTGCGGTTCCTCGCCTCCCTTGATCCTCAAGCGTCACCTGTACCTCGCCGTCCTACCCAGTAGCAGCTCGCCAGTCCCCGCCCAGCAGAAGATCGCCGGCCGCCAGCCCTTAGCAGCAGCACGTCCGCCCTGGCCCTGCAACAGCTCGCCGACCTCTAGCCCTTAGCCAACAAGAGCAGAGCGCCGGCTAGGGAGAAGGCCGGCGCGTCACCGCCGCCATGGTCCTGCTTGCCCAACACCTACCGGCCCAGGCGCTGCTCGTCGCCCATCACCTCGCCGACCCAGGGCCGGCCATATCGTCTGCTGGGGCTTGGGGCTGCCAGCTCGGCATCGACGGCCACAAGGTCGGCGCGCTCAAGCGCATCCTTGCGTCCAGGTCTTCGACATCGCCGACTTCTTCCCGACCCTTGCAGCATGTCGTCCTGGCCAGCAGAAGAAGCAGATCGCCGGATCCACACGTCGTTGTGGCCAGCAGAAGAAGCAGAACATAGCACCAGCAGCAGTTTGAGGGGCACCTACGGTGCTTCTGGACCTGAACTTTACAACTCCCGAAGAAGACCATGGTCCACACAAAGAAGATAAGCGCATCTGCTGATGAAAATGCATGTATACTCTCGGATCTGCAATAATTGACATTAGGAAGTTACTCTACTGCAATTTACTGCGAGAAAATTCAGTCTATTGCCAGAGAATTCAGTACTCCAAGATGGTGTAAAGCAATTTACTCCAAGAAAATCATCACTTAGTTGTCATGTAAAACGCTGGCATATGTAAGAAAATCTGACTACATTTGTTGTACTTGGTGCACTTATTTGAGCAGCATATCACCAGCTATGCTTGTACAACATAAGTACACACAAGTATCCTGTCACTAGCATTTGAGTTTTGGAGTATTTGTTTACAGTGAGTGCACTTCTATTGCGTTGAAATGAACTCTAGCATTCAAAGGCCATCTTACTTTTCCAGCTTTAATCCCTAACAACAGAGCTTCTCTCCCCCTCGTATCTCTACATAATTTAATCGCCAAAAAATTTCAGAACCAAATCAAGAAATTAAACAAAAAATAAATAAACTAATTGACATAACTCTAAATGGAGTCATAGCTCTACAGCACTAGGAGTACACAACACTACATAAGGACATATATTGACAGACATAGCAATAGTAGATAATCCAATTAGTACAGTATAAAACCAAGAACACTAAACTCTGATTATTCGAAACTCAATTGGTTCCAGTCACACTTTAATGGTTACCATCAGTCAACAGCTTATGGATAATTCAATTACTCTAGAATAATTTCTTATGAAAGAGTACAATAAGAAACCAGAGTAATTTCTTAATCCAACTATATGCACACTGAGTAACTTTCACATGGCACTAATTAACAAAATATGCGCACAAGAACCAAATCCCTTCTTCGTTGCAGTCTGCTCGAAGATGGCATCCATCTACTGGCAGTACAACATGAGGTGACCAATTTCTCTTCTTGATAATGTTGTTGGGCTTGCCAAGGACAAATGAATCAGAGAGGCAAAACCAAAAAAAAAAGCCAACAACTCTGACCGGAAATAGTCACAAGGAAAGGCTAAATGGACATATGGTTTGAATGGTTCTGACTTCTGAACATATGGAGTAAGAGTAATCGAATGTAGTGGCTTCTAAACAGTGTGATTGAGATGCATTGAACATTAACCCCCTTTTTCTAAATTAATACCCCCGAGGTTGTTCTATTTTCTCAAGCCAAAGTTGTGAGTTCCTAGCTAGTTCCTACACTTTATCAATACCCGTCCCTTTATAACATAGTTCAGAGGAAACATGTCACAGTTGCTCAGACATTCTCACGAACCCCATTGAATATTGGCTTTAGACAAGCACTTTCGGGTACTAGGGGCGTTAGATGGCTTCATCTAGTACGTCGACTTATGGAGGTTCAGTTGACGACACATCCAGATGATTTCGTTTGGAAGCTAAGCACATCTAGTTCTTTCACGGTGAAATCATTCTATCTTGATTATATGAATGATCAGACTAGATTCCTACGTAAATATATTTGGAAAATAAAAGTGCCACTAAAGATTAGAATTTTTATGTGGTTCTTACACCGTAGGGTTCTTCTTACAAAGGATAATTTGATAAAAAGAAATTGGCAAGGATGCAAAAAGTGTTGTTTCTGTTCTCAGGATGAATCGATACAACACCTTTTCATTATGTGCCCTCTTGCAAGAGTAGTATGGCGTATTGTGCATATGGCTTTCAATATTACGCCTCCTACAAGTATTAAAAACTTGTTCGGTAATTGGCTTTCGGGAGTGCCCAAAGAAGTGAGAGCACAAATCCGAGTGGGTACATGTGCTCTACTTTGGGCAATTTGGAATATTCGAAATGATTATATCTTTAACAATGCAAAAAATATGTCTTTTATGCAGGTTATCCCACGTGCTACTCACTGGATCCGTACATGGTCATGCCTGCAATCTACGGAGAAGCGCAAGGCTATGGATTCTGGATGCACCCGACTAGAGTCGGTGACGCGAGACTTATACAGCCAGTGCAACTGGCGTTTTGATTATAGGATAACATGTTGATGCAGTACTTTAGCATGTTTTCTCTTGCTTTTAGATGGTTGATACATGTCTCAACCCTGTGTGACCCATGATGTAATCGTTTGTAAACATTAGACTAAAATAAAGTAATAAAAGGTCGCATGCATCTACCGATGCAGGGACCGGGGCTAAGTCTCCATTTCGAAAAAAAAAGCTAGTTCCTACACCCTCAAACCTAACACAAGCAATAAGCAGCTTCAGATACAAGATGGAGTCCTGGCAGCTAGTATGTGATTCACATAAGTGACCTACTCTGAAAATTCAGACCAGCAGTTGGCCTGAATTCAGACTTTAGAGTTCAGATAGATCATGGAGCAGAAAAGCATGGACCAGCATCTTGTCCGCCTAACCAGCGATCCGTCAGCAAGAAAGGAAGGAATTCCCCCGCGTCGCGTGCTTCCGCGACTTAGAAAAGTGGACGGATGGAGTACTCCTAGTAGAAATGAATAAATTCAAGGAGGAGGTCAAACTTCTAGTTCAGACAGCTACCAAGAAAACAACACGAGGACTTTCAGTCAAGTCCTGGAGTGTATATTTTGTTAGCTCTTTCCTTCTAGCAGCAGTGGGTATAAAGCCTTGTACTAGCTAGTTTTTCCTCTCTCTCTCATTTGCATACAATTTTTTTGTTGACAACATATAAAAGTATCAGCAGTAAGTTTCCCTACTATTCAGCCTAAAATATCATGGCAAAATTGAGTGGTTTTGTCTTCGGCAATAAGCCTGATGCTCTCTTCTCATGCAGAACATTACATGCTGATTGTCAGACTTCGCATCCAAGTGCATTGATCCGGCAATGGTGTACAGGTACTTGCAAGAACTACAACATCATTCATATTTATGAATTACCACAAAGTTTCTTTATATATCCGATGCCTCTAGGCTGTCTCTTGTGGTACTGCAAAGATTACAGCGAGTATGAACTTCCTTAGTTGCTAATGATTTCTCTAGGCTATATCAACTGAACGGACATTCTTAATTGCTAATGATTTCCGAGTTACACACCACACCAGTAGACCAAAACCATCGCTGTCCGCCTGCTGAGTGGTTGATTTACAATCTTGCACCTTGTCAGCTGATGAAAACCAGCTTGTCGCATAATATGTCTTGAGGACAAAAATGCACTTCGAATTAAACAGACTTCTTATGCATTTTGACGAAACCAGAAAGATGGGTGCTCAGCGCCTCGGCATAAAACAGATACTAATGAGCTTAAAAGCAAGTTAATTCTTTCTCTCCCAGTAGAGGTCCAGGCATGCTCATCTTAAAGAAACAGACCTGCAATGGTAAATCAAGCATTAGGGGAGACAAGGTATCACTCGAATTAACCAAGCAGTGCATTAGGGGAAAATTAAAGGAGTATCACTCGAACTAACCAGAACATTCATGGTTTAACAAAAAGAGCTATTAAGTACTACTTAAGTACAGGATTGGTGTATTGACGTCACCGTGGGCTTTTGCACCACATATTATGAACTCATCGGATCGACTCACATTGCAAACAGATTATAATAAACGGTTCAGGGTACATTCAAGGCTTGAGAAGAAGGCACAAATCGAAACAAGCAGAAAGAAATAAGATTGGCACAATTACTTGGAAACACAAATGCAACTATGCAAACCATGCTCACATTATTGGTAAATGATGTCGGTCTCAGTACCTGCGCTGCAGTTGTGTACCAAAATTTTTGGCTGCTGTCTGAACTCACAAGGATGGCTGATAACTGAAGTTTCAGAAGACAACTTGTGCCTTGAGGTCCCCAGTTCTGTTAACCTATTGATCTGATATTCTACTAACCTATTGTTGGATACCAAAAGCAAATCAACTATAGTAGAAGCTCGCTCATCCATCTCGCTATGCATGCATGCATGCTTGTCAAGTAAGCTGTTTGGTACGAATGCCTCTGCTAAGGGGTAAGCTTGCTGCACCGACAAAATTATGGCAAAAATGGACCAGAAACATCTGCGGAGGAGAATGAACTGTTAGCTAAAGACTAAACGAGTAACAATTAATGAAACAGGAAAAGCAATTAATATGGACCAGAACATCTGCGAAGGAAAATGAATTGTTAGCTAATGACTAAACGAGTAACGACTAATGGATCAGGAAAAGCAATTCAGGACCGAATAAGGTAGCATATCACCTTCCCATGGTCCTCGAATCTCTGAACCAGTCCAACCTGACGATGCAATGAATCATGGTGCCCATCCTTAAACTAGTCGCTCACACACAGGTCTCCACATGACGAATATGCGAAATCAGGAGCCAGTCATTTTTTGCTCCACGCTTGTAGCGCCTGGTCATACGATGTTTGCCAGTCATAAGTGCACGGAGTTGTTTGATTGACTCTGGTAATGAGGTGAGAGCATCACAATCAATTATAGAGAGTGAATGGAGCGAGGTGAGGCTCTGCATGGACTCAGGGAGGCAAGTAAGAGAAGGCAACTTCTCGATGTGGAGCTCTGTAAGAAAATGGAGTTCCCCGAGTTTGTGAGGCAGCCGATGAAGGGCGTCGCAGTTATATATACCGAGATATCGCAGGGAGGTGAGGCCCTGCAAGGACTCGGGAAGGCTGGTCAGGACAGGAAGCTTCCCAATGCTGAGTCTACGGAGAGAGGGGAGCTCCCCCAGCCCTTCAGGCAGCTGCTGAAGGGCATCACACCCACTTATGTTGAGCTCTTGGAGAGAGGTATATCCCCGCATGGAATCAGGAAGGTGGCTCAGCCTGGGCAATCTGCTGAGGATGAGAGAGCGGAGACCCCCTAATCGTATTTCAGGCAATCCACTCAGATTTTTGCAATCAGTGATTTCAATTGTCTGCAATGATCCAAGTTCCCCAAGACACTCTGGCAGCAGGCGGAGACCACGACATTGGTGGATGATCAGTTGTTTGAGCGTGGCGAGGCTCCGCATGCTCTCAGGTAATTGTGTCAGCTCCTCATTGCGACGCGTGATTTTTAGAAAACTGAGCGCACGAAGGTTCTGCAGAAATTCCCAATCACAAGTACATGATGGTATGCCTATCTCTGGTTTGTTGACAAGGGTCGAACAAGAGGACACCCAATTGCTGTTTCCGCAGGAGAGTGATTCTAAGTTATCCGCCTGGGGATGAACTGGCCAGACGATGCTGTTCTCCAATGTCAATCTCTTTAGGGATGTTGGAAAACAAGGATTCACATTCAATTTTGGGCAGCCGTGTATGTATAGTTCAGACAGACAAGGGAAACAACATTGTGTTTCTTCACCATCACATATAGTTTCTCCACCCAGAACTGTCGTTGTTGTTGTCAATTCCAAAGAACCAGGCATAGAATCAATGCTTAAGCTAGTGAGTGACGGGAATGGACCTATATTGATACTTTCAAGGGTGTCAAAGTCTGATAGGCTGAGGGACTGCAACGAAGGCAAGTGTACAAGTCTTGTCAAATGCATCATCTTTGGAAGCGAACCTAGCGACATTCTTGTCAAGAGGGGAAAATGAGGTAGATCAACAATTTTCTCGAATTTGTTACTCCAATGTGTTTTCTTGGTCAACCAACCTGGCAGATGTAAACCTTTATAATTCCATATACGCATTACCTTAATTTCATATGGTGGTTCAAGAGCATTAAGAATTGCCGTCTCTTGTTCCATACCAGCCTCTTGTTCTATCTCAGTATCCATGTTCCTGAACAACAGTTCAAGTTCATGTATGTTGCTCTTTCTCTTCAAGTAAGCCTTTTCTGCATCATCTGGATCCTTCACAATCGATAGCTCAAGTGTGCCACTTAGCCTATCGAGACTTCCAAGCTCCGATATTCTTGCATGGTCGCTGCTTTCTCCTACAACAAACAATCCCAACGTTTCTAGACGAGTCAGCCGTCCAAAACCTGCTGGCAGGCCAAGAAGTCTGGAACATCCTTGAAGGTTCAAAACAACAAGCCTCTTTAAGTTCACTATACCTTCAGGCAACTCAACTAGACCGCTACAGCCCTGAGGTCTAGATGCTCTAGCTTACTCAGAGAAGTGATGCTCTGAGGTAGTACAACAAGGTTGGTCAATCCACTGAGTTTCAAGGTATGCAACTGGTCAGAAGCAAACGAATCAGGCAGTACTTCGAGACTAGCACTTTTGCTTAGGTTGATTTTTTCTAAGTTCCGTAGCAGCCCAAAAGTTTTTGAGGGCAAATGTTGCAAACTATAACAATCGATAATGTTAAGCAGCCGTAGATTATCATTTTTACACAAGGATTCTGGTACATTATTCAAGCTTAAACATCTATCCAGGTGCAAGCTTTGAAGATTATGACAATCACCAATAGACTGAGGCAAACTTTCAAGATCCATAGTCTCAGACAACTCTAGAGTTTTTAATTTCCTAAGCTTTCCAATAGATTCGGGCAATGTTGCAAACCGAAAGCATTCTGTAACATGAATAGCTTGCAAGTTCCAACAACCCGTGATAGCTTCTGGAAGTTCTTGGCATCTGGAATTGGAGATTCTAAGATATCCAAGATATTCAAACTTGGATATGAATAGAGGGACAGAAGTTTCCCATATATCCTCCAGAATAATACTACGCACACAATAACCCTTCTTAATTGGTTTATCGGTTGCAAAGTTGCCTCTTCCAGTAAGAAAGAGATCACGAAGCTTGCTAAATAACTTACTTTCAACTTTCTCATAGCATGGAGCTAAAGATAAATATCTGCACATCTGATTATGATCATTAGTGCTCTTCATTGGCGTAAGAAATATTTCATCCTGTAAAATTTGCCGAGAGAGATCATGAACCAGGTCATGCATCTTGCACGTTACTATTACTCTTCCTGTATGATAATCTTCAACTAGATCTTGAAGAAAAGAAATATTCAGAAGAGAATGAAAGTAGTCATTCCCAATATCCTCCTGTTGTCGACTTCCATCTGACGGAGTAACAAAGCCATGTGTTATCCATTGGGAAATCAAGTGTTCCTTGTTGATGGAATAGCCTTTGGGAAATATACAGCAAAGCACACAGCACTGCTTAAGATCATCTGTCAGATGAAAATAGCTCAATTTCAAGGACTCCAAAACTCTATGTTGTATATCTTTGTTACTCAGTAAATTGCTATCTCTCAAGGACTGCCATTCTTTTATATCTCTCTTGCCTTGGAGATTACCTGCCAGAGATTTAATGGCTATTGGCATTCCAGCACATTTCTTCACAATATCTTTTCCAACTTCAATGAACTCAGAGTCCAAACCTTCCTCTGCCCATCCAGAACTCTGTTGGAACAATTTCCAGCTGTCATCATCTGATAAGACTGCCAAATTGACTACTTCCACAGATTCAACCACTTCCGCAACATTTTTATCACTGGTAGTGAGTAAAATCTTGCTTCCTGGTGCGCCACTGTTCAAGTGTTGTTCAAACTGTTCCCAATCATGCCTGTCCTCGTTCCAAACGTCATCCAAGACAAGAAGAAACTTCCTTGCGCTCAACTTTTGTGAAATTTTTCTACTCATGTGCTGAAAGGTATGAAGCTCAGACTTCTCATCGGACACAGATTCAAATAGCTTCGCGAGGAGTTTTTCCACATTAAATTCTTGAGACACATGAACCCAGTACACAACTTCAAAGTGCTTCCCTATTTTACCATCCTGGCAAATGTATTTGGCCAGAGTAGTTTTGCCAGACCCACCTAGCCCAACAATAGAAATTATCGAGATTCTCTCTTGGATATCAGCCTCTTTTAGCACAGATATGATGCTATACTTGACTTCATCTCTTCCGATTACATATGTGGTATTCGTCAATATTGACATCTCCCCTATTGTCTTGTGTGTAGGTTGAACATGATTAGTAACTAGTGTACTATTTGTTATTGCATTGAACTCAGTTCTCTGCCTCACAATTTTCGCAAATCTCTTCTTGATTTCCTTGATCTCCTGAACCATCTTGGTACGGGAGAGGATAAATTTCGGTTTTGTACATAACCAATTAGCCATAACATGATTTTCACAAGCACTATCCGCCTTGTGTTTGTCAGCTTCTAGCCGATATAGCAGGTCATCAAAATCATTAACAACTGCCTTCAACTGTTTGAGCCAATGAGGTGATGAACTAGTAGTTTCTATTCTAACCTCAACAGCAGAGAGCCAAGCAGTGATATCTCCAAACAAATCCCGGAGCTCGCAGAGATCTTTGGTAACACCAACTATGGAGACAAACTCGCTGCCTATCAGCGAAACTAGCTTGTTTGCTGCAGGCTTCATCACCGCCGACAGCAAAGCAACCTCCATTGGGGTCATCAGGTTCGATCCTTCTTACATTCCAACTTCTGCAGATAAAACAATTGCAATTATTTGACTGGTTGTGTGAATCCGAACTTTGTAACACGGGAGGGAGCATATGCATACGTGAAGTATCCAATCCTCTGGAATTACATCAAGATTCACAGAAAAGCTGAGAAACCGAAAATGAACCACCGTTGAAGTTCTTCAAATGAACTAATAAGGTTGATTCTTCAAGAGACGGAACCAAGCTTGCCGGCTGATATCTTGAGGAGAAGAAATCACAGTTCCTTGTGCATACACAATTAAAAATCCTACTTTGATGGTGCAGAACTTGTCATAAATTCCAGTGGTACTCTGTTCGGAGGAGGAAGGAGAGAGCGATCCCTATGTCACATTTCACACAGATCAAAGCATATATTTCTTCCAGGCGCTGCAGATAAAAAACAATCCATGTGATAGAAATGAAATATCCCAATACGGGGGGCCCAAACCCTCTCTGAAATCACCTAAAAATTTAGAGAAAAGAAGCAACTGTGTAAATTCAAGTACCTGACGAGATGACCAGATACGATTTTTGACCAACAGCCAGGATAACTTGCTTGACTTTCTGAATCCTTTGTTTGAGGTAGAGACTAGCTAGAGAGGAGAGAGTGATCAAAAGCCAAGATTTTTGAGGTAGAGACTAGAGAGGAGAGAGCGCCTTGGTGCGGAGGCGATGAAATCACCCTGGATGTAGATCAAAAGGGAGGAAGAGAGTTTGAGACTTGGGAAACGGTGGTTGAGCCTGACCTTGCTTCTTCTACTCTACATCCTCCACCCATTGGCATACCCTTTTTTTTCAAGTGGAAGGACTAAGACCCTTGATACTTCAACTCTGCAATTACAAGGAAGATGCTGCAACAGTTGACTGACTTCGCCAAAGGCCAAAGCTGGAAAGTTGATATCGACACACACTACAGAGGACGGAACGCACCTTGAGCCCGTGCCGCCTGAAAGCCATACGTTTGGGCATTTGGACGAGCACCTCGTGCGCGCAGTCGAGAGCGCAGCCAGGGCCGGCCGTGAGAGGGAAGGAGGGAGAGGAAAGCGGCGCGGCCTCCACGGGGGACCGAAACCAAGGGGAGGGGCAGCTAAGCATGCGGTGGCCGCGGGGAGGAGCTCCGAGCTCCTGCGGCGGCGCCATTAGAGCCACCACGTTTGGAGCTTCCTTTTTTCTCTCGGTGCCGTCCAGGGAGCGTGCTCCTTCGTGTCTCTGTGTAAACTGATAGAAGAAAAATCTTTGTTTCCTTTGGGAAAAAGGTCGAAAACAAGCCTTAAATTCATAAGAAAAAGCTAAATCGAACCCCCCAACTCATAATCCCTGGCAACCTGAAATCTGTGATCCCACTCTATTTTAAACCCTGTACCCTTTTTCCACGTTATAAAAAGGAAAGAGAAACTCAAATTGCTACTCCAACTTTCAGCATGGGTCCACTTGTCATATGTATCTTCCACCTCCAGTCTCTCCCTCCCAATCAATTTGCGCAACAAGGAACGACGCAGAGAGCACGACAGAGCGTGGCTACGGTCGAGCATCACTGCTCACCCCCAGCTCACTCTGTCCCTATACCCATGAGCCCGAGGCCAAAACCGCCTAGGCCTCGAACCTTCCTACCCCTCTCTCCTGGCGGCGACCAAGATTATGGCCTCCTCTCTGCACCACCGCCGCTGCTCGAGCCCACATGCAGCCACCGCCGCTTGGACCCTCGAGCACAAGTGGGACCTGTGAGCATCCCACCAGATCTCCTCCTCTAGCTCAACCGCAGAAGAAGGCGAGGAGGAGCTCGGCCGGTCAGGGCATGCCGCCCCACCTCACGCCCTGGCCTGCGGCCTCGTCGGCGTAGCCCCGCTCCCAGGCTCCTCGGTACAATCCCTCTAGTTCCGACGGTGGAAGATGCCAGGCTCCGCCTAAGCGACAACGCTGGAGCACGGCACGGCCCGCGGCCTCGCTGCAGCAGGCATTACGCCTCGGTCAGGTTTCGTGCAGTATAATTCCAGCGTGTGGCTTGCACTACTAGGAAAATAGCTATCCATGGGTTAGCATCTAGTGGCACATTAGGAAGGTGTTGCGCTTTTACCTGTGGCGTACGAAAATTCAGTGCGCCGTTGGAAGGCATCTTATCCGCGGTGCACCACAAAATAGCGAGCCACGATTAAAGTTTAAACAAGGAGGCAGGGGTACCCCTATCCGTTTTGTGGCGCACCATGATTAAAGTTGAAATTAGGAGACACGGGTACTCCCTTATCCGTGGCGCATCACCTAGGGATGCTCCACAAGTATTCTACTTACTTATGGCGGGTTTGTTGCAGATTTTTTGCAAACTTACCTATGGCGCATCCAATAGTGGTGCGCCACAGATAAGTTTTTAAAAATCTGCTCTCACACCCCCTCCCCTTCACCCCGTGGAACGACTTTTTAGTTTTTCAAAAAATAAAAGAAAAGAAAAACACTTTAAAAAATAATATCCTTTCATATATATGTAGGCTATGTGGTCTAATTTGTTGGAAAAATAATAAATATGAATTTCAAAGTTTTTTTGGAAAAACATTATGAAACGGTAAAACGGCCATAACTTTTGCATACGGTGTCGGGAAAAAAATTAATATATCAAAATGATGACCACGAAAATCTACATCCGCTCGCAACACCTCTAGTCGTTTAGCGATTTTTTAGATTCTCAAAATTTGAAAAGGATAAAAAGTTACGACAAAAAGAAGATTTTTTCTGCAGAAAAAATAAGCCCACTTATTTATGTCGCACACTATTTTGGTGCATCACGAATAAGCATGACCCGTTTTAAATTCTGGGGACGCCCCTCTCCTCTCCTCCCTTCCTTTCTTCTCCGCATTCCCTTCTCCTCCTCTCCTTTCCTTCTCCTTCTCCTCCTCCCATTTCCTTCTTCTTCTCCTTCTCCTCTTCTCCTCCACTTCTCCTGTCATTCTTCTTCTTCTCTTCTTCACCTTCTCCTTTTCCTTCCTCTCCCCTTCTCCTCTTCTCCTTCTCTCATCCCTTTCTCCTCTCCTTCTCCTTCTTCTCTTCTTCACCTCTGCTTCTCCTTTTCCTCCACCTACTTCTCCTCTCTCCGGGACCGTGCCATCCTAGAGCTCCTCCCTGACCCCCGACAGTGCCTTCCTAGAGATCCTCCCTGACCCCCGACGGCGCCGCCCTCAAGCTCCTCCCCGACCAATGCCGGCGCCGTCCTCGAGCTCGTCGGCATCCTCGTCCTCGGCCTCGAGCGCCTCTTACCGGCGGGGCCACGGCCTCCCGCACCTCCATGCGGTGGTAGGTGGTAGCCATGGTGAGGCAAGGGCGACAAGATCCAGATCCCTTTTTTCAATTTTGAAAATTTTATTTGTGGCACACCATACCAACATGCGCCACAGATAATTTTTATATCCCGCCTTTTTTTAAAATTTTGAAAAAAGTATCTGTGGCGCACCATACCCACATGTGCTATTGATAAGTGGGCTTATCCGTGGCGCACAGGCCCGTGCGCCACCGATAAAAATTCCAGTGGCACGATGACAGTGGTCACCGATAGTAAAAAATGGGACGCCACAGATAAGGTTTTTCCTAGTAGTGTTGCCATGGTGAATTTGAGAGAGAATGTAGCAAGGGGATGTATATGACATGTGGACCCGGATCATCAGTGAGACTCGCCGTTATCCCAGCCGAGATTTCAGTATTCCTGGTCCCCAAACAGGTGCAAGGTTCAAAATAAAATAGACGCGCATTCTAGAATTCAGAGTGCCAGTTTCAGGAATTATGAGTTTAGGTTTCGATTTAACTTTTGCCTACTCACGGTTTATTTTGGACCTTTTCCTTTCCTTTGTTTTCAAGCTCCATCTGTTTTGGATTAATTTTCACTCACAAGAAAAAGCTTAAGAAAATGAATTGTTAAGATGATGAACGATTGACTACAGGTTTTGAGATCGAAAAATAACGAAGAGTTGTTAATTTTCATCAGCCATACTCATATCCCGAACCATCGGATGAAGTGCGCCAAGATTTGTGCTCCTTTTCTAGAAAGTAAATCTCACGACATAATTGTTTATATAACTTAAATATAATTATTCGGGAGGTTTTAGAAAATGTTAGTATGAGGAGAAAAAAATGTCCGTGCAGTTCAAAAAAACTCGAGATTCAAGATGTTTCATATGGGCACTAGAATACTGGACAGAAAAAAGGGGCTCCTGAGTAGTCCTCGCGGACGATTGCAGGGGCGCCCCGACCCGCGCCTCCTCCTCAACCCCGCTCCTCTCCCTCTCCCGCCGCAGTCGGCAGGTGCCGCCGCGGCAAAGGCTGGGTGGTGCCAGCGGCGGCGGGCCGTCTTCTTACCGCGCGTGGGGAGGCCTCGCGGGGCGACCTCGTCAGGTGGCAGGGCAACCTGAGATGGCGCGAGCTCGGCTTGGGGGCTCACGTGGCGCTGTGGCAGCTTTTGTGGTCGTGGCGTGGGCCTCCAGCGGTGCAGGGCGACGGGTGGTGGTGGAGGCTGGTGCTGCGGGATGGGGGCAGGCGGGCAGTATGGTCCTAGATCTAGGCATGGTTGAGCCCGATTTTGGTCAGCTAGCCCTGGCCAGTGTGCCCTGGTTCCTGCGTACTTCCCCACTGCATCGCGGTTGGGGCACCAAATTTGGGTTGAGCGGGCCTAGTTTCTGGCAGCCGACCTGCAAACCTAGCTTGGGTTCTGCAAGGTTGCGACTTGTGGGTGGCACGGAGGTGTCGTGTCTGACGTGCGTGTTGCACCTCTACTACCGACATGTTGATCCGGCTCCGGCCTAGAGCGAGTGGTCGCCCGACGCACCTGCTCGGGGTGATCTGTGGGCAGCACTGAGGCGCCGCTTTCTCCATGTTCATCCCTCTTCAACCTCGTGGGCCCAAGTGGTGTTTCTCAGACCGACGATGGTCCGGCAGGCCCGGGTGAGCACGTTGGCGATAGCGTTGCTACTTGGCAGCGGGGTTCTGCAGTGGCGGGTCCACTGGTGGATGGAAGGGTAGGGACTAGTGCTGGGGTTAGCAATTATGGTGGCACCCTTGTTGTTGTACATCGGCAGGGCTTCACGAGTCCAGCCGGGCTCGGCCGGGCCAAGGAGGGCCTGGTTTGCCCCTGCTGCTGCATCCGGTCAGCTACCGCCCACTGGTGGTGGAGGCGGTTCCCTCCCGCATGTTGCTATATATGTCGCCGACCCTTGCCAAAGTTTCTATTTTTGGACTTCCCGGCCTTGTAACGTGGCTCGCGGTGAGACGATGGGGGTGATGGGTGCTGGTGGGTGGCGAGCTTGGTGGAGCAATTCGAAGCATCCGAGAGTGTGGTTTTTTAGGGGTCGGAAGAAATCATTGTCGTCTAGACACCGACGTGGTGATGTGTAACATCCTAGGATGAGAGACTAGAAATAGAGAGGACACGTGTTTATGCATTGCATTTATGTATAACAAAATCCGGAGAATTTCGTGCAAAACTAAAAGAAGCATAGAGGGATCGAGATCTGTCTTGTTCTGGTGGAAACATCGGGATAAGTGCGAAAGATTTCGACAGGACCTCTATCGAATCTTTGTGTATAGGGGAAAACGAATTCAAATGAGTATTTGAATTAGGAATTTGAAACTTGAATAAGTTTAAAGCTTATATTAGATTGTTAATTAATGGATTTAAGGTAATTCAAATAATTGAGATTAAATAAGAAAATGCAACATGAATCATTGCAAAAAAGCAAAGTAATATAATTCAATAAATAAAGAAAACTAATGCTTTATATACACATAATACCTTGTCCTTACAATGTTTCAAAAAGAAAAAGAGTACAATAATGACATAAAAAGAATTCTTTAATATGAATACACGTATTACATTGCCCTTTATAATAATAGCAATAAAAATAAAATTTCAAAGGAAATTTGAAATTGAATTATAAATAGAAATGAATTACAATAAAAACAAGAATGGAATTCTTATTTATAAATGACATGTAAATATTTACAAGATTAAAATTACAAAAAGGAAATGTACCTTTATTAATATTATACAACATTACATTGTTTTTATAAAATAATAAAAGAAAATTATAGAATAATAAAAGAAACCTACACTAATTTTCCTAAACTAAGTTTTGTATCTAAAAATCCTTCTTTATAAGATATTGTACCTGCAAGAAAACAAACAAAAAAATAAAGAAAATGGTTAAGTGTTAATATTGTTTGCTCTCAGACTTCACAATGAAGTGCACTATTCAAATTCATCACTGAGCAAAACATCAAACAAAGGGGCATGTTTCACCAAAAGGCATCATCTATTTTAAGCAAATCTTTGTCTCAGAACAACATCATCGATAGTAGATAAAGGGGAAAGTTTCACCTGAGAGAGTAAAGGTAAAAAGGGTAGAATCAATATATCTTACTTGATCTGATCCACATACCCAGCAAGCAAGCACATAGCTTACACACATGCATTGACAATCCGGAACCTATGCCTACTGATACATTGCAAATGTATCTATAATTTTTTGATGTTTCATGCTTGGTTTTATCCACTTTCTTGTGTTTTGTTCCAACTTTGGAGTACTTTTCATATGATTTCTTGGACTAACCTATTAACAAGAGCCACAGTGTCAGCTGCCTGTTTTCTGCTGTTTTTGGTTCCAAAAAAGTCACAAAATGAATATTCTCGGAATTGGACGGAACAAAAGCCAAAGTGCCTATTTTTCCGGATGTCATCAAGTGCCAGAATACGAGATGGAGAGGGGCCAGGGGGCCACCACACCACCTGGCCACGCGGCCAGGCCTGGCCCGCACC
Source organism: Avena eriantha (assembly GCA_910589775.1). Classification (NCBI taxonomy): domain Eukaryota; kingdom Viridiplantae; phylum Streptophyta; class Magnoliopsida; order Poales; family Poaceae; genus Avena; species Avena eriantha. The sequence goes on from OU342742.1 coordinate 3,007,694, forward strand.
AGGGGGTGGTGTGGCCGCTCTCGGCACCCCCTCGGCCTCTCCTTTCGCCTATATATTGCCCTCGGGATGAAAATCCTAAGAACCCGATCAAAAATCCACGAAAGAGTCTGTAGGCACCGTCAACTGGTGATACGGTGGCCGATTGTGTGGCACTGCACAATAAGCAACTCAAAACAATGATCAAAGTTTAAAATCATTGTCACCTGATTACCTTTCAGCCTATGACACATAGGCGTGGCTTTTTTATAAACCTGAAAACTTGTTGCTAGAAGATTTTATGTGAAATTTCTTATTCACGCAGAAAAACCTAATTGCGTCCTATTTTCTACATATACAATCTCAAAATGCTGGGATTGTTCCCCTTAATTCAGAAGGGCGCGTCTAGACAGCCACCGATGGCTGATTAGTGCCGCCGTTCAAAAATAGAAGTTTCTCTGGATCCCTGATCACAGGTTACTATTTTCGGAAGGGAGGAACACTCACGCGTAGGCACATTTATTCCATACACGTTGATGAATTAAAAAGTGGATGTGAGCCCTCACGTAAAAGTAGGAAGTTTAGCACTCACATGCGTATTTAATTTTCTTGAGATTTTTTTTTAAAAGTCACAACTCTTAAATCGTGTGTCCAAATTGCGATATGTTTTCACCGTTGGGTCTCTCTTGACGAGATCTTCGAAAGTAGATCCTATTTATATATGTTTCGACTATTTTTTTTGAAAAACAACTTAGTGATATGGCAAATCAACTTCGTACAAAGAGTTGCTTACACTAGTTTTTATATATTTTATAGCAAACTTAATTTCCGAGATTCTCGCTTAGCAACAACAGCCAACGAGTTCATAGTGTTGAGACCCGCAACTTTGCACTACTAGTTGTCTGTCATATTTTCTAGTATCGTTGGAAATAGTACACAACTTAGTAGCAACGAAAATACCACTTCTAAAAATAGTGCGCAACTTAGAAGAAACGATAGGTAACTTCACGACAATGATATGCAACTGCACGAGAGTGACTCTACAACATTACAATTGATGTTGGTTGGTTGAAATAAGTTCTTGGTTGTGTTTATGTTGTAGCCATCCCTACTAGGTTACAATCTAGACAACCATCCTCATCAGCATAATCATGATATCCCCACTGACTCGCTGCGATGGCCCTGCCCGATAACGCTCGCAGCGGTATGGTGGCCTTTCATTGACGCCGCTGATAGTAGCAGCTCGAGCAGGTGATTACCCATGAGAGAACGAGGAGATCGACACTGCAGAACGGGCCGCGGACCATCTAGTATCTATGATGGCAAAAAATAATTTAGCAGACGTGTGAAACTATAATTTAGTATCGATAAATGTAACTTAGCATCTTTAATATGCAACTTTTCTTGTTCCGGCTACAACCATGTTAGCAAATAGATGCAACTTGGGATAAAAAAAACTTACTCTTGGTGGTGTTTTAGTTGCAGCCATACCCCCACTCAGTTGTGCTTTGTGCATGCTATTGTTGTTGCCATTCCTTAAAATAAGAGGTAAACAACTTCATAGATATGGTATGCAACTTAGTAGTAGGGGCATACAATTTTGCAATAATAGGTATGCAACTTAGCACATGTGTGAAACACAATTTACTATCGGCAAAATGCAACTTATCATCATCAACATCAAGCCTTCTTTGTTCTAGCTACAACCTAGTTGGTAAATGGATGTAACTTGGGAAAAAAGCAACCTTCAATCGTTAGTGTTTTAGTTGCAACTATACCCCACTTGGTTGCATTTAGTATATGCAGGCTATAGTTTTAGCTACTTGTTGAAGTAAGTTCTTGCCACTCATGTGCAGAGATAGGCAACTTCATAATTAGGTATGCAACTTAGCTCTAGTGGTATACAACTTAGCAATAATGTATATTCAATTTTGCACATGCGTAAAGCACCAATTTACGGTCGTCTACACATAGAAAATGTGTGAGGGAAAAAGTAGTGTGTGCAAAACACAACTTAGTTCATGTGTGGAACAAATAATACCGTTGACGAAAGTACAACTTAGCACATGTGTGAAGAAACAATTTGTTGTCTTCGTGGCAACCGTCGCTGCCGTGATATACAACTCCAGCTTGATCGCGGATGTGGCCGGTGTCGCGAGCCATGACTCACGACAGGAGGCGTAACGCAAGTTGCAAAAAGCCAAAGGGGATGTCGGTTTGAGACGGTGGTGCCCAACCCTCAATAGAGCCATGCCGAACCGTGGCTGATCGGAGCTCCACGATGATGGGTAGGGCGGGATGGTGATCGAGTTGAAGAAGGGGAACTAGGGTTGTCAACTTAGTTTTCATTTATTTTCTACAATGTAGTCTTGAGACACGTGTGAAAACAAGAACACCGTCTGTGATACTACAAGTTAGCACACCGTGGAGCAACAATTTACTATCCGTAAGTACAACTTCAAAATGTGTGAAAAAAACAATTTATTGTATTGCAAAATGCAACTTAACTCATGTGTAAAATTAATAATACCTGACTCAAAATACAACTTAGATCAATCAAACTATTAAGAAGAATCGAAGGAGAAGAGTGTGGAATATGAGATAAACACATGCAGCAACATCAGAGTGTGGAGAAGACGTGGCACGAGTTTCTGTCCCAGCCAGCCAAAGCGGCGCCTCACAGCTCCACGGCGGGACGTCAGCCTCGATCCAGCCACAGACAACGGCGGCCACGCGCGAGAGAACTAACTAGCGACATCAGCGCACGGCCACCTCCGCGTGTGCTAGGCTGCAGGATCGGGAGACGGGGAAGCGGGAGGCGCTGCGGCCTTGGTGAGAGGCGACGACTAGAGGCCGGTGGCGTCGCCGGATATGAGAGATAAACGGGGCGGAGCCAGGCGTCAACGGGGCAGAATCCGGTGGATGTTGCCTCGAGATTGACCTCAAGCAGCAGGCGGCCTCGAGCTCGATCCCAACGAGAAGGACGCCGAGCACAAAATTGAGCTCCATGGCTGGCGACGACGGAGGTCCACTTCGGCGGCAGGCAGCAGATGCAGAAAAGGTCTTGTTCTAGCGTTTGGAGTAGATCTTGTCAGTTTATCTTAGTATATATATAAATGCAATCGGTTTATGTACACTATTTTATTAATCGTGCTTTATCGTTTAATTCAGATTAAATTAACTGAATTATTGCTCATATTTTCCACAGATTCAAGAGGAAAAGTGCACTTCTAGACACCAAACTAGGACACGGCTTCGTATTTTCCTTGTTAATGAAAAGAGTCCAGAAATATATCCTCCCCTTGGTTTATCCAATCGATCCCCTGGCTGTCTGAACACAAAGACTGAAGCAGCGGAATGCCGGAAGCTGAGCTGTCCGGCAAGAGGAGACCTCTGGCCAGGGGAGAGATGAGCCATTCCGCATCCCGTCGCCGGATCTCACCCCTCCGCCGCCTCGGGTCAGAGCTGGACGAGTAGCGACGAGGTCGACGAGGCCGGCCGCACCCTCGTTTCTCCGCCAACCGCGCCTCCGCCTGTCCCCCAACTGCGTCGTTGTTTCCTGACGGCCATCTCTCCGGCTTGAAGAGTGTCCGGTCGAGGTGGATGTAGGTGCTCGTTCCGGATCCTGGTCCCTTCCGCCCCCAAGCGCGACGATGCAGAAGCCCAACCCAAGAAGTGGGCGCGCCGGATTCGGAGGCAACCGCGGTGAAGGCTGCCGTGTCAGCGTCGTGGACTCAGCCTCACGCCCAGACACAGGTATATTTCTGTTTCTTCTTCTTCTTCGTTGCTCTCATTTCTGTTTCTTCGTTGCGCTTGTGGAAACCAATTCTGCATAGTTGCGTGAACTAGTACCGACTGGGTTGATTGAAGAATGCTTGATTTTTGTCTTGTCAATTGTCATCAAGATAGTCTTAGAGGTCCCAATGGTCCCTTGCCCTTGCAGTGAGGGATTCAGAGCATACTTCTGTTGTTCTAAGAACCCAAACGTGATTGTCTTGTTTTTTGGGTATATATTGTCGGGTAGCCGTCTCACAGAAACACTTAATTTATGGGTATATAATCGCCCTGCTCGAAAACCAACCCCTAATTTTTTCAATCTTGTTTTCTGCTTCAAAAGCCATCAATATATAACACGTACTATGACATAGAGGTTGCGTATGACTTTGAAAACGCAGTATGGTATAGAGCAATAGGATCTAATCATGAATGAGCAATCAGTTGGTAGAGGTTCTGAAACAAATGTCGTTCATCTTGTTAACCAGATGATGTTGTCACGAGTGTACATTGATTCAAAAGGAAAAGTACACTTTTAGATACCAAACTGATAGTTCAGAATTAGAAAAGAGCAAACGAATATGGAGGGCAGTGTGGAATTTGCACATCACCAAAACGATCCAAATAATTGTACAGAAATAGAAAAGGGGAAACCATCAAGCTAGTGTTTATCGGTATAGATTGTCGGGTAGCCGTCTCACAGAAACACTTTATTTATCGGTATATAATCGCCCTGCTCGAAAACCAACCCCTAATTTTTTCTTGGTGAGAAATACATATCCTAGCTACCTAGGCTCCTCTTTCAATCTTGTTTTCTGCTTCAAAAGCCATCAATGTATAACACGTACTATGACGTAGAGGTTGTGTATGACTTTGAAAACGCAGTATGGTATAGAGCAATAGTAGGATCTAATCATGTATGAGCAATCAGTTGGTAGAGGTTCTGAAACAAATATCATTCATCTTGTTAATCAGATGATGTTGTCACAAGTGTACATTGATTCAAAAGGAAAATTTAGACACCAAACTGATAGTACAGAATTAGAAAAGAGCAAACGAATATGGAGGGCAGAGTGGAATTTGCACACCACCAAAACGTTCCAAATAATTGTACAGAAATAGAAAAGGGAAAATCGGGAGGCAATGAAAGCATCCAAGAAGCGTAAGTTCTGTCTCATCAGCGACGACCAAGATCCACAGGGTAGTGGGAACACCGATCTCATAAGCCGCCTCCCCGACGACATCCTCGGCACTATCGTCTCGCTTCTCCCCGCCAAGGAAGGCGTCCGCACGCAGGTCATCTCCCGCCGGTGGCGCCTGCTCTGGCGCTCCGCTCCTCTCAACCTCGAGGACGAGGGTCTCACGAGTAATGGCCGTAGGACCAGAGACTTAATCCAGACGATCCTCTCCGAGCATCCCGGCCCTGGACGCCGCTTCTCGATTAACTTGTTGACCGGTGGCTATTTCAGCAGGATTGAAGGCTGGCTTAGTTCCCAAGCCCTGGACAACCTACAGGAGCTGGAGCTCATCTACAGTTTTTGGCTGGGAGACAGGGAGGAGCTGTGCCGGCTGCCACCGTCCACGTACCGTTTTGCGCCCACGCTCCGCGTGGCCAAGTTCCATGGTTGCCGTTTCCCGGACTTGATTGTGCCTAAGTTTCCGTGCCTCAAGCAGCTGACCTTGGAGAGAGTCACTATCTCGGAGGATGCGCTCCAGAGCATGCTCTCTGTCTGCACTATGTTGGAAAGCCTTGAGCTCATGGACAATTTCAACATTCGTCACCTCTGCATCAGCTCCCAAACTCTCAAGAGTTTAGGCTTCTGTGCCAAGTGGAGTATCAAAGGTGTTGTTTTACAAGAGTTGGTAATCAAGGACGCCCCGTGCCTCGAGAGGCTGCTACCACTTGATCCAAATCATGGCCCAGCGGCCATACGGGTTATCTCGGCGCCTAAACTCAAGATATTGGGCGTGCTCTCAGAAGGCATACCAGAACTTCAGTTTGGAACCACTGTTTTTCAGGTAACAGCAGCCTTCATCCATTTTGCTTATATTTCAGAAATTCCTATATGCAGAGGCTATTATTCTTATCTGTACTTGTTTTATATTTCTGCAGAAAATGATTGTTGTCGGCTTGACAACCAGAATGGACACCGTGAGGGTGTTGGTTCTTGACTCCGTTGGCCCTAATCTGGATACAGTCGTAAACTTCCTCAAGTGCTTCCCCTGCTTGGAGAGGCTGTATGTCATTGTGAGTACATAACATAGTTTGCTTGCCTTAGAATTTGATTTGACGTGTAACGTGGCCAACTACTTTATTGTTAACCTGTTGGCAACTCATTTTGTATTGTTTGTTCTTTTCTATTTCCAGTTCCAGTCAAGGAAGGATATGGAAAATGTTCGGAAGTATGACCCACTGGACCCAATTGAATGCCTCGAGCTCCATCTCAAACAGGTGGTGTTGAAGAATTATGATGGCACGAGGAGTTCATCTATTGACTTCACCAAGTTCTTTATTTTGAATGCAAAGGTGCTACAGGAAATGAATATCACATTGCCTTACCATCGCCAGCACGGATGGTTTGCTATGCAACGCAGGCTGCTACAAGTCGAAGATAGAGCTTCTCGGGATGCTCAGATTGAACTGGAATGTGGTTCTAAGGAAAATTTCACACACCATAGGCGTACCCATGATCTGTCAATGGCCGATCCGTTTTTTGACTTGTCCTCCTGGGGATGCCATGTTTGTAGTTCGGTCGTATGTTCCACGGTGCTTGAATGTTAGTTTAAATCAATCTGATACTCATCCATAATAAGTGTCGCTGTTTTGAACTGCGACACTTATTATGGATCGGAGGTGGTACATTTACTTGGTTCTAGTTATTTCTTTACTGTTTGGTCCTATATTGTACGCTGTTGCTGACACCAGCAGCTACTACATTTATGATGAATTTACTGTAGTGAAAGAATGATAGCATGTGAAGTTTGTTAGATTCAGTTGATAGTGAGATAAGAGTTCATATCTGTCTGACCTCAGTTCCAGTTGATAGTGAGATAAGAGTTCATATTCAGTTGGATGGCTGGGCCTGTGGGTCACTAGATTGGCAGTGTGTTTTCGTTCCCAGGATTTGGATTTGTTTTTCGTTTTACTCGCAATATTAGTATGATTCTATCGTAACTGAAACTGGTTGTTTAAACTGAAAATGCATCGTGGGGTTTCCTTACAAATCATCCATCCATGTTAACAGACACTTTAGGCTTTAGGAATTCAATCTCTTCTGTCATGGCACATTAGTTGCAGCCTCAAGAGAAAGCACTCCTCATCCCCGCCACCAACTGCGTACAGCAGCACAAGACCCGCTAGCAACTTCTTCAAAGCGAAAACCATCAGGTTGATCTTCACCCTGTGTGCCCTCATGAACTTCTGGTGAGGTATTTCTGTGGTGGGCGCCTTCAGTGTGACCCTGGAAGGCTGGAAAACGTTTTGTCATGCGCGACAGGCTAAAACCGCTCATCCCGCTCCTCATTGGACTACACCAATCTAGATTCATTTCTGGCCGATGTATCTCTGATAACTTCGTTTGCACTGCTTACCTCCTTAATCACTGTCACAAAACCAAAGCCCCAACTATAGTCATTAAGCTAGACTTTAGAAAAGCCTTTGACTCTGTTAAATGGGACTCGCTCCTTGCCATCCTCCATCACCGGGGTTTCCCTCCTAGGTTTTGCGAATCGATCCGTGACATTCTTACTACTGGCAAAATCGCCATTGTCCTTAATGGAATTCCTGGTCCTTGGATTAACTGTAAAAATGGGCTCCGCCAGGGTGACCCCTTATCGCTCTTCCTCTTCAATATTGTTGCTGACCCCCTCTACAATCTTATTCTTGACTCCTTATCGCTCTTCCTCTTCAATATTCTCAGAACCCTGACATAGCTACCACAAATTTCAGATGTGTCACACAAATCAATCTATACTACAGTAGCATTGACATAGCTAGCAAGCATAGTAAGTAATACAGTTTCAAGAACCCTAACATTAATCGACTAGTATAACAATATTTGGCATACATGCCCTCACAGGGATTTAGCGTGGAACTCTCCATCGTCTGTCACCACTTGTTGAGCCCGAAATTCGGCAAACCACGCGTGGATCATTTTTAGCTTGGCTATCGGCAGTACTATCTCTTCAATTTGCAAACACTACGTAAATTAAATAATGATCAAAATCGGTACCAGCAACAAGAATATTTCAATAAAAGAATAAGATAGTGTTTGCATACCAGTTGTCTAGTCTAGGAATAGCCAGGTTGGCCATCAGGATGCTCATATGTTGGAAAACATAGTAGCCGCAAAGATGCATCGATGGAGGCTGTGGTGGCACTGAAACAGAGCATATGTGGAAATGAATATATTACCCAGACAATATATTTAACATGCATGCATATATATGTGTACAAGTGCTGGTAGAAACTAACCTGTTGACCCATATGATGGGTTAGCTCTTTGTAGTTCTTCATTGCATTTCCTTCTTTCAAACGAAATATTTTAAACAATCTAAAAGCAGGAAGACAATAAAAGTATATCATTACGAAACCAGGATGTATATCACTTTTGTTATGTAGATGAAAGTATTAAATCACCTGTCAATAAGCCTCCGTACATCTTCATAATATGCATTCTCTTTATAACAATAAGAATCGAGATAATGGACATGGCCATCTAGATGTGAGATAGCGACAGGAATCCAGTGAAAACTAAAAGTTGAACCAATTATTAGTTGGGTGGAACCACTCAAATTCGTAAATGAGGATGCGGTACTAATTAAGTGAGCTTACTCTTTATTAAAAGGCTATAGAATTAGTTTCCGATCTTTGCTCTTCCCCAACATGTTCATGATGTAATCCTCGACATTCCTTTTGTTACTATCCATGGACGCATGCGAAGAAATGGCGGGGTCGACAGAGATTATTTTATGCTTAAAGGTCCTGGCTCTCACAAAGAATAACCTACATACAAACACACATATATATGAACAAATTTAAATTGTATAGATAGTTGGTAGCTATAATCATGCATGCATAGATATATACTGACGCATTGATTGTTAAATACTCACAATTGCACGCATCTCGTTATGTTAACGTTGAAGGTGTCCATGTTCATAGCCAGGTACAATTCCTCCCAATTCATGGCAAAAGTGGCAGCATCAATGCTGTCATGATGGTGAAAGGTTTCAGCAGGGAACGGACGTATATTCCAATGTCTTGCTCGCTCTCTGGCTTCTTGAAATTATCCACAAAGTGATTGTGCAACAATGCAATGTCATTGCCAAGCTCAGCCTCAATATTACTAACATCACCTTTTATTAGTTTTCCCCTAGGATTTTGAAACATCTCGTGTATCTGGGGCTCCCCCACCTTCCTACGTCAAAGAATGCTTGCATCTGCTGGGTGTCCATTTTACTGAGGTCCGCATCAGCGAGATTAGCCAGCGACTGTTGCTTGGTCTTCGCCTTTTTTGTAGTCCTGCCATTATTTTTGGCCTTGCCTGTGGTAGCTTTGGTGTTCACGGGAGCTCGAGGATTCCCCGTGTGCTTGGAAAGCGCATTTGAGCACGTGAGCCTAGCTGGAGCTGGTGGCACCCCCTTGGTGGCCAAAATAGGCATGGTGTCTTTAGCATTGGGCACAATACTAGGGTATTTTACGGCAGCTGCTGGCACTATTTTCTCTGCTATCTTTAGGGTTGTAGGGGCAGTTGTGAGAGCAACGCCTTATTCGTTGGAGTAATTGGCATGCCAACACTGGTCTTGGTGGACACATTGGTGGGTGCTTCCTCTTCAGTTTCTTTACCCTTGGGCACACTAGCAAGGGTATCATGAGTGGCCCATACTGTTTATGATATAATATCCTAGAGGAGCGGCATATTCCGGCGGGGAGGTATATCTGGGGGGGGATATTCTGGGGGCCTGGAAGTGATGTCTTGGGCGACAACATCTTTTGTGGGGGCGGTGCTTCTTGTGATGAGTGCACCGTATTTGTTGGAGCTGGCACAACAACAAAGATTGAGGTCTTGTCGGGCACACTCGCGGGCGGGGTACCGATCGCTTCGGTTTCTAAATGATCATCATCAACTTGAAAAACCGGAGCTTCCTTGATGTTGGGAGTGAGTGTTGTCGGTGAGAGGTGTGTCGAGGCGAGGACAACTGGCTTTTCAAGAAGGATATCTTTCTTTGGCCACTAGACGAAGGTGCCCTTGGCCTCAATTAGAGTCATTTCTTCATTGGGACGGACCAGCAAAATGATCTCATTGCACCCTGATGAGTCCAAAATTAAAGCATATTTACCTTTCGGTTTTGCATAAGTAGAATAGGGATTTTTGTATTTTACTGCATTTGCACACACCTTTTGTCCTTGTTTCAACACGATCCCGAATTACTAAGTCTCTTGTGAACATATCAATTGGAACTATCATATTATGTTGTAATATGATAATTTTAAGTGATAAAAGTTAGTTTATCGATTTATCTTTGCCCCTGGGAGAATAGAAAACGTGAAGAGAAGCTAATGCAGTGTTAACGACCAATGGTACCCGCCCGTACCATCCGCCAGTACCACACGGCAGTGTGACCGCCTAGTCAAATAATTTCTCCTGACAAAGACGGATCACAGATCTGACATTCACAGCAACCTTGAGCCACGAAAAACCACACCATAAAGGGATCTGAAGGAGAAACTTGGAGAAGAGAAAATCCTTGCTGCTTCATAGATCATTGTATTTCCTGAGAGTTTTCTCAGGTTTCATAGGAGTTGTCCTGTAAATAGACATGATTTCCATAATATCACTCCGGTTTTCAACTTCAACTTTATTTGATCTTAAAAGTTTTTCAATAATTTATTTGCATATTTGAGTAGGCACACACTCAATATAATCCGGTAGATAGGTCCTACCAGAGCGTGTAGACCCTTTGTCTCCTAGGGAGAATATTTTATAGTAGCAACACCTGAAATGTCAAAAGACAAACACTTAACGCTTAGCTCCCCGACAACGATGCTAGGAAATAGCTTGATGTCTGCAAGTGCACAGATCGTTTGTAGCTAGTTTCGAAGTACAGATATTGATCCCACAGGGAGCCCAAAGGTAAGTGTTTATGGGTGAAGTCTCTATCACACCCGAAGTTTTCGCAGGTCTTCGAGTGAATTGACTGCAAGTGTTGAAATAAGAATTGGTTTTTGATTAAATGAAATGTATTTAAATAGAACTAAAATGTAAACTTCGGAAATGTAAAACATAAAAGTAAGAGCAACTTGATTATTTGTTGTTTCCTGCAGATGGCAAAAGAAGGCGCGGGGAGATTCAGCTCATGGTGATAGTGACTATGCCAGGTGGACGAATAATAAATGTAACAATTATAATCTTATAAATATATGTGTAGGCGAGCAACCCATAATTAGCCGAAACTCCTCTTGGTAGATTTCATCCCAACTTTAATAACCCTACTAGCCTGTTACCAAAACCATGGTCAGACACTAGACGATTAAGACCCTTCAGGTCGCTTAGCGATTAAGCTCCTTGGATCGGACTAATAAAATAAGCACAGTGGTTCCCGTTATCCTCTAGTCTACTAGTTTTCCATTGATATCCCCGTGTCACCCGGGGGTCGCCGGTCCACTAGCGAACAAGATATTATCTATATAGAACAAAGCATCATATTGTCTGGGCTCTTAATTGGACAACAAGCATTAGGCATCCCACAGATAGTCAAACACATATAATATAGTAATTAGAATCAATCACAAACTAATAAAAAATATATGAAGGCGCATCACATCTCACCAATCCCCTACATCTCCCACGCCCAAGGGAATTACTCACACATGAGAGAAGAACGGATCATCAATATAATCAAATAAAGGGAATTCGTCTTGGTATTACCGTGGAGATCCACAATAAGAATAGAAAATATCCAACACTATTCAAGATGGGAAGAACAATTTCAAACCCTAGTCTTGCAAGGTGGATATCCCTCTCTCTCTCTCAAGTACAAGTAGTGGCTATGGGATGTATTGGCTAGGAGGTTGAAGATCGTGGAGCGAGATGAAAAACGTCTTCCTCTTCTTCTCCGGATCTTATTTCTATGGCGGCTGCTGCGTTGTGTTTTTGACCTTAGTCTCTTCATGGAAGTTGTCCCTTTTGACAAGACAAAGGCGGCGACAACTATACGGCGGGAACTATATGGCCAGAAAAATATTCCCGCCGTATAGTTGCTCGTTAAAGCCTCTGTGTGCTTCCCTCGAGTGCTTCCAAAGAGAGACTTGCTTGTTTTCTCCAGACTATTGTATTTCTCTAGTTGAAACCTTTTGTTGACGTTCAGAACCTGAAACACACATTAAAAACCAAGTTTTCTTCGCTACTGAAGTATTAGCGTTAGGTAAATCCAGAAAACGATCAAATCCGGGAGAAAACCATCAATAAAAGCCATAAAAAATGTGTCGAATCTCACAGCTATCAGAGATGCACAGGACACGGCATCAGCCGCTTAGCCCGGATCAGATGAAGTATGCTGCAATTAATGGTTATGTGAGCCACAAGATGTTCAAAAAGATCTTGAACATGAAGGCAGAGATAGGTCTACGCAAGCCAATTTTGAATGATAATCTATGTCTGATATGCAAGACCAGCGAGGATTATAGGAGCTCCAAACATGTGAAAAAAGTCCAGCAGGGAGGCAATGGTTGGGGTTGGAAGCAGGGCAGCAATGGGTGGGGGTGGAAGCAGGGAGGCGATGGATGGGGACAGAACAGGTGGGAGGAGGGAGATGATGGTTGGGGCACAACAACAACTGGTGATCAGTTGGTTCCACTAGTATGTTTGCTTTGGACTGATCTAGCTGGTGGATGCACATGTTGGCTATGTAATATATTCTCCCTTCTAGCTAGCTAATTAACGTTTCGATCTAGTTGTATATAATGTTGCGTGTTCGTAATGTTTGCAGAACAATATTATTAATATTATCAATATCGAGCTAGCTATATATTTTTGTCTAATGTTATTATTTGTAATGTGTGTTCGTAATACTTGTTTGTTGCATTGCAATAAATTGTCATTTAAACGAGTTATAATTGAATTCGCCTCTAGTCAGATATATATTTGAGGCGGTCGGAATTAATAACCGCCATAACTACAAGTTTTCGAGGCGATCATTATAATGGTTAGCCTCAGAGGCGATTGCTCTTAATGGATGGCTGCGGTTAAAATTTCTAAAGAGACAACCAATAATTTCATGCGTCTCAGGTTCCATTTAGAGGCGTTTTGTTTTAACTACCGACTGAGGAGAAAGTACTATTAGAGATTGTGCTAATTTATAATCGTATGAGGGCATAGTTAGAGATAGTCTGGAAATAACAACCTCCTAAGGTTGTTGAACACAGTCGGTTCTTTCTAGTTTATGGGTTAACCGCCTCTAGGCACAATCTCTAAGTAAGAAGTTTGTAATAGTGTCTCCACCGTGGTATGCCCGCGATGCAACATCGCCATTGAGTTCGCGACCACATGTTCTTCCTCTTCCCTCACGTTCTTGAGGTCTGGAACAGTATTGGTATTCAGCCCTCCTTCGATAGCTTTTCAGATATCTGGATGACTCCGGTTCCTTCAGGCCTTCTTCCATCCACTTGGCCCTCAGTTGCGCTCACTGTGCTTTGGAAAACATGGCACGCCAGGAAAGCATCGGTTTTCAGAAACATTGACCTATCTACTTATGTAACCATTTGTATATTGCTGCTGACATTACTCTTTGGTCCAACCGCTCTAAGAACGTTGTCCAAAAACATCATGCCGGCTTGTGGCATGATTACATCTCATGTCATCTGTGAGACCCCTTTGCTGTTGCTTATTGAGATAATATAAATTCAGGTGGGGATCTTCTCCCCCGGTGATTGTTTAAAAAACATAGTGATGCTTGTCAATACATTCAATGTATTGATCAAATTCCCCTGGCTAATGTTGCAGGTTACCTTGGAGATGAGTGAGGCATGACGATAGGGTCGCGAGTTTGTACTCAGCATGTTTCGCCATTGGTAGAGAATGGATCTCCTTACAGTTTGTTTGATTTTTGATGTATGTTGAGCTAGCCCATCGTCTAAGGAAGTTGTATGAGACTAATTATTTAAATATCTAGATTATTTGATGTAATAAAATTATGATCTGTTTCATGATATTACATCTTGTACTGTGTCGAGTCGATCCAGTGACTAGCGGTTGTAAAGCACCGAGAGTTGGGATTCCTTTACAGTTTGCAAACATACTCGTTTCTCTAAGGAAAAGGTTCAGATCCAAGTACACCAACACATACTCGTTTCTTTATGTACAAAAATCCGTAAGGTATGTCCAGGATAATATAGTGCAAACTACTTGCAAAAAGGTTTTTTAGGCGAAACCTGTATTGAAATATCTTATATTAAAACATCATAATCCATACACACATCGATCACGGCCGTCCACCCTCGCAGTCTTGGTCTCTGCCTTATTCAAACGTACGGTAGCTGATGACGAAAAACTTAATAACGAAACAAGAAATGAAAACACACGGAAGGAAAATTGCAAGGTTGCCGGCCGGTGGGAACAAGAGTAGCTAGTTACGGCGTGCACTTGGGTGGCACGTTCTTGCCTTGGTACATGTCGGCGCAATAGTAGGAGCCCCTATCTTTCACCTCAACGCATTTGACGCAGGCGGTCTGGCAGTACTCCAGCTCGTCCTGGCAGTCGCAGGTCGGCGGGACCGTCTCCACGCACCGCGTGTTTTCGCAGCACGACCACGGCCATGTCTCCTCCTTCTCCGCCGTCGTCGTCAGTTCAGCAACGCCTGCACAAAATAGTTACTGCCAGTTACTCTGCTACTGTATTTCCATTGATTCGTACCTCACCTCATGTTCGTCTGCACACATACACATCTTCGAGGATCCTCCTCGAAATAGGTTTTCCCCTGCTATATTAATATAGCAAACCACACGGTACTACACTGATCTGCTCGAAGGCCAACAGGAAGATAGTACTATACAACTCCTAGCTACCTCCTAGCTACCTAAGCAGATCGAGATAGCTACCCCTACATAGGAGTAGTATATACCTTTGCCGTCGTCGGTGGCCATAACGAGGGACCCCAGCAGCGAGAGCACCAATAGGATGGTGGCGAAGCTGCTGCATATCTTCATCCTCATGATGCCCGCCCTCCCGGCCGCTGGCGCCTTCCTTTTTTCTTTTCTTTTTTGATTGAGGGACCTACCTAGCTAACTTGCACTAATTGGTGAAAATGCTTGCGGCCGGTGCTGGTGTATATATAGCGGCTGGCGGCACTCGTACATTGACTATTTGGAAAGGCCCATTTAGGAAAAATTAACATAATATACATGGGGTATTTTTAGAAAAAAAATCTCAGCTCCATGCTAGTAGTATAGTAGCTGCTTCATGGAAGCAAGGTGACATAAATTAATGGACACACGTAAAGAGTGAGCTGGGCGGCGCATGGCATCTCGTGCATGCAGATCTTCCTTACTTGTATTAATTCTAGGCAAGTAGCCAGTCCAGTCAGCGGTAAAGACGGATCTGATCACTCCGCGAGTAGTACTCCCTCTTCACGTTTGGTTTAGCCAAACTCAATTTTTGAAATGTTTCGACCAATGAATGATATAAAAAATAACATCAACATCCATAATATGAAAATATAGGTTATAACAATTCTAATACAATAGATTTTACATTATTGATGTTAATATTTTTTGCTAACCATATGGTCAATGTTTATAAAGTTTGAGTTTGACGAACCCTGGATATGCAAGGTAATTGTGAATGGAGGGAGTAGTCACCGTTGCTATCACTATTTAATTGATGCAATAGCTAACTCAACTAAAAATCCAAACCGATGATAAATATATTATATTCTCAACACTCCTCTTCAAGGACTGAAATAACAAGAAGAGCGTTAGATGTTTCTCGAGGGGTAGCTCACTGGTGTCTCGAGAGAACTCTCCAGGCACGGAGAGGAAATCCAGACCTTGACGCAGATGTGGGCATGCTCTGGCAAGAAGTGACTAGATATCCTGCACGCTCATCAACATCAGTGGCGGGATCTGGAGGCGAAATTGGGTTGTTTGGTTACCTGCACGAGGCGTTGGGTTGCGCCAGCGCGAACCGTAACACAGCTTGGGTTCAGGCCGAACTGCTACGCTTGAATAGGCCGTTTCTAATAAGCCACCCTTGTCGTGCGCCCGGTAGATGCAAAAGCGGCGCTCACCTGCACGAGCTCAACCAACCATGGCGCAGGCGGGAGATTACCGCTGGCCTGGAAAAGGGGCGAGATCCTTTCCCTCACCTCCCGCCGAGACACACCCTACCCGCTCACTGCCGAAACCAAGTCCACCTTTTGCCCCTCTCCTTCCCCCGGTCAAATCCGTCCACCGGCGGTGATAGCGACGACGCCACCGGCAAGACAAAACCGGCAGGGTGGCCGCCATGCCAAGCTGGAATGACGGTGACAGCTCCTACCAATCATATCTAGGGGTACCCCCCCCCCCCCCCAATTCTTTCATAGGGTTAGGGTTCAGTGGCGAGTTAGGAATCCTCGATTTACAATCAGATGAACTCGATTTTGTATACTAGGACATCACGTACATGGACTATGCTCTTGCCTCCTACGAAGATCCCAGCTTCTGCGGCATAGCGAAAGATTGTCCCGAGGTCTGCCATGTCCACAAACTTGAGCATGTCAAGCGTGTTGCATTTGAAGGAACCAACACATGCCACATATTCTACCTCTGCCAAGTTCAGAACGTAAGTGCTTAGCTCCTTGTATCGCCATTCACTTGCCTGGCAAGAAGTAGGTATGTGCCAACGAATTTTTGACTTGCAGGAGGTCAAAAACTATGCACTAAACCCTACCGCCGGCGAACACAAAAGGGTCATCGCCGGCGCATTGGTGCTCGCCGGCGACCACCTCGCCGGCGGTAAGTCCGCATCACCGGCGCCTTCATAATTCGCCGGTGGTAATATGCCTCTACCGCCGGCAGGCAGCTATATACGCCGGGGGTAAGTCCTCATCACCAGCGTCTTAGGAATTCGCCGGTGGTAATAGGCCTCTACCGCCGGCCCGCAAATGTATTTCGCCAGGGGCAATATTACCAGGAGTAAAAAAACAGATCGAAATTACACAGAATACACTGTAATATTGACAGAATACACAAGATAATGATAGAATACACACAACAGATACAGGGAATACACAAATGTTCAAAACATGCATCAATAACATTCAAACAGTTCACACAAGTGTAGAAAGTGACCATATGGTTCAAACTTGAACTCCAACTAGCAAATATTACACAAACACATAGGACAAAACAATTAGTCGTGATTTTCATTGAACATATATACATTTACATTCTCCACACGAATTTCAGAGAACATACCGTCCTAACACCAAAGTTCGCAGGGAGCGGTATGGTGATCTTCCTATCCATGCAATGCCAACTATGTTGACCACAATTGCCGCACGCTTCTTCGCTATAATCCAATCTACATATATTGAGAAGAAGTGACCTCAAACACGACATCGTCCATCGTGTTTCTATGGAAATGGTCCATGAAGTCCCGTCGCCAAGCGCAAGGGATTGACTGAGTAAAACAATAACAATACAACAAAGTCCATGGTTTATTTTCAATTATATATATATATATACATCTATGATACTCTGTATCTCACAGAGCACATACCGTCCTAGCCCAATGGTTGTGCACAGTTCAGAACTATGGGTAACTTCTTATCCAGGCACTTGCCCAATGGTTGTGCATAGTTGTTGCACACTTGATCCCATTCTATATATTTATCTAGAAAGAAGACGCATAGTAAACATAGTTATAAAGTAATTAAGTAGCAGGATAAGTAATATATATGACAAGTAGCTGATCTACGTCTAGCAGGATAAGTAATATATATGACAAAGTCTAGCGGGATAAGTCTTAAAGTAATATATGATAGAGTATAGCTAGATTAGACATCATTGTTGTCGTTGGACGACAAACCTAAGGAACCTAGGTCAGCAGGCGACGTGGGTGTGACGGTGAAGTCGCCGGGGCTGAACCCGTAGTACGGGCCCTGAGGGCGCGCAGTGAGGAACCCACACCATCGGACGTAGAGGGACACGCCTCCTGGACGGGCTGCTGGCGCGTAATGGTCGCCAAGACCTCATACTGTTGCGCTATCACCGTAGGATCCGCGTGGAGCGTCTGGACCAAGGGGTCAACAAGCTGTCTCTCGACCAGTCGGTGCTCTTGCTCCTCCACCCTCCTGGCGACTCTCATACCCACGGGCCTATTCTGAATGGCCCTAGCTCGATCCTCGGGGAAGTTGAGGGTCGCCCTAGCCCCTGTGATGGACTGCGATGCAGTCATAGGCACGTGCCGCCTCCTCGGGGGACTGCCATGTCCCAAGGTGGCGCCCAATCCCATCGATGGTGATCCTAGCCTCCCAAGTGGGGATCCTCGTCAGCTTCTTATACACACCATGGTACTTCGGCTCCCACTGCGACATACTACTTAAACAGAGACAAGCAAACATATTAGCAAAAACAGTGTACATGCTACTCTAAATTCGTGATTCTAGCAATATAATGTAGTAATAGTAGAGTAACATACTTGCACCTTTAGAACGGACAACATAAGTTTGATATTCTAGTAATGCTCTCACCACACAAGAAACATTGTTACTCTATGCATATTTACACTATGTAGTATGAATATTTTAACCGAGCTCATATAAGTTACTCTATGCATATTTACTACTCATGATTCAAGCATTCCTACTCGTGATTCAAGCATATGCTGTGGTCACACAAAAAACATTCTCAGACATTCAAGACACCATAAATTTAAAATTCTAGCAATGCTAGCTATCATCCCACAGGAAAACATTCTTAGCCATCAAGCTGTCACCGTTTGCAATTCGAGCAAAACACAATCAAGACACACAATTTGCAATTCTAGCATACTCTAAAGTTTACATCAGGCGCACAGGGAGGGAGAAGGGGATTTCCATGCGAAAGCATAGGGAACTCGGTGACGTGTACTTGCGGATGGGGGAGGTGGTCGTCGACAAGGTGGTGGCGCGGATGGGGGAGGTGGTCGTCGACGAGGTGGCGGCGTGGATGGGGGAGGTGGTCGTCGACGAGGTGGCGGTGCGGATGGGGGAGGTGGTCGTCGACGAGGTGGCAGCGCGGATGGGGGAGGTGGTCGTCGACAAGGTGGCAGCGCGGACGAGGAGGTGGTCGTCGACGAGGTGGCGGCGCGGATGGGGGAGGTGGTCGTCGACGAGGTGGCGGCGCGGATGGGGGATGTGTTCGTCGACGAGGTGGCGGCGCGGATGGGGGAGGTGGTCGTCGACGAGGTGGCGGCGCGGACGGGGAGGTGTTCGTCGACGAGGTGGCGGCACGGATGGGGGAGGTGTTCGTTGACGAGGTGGCGGCGCGGATGGGGGAGGTGGTCGTCGACGAGGTGGCAGCGCAGATGGGGGAGGTGGTCGTCGACAAGGTGGCAGCGCGGA
This sequence comes from Avena eriantha, assembly GCA_910589775.1. Lineage (NCBI taxonomy): Eukaryota > Viridiplantae > Streptophyta > Magnoliopsida > Poales > Poaceae > Avena > Avena eriantha. The sequence goes on from OU342742.1 coordinate 3,027,029, forward strand.
CGAGGAGGTGGTCGTCGACGAGGTGGCGGCGCGGATGGGGGAGGTGGTCGTCGACGAGGTGGCGGCGCGGATGGGGGATGTGTTCGTCGACGAGGTGGCGACGCGGATGGGGGATGTGTTCGTCGACGAGGTGGCGACGCGGACGGGGAGGTGGTCGTCGACGAGGTGGCGGCACGGATGGGGGAGGTGTTCGTCGACGAGGTGGCGGCACGGATGGGGGAGGTGTTCGTCGACGAGGTGGCGGCGTGGACGGGAAGGTGGTCGTGAACGAGGTGGCAGCGCGGATGGGGGAGGTGGTCGTCGACGAGGTGGCGGCGCGGATGGGGGAGGTGGTCGTCGACGAGGTGGCGGCGTAGACAGGGATGTGGTCGTCGACGAGGTGGCGGCGCGGACGAGCCCGGGACTGGCCTCCTCCTCCTTCCCTTCGGCAGACGCTGGACGGCGACGGCGACGGTGAGGGGGATCGGAAGCGGGACGACGACGGCGGAGCGAGGGCCGCGGCTAGGGATTGCGAGATTTGGGGATCGGATTTTCGTTGGGGGTTTGTTGAGAGACGCTGTTACAAGTGGTCTCGCGGCCCACTTACCCCTGGCGCCTGCCGGCCGTTTCGCCAGCGGTACGTGGCTGCTCATCGGGGGGAACGCGGCCCACTCTATCCCTAGCGAGCACGGGCCTTGTTCACCGGCGCTCCGTCTGCTACCCCCGCCGTGCGTTGTCAGATTCGCCGGTGGTACGTGGCGGACCAGCCGGGGGGCACGCGGCCCACCCTATCCCTGGCGTGCACGGGGTCTGTTCGCTGGCGGTACTTGTGGTATCCCCGGCGTGACTAGTGTGTGTCGCCGGTGGTAATTCTACGCAGGTCTGGAAGCCCTTACCGCCGGCGAGCCCGTGCCCACTTCGCCGGCGGTAAGGAGTGCTGCTATAAGCTTTTCTCTACTAGTGATGGGTTTGTGGCTTGGGTGGAAAATGAATGTCCAGATACTACGAAGAATGCAACTGCGAAGCTATGCGAGATGTATGATGATACAAGCAGTGCAAGAATCGACGAGAAGGTTGAGAATGCGAAGCTGGTGAAACAACTGTCTGATAAGAAGAATAAACTTACTAAAGTCTGTTGGTTGAAATGAAGAAATTCATCGAAGAAATATAGAAGAAGGCCTCGCCGGAAACCTCGTCAGTAGCAAACCGGGATCGCGACGTGGTATCCCGAGGGAAGGCAACCGTTTCCCTTTAGAAAAACTCCCATAGGCAGGCCATGACACAACCGCGCCCCCTAGTTCAGCCTCTGCTAGTAGTCGTAGCGTTCATGGAAGCAAGGTGACATAAATTGATGGACATACACGATAAAGAGTGAGCTGGGCGGCACATGGCTCCTCGTGCATGCATTAACTAGCAAGATCTTCTATCTTCGTCAATCCCTCGATACACGTTTCTTAGCCTATTACGCATTCCAAAAAAACTAATTCTGACTAATTATTTACTTCGAAAAAAGAATACTCCCTCCCACCCAATTAAAAGAGCACATATAGAAAATCGTGCAATCAAAAAAATCCTTCCACCTTCGAGGCGCATAAGTCTGGTCACAATTACTAGTCTAAGTTATTATTACCTTAGTAACTTAGTATAGTAACTTAGATTATTATTTTATAAACTCATTTTGTATTGAAATGTCTGATGTGATGGTAACAGGTTACGTTACTCGCTCCGGTTCAGTTTATTAGCTACGCACGTAGTTTTAAAAAATCTTTAATCATTTATTTTGGTAAAAAAATTAAACTAAGTGTGTCTAATAAACTAGACCGGAGGTAGTACTATATTTCTCTCTCTTTATTAATTGCTTGTCACATCATCTTTTTGGTCTAGGTGGCATCTATATTATTTCCTCCGTCCAGGAATAACTGACTCACGTTTATCTAGATTCAAATGTATCTAGACACATTTTAGTGTATAAGTATATTCAAATCTAGACAAACCAAAGTCAGTTATTTCTGGACGGAGGGGGAGGAGGTACCACTTATGTTACACCCACTATTACTAGTCTAACCATCTAATTTGTTTAATTATGGCGTGGTCTCTTCACACCGTGCATGACTTCGACTTCGGTGTGAAAAGATTTTGCATGCTCGTTATGAACAGAGATATCGCATGCCAATCACCATAAGCCTACCGCAAAAAAATGCCATATGTGCCCTTTAAAACGGGTTGGAGTAGAATTTTTTTAAATATGAATTCAAAGATATGATTTTGGTGACACATAACTAATATTTTGTTGCCTAAATTACTAGTCAATGTTTTAATTCGAAATATACTCCCTCCGTCTTAAAATAGATGTCGCAAATTTATCTAAATTTGAATATATCTAGACACTATTATTCGTATATAGATACATTCAAATTTAGAAAAAAATTAGACATCTATTTTGAGACGGAGGGAGTACGTAATAAACCAGTACGGAGACAGTACTTGTATTAATTCTAGGCAAGTTGCCTATCTAGTTAGCGGTAAAGACGGATCTATCACTCCACGAGCAGTGACTGATGCATTGATTATTGGAATTACAGTACTCCCTCCGATCTAAATTAATGTTATCATATTTGTCTAGATTCGAATGTATCTAGTCATATTTTAGTGCTAGATACATTCGAATCTAGCTAAATTCGAGAACATTAATTTAATCGGAGGGAGTATTACGATTGTGTTCCTAGTTTACACCTAAATTTGAGACGGTGCCACTATGCATAGACCAATTGGAGAATTGCCATCAGTACACGCGGATTCATTTGGTTTGTACCCTGGACAGATCTGATATCGGCTGCCGTTACGTTCGACATCCTCGCCGTATGTTTTGACTTGTTACTTTCATGCAATCCTTGATTTTGATTTGATTCGGCCTATTGTTGGGTTACACCTTTACTAATATGTACTCTTTTTCTTTTTTTCCCCAACAGAAGACAGAATCCACGAGTAGAAAACAAATCAATTTGGAGGACAGAGCTCTTGTTTTTCTATAATATTTTTGGTACACATTATTTTTAATCGCTCAAACGTTTCCCTAAGCATCTAAGATTGTAAATGACCCATGCACATCTCCCTTGGTCATTCGGCCCACATGCACTTCTCTCGACCATATTTTTTTCAGTGAAACCAGTACAGACGCAGATACTCACAAATACGTATATACACTGACCACTACAAAGTCACCACTGAGGCATCGATATCGACGAGAATGTCGCCTCCTACTGAAAAAATTCCACCTTTTATGAGACATCAAAGTGTAAAACCTGAGGTTTGAACTCTGGTGGGCTAAGGTACATCTAAGAATGTCGCCTTCCTAACCATCCAACCACATGTTAGTTCTCCTCTCGACCATGTAAAACCTGAACTTTTGATTTTTCTGTTGCTGTTTCTTTTTATTTTTCTATTGATTTTTCTTTTGTTGTTTCTTTTGATTTTTTTTTGTTGCTGCTTCTTTTGATTTTTCGTGAAAGAAAAGGGCGGAAAGAAGAGGGCGGGAGGAAAAGGGCGGAAAGAAAAGGGCGGGAAGAAAAGGCAGGAGGAAAAGGGCGGGAAGAAAATTAAAGTACATATCTCAACTGAAAATTAAGATACATGGCCAGATTATGTCACAATCGGCCGAACTTGTTTTCGAATGTTGGAGTGATTCAGTCATAGTCGTGCCTAGTCCTATAAACATCGCCACTGTAGTCGTCGTAGTCGCCGATGTCGTCGTCGCTGGCATCGAGGTCGCGGTAGTCGAACCTCGGCAGGTGAGCACGCGTGGGCTGAGACTGAGGGTAGCGCAGGCGGGGGCCACTGTAGGCCATGACGCTCTGGAGAGTCCGGCCGCGCCACCACAGCTGACGACCGGCCTCGTTGAAGTTCGAACTAGGCGGGTCATCCTCCTCGTGGCAAGCGCACTCTCACGCTGATTGATGAAGAAGCCGTCCCAAGTCGGGCTATAGTCAGGATGCCACTGGGGATTCCTCCGCTTCTCTGGCGTGAGCTCGAAGTAGTAGTGGTTCGTGATGGCCATCTGGCGCGCCACACCTACAGGGACAGGAGGGACCGGTACGCCTCCGACGCTCAGCATCCAGCCGATGGGGACGCGGTAGCCCGGCGGGCAGGGGTAGTTTGAGGCGCAAAGCGCCTCCGCCTCCCGGGGGGTTAGAGATACGATAGAAGCCATGGGAGATAATGATGAGGTTTGCAAATATGAGTCTAGATGTGATATGTAAATGGAGCCAAGCCTACATATATATAGTGAAAAAATGGTCGGAAGACGGAGGCGAGAAGCGGTGGAAAGCGCGGTAAAAAAACAGGCAGGAACGCAGTGGCACATGAAACCATCTAACCTTTAGTCCTGGCGGGTGCGTACAACCGGGAGTAAAGATGGTTTTTGTGGTTTTTGTGTCGTCTAACTGATGGCAGCGCTGTCGCTGGTCTTGGCGGCGACTTGAGAGGGGCGAGGAAGAGGGCTCCGAGGTGGCGCCGCGCATGAGGGAGAGCGACGGCGGCGGTCGCTTGCGAGACACCGTGGATGCGGTCGAGCGCCGGCGAGCTGGGCAGGGGCATGACTGTGCATGCGTGCAGGAGGAAGGGGCATCGGCACCGGGGAGCTTATTGGGCGGCTCGGAGGTAGACCAGGATGCGCTGATGGCGGCGCATGTTGCTGGTCATGGCAGCGACCTGAGAGAGGCGAGGAAGAGGACTCCGAGGTGGCGCCGCGCATGAGGGAGAGCAACGGCGGGCGACTGCGGCGGTCGATTACGAGACACCGTGGATGCGGTCGAGCGCCGCCAGTAGTTGCCGTAGTCCAGCTCCGACGGAGCGCGCCGAGGCTGGGGGATGTAGCGCAAGGTCGCCACTTCAACAGACAATAAACGACCAGGAGCGCCCGTGGCCCGATCCTCCTCGCTCCTCCATCCCAACTCTGCTTCAATCCATAGTACCCACACCCACCCCTCACTCATATGCCTCCAACGAGAGAGAGGAGGGAACAGCGCGACCAACTGCAGAGTAGGACGGTGGCGAGCTAGACTCGGATGAATCGTGAATAAATAGGACCTCGTGCATAGACGAGTTGGTTCTCCAAGATGTTGAATAAAACTAGCTGTTAGTTCTTCAGTTTCAGGTTCAGTTTTTTGGTTAGCGGTCTGGACCCAGTAGCCAGGTGAGACGCGGTCTGTGCGCTCGCTGATCTCGTAGGATCGCCGTGCGCGTTATGTTCGATCGTGGGATGGCACGATCCAGTTGAAATGTGGCGCAAGACTCGGCAAGTCGCTGTATTCAGAGAATAAGAGGGAATACAGAAAAGGCAGCAAGCAGTACGCTGCGCAAAAATATCTCTCTGTCACTTGTTCATCTTGTCATCGCACGAACGCGAGCGGCATCACGAGAGTGCTAGGGATACACGCGTAGGTGCTGTCATTTGGTATCAGAGCGTGATCCACCATGGTTGGGACACCGCCCCCTGCGCCATCATCACCGGCTGCTAGATCCACAAGCCCACGTCCCGCGCGCTCTCAGAGCCGCGGACGGTCTAGGGCCCGGAGAGGCGGCGGCGGCGAGGTCGTGGTGCGGGAGGCGATCGTGAGGGAGGGTGGCGGCGCTGTATCTTGGCCCACTCTCACGAAGACCAATTACAAGGAATGGGCCATACTCATGCGTGTCAAGCTCCAAGGGGCCGGCCTCTGGGAAGCTGTCGACACGGACGACGCGCCGCCTCGCCAGGAGCGGCAGGCGCTTGGGGCCATACTGAGCTCCGTGCTGCCGGAGCTGGTGCAGCTGCTCGCCGCGAAGGACAACGCGAAGATCGCCTGGGACACGATCAAGACTCTCCGAGTAGGAGACGATCGAGTCTGCGAGGCACGCCGCCAACGGCTGCGCAGGGATTTCGACAGCCTGGCGTTCAGATCTGGGGAGAACGTCGAGGACTTCCCGCTCCGGGTATCCAGCATCGTCACAGAGCTTCGATCCTTGGGGGACACCACCACGGAGCTCGATGGTGTCCAGAAAATTCTTCGGATTGTGCCTCCCAGGTATGCACAAATGGCTTGTTCAATTGAGACCCTGCTTGACCTGAAGAACATGTCAATTGAGGAACTGAGCGGGAGACTCGCGGCATCGAAGGGCCGAGGGGAGACGGAGCCTGATGCTGGCGGCCGTCTGCTCCTCACTGAGGAGGAATGGCGCGCCCGCAGCGCAAACCGCCAGCTTGGATCGGGAGGGTCCGGGTCCGGCGGCAAATACAAGAAGGATCGCCTGAGCGGGGGCGAGGATGGCGCGCGCGGCGGCGGCGGACCGTCCAAAGACGACAAGTGTCGTTACTGCAAGAAAAAGGGCCATTGGGCACGTGAGTGCCGCAAGAAAAAGAGGGATCAGGAGGCTCAGGCTCATCTCGTGCAGGGTGAAGACGACGCCGATCCAGCGATGCTGATGGCTGTGCACGTCCCTAACAGCAGCGGCATGGTCCCTGGTGAACTGAGTGTCTACCTCAACGAGGAGCGCACCCACGTCGAGTTCCGACGCCGAGACAATGACACCGACGTCGTGTGGTTCCTGGACACTGGAGCATCCAACCACATGACCGGCGATGCGTCAGCCTTCGCGGACATGGACACCAGGATCGCTGGCAAGGTCAAGTTTGGCGATGGGTCACTCGTGGACATCCAAGGGAGCGGCACGGTGCTCTTTGCCGTGGGTGGAGGGCAGCACCGCGCACTTACCAACGTGTACTGGATTCCTCAGCTACGCAGCAACGTTGTCAGTATCGGGCAACTTGATGAGATCGGGTGCCCGTCACACGTTGAAGGAGGTTTCATGACGGTGCGGGATCGCGCCAGGCAGGTGATCGTGCGCGTACCTCGTGCCCGCAATCGTCTCTACCCCGCCAAGCTGCAACTGGTCAAGCCGGTCTGTTTACTGGCACACGCCGGCGATCTGGCCTGGCTCTGGCATTCACGCTTCGGCCACCAGCACTTCCAAGGGCTGGAACGCCTGGCGAGCCAAGGCATGGTGCGCGGGCTGCCTCAGATTGAGCACCCTGAGCAGTTGTGTGATGCCTGTCTCGCGGGGAAGCAGAAGAGATCATCGTTTCCCAAATCGGCGAACTTCAGAGCTTCCAATCCCCTCGAGCTGGTGCATGGGGATATCTGCGGGCCAATCACTCCACCAACGCCGGGAGGAAATCGCTATTTTCTCCTGCTTGTCGATGACATGAGCAGGTACATGTGGCTATCTTTGCTCAGGACAAAGGAAGAGGCTGCAGATTCACTCCGTCAGTTCACAGCGGCTGCAGAGATGGAGTCTGGCAAGAGGCTGCGCACACTTCGGACAGACAGGGGTGGGGAATTCACCTCCAAGGAGTTCATGGCATTCTGTGCTGACCGTGGTACAGCTCGACACCTCACTGCTCCGTACTCACCTCAGTAGAACGGAGTGGTAGAACGTCGAAATCAGACTATCATTGGTATGACTAGAAGCATGCTCAAAGCCATGTATGTGCCGGCCCAGTTCTGGGGAGAGGCAGTCACCACAGTGGTGCATATCCTGAACCGCTCGTACACTCGAAGCGTGGACAAGAAGACACCGTTTGAGGCCTGGTTTGGACGAACACCGGATGTCCACTATCTGCGAGTCTTCAGGTGCAGAGCACATGTCAAGATCACCCGGCCGAACGCAAGGAAGCTGGAAGATCGAAGCAAGCCTGTGGTGTTGTTCGGTTATGAGGCAGGGAGCAAGGCCTACCGTTGCTATGACCCTATTGCCAAGCGCATGATCGTCTCTAGGGACATTGTCTTCGAGGAAGGCCGCCCTTGGGCTTGGGGAGAAGATGGAAGCCATGACACTACCCAGGAGTTTGTCGTGGATTACCTGGACTGCACAGATCATGGGGGAGCTATGAAGGAGCCGGCCACTGACCACACGGTGCAAGAACCTGACGGTGAATTCCCTGCCGCAGCAGAACAAACGCCTCAAGGCGCTGCCGTGGCAGACTCTCCCACCGCGTTTCCTGCCGCGACAGAGAAGGCTTCTCAAGGTGCTGCCACGGCAGACTCTGCCGCACATGGCACGGCATCTCCTATCAGATTCGTCTCTCCACCTCCAGCGTTCGACGAGACACTGGATGCCACCGATGACGCCGCACTGCCTCACCTGTTTCACCTCGTCAGGGATGTGCTAGGGGCCAGTGCAGAAAAGCCAGGGAGGGCCGAGCGGCTGCTCATTGCTGAGGAGCCAAGCAATTTCGCGGATGCAGAGCCATATGAGTACTGGCGCCGTGCAATGCTCGAAGAGATGACCTCAATTGAGGACAACAATACCTGGACCTTAACCGATCTGCCTCCGGGACAAAAGACAATTGGGCTGAAGTGGGTATTCAAAGTAAAGAAAGATGCAGATGGATCTGTGGTCAGGCACAAGGCGCGGATCGTGGCAAAAGGGTATGTACAGCGGGAAGGTGTGGATTTTGATGAGGTATTTGCCCCAGTAGCTCGTCTTGATTCAGTTCACCTGCTTATTGCCATTGCTGCCAAGCTTGGATGGAAACTACACCACCTCGACGTTAAATCTGCCTTCCTAAACGGAGAGCTCGCCGAGGAAGTGTACGTGACCCAGCCTCCTGGTTTCGCTATGAAGGGAGAAGAGCACAAAGTCCTGCGCCTGAACAAGGCTCTGTATGGGCTCCGGCAGGCCCCTAGAGCCTGGAACACAAAACTAGACAGCACCCTTCAGTCACTGGGATTCTCGAACTGTCCGTCAGAACATTCAGTCTATGTGCGCGGAACAGGAACAAAGCGCCTCCTGCTCGGCGTCTATGTCGATGACCTGATCGTGACGGGTGCCAATACTGAAGAGGTGGGTCGTTTCAAGAAGGAGATGACTGCACGCTTCAAGATGAGTGAGCTTGGTCATTTGAGCTTCTACCTCAGCATAGAAGTAAAGCAGACTAGTGCAGGGATCTCCATCACACAAGCGGCCTATGCCGACAAGCTGTTGGCCAGAGCAGGCATGGCAGATTGTAACCCTGCAGCGGTACCTATGGAGCCTCGCCTGAAGCTGAGCAAGGTGAGCTCAGAGACACCTACTGATGCCACATTCTACAGAAGTGTGGTGGGTGGCCTGCGATATATTGTGCACACCAGGCCAGACATTGCGTTTGCCGTTGGATATGTCAGCAGGTTTATGGAATCGCCAACGACAGAGCATCTCGCTGCGGTGAAACACTTGCTGCGCTACATCGCTGGCACTCGCAGCTACGGTATTCAGTACACACGTGGTGGAGAACTGCAGCTAAAGGGGTTCAGTGATTCTGATCTTGCTGGTGATATCGACGATCGGAAAAGCACGACTGGTGTTCTATTTGAGCTCGGCAGCAGCCCGATCACTTGGCAGTCCCAGAAGCAAAAAGTGGTGGCGCTGTCATCCTGTGAAGCAGAGTACATCGCTGCCACAACGGCGGCGTGTCAGGGGGTGTGGCTCGACAGGTTACTGTCATAGTTGTTGGAAGGAAAGAAGGACGGTGGTGTTCCTGCTACTGTGTTCGTCGACAACAAATCGGCAATACAGTTGAGCAAAAACCCAGTGTTTCATGACCGAAGCAAGCACATAGAAGTGCGTTTTCACTTCATCCGTGAGAGCATTGAGCAAGGGAAGATTGTCATTGAGTACATCAAGACCGAAGATCAGCTCGCGGACATCCTCACCAAATCTCTCGGGTGCGTCAAGTTCCAAGACCTGGGTGCCCGCATTGGCGTCATCAACGTCAAGTAGCTTACTCAGCTAGTATTAGGGGGAGAATGTTGAATAAAACTAGCTGTTAGGATAGTGTGTTTTTCTTCTGTTTCAGGTTCAGTTTTTTGGTTAGCAGTCTGGACCCAGTAGCCAGGTGAGACGCGGTCTGTGCGCTCACCGATCTCGTAGGATCGCCATGCGCGTTATGTTCGATCGTGGGATGGCACGATCCAGTTGGAATGTGGCGCAAGACTCGGCAAGTCGTTGTATTCAGAGAATAAGAGGGAATACAGAAAAGGCAGCAAGCGGTACGCTGCGCAAAAAAATCTCTCTGTCACTTGTTCATCTTGTCATCGCAGGAACGCGAGCGGCATCACGAGAGTGCTAGGGATACACGCGTAGGTGCTGTCACAAGACAAATTTGGGCTCAAAATCCAACTAAGGGAATGCGATGGATGTATATTTGGGCTTCCAAATTGCAGTCCCTCTTGATTTCTTACACAAATTCGTGTCCAATTTGAGATTATTGGGGAGGCTGGGAGACTGGGGGCAGAGGATTTGGGGAAGAAGAGGTTGTACGGGAGAAGATAGGTATGGATCGGAAACAATTGTGGATCGGCGAGAGTGGCTGGATTGGCGCTTCTCTAGAAAAACTGAGACTGGGAGTAGAAAATGTGAAGAGAATCCCGTGATATTTTAGTAGAATTTATTAAATTCATGATTGTGGCACCCGCAAGCTCTGGCTTCTACTTTCATCGATCGGTAGATTCTATTATGAAATCCGGTTATACATAACTTGGAGAAATGCCATTACAAAAACTCAAGTTGGAGATATGCCATTCCAACTTTCCCATACCTCTATCTATGCCATTATGTCCACTTAAAGAGAAAAACGGTTCATAAAATACATGTATTTCATTGTGTACATCAGTATTTACCATACTACCCCTGTTTTGAACTTTTGGCAGCATTCTTGCCTTTTTATGGACGCCAAAAAATTCAAATTTTGGCCGAAATTTGAACTTCTCAGAAAGTAATATGAGTCTACTGTTCTAATTTGAGCCATTTCTGGGCAGTTTTGGACCTCTAAACTGACATTTTAATGCCTGTCCAGGAACTTGGCAAATTTTGGCCGAAAATTTGAACTTCTCAAAAAAATCTGAAAAATTACAGAACATCAAAAACACTAATATGAGTATACTGTTCTAATATGAGCTATTTCTGAGCACATATGAGCCCTTAAACTGATGTGCAAAGATATGTCCAAAAACTTTGACACAAAAATTGGGCAGCATTTTCTCAGAATTTATCATACATTAACAAGCACAATAGTTCACATAATAGGTTCATAAGCATGACTGAATAAACATGTTCACAAGTACGTTTCAGTACAGGTCCATGGCAAATAGTTCACATAACTGGTACCAAAAGCAATATAAAGGACATAAGTTCACAACTGAATCACGACTGAATCAATCGTTAGCCACCAAGCCAGTAAAGAAGGCTTCTCTTTGCACCAGATGTAGGCTGCACTGCTGGAGGTGGAGGTGGAGGTGGAGGTAAAACATGCGCAAATGGAACATTTTTTTTGGCCTTTCTCCCTTTAGACGAGGTCTTCTTCACTGGGCTGTTTTTTTGGTCTTCTGTTGTGCAATAGGTTTCCTCATAGGCGTCTTCTTCCTGGCCTTTTCTTGTGATGGAGCTTTCTTTATGGGAGTTTTTTTCTTGGCCTTCTCTTGTGTTGTAGCTATCTTCGCAGGTGTCTTCTTCTTAGCAGGTGTGTTGGGCTTTTGTGGAGTTGTTCTAGCCTTTTTTCTGCATTGAAAACAAACAGTTCAGATTGAGTAATAAAGACTAGGTTAAGTGGAGCGTTTTACCTTACAAGGTTGATAAGGATTTCATCATCTGATGCATCACCATCCATTGTAGGAGCTGTTTCAACATCTTTCTTCCTGCAACAAGAAAAAGATAGATCAGTTTTATGTATAAGTTTTGAAAAGAAGATTTCGAAACAGAATTAACTACTGAATCACCTTTTTGTTGTCGGTGTAGATGGATCTGGTATACCATCATGTATGTCATCATCTACAGCCACATACTTAGGATCAGGAACTTTGCATGTCTTTTCCATATGCCCAGGTTCCTTGCATCTCTTACACTTGACTATTTTCCTTCTAGGTTCTAGCCATCCTCTTATTCTTTGAACTCTTGGCCTACCAGCCACTGCCTTCTGTAAAGGAGGGTGCACCTTGAATCCCAAATCCACATGTATCCACTGTGACTTGTCTGTCACGGTGGGAATTCTCCCAGCATATGCTGCCTTAAACTTCTCCACTGAATAGTAATCATCCGCATATGTCTGAATCTCAGCACCATGAATGCTACAAATGAAAGCAAGTGCATGCATGTATGGCTTTCTAGAAACTTGCCAAACTCTACAAGTACATGTGTGATTTTGTAAGTTGACAATGTGCCTTTTGACAAATTTGAGATCCAGCAAAGTAACCTCTGCCTCATATAGTGGTCCAAAGAATCTTGTTTCGGCCAATTGTTTTGCTAAGAGCATTTAGCTTCTTCATGACATGAGGAAGAATTCTGCTATTCAGTTTTTCACTTATCATTCTTCTAACACAAAACTTTTCAGTGACAAGCTCCCGAATTCTATCAAAAAGGTTGCAAACATTGAGCCCTTTGAAGTCTTTAATTTGCTTGTTGAAACTCTCAGATATGTTGTTTGTCAAATAGTCAACCTTGCTATCCTCTCCAAAACCACATCTATACCACAACCTATGGTGATACATATCTAGATATTCAATAGCTGCTGGATTTTCTTCTTTAATTTTGTTCATATGATGCCTAAACTTACCATATGAGAAAGTCCTTGCTGCTGGGTACAAATTATCCGTGTACACTTTACCATGGAATTTCTTCATGAAATTTGAATACAAATGCCTCATGCACTCTCGGTTTTCACACTCAGGGAACACAAGATCAATGGCAGTTTCTAATCCTTTGCATGCATCACTAGAAATGACAAGTCCAGGCGGGGAACCTATAGCTCTATGCAATTGTTTCATGAACCATTCCCAATTGTCATTAGTTTCAGAATCAAAAACGGCAAAGGCTACATAATATAACCAGTTGTGTCCATCTACCGCAGTTGCTGATGCTAGTTGTCCCTTAAATTTCCCATTTAGTGCCGTTGAGTCAACACCAACATAAGGCCTACAACCAGCTAAGAAACCATCGATGCAAGGCTTAAACGCAACAAACATTTTGTTGAAGTGGTATCTATTTCCATTTTTCAGTAGCTCTATCTCTACAATGCTCCCTGTGCTTTTTTGTTCTATCTCAGCTTTCCAATTAAAAAGCAATGGAAAACTATCTTCATAACTACCATGAATTTGATCGAGAGCTACTTTCATACCATACCAAGCCTTGTTGTACTCCAGCTTGATGTTGTACTCATCTTGCAGCTTTGCTCTAGCGGATTTTGCACCAACCCCGGGATTTTTCTTCACCCAGTCCCCAATCCTATCAGCAATCCATCCCTACGAAGCCATTGTGCAATTTGCCAGCTTCGTAGTTGGACAATTATGCTCAAATGGAAGTGTTTTTATCTGTGAATGAGGAAAAACTACATAAGTATGGTGCAGCAAAGAAATCTTGCAAAGAAATAATAGACATGTAAACAACCCATACCATGACTGTTTTACCATCCTGGAGTACCGATGCATGGATGCGCCATTTACATGTCGCATGTGCGCACCGAGCAATAAATCTAGTGGAGTCGGTTTTGATTTTTGCCAACTTAAACCCAACAATAATAGCTCGCTGCCTTACAGCTTTTCTGCAAGCCACAATGTCAGGAAAAAGAGCCCCAACTCTGATGTCTGGGTTCTCGGGGTCATGCACCACACTATAACCAGCAGGGTCAATGTCATCCACTTCTTCCTCTTCATGCTGCGCAAACACATCAGCATAATTATCTTCCTCCTGAATATCGCCGCTCTCCTCAACACATGTTGCTGAGACATCCACATGGACATCATACAAGTACTCATCATCTACCCCGACATACTCCTCAACTATGTCAAATGGGTCAGTTTCTATAACAGCGGCATATTGCTTTAATGGCGAGGTTGAATTAGATGTTGCAGCCTTACTAGGAGTTAGAGGGCATCCTTGGAAACCCACCAGCAGCAAATCATTATCAGGAATTGTAGGCTCAGGCACATAGTCACCATTGTCAATCATAGGCACAAGAGTTTCAGAACAAGAGTTATCAAGCACAACAATAGCAAGTGCAAGCTTCCTCTCTGCTCTGTACATGTCAAACATCAATTGAAATTGGTCATTTTCAGTTAGTCTAACATCTTGCGCCATGATCACGTTAAAATACCAAACAGCCATACTCTGATCCCTGCCAACTCTAAACTCTGTACTTAATCCATCCATGAGCACATCCATGGTGAAATCATTGGAGTTTACATTCCATCTAATCGTTCTCCCCTTCACATAAGATTTCCTACCGTTCAGTTCCTTCAGCACAAACCCTTGAACAACAAGGTCTATGGTAAAAGTATTTGTCAATTCGAGCCTACAAATTCATGACAAATTGCAACTAACAAAGAGTCAATTCGAGCCTACAACTCTATGCACATTCAAGAACAGACAGCAGAGACAGAGAGAGAAGTGAGATACTCACTCGTATGGTGACTCCGGGGTCGGCGACTCCGTGGACGGACACTCCATCGTCCTCTTCATCCCGCTGCAGCGCCGACGCGCTCCACCAGCCGCACCGACGCAGTCCTCAAGCCGCGGCGGCCCTCCACAACAGCATCTGGCAGCGGCGGCGCCCGACACAACTCCGTCGGGGCGTGGCTCCAGGCAACGCCGGCGCCCGGCACAACTCAGTCGGGGGCGTGGCTCCGTCGCTCGCCTCAGTACACTCCTCCAGCCGCCGGCCTGTTAGGGTTAGTCGCCCGGCACAATCGCCGTCGGGGGCGTGGCTCCAGGCAACGGCGGTGCTCGGCACAACTCCGTCGGGGACGTGGCTCCGCCGCTCGCCTTCCTCTAGCCGTCGCCGCTCGCCTCCGTAAACTCCTCCAGACGCCGGCCTAGTCTCAGAGCGTGTGTTAATTTGGGAGAGGGCAGAGTGAGTCGTGCGAGCAGGGGGAGAAGTAAAAAAACTGTTCAGATAACCATGTACACGTCCGTATATAGACCGTATATGTTCTTGTATTGGACATAATGGCATAGATAGAGGTATGGGAAAGTTGGAATGGCATATCTCCAACTTGAATTTTTGTAATGGCATTTCTCCAAGTTATAGAAATTGGAGTGGCATAGATCGGTGACAGCTAGGAGGTGGCACGCTGGCGTGTGGTGGATAACGACGAGAAGTTGGGTCCCTTTTACGAGCGGAGGCAGCCAGCCGGTCGGACGGCAGGGATAGAGGAGAGAGAGAGAGACGAGGGAGCTTGCGGGAATAGAATAGAGACCGAGAGAAAGAGGATGATCTCGCGCGTGTCGGAGCAAGGACAAACGAGCGAGCAGGTATCACCTTCCTGAATCAATCAGGTTAATGTTTACCATCCATCTATTTTGTAGGACTTGCCGTACTGGAGCAGATTGGGATTGATCAGAAAATGAAAGGGAGATATATATGGTGGGCTGCATCAAGGTTGGCGCATTAACGTCGTCACGGTGCAGTATTCTGCCCCCTCGGATGGTTTTAACAGCGTCGTAGGATGCCCATAACAAAGACTTTTGAGCTAAAAGACAGTAGGAAATTGACCTTGGAAGGTCTTGGTATCAACGGTGTTGGAGCTGATGAATGAGCAAGTGTTACTTCATCCCTATTCCAACTCTTTCCCAAATGATTTATCCGACTTACTATGCTTTATTTATGGCCTAATCCCTGGCAAAGTGTCGACTATAGGTTAGTGGGAGGGACGCTAGACCATGGAGTGCCGTCGACGTGTTGATACTAGCCAGTTTCTACTATGTGTGCGGCACTAAATTGTAGAATTTGCTTTTCCGGTGCGTTGCACGGGTATATATATATATATATATATAATAAACGACAGATTGTTTCTTCTGGTCCAACTTTTATTTAGACATATCTGTTCTCCCACCAAACCCCATATTGCCACCCATACCACCAATATATACCGAATAATAAATGACGGATTGTTTCTTTTGTCCAACTCTTTTTTGGACAGATCTCCTCTCCCACCAAACCCCATATTGCCACCCGTACCACCAATAGGTAAGCAAAAGTGTTTCTTTGTAAATTGTGCGTCACGTGGAGTAGTATATCATCCGGAGTCCTTTGGCTACACGTTGTCTCTCCGTATTAGCACGCCTAATTTTGCCGTCTTGATCCGAAAATCCGTGGTAGTTGTCCCGCTTCGCTGGGATGCACACGTAACTCGGCCGACGTGAAGGCGACCAACCTGTATCCAGAGCGAAGTCGACTTTTCGTTCGTAGGTAGCTGCATCTATATCTTGCGCAGGTCCTCGGGAGAAAAGTACTCATCCAGAAGCATAATCGATCGATCAGCTGGCTGCTTAGTAATCACAGGTTCCTTTGTGTATAGCGCTACAGTCCATAAGACTAACCCATAAATCCATCAGCTAGCTAGCAGGAAACAGATTGATCATGTTCAAGTACCTTGGCCGGCCTCGATCTAGAAAAACTTGCATTCCAGAGCAAATACGGAAGTTTTAAGTGATCTCCAAGTCAGGAGCTAAATCAGTTTCTCTTGATCCAATTCTTTGATCACGCGGTTGGCAGCATGACTTCTACATCAAGTGATTAAATTATATCACTCTCTCCGTCCAGAAATAACTGATTTGAGTTTGTCTAGATTCAACCTAGACAAACCCAAGTCAGATATTTCTGAACGGAGGAAGTAGTTGTTTTTATCGCGCTAATTTTTTTCATACCGGTGAACTCTTAATACATGGCTCACTGCATCTATGAATTGTTGTCTTGGGATTTTACAGAAATTTAAATTTGAATTACAGGGTGATCCAGTCATGGATCTCAAATTTATGTATTTCATATATTGTAGTGCAATAAAAATGTTTGTATATCCAGGGTTAAGCATGGGTTCTTCGCTGTAGCACGACTCGGCAAGAAAGCAAACCCTAACACAGGTAGATGGCCCCCTTCAAGAACGCTTGCCCATCAATAAAAATACCTGATTTATACAGTAGTTAAATTCTATGTGACCTACCCGTAGCAACACATGGACAAATTTTCTATACTAATAATAAAAGGGCTAATGTTTCTCTTTTCGTCTGTCATAATACGTTTTCGTCTGTCTGTATATGCATCTTTTTTTGGTCGTACGTAGGTTTCCTCATCCTCGTCCACCTATGTCCAACACGGAGCGTCCCAATGGTTTTATCCGTGCCTAGGTAGATCTCTTCTTTCCCTTCTCTGAGTCTTTAAAGATGGTCGTTGCTCCTGAGCGGATTGTCTCGTAGGATGTTGTTCTAGTGGTCCTGTTGTACCTGCAGAAGCTACAACATGCGCTCGATGGTGCAGGACAGGTTGGTGCCCATCGCCGCCCTTCGGAGCTCCTTCACGGCGTCGCGGGTGTGCTGGTAGAAAAGGATTTGCTCCATGGTCATGGTAGGATTAATAGATCGCGTGCTTCCTTATTTTGTTGACTTAGTGCAATCGCGATCCGTTGAGCATGTAATTTTTCGCTATAGATCAGGGCCTGCACCTATTATGTTTTGTTCATGTAGCAAAACTGGCTTTCTCTTGTTCCCGATCCGTTATTCATTGGTGCTAGCTAGATATGTGGCACTAAATAATATTTTGTTCATACACGATGGTGCTAGCTTTGTAAAACACCCAATAATGACTCGTGACACAAAGCTAGACCGTTTTAATGAACTTAGTTTTTCTATCGCAACAATCGTGTTACAGTTGGGAGTCCATTACTCATTAATCATTTATATGCATTGTAAAACTATCGTATTACCACATTACAACTCATTGTGTATACTGAAATATAACCAAAATATTTCACATTGCTTAGTTCTTATTATTGTCTATCGAAAAGCACGATCCTCTGTTGTCTGATGGAAGAGCGGTTTCAGCTCTCTAGACGTAGTTCTATCTTCTTATTTTATTTTTAAAGATGTAGTTCTATTTGATATGTGTTTATTGATATGTTGTTTTATTCGCAATACAGATTTTTTTTCCCGTTGCAACGCACAGTCATGTTTCCTAGTAATAATAAAAGAAAGAGTGTTTTTGTCTGTTCCTATACTTTTTGAGATGATTATACCCTTCCACAAGACACTAGATTACCCGCGATGCCACCGGGTAAGTAAAATACCGGTTTGTTTTCCAGGGACCGTAGCACATAGTATGTCCTATGCCCCTATACTGATTTTTTCCGAGCAAAAGGATACGGTCACGCGATGCCTTGCGGCCGGAGGTGCTTGCTGTAGTGGATTCCCGTCAGATCGAACCGATTATTCATCCCTAAGGCTTTGTTTACTTCTCTCGTATTCGCTAGTGTATTCGCGGGGATCGTAGGAGATTGTTCCAATTCCCGCAAAATATCCGCAGTCCGTTTACCACGCCGGGTTTGGTCGGAATAATCCTAGCATATCCCCGCAAATCCTTCATGTTTTTCTCTAGATTGAAAACTCTCCTCTAAGATAGAGTATTTTTGGGGAAAAGTATTTTAGGGGATTGGAGAGTATTGGGTGAACACCAAATTCCTACATATCTCCAAAACTCTAGTGTATAAAAATACGAGACAAGTAAACAAGGCCTAAGCCTTTTTCATAGGCATTATGCCATATCCCTTTGTTCCCGAGCTAGGAGGTAGCCTCGATTCATCCCATAGCGATACCGCCGCCGCCTTGGATGGCCCCTTCCACGCCGAAATGCATCCTGCCATCCCGGCTAAGTGCCGCAAAACCACGGCTGGCTTCTCCCATCTGCTAGAAATTACAAGAGTTCGTTGAATTGCTAAAGTAAGAGTTCGTTGGGTGAATTGGTGTCTCATCTGCGTGTACATTTTTTGGTTAGGAAATTGGTGATGAATTCGAATGTACTCTGGTGCACTTCACCGCTGCTTTTGCTCCAATGAGGTATATTTATTCCTCTCTCCTACTATTGTTGCTAATTCGGTAGGCATGGTTACATGTGGATCAACTTTGGGCAAAATTTTAGTCATGTTGGCGACCACAACTGCTTCCCCTCCTAATGTGCACCCAGCTCTCTATGACACCGTCATGGGCGCCAAAGGCTACAGCCCCGAGGCTCTGATGGTGACGCTCAGCCACCTCTTCGACAACAGGGCTATGGGCAACAACTTTGTTCAGATGGCGGAGGACCACGGGGATCTCTAGCTCAGGACCTACCTGGTCAAGCATTGCTACGTGTAGTGCTTGCTTCCTGATCATGGAGATGGTAACGGTGGTGCATGCTTGATGAAGAAGAAGTTGTTGGTTGTACATTTTGAAGTAGCTAGGGACCTGATGAAAACTTATCCCAATACTTTTTTGTTATAAGGTGGTATATACTAACCCCTCATATGATGGAGAACTTATGCTGCGGTGGTAGGATTGTACCCCTTTTTGAATATGGTGGTAGCAGGTCCGGGCCAGCAGGAGTGTGAGCTATGCGGCTGTACAGGGCCCATATTATTTTGGGGCCCAAAATTTTAGTACAACTATGTATATGTATTCAGGGAAAAAAAGTTTTACCTTTTCTTCTCTGGATTCCTGCCCATGGCCGCTAGGGTGGTAAAACGTGGGCCTTACCAACTGATCAAGGAGTAGGTGAAAATGAGGCCAGCATGATCGATCCACTTGATCCATCGAAGATTCCACACGCGAAATTGGACTACTCGTGCGTTGGTTCGTCTCCTGCCTTATGGAGCTAGCCGCGACTCGTAGGTCGCTGACTATTTCCATTCTGCCTGTTTTTCTTCTGAATTTTGATTTTCCAGTTGAATAACCAGCTTGATCGTTAAGGATTTAATTTATGACCGTATCCATCAATCAACAAGTGTGTAAATGTGTGCATCCTCATCCCTCATCGGCTTGATCTTTTATTCTCCCATATTTGCGCCTAGGTGTGCTTCAATCCCAAATTTGTTTAGCTGTGTTGTTCCTTTGTTTTGTAGGAGTCACTGGAAAGCAAGAATCAAGCAGTTTGATACGTACATTTATTCATGTATCCAATAGCTATGTAAGATACTTTGACATATTATGTTATAATTGTTGGATAGTTAAAATTTTCTAGTGTGATAAGGCCCCATTTTAGAGTTTCGCACAGGGCCTTGAATTTTGCCGGCCCAGTTCTGGGTGGTAGGATGACACCATAGAAATTGGTGTGGTGATTGGTATGATCACACTAACTTGGTATATTGGAACTACTGATGCTTTTTCTCATATGATCATGCATTTTTAACTAGCTTATGTTTATTGCTTTGTGTTTGTGAACTTGATTTGCCTGCTTTAGTTGTAATTCTTATGTTGCATATGTGTTATGTTTCATTAAAATATAACTAGTACGTGTGTACTACGATAAGAAGTCGGGAATCACAAGACATGGGGAGGAGTGTAGCCAACAAGTGACGGGTTACCAGCACAACCTCCATAAGGGGTTTAAGAATCTAGAGCAGGCACAAAAAACCTACTCTGAGTTCACAGAGCGTCCACAAAAGGCACAACCATACATATATGAACATCAATTTCACTCCACCCTCTGCAGCTCATCAACAAGTTCATCCACATGAACAGTTTCCACCTATACGAGGTGAAAGTATGATCAAAGACATCATCATCGTTGGCCTGATCATATGGATTGTGTACTACCAGTTGTTCCGATTCATGATTCATGTAATCGATCATGTAAGATCTTAAGCCCTGATGACTAGTTAGTAAGCTCACCATTTGCCATGTGAGGTAACCACATCGGGCCAGATGCAGGCTCCCAAACGTGCACCTTTGCACCCGTCGAGTCCATTTTGAGAAACCAAACAATGTGGCCATCTGGGCTCTCGTAGCAGGGAAACGAAAATATAGGGAACAAAATAAACAACCCATCCTGGCCCGAGGCCAATCTCCCCACATGCAGCATCTGCTGGGCCAACTAGGAAAAACGTAAAAATCCGGCTCGAGCAAGCAAACACGCCCAAAGTGTATTTCCAGATTCAGATATCCTGGAAGCAGACTCAGACTGACACAGACATAATTTTTTTTTCATTGAGGTGTTTTGTACCGTTCGTTGTTTCTTTTAATGCCAAAGTCCTATTCGAAAAAAAAACTTCCTAAAGTTCGCGTGATCAAGATTGCAAGAGAACGAAACAAGTTGGCACATGAGTTAGCGGCGTATATTAGAAACATGGTCGTGGGTGATTCTTGATGCTGCAACTGATTGTGAACACATTCTATTTGATCCTGGTTTATGTGATCACTTCATTCTTCATTTGTAATGTGAAGATCAACTTGCTATTCGATCGCTCTCGGGATCTAAAATTGTGTAATAATCCGTCATTTGTTGCTATATTGGATTATAATTAATGTGATGAAGTACAATTGTGTTTTGTCTTATCGCTATCATATATGTTATCGTACTGTTGTGTACCTGTGTATACATGTATTGTGTATCCTATAATATCTGTATAAATATGGAGACAATGTACAAAAATAACGAAAACTTTACCAGTGGTGCACCACGGATACAACCAGTGGCGCACCTGCTCAATATGCGCAACTGGTAGAGCACTTATCCGTGGCACCACTGATAATTTCACTATTTATGGCGTAGAGGCTGGTGCGCCACTGATAAATATTATCAGTGGCGTGATAACAATGGCACACGCCCATGCACTACTGATAGGCTTTCTCCTAATAGTGAGATGTAGATATTTTTTTCACGGAAAGTTAGTAAAATTTGACTTTAACTAATCCTTAGACGCCTTATATTTTGGGACAGAGGGAGTATTTGTGAATATAAATTCATCAAATTTTTATGTTATTTTTCTGTCAAACAACACAACTTATTAGCCTCAAACTTTATAGATCAATGTTTTTTTGGCCGTAATTTTGCGGGCTCGGGACCGCCTAAACTTTTATATCAATCAAATGGGATCAATACAAGGTCAATCATTTACAAAGGGGAAGAGGAGAAATAAAAGAAGAGTCTCAAGGAGGGTCAAATTTATTACACCAGGCATTAAAACTGGAGTGAGCAGGTGTAGAGTGACATCTATTAGCCCAAAGGCACATGTCCTCGATACACCTAGAAATAAATAGGGGGAGAGGTTCATAGATGGAGTTGAAGACAATGGGGTTTTGCCGTTTCCAAATATTCTAGGCGATGGCGGTACTGATGGAGGCAGGTTCAAAGCTAGTGTAGCGGGTGTCAATTAGCCCCTCGATAGAGTCAGGTGGGTTCCTGTCATGTTGAAAGAAAAACATGTAGATCTCACGAGCCTTCTGGCAGCAAATAGGAGATGATATGTGTCTTCGTCTTGGTCGCAAGAAGGGCAGGTTGATGAGGTAAACATTTGGTGACGAAAGCGACGTTCATTCGTGGAAAGGTGCCGTCGTTGAGCAAGCCAAAGAAAGATCTTGCATTGGAGAGGGGCAATACTTCTCCAAATCCTCTGAACTTGCTCGTTCTGTTCCACATGCCTGAAAGAGTCAGCATAGAAATGTTTGTTCGAGAGACATTTATTAGTAGCATAGCTAAGACGACTTCCGGCGAATTACTCTGACGAGAAATCAAGGCAAGAGGGTTGTTTAGTTCAGACAGCTCAAAAGAAGCAGCAGAAGAGAGATAGGGCACTAAAGAAGATAAGATACCTTGGGAGAAGACAGAGAAGAGACTAGCATGTGGCTTTTTTGGAATGAGAGAATAGGGCAGGGAGAGCTTCTTGAAGAGGCCGAGAATTAAACCAAGAGTCAGACCAAAAGGTAGCAGACAGACCGTGTCCAACCTAACAATCCGAAGCATAGATAAAGGATGAGAGACTAGTGATGATTTCTTTCCAGATAGGAGTGTCAATGGAGTGATATTCCCCAAGATCATGGTCATCAGTCCAGCCATATCTCCGTCGGAACCAAAGAGCCCAAGAAGCAGTGTAAACTTAGTGAAGTTTAGTAAGAAATTTAGATATGAGGGTGGAATTTTGAGAGCGAATAGATAGAGCCCTAAGGCCCCCCACATCCTTTTGGGAGCACACTTCGTCCCAAGAAACTTTGCACTGACCCCTAGGGCATGACTCTTCGCCTGCCCAAAGGAAAGCTCTGCACCTCTTGTCGATAACGTCGATAACCTCGGCAGGAAGGAGGCCAGCACTCATCGCGTGATTAATCATAGCGGTGATGACAGGATTAAGAAGCAACAGAGGATCACCAATAGGTAAAGAGCGACCTCTCCATCCAGAAAGACGCATGTCCCCTTTTACGATAATGGGGGCATAATTTGAGCGGAAGGCCAAGGTAAGTTTGGGGGAAGGAAGATATGTCGCAACCAAAAGAGGAAGCCATAGCAGAAGCAATGGTGGGGCTGGTTTTAATTGCAACAAAAGTACTCTTATGGAAGTTGATGCATCGAGAAGACTCTTTATTTTAGCTATGTGATCAGGAACCGCCCGAATAATGATGGGGATGTCATCGGCATATTGAAGCATGGGGCAAGGAAGGTCGTCGGCAAGAGGATGGAGGAGGAGGCCATCACGAGAAGCTTGAAGAAGAAGCTGTTGCAAGACATCCGCCACAATATTGAAGAGGAAAGGCAAAAGAGGGCCGCCTTGGCGAAGGCCGCGGTGACACTAGATCCAATGTCCAGGCACACCATTGAGGAGTACCGCAGTTTGGCTAGTTTGATTAAGCGCCTTGATCCATCCCCTCCATAAAAGAGGAAAGCCTTTGGCGAGAACGATGCGGTTAAGGGCATCCCATCTGAGATGGAGTCAAAGGCCTTGCGGAAGTCCAACTTAAACACGGAGGCATGGGCATATCTTTTATGAAAGGATTGGACGATGTCGGCAGCATAAAAGAACAGCAATCGATCTACTTGAAATAAACCCTGTTTGATCCGGGTGAACAAGGAAAGGAATGAGCTCTCGGAGGCGAAGGGCAAGACATTTAGAATGGAATTTGAGACGGGCATTTTGAAGAGAGATATGCCTGAAGTTATCAGGTTTGTTTGCCTCCGCTTTTCTTGGAAGGAGAACAATGTACCATTTATTTATAGACCGAGGTCAAAGGAGAGAGTGTGGAAATCATTTAAGGAGTCTAGAAGGGATTGTTTAACCAAGTCCCAATTTCGCTTGTAGAAAGTAAGGACCAAAACCATCCGGGCCGGGGCTGGTTATACATCAATGTAACTTTTGTACTGTATAAAATGTAGACGTTTTTTTTAATATTTTATAATATTTATTAAAGAAGTGAGGGTTTGTACGTGTACCCTGCTTAGAACTTGTTGCTGCGTAGAGTTGGAAAGAAGTACGGAGCCAAGACACCTCGTATGGTAGCTAATCGCACGTTCCTACTCTATTCCGGTATCCATGTTTCAGGAGGTTTCATGACAAAGTACCGCCGGTATTCACTGGGCATCTCTCCCTACCGACATAGTCCAGCTCGTGATAGAACACAGACGTCGCGGACTATGTCTCCTTCCGCGCCGTCTGGTCTAGCTGGTGATGCTGTCTGGCCCGAGGATGCCGGACTATGTCGCCCTGTTCCACACGCGCACGGCCATGCGTCTTCGCGTCCTCCTTCCGAAGAAACACCAACGGGGCTATAGGATCGTCGGGCTCAGCGCCGGTCTTCTCATCCCCATCCACAAGCGCTGGGCCAACGTCCGCGTGCTGCATCCCTTCACCCGAGTCGC
Organism: Avena eriantha; assembly: GCA_910589775.1. NCBI lineage: Eukaryota > Viridiplantae > Streptophyta > Magnoliopsida > Poales > Poaceae > Avena > Avena eriantha. Next base: position 3,051,657 of record OU342742.1, read on the forward strand.
CGTCGACTTTCCGTCGCTCCCGCCCGTGTACCGCGAGGCCATCAAGTACCATGGCTCTTTCCGCTCCATGAACGCTGCGGTATGCAGTAGCGCTGCGTCCTCTTCCATTGCCGTGGTCATCTGGTTCCCGTAAATCCAGGTGATGGTCGTCGCCGAGGCCGGTTCGAAACGCTGGAACATCCTCCACCTAGATCTCCTCATCCACAACACGTTGGTCTTCCGAGGAAGGTTGTATGCCACCATGGGGTGCTCGCTCCAGATCGTGCAGCTCTACCCTCCCACACCACTCAGTCTTCCCGCGGTTGTCGCTCACGTTCCCGGCCACCCCATGACCTGCAGCATCCACCTCGCAGAGTCGGATGGAACAATACTGGTCGTGGTTCAACATGAGCATGACACTCGGGCAAAACTGGAACCAAAATGGTGGCAACGGCAAATCTTCACGATCTACATGGGGGACGTGAACCTGAATGACAGCGGTGGCCGCTGGAAGCTGACGCCGGCAAACAGCCTCGACGACCGCGCGTTGTTCCTCGGTAAAGATGGATGCATATCGGTCTCAGCCGCCGACCTCTAGGAACAGATGGAGCAGCAACAACATTGTCCTACAGCTAGGTCAGGAAAGAGGTCCTTTGGGTGGCAGGAAGGCCCAGGCAGGAGGGCACAAGCCGCGGACGTTGATACGTCCAAAACATATCTACTTTTCCGAACATTTTTAATATTATTTCTCCTCTAAACTTGTCTGATTTGTATGCAACTAACACGGACTGACGCTATTTTCAGCAGAATTGCCTTAGTGTCTACGTTTTTTTTGCAGAAAATCAACTATCAGGAAAAATCTTGAAAAATATGTCAAAAATCCTATTTCAACAGAATACTCCCGAAGCCAGAATACGAGACGGAGGGGGGCTGGGCCCAGGCCACTCCATCTACGCGGTGGACGTGAACCTAAATGACAGCGGTGGCCACTAGAAGCTGACGCCGGCAAGCAGCCTCGGCGACCGCGCGTTGTTCCTCGGCAAAGATGGATGCATATCGGTCTCAGCCGCTGACCTCTAGGAACACATGGAGCAGCAACAACATTGTCCTACAGCTAGGTCGGAAAAGAGGTCCTCTGGGTGGCAGGAAGGCCCAGGCAGGAGGGCACAAGGCGCGGACGCTGATACGTCCAAAACGTATCTACTTTTCCGAACATTTTTGCTATTATTTCTCCTCTAAACTTGTGTGATTTGGATGCAACTAACATGGACTGACGCTGTTTTCAGCAGAATTGCCTCGGTTTCTACTTTTTTTTGCAGAAAATCAACTATCAGGAAAAATCCTGAAAAATATGTCAAAAATGCTATTTCACCAGAAGACACCCGGAGCCAGAATACGAGACGGAGGGGGGCTGGGCCCAGACCACTCCATCTATGCGGTGGACATGAACATAAATGACAGCGGTGGCCACTGGAAGCTGACGCCGGCAAACAGCCTCGGCGACCGCGCGTTGTTCCTCGGCAAAGATGGATGCATATCGGTCTCAGCCACCGACCTCTAGGAACACATGGAGCAGCAACACCATTGTCCTACAGCTAGGTCGGGAAAGAGGTCCTCTAGGTGGCAGGAAGGCCCAGGCAGGAGGGCACAAGGCGCGGACGCTGATACGTCCAAAACGTATCTACTTTTTCGAACATTTTTGCTATTACTCCTCTAAACTTGTGTGATCTGGATGCAACTAACACAGACTGACGTTGTTTTCAGCACAATTGCCTCGGTTTCTACTTTTTTTTGCAGAAAATCAACTATCAGGAAAAATCCTGAAAATATGTCAAAAATGCTATTTCACCAGAAGACACCCGGAGCCAGAATACGAGACGGAGGGGGGCTGGGCCCGGGCCACTCCATCTACGCGGTGGACGTGAACCTAAATAACAGCGGTGGCCACTGGAAATATTTCACTAGAAGACTCCCGGAGCCAGAATACGAGACGGAGGGCGGCTGGGCCCTGGCCACTCCATCTACGCGGTGGACGTGAACCTAAATAAAAGCGGTGGCCACTGGAAGCTGACGCCGGCAAGCAGCCTCGACGACCGCGCGTTTTTCCTCGCCAAAGATGGATGCATATCGGCCTCAGCCGCCGACCTCTAGGAACACATGGAGCAGCAACAACATTGTCCTACAACTAGGTCGGGAAAGAGGTCGTCTCGGTGGCAGGAAGGCCCAGGCAGGACGGCACAAGGTGCGGACGCTGATACGTCCAAAACGTATCTACTTTTCCGAACATTTTTGCTATTATTTCTCATCTAAACCTGTGTGATTTGGACGCAACTAACACGGACTGACGTTGTTTTCAGCAGAATTGCCTTGGTCTCTACTTTTTTTCTTCAGAAAATCAACTATCAGGAAAAAATCCCGAAAAATATGTCAAAAATCATATTTCACCAGAAGACTCCCGGAGCCAGAATACGAGACGGAGGGGGCCTGGGCCCTGGCCACTCCATCTACGCGGTGGACGTGAACCTAAATGACAGCGGTGGCCACTGGAAGCTGACGCCGGCAAGCAGCCTCGACGACCGCGCGTTGTTCCTCGGCAAAGATGCATGCATATCGTCCTCAGCCGCCGACCTCTAGGAACACATGGAGCAGCAACAACATTGTCCTACACCTAGGTCGGGAAAGAGGTCCTCTGGGTGGCAGGAAGGCCCAGGCAGGAGGGCAGAAGCCGCGGACGCTGATACGTCCAAAACATATCTACTTTTCCGAACATTTTTGCTATTATTTCTTTTCTAAACTTGTGTGATTTGGATGCAACTAACGCGGACTGACGCTGTTTTCTGCAGAATTGCCTTAGTGTCTATGTTTTTTGCAGAAAATCAACTATCAGGAAAAATCCTGAAAAATATGTCAAAAATCCTATTTCACCAGAAGACTACCGGAGCCAGAATACGAGACGGAGGGGTGCTGGGCCCAGACCACTCCATCTACGCGGTGGACGTGAACCTAAATGACAGCGGTGGCCACTGGAAACTGACGCCGGCAAGCAGCCTCGGCGACCCCGCGTTGTTCCTCGGTAAAGATGGATGCATATCGGTCTCTGCCACCGACCTCTAGGAACACATGGAGCAGCAACAACATTGTCCTACAGCTAGGTCGGGAAAGAGGTCCTTTGGGTGGCAGGAAGGCCTAGGCAGGAGGGCACAAGGCGCGGACGCTGATACGTCCAAAACGTATCTACTTTTCTGAACATTTTTGCTATTATTTCTCCTCTAAACTTGTGTGATTTGGATGCAACTAACACGGACTGACGCTATTTTCAGCAGAATTACCTTGATGTCTACTTTTTTTCTTTAGAAAATCAACTATCAGGAAAAAATCCCGAAAAATATGTCAAAAATCCTATTTCACCAGAAGACACCCGGAGCCAGAATACGAGACGGAGGGGGGCTGGGCCCAGGCCACTCCATCTACGCGGTGGACGTGAACCTAAATGACAGTGGTGGCCACTGGAAGCTGACGCCGGCAAACAGCCTCGACGGCCGCGCGTTGTTCCTCGGCAAAGATGGATGCATATCGGTCTCAGCCGCCGACCTCTAGGAACACATGGAGCAGCAACAACATTGTCCTACACCTAGGTCGGGAAAGAGGTCCTCTAGGTGGCAGGAAGGCCCAAGCAGGAGGGCACAAGCCGCGGATGCTGATACGTCCAAAACATATCTACTTTGCCGAACATTTTTGCTATTATTTCTTCTCTAAACTTGTGTGATTTGGATGCAACTAACACGGACTGACACTGTTTTCAGCAGAATTGCCTTAGTGTCTACGTTTTTTTGCAGAGAATCAACTATCAGCAAAAATCCTGAAAAATATGTCAAAAATCCTATTTCACCAGAAGACTCCCGTAGCCAGAATACGAGACAGAGGGGGGCTGGGCCCAGGCCACTCCATCTACGCGGTGGACGTGAACCTAAATGACAGCGGAGGCCACTAGAAGCTGACGCCGGCAAGCAGCCTCGGCGACCGCGCGTTGTTTCCTCGGCAATGATGGATGCAGATCGGTCTCAGTCGGTGACCTCTAGGAACGCATGGAGCAGCAACAACATTGTCCTACAGCTAGGTCGGGAAAACGGTCCTCTGGGTGGCAGGAAGGCCCAGGCAGGAGGGCACAAGGCGCAGACGCTGATACGTCCAAAACGTATCAACTTTTCCGAACATTTTTGTTATTATTTCTCCTCTAAACTTGTGTGATTTGGATGCAACTAACACGGACTGACGCTGTTTTCAGCAGAATTGCCTTGGTGTCTACTTTTTTTGAGAAAAGCAACTATCAGGAAAAATTCCGAAAAATATGTCAAAAATCATATTTCACCAGAAGATTCCCGGAGCCAGAATACGAGACGGAGGGGGACTGGGCCCAGACCATTCCATCTACGCGGTGGACGTGAACCTAAATGACAGCGGTGGCCACTAGAAGCTGACGCCGGCAAGCAGCCTCGGCGACCGCGCGTTGTTCCTCGGCAAAGATGGATGCATATCGGTCTCAGCCACCGACCTCTAGGAACACATGGAGCAGCAACAACATTGTTCTACAGCTAGGTCGGGAAAGAGGTCCTCTGGGTGGCAGGAGGGCACAAGGCGCGGACGTTGATACGTCCAAGACGTATCTACTTTTCCGAACATTTTTGGTATTATTTCTCCTCTAAACTTGTGTGATTTGGATGCAACTAACACGGACTGGCGCTGTTTTCAGCAGAATTGCCTCGGTGTCTACTTTTTTTTGCAGAAAATCAACTATCAGGAAAAATCCCGAAAAATATGTCAAAAATCCTCTTTCACCAGAATACACCCGGAGCCAGAATACGAGACGGAGGGGGGCTGGGCCCGGACCACTCCATCTACGCGGTGGACGTGAACCTAAATGACAGCGATGGCCACTGGAAACTGACGCCGGCAAGCAGCCTCGGGGACTGCGCGTTGTTTCTCGGTAAAGATGGATGCATATCGGTCTCAGCCACCGACCTCTAGGAATACATGGAGCAGCAACAACATTGTCCTACAGCTAGGTCGGGAAAGAGGTCCTCTGGGTGGCAGGAAGGCTCAGGCAGGAGGGCACAAGCCGCGGACGCTGATACGTCCAAAACGTATCTACTTTTCCGAACATTTTTGCTATTATTTCTCCTCTAAAATTGTGTGATTTGGATGCAACTAACACGGACTGACGCTGTTTTCAGCAGAATTGCCTTGGTGTCTACTTTTTTGCAGAAAATCAACTATCAGGAAAAATTCTGAAAAATATGTCAAAAATCCTATTTCACCAGAAGACTCCCGGGCCAGAATACGAGACGGGGGGGGCTGGGCCCAGGCCACTCCATCTACGCGGTGGACGTGAACCTAAATGACAGCGGTGGCCACTGGAAGCTGACGCCGGCAAGCAGCCTCGGTGACCGCGCGTTGTTCCTCGGCAAAGATGGATGCATATCGGTCTCAGCCGCTGACCTCTAGGAACACATGTTGCAGCAACAACATTGTCCTACAGCTAGGTCGGGAAAGAGGTCCTCTGGGTGGCAGGAAGGCCCAGGCAGGACGGCACAAGGCGCGGACGCTGATACGTCCAAGACGTATCTACTTTTCCGAACATTTTTGCTATTATTTCTTCTCTAAACTTGTGTGATTTGGATGCAACTAACACGGACTGGCGCTGTTTTCAGCAGAATTGCCTCGGTGTCTACTTTTTTTGCAGAAAATCATCTATCAGGAAAAATCCCGAAAAATATGGCAAAAATCCTCTTTCACCAGAAGACAACCGGAGCCAGAATACGAGACGGAGGGGGGCTGGGCCCGGGCCACTCCATCTACGCGGTGGACGTGAACGTAAATGACAGCGGTGGCCACTGGAAAATGACGCCGGCAAGCAGCCTCGGCGACCGCGCGTTGTTCCTCGGTAAAGATGGATGCATATCGGTCTCAGCCACCGACCTCTAGGAACACATGGAGCAGCAACAACATTGTCCTACAGCTAGGTCGGGAATGAGGTCCTCTGGGTGGCAGGAAGGCCTAGGCAGGAGGGCACAAGGCGCGGACGCTAATACGTCCAAAATGTATCTACTTTTCCGAACATTTTTGCTATTATTTCTCCTCTAAACTTGTGTGATTTGGATGCAACTAACACGGACTGACGTTGTTTTCAGCAGAATTGCCTTGGTGTCTACTTTTTTTGCAGACAATCAACTATCAGGAAAAATTCCGAAAAAAATGTCAAAAATCCTATTTCACCAGAAGACTCCCGGAGCCATAATACGAGACGGAGGGGGGCTGGGCCAAGACCACTCCATCTACGCGGTGGACGTGAACCTAAATGACAGCGGTGGCCACTGGAAGCTGACGCCGGCAAGCAGCCTCGACGACCGCGCGTTGTTCCTCGGCAAAGATGGATGCATATCGGTCTCAGCCACCGACCTCTAGGAACACATGGAGCAGCAACAACATTGTCCTACAGCTAGGTCGGGAAAGAGGTCCTCTGGGTGGCAGAAAGGCCCAGGCAGGAGGGCACAAGGCGCGGACGCTGATACGTCCAAAACGTATCTACTTTTCCGAACATTTTTGCTATTATTTCTCCTCTAAATTTGTGTGATTTGGATGCAACTAACACGGACTGACGCTGTTTTCAGCAGAATTGCCTTGGTGTCTACTTTTTTTCTTCAGAAAATCAATTATTAGGAAAAAATCCCGAAAAATATGTCAAAAATCCTATTTCACCAGAAGACACCCGGAGCCAGAATACGAGACGGAGGGGGGCTGGGCCCGGGCCACTCCATCTACGCGGTGGACATGAACCTAAATGACAGCGGTGGCCACTGGAAGCTGACGCCGCAAGCAGCCTCGGCGATCGCGCGTTGTTCCTCGGTAAAGATGGATGCATATCGGTCTCAGCCACCGACCTCTAGGAACACATGGAGCAGCAACAACATTGTCCTACCGCTAGGTCGGGAAAGAGGTCCTCTGGGTGGCAGAAAGGCCCAGGCAGGAGGGCACAAGGCGCGGACGCTGATACGTCCAAAACGTATCAACTTTTCCGAACATTTTTGCTATTATTTCTCCTCTAAACTTGTGTGATTTGGATGCAACTAACATGGACTGACGCTGTTTTCAGCAGAATTGCCTTGGTGTCTACTTTTTTTTTAGAAAATCAACTATCAGGAAAAATTCCGAAAAATATGTCAAAAACCATATTTCACCAGAAGACTCCCGGAGCCAGAATATGAGACGGAGGGGGACTGGGCCCAGACCACTCCATCTACGCGGTGGACGTGAACCTAAATGACAGCGGTGGCCACTGGAAGCTGACGCCGGCAAACAGCATCGACGACCGCGCGTTATTCCTCGGCAAAGATGGATGCATATCGGTCTCAGCCGTCGACCTCTAGGAACACATGGAGCAGCAACAACATTGTCCTACAACTAGGTCGGGAAAGAGGTCCTCTGGGTGGCAGGAAGGCCCAGGCAGGAGGGCACAAGCCGCGGACGCTGATACGTCCAAGACGTATCTACTTTTACGAACATTTTTGCTATTATTTCTTCTCTAAACTTGTGTGATTTGGATGCAACTAACACGGACTGACGCTGTTTTCAGTAGAATTGCCTTAGTGTCTATGTTTTTTGCAGAAAATCAACTATCAGAAAAAATCCTGAAAAATATGTTAAAAATCCTATTTCACCAGAATACTCCCGTAGCCAGAATACGAGACAGAGGGGGGCTGGGCCTAGGCCACTCCATCTACGCGGTGGACGTGAACCTAAATGACAGCGGTGGCCACTGGAAACTGACGCCGGCATGCAGCCTCGGCGACCGCGCGTTGTTCCTCGGCAAAGATGGATGCATATCGATCTCAGCCGCTGACCTCTAGGAACACATGGAGCAGCAACAACATTGTCCTACAGCTAGGTCGGGAAAGATGTCCTCTGGGTGGCAGGAAGGCCCAGGCAGGAGGGCACAAGCCGCAAACGCTGATACGTCCAAAACGTATCTACTTTTCCGAACATTTTTGCTATTATTTCTCCTCTAAAATTGTGTGATTTGGATGCAACTAACACGGACTGATACTGTTTTTAGCAGAATTGCCTTGGTCTCTACTTTTTTTTGCAGAAAATCAACTATCAGGAAAAATTCCGAAAAATATGTCAAAAATTCTATTTCACCAGAAGACTTCCGGAGCCAGAATACGAGACGGAGGGGGGCTGGGCCGAGGCCACTCCATCTACGCGGTGGACGTGAACCTAAATGACAGCGGTGGCCACTGGAAGCTGACGCCGGCAAGCAGCCTCGGCGACCGCGCGTTGTTCCTCGGCAAAGATGGATGCATATCAGTCTCAGCCGCGGACCTCTAGGAACACATGGAGCAGCAACAACATTGTCCTACAGCTAGGTCGGGAAAGAGGTCCTCTGGGTGGCAGGAAGGCCCAGGCAGGAGGGCACAAGCCGCGGACGCTTATACGTCTAAAACGTATCTACTTTTCCGAACATTTTTGCTATTATTTCGCCTCTAAACTTGTGTGATTTGGATGCAACTAACACGGACTGACGCTGTTTTCAGCAGAATTGCCTTGGTATGTACTTTTTTTGCAGAAAATCAACTATCAGGAAAAATGCCGAAAAATATGTCAAAAATCCAATTTCACCAGAAGACTCTCGGAGCCAGAATACGAGACGGAGGGGGGCTGGGCCCAGGCCACTCCATCTACGCGGTGGACGTGAACCTAAATGACAGCGGTGGCCACTGGAAGCTGATGCGGGCAAGCAGCCTCGGCGACCGCGCGTTGTTACTCGGCAAAGATAGATGCATATCGGTGTCGGCCATCGATCTCCCTTCACTGAGCAGCAACTCCATCTACTTCTCCATAGACCACAGCCCCATTGTTATGCACTCAGTCACCACGGGTTTGATCGAGGATTTGGCCAAGGAGTGCCAGATACATGACGGGAAGAAGAGGACCCGGCCATCGGTGCGCCCCTTCACCATCATCGATCATCTCCTTATCTTTTGCCATCCTTAAGAGTGGACCAAAGGGCTCATCTTTCACGAGTACCAAGTCATACCTAAATGTTTCACTGAGCTGTTGGAGAGGATCAGGGTGAAAGATTCGCAGCTGCGGATTCCGCACATTCCGAGCAGGTCATCAACCGAGCCCAAGAGGATACTACAACAGGAAGAATCTACTGTTGAGACGGCGAGATCACTAGCAACTGAGCTGAAACATGGAGCGATGAGTCTTGCGGAATCGTATATAATGCTGGCTGAATCAAACAAGAGGCGCGTAGAAACAAACAGAGATGCACTGATAAGTTGTGCGGAAGCGAATAGAATGCTAGTAGAATCAGCCAAGAGTCTGGTAGAAGCCTTTAATGGGACTGATGGGTCTAGTTTGTAGAATAAACCATGGTGCTGCAGAAAATGAGATGCAGCGATGAGTCGTGTAGAATCAGATCCAAAACTAGCATGAAGTGAAAAACTGATCCGGTCTTGAGATGCTAGGACAAGTCATGTAGAATTAAGCTTGTAGCTACAAGTTCTAGTCAAATGATATTTTCTCAAGGTGTCTCCTAAAGCTTGGATTGATTGCTTCGTGCTATATACTAGTATGTACATGTGGTTCATGTCTTTCATCTTCTCTCTTTTGGTAACCGTGGATTACTTTTATTGAATCATTTTGCACATCAGGTTCTCTCTTTTGGCCAGCGGATCGCGGTTCAGTTAATTAGTCAAGGTTTTTGGTAAGACAAAGCACGACAAATATTTATTCTACTGTATTTGACAGTCAACTGCATTATTTCAGGTTTCTAACGAATTAGATGGCTTGACATAGCTACGACAAGTAACCAAAATAGCTGAAGCAAACAAAAAACCTTCTTACAGAGCATGTATGTGCTGTACTATAAATAGGATTGAAGAGAAATATGAATTGTTCAAGAAATAACTGAATAATCTACGGTTATGAAACGGAACAAGTATCAGGTTCAACATGTGTATTTTGAAGCCCATATGACTTCAGAAGTGGTATGTGTTCTTTAAAATAGACATAGGCCTACAGAAGTTTCAGTTCATCAAATCAAAAGCTGAAACTAAATTCCATATTAAGTACCAGAAACGAATCTCCAATACAATTATTTTCTAGAAAATAAGAGAGTGAATATTAGTAAAAGTAGAGCTGAACCTACACGATGCTATCTGCACGGGAACTGAATTGCCCCTGCAGGTCTGCAACTAAACTTCTACAGTTCTTACTTATATCAACTCCAGTAGGATAGTATAGCAATATTAACATGCTATCGGTAGGATAGTAGAGCAGTATTAATTTGATAAAACATGTAGCGCCTTTTCCAATCTTGCACCGTTCATGTGGGAACAAGGTTGGAAATATATATTGATCAGACTCGCCAACATACCTAACACCATAGGATATACGGAGTAGAAGTAACAATTGACAAATAAAGTAGCATTTCTACCCAACGTGCACAATTCAAGTGAGAATGAGGTCGAAAATATATATCGATCAGAATTCGCGAAAATCTTACCTTCACCTTACAGATATAAGTATACGGAAAAAAACACCAGTCAAACTTCAGACTGCTATTATTCGCTGAACCCAAGCCAGCAGAAACAAGATTGCAAACATCTTGTCATGAACTGCATATGAATAAATTTGGGACAAGAAGCATGAAGCCCATCCTTTTTCACTATAGTAAATTCATCATAATAATAAATATAGTAACTACCGGTGTCAGAAGCGTACAATATAGGACCAAAAAGCAAAGAAATAACTAGAACCAAGTAAATGTATCAGATTTAAACTAGCATTGAAGCACGAGGGAACATACGATCGAAACTACAACGATGGCATCCCCAGGAGGGCAAGTCAAAAAACGGATCGGCCATTGACAAATCATGGGTATGCCTGTTGTGTGTGAAATTTTCCTTAGAACCACATGCCAGTTCAATCTGAGCATCTCGAGAAGCTCTATCTTCAACTTGTAGCAGCCTGCGTTGCTTGGCAAACCAATTGTGCTTGCGGTGGTAAGGCAATGTGATTTTCATTTCCTCAAGCACCTTTGCATTCAAAATAAAGAACTTGGTGAAGTCAACAGATGAACTCCTGATGCCATCATAATTCTTCAAAACCACCTGTTTGAGATGGAGCTCGAGGCATTCAATTGGGTCCAGTGGATCATACTTCCGGACATTATCCATATGCTTCCTTGACTGGAACTAGAAATAGAAAAGAAAAAACAATACAAAATGAGTTGCCAACAGGTTAACAATAAAGTAGTTAGCCACGTTACACGCCAAATCAAATTCTAAGGCAAGCAACTATGTTATGTACTCACAATGACATACAGCCTCTCCAAGCAGGGGAAGCACCTGAGGAAGTTTACGACTGTATCCAGATTAGGGCCAATAGAGTCAAGAACCAACACCCTCACAGTGTCCATTCTAGGTGTCAAGCCGACAACAATCATTTTCTGCAGAAATAGAAAACAAGTGCAGATAAGAATAATAGCCTACACATAGGAATTTCTGAAATAAGCAACTGGTTGAAGGCTGATTTTCTACCTGAAAAACCGTGGTTCCAAACTGAAGTTCTGGTATGCTTTCAGAGAGAACGCCCAATATCTTCAATTTAGGCGCTGAGATAACCCGTATGGTCGCTGGGCCATGATTTGGATCAAGTGGTAGCAGCCTCTCAAGGCACGGGGCATCCTTGATTACCAACTCTTGTAAAATGAAGCCTAAACTCTTGAGAGTTTGCGAACTGATGCAGATGCGACTAATGCCGAGATTGTCCCTGAGCTCAAGGCTTTCCAACAGAGTGCAGACAGAGAGCATGCTCTGGAGCGCATCCTCCGAGATGGTGACTTTGTGTAGGGTCAACTGCTTGAGGCACGGAAACTTGGGCATGATCAAGTCTGGGAAACAACATCCATGGAACTTGGCCACGCAGAACGTGGGTGCAAAACGGTACGCGCTCGGTGGTAGCCGGCACAATATCTTCTTCCTGTCACCCAGCCAGAAATCGTAGATGAGCTCCAGCTCTTGTAGGCCATCCAGGGCTTGGGAACTAAGCCAGCCTTCGATCCTGTTGAAATAGCCGCTAGTCAACAGGTTGACTGAGAAGCGGCGTCCGGGGCCGGGATGCTCAGAGAGGATCTTCTGGATTAAGTTGCTGGTCCTGCGGCCATTAGTCCTGAGACCCTCGTCCTCCACGGGGTTGAGAGGAGCGGAGCGCCAGAGCAGGCGCCACCGACGAGAGATTACCTGCGTGCGAACACCTTCTTTGATGGGGAGAAGCGATACGATAGTGCAAAGGAGGTCGTCGGAGAGGCGGTTTATGAGATCGATGTTCCCACTCCCCGGTGGATCTGGGTCGTCGCTGCTGAGGCAGAACTTGTGCTTCTTGGATGGTTGGATCTCAGCCACCTCCCAGGCACTCGCCGCCATAGGCGCTAACTCCTTGGTGTTTAACCCCGTTGCCTCATGGGTAGCCGCAGATCCAACCGAAGCGGCTGAGGATGCGTCCTGGGCAGCCGCCTCCATGGCTGGCGAGAGGGACGAGCGAGGATTTGGATTGGTGGTGGACGGGTGGTGTGTGGTTGGGGAATCGGGAGGCAGCAGTGCTTGATGGGGAGCGGCGGCGGTGGCGGCGGCGTTCTGCTCGATGGGGAGGATGACCGCTGCGTTATATAGAAGGAAAAAATGACGGATGGAAAGGAGGGGCAAAGGGATAATAGTGATTTGCCCTTCCCCTAGTATTTCCATTCTTGCACCATATAACTTTGGAAATTGATGGTTTCCGCTTTTATACTGGATGCGTGCAATCGAGCCCTTGAATAAAAAAGGAAAGAAAAAAGAGACTTCAAAGGCTATTTCGAGAAAGTATAGGGCTTAGAGTGCCATGGATACCTGCAACTATTACTCACACGCCAACTTGTAAATTGTAATAGGTGGGACAAGCAAAAATGTAACCCATCCACTTTGATCCATCTCCTTCCTCTCCAACAACCTAGATCCAAGTCAAAAACAAAACAGATCCTTCTGCAAGCCAAAGAAATAAAACATCTGCTTTAACATGACAAAACCAACTTAGTATGTAGATAGAAAGAACTTGACTAATTTGGAAAAGCAACTTCTTAATATGCAGAAAATGAACTAAGTCAAAAATGGAATAAATTCTACAAGCGGGACTTAATTAGATGACACAAAAGTAAATTTACAAGGATGACAAAAACCAACTTAGTATGAAGGTAGAAAAAACTTTACTAGTTTGAAAAACCACATTATTTATAAGTTGGACTGTACTAAATAAAATAGATTAAAATCTACAAGAGCAATTTAATTAGATGCTGCAAAGATTAAGTTAACTAAGATGAAAAATAAACTTAGTATGCAGATAGAAAATAACTTGACTATGTTGGAAAAACAATTTAGTATGCAGAAAGAAAAAACAATTTGACTCTGTTGGAAAAAATAACTTAAGAGATGATATCTATCCAATTTATAAGATACCACAAAAGCAACTTAGTATGTAGAGAGGAAAACAACTTAACTATGCTGGAAAAGCAAGTTAGAGATGATACTTGTCCAACCTATAAGATGCCTACAAAAGCAACTATGCAGAGAGAAAAACAACTTTACTATTTTGGATAAACCGCTTAGAGCTGCAAAATCAAGTCAATCAAATTAGAGAAAAGCACACATAGCCTAACTTCGTTCGACAACACCCTTGTTCTCCGTCTAAGTGCATCGGCAGAAAATTGGTACAAAAGAAACATGATTATATTGACAAAAAATACGTAATTAGCTGCCCCCCACACCTACAGGCAGCATACAACTTCGATAGTATATGCAATGAACTTAATTAAATGGTAAGAATAACTTAACCAGGCTGACAAAAGAAACTTAGTATATGTGAAAATACACTTAATTCAATGATGAAAACGCTCCTTAAAACAGAATAATAAAAACCTGAACCAATGTGATCTTCCTATTTCTCACACTTGAAAATCTCCTAAAAAGGGAATGGACTACAAGGAAAATCCGATCTATGTGTCTTCGCTAGCTTCCTCTTCTATCCATCTGAACAACCACGCACATTAGGATGACAAAAAACTAAGTTGATTAGGACATTATTACCACATGGCACTATCCTGAACCTATGTAATCTTTCTCTTTCTCATAATTGACAAAACTCCTAAAAAGGGAACATATTACAAGGCAAATTCTTCCTACGTGCTATGCTATCTTCCTATTCTCTTTAGCTGAACAACCACACACACTAGGATGAAAAAAAAACTACACTGATTAGGGAGAGATTACCCAATAAGCCTGCAGTTCATACCAACCTCCCATGCAAACAAACAAATTGGGCACACATAACAAAATCACATGGAATCAAGGCCAACAAAAGCATCCTATGCCAATCTCTCTGTACCTAGGCGCAAATTATATCAATGGATGTATAATAACTTAGCAAGTTGCAGTAAGTGACTTAATTAAACTGGACAAACAACTTCAGATGAGAAACACGTAGAAAGGGAAAATACAGAAACTATCCCTCAAAAAACCTAGTCCATGAATTTACAAAAAACTTAACAAGTTTAAAAAAGGAACTTAACAAGTAATAGTGAGTATATTCAGAATCAACTTAGAAGGCATGTCCTGACATACCCTGACTAATCACCTGACACCACTACGGGAAAAACTTTCTTTGCCGTGTGGCAAAACCACACGGCAAAGACCTTCTGAACACGGCAAAGACCTTCTGGAACACGGCAAAGACTTTGCCGTGTGTATACACACGGCAACGTTTGCCACGGCAAAATGAACTCTTTAATGCCAAAAAGATAACACCCCCTATGAGCCAACCAACTGGTTTGAGCCGCTAATCTCCGACCCTGCACTAAAATCATGAAAATTTGGAGTGTACGTGTGTGTAAACCAAAATATCAGTGAACCTCCTCTCCCATGGAAACAACGCCGTCTAGCAAATCTAAAATGATATAATCTTGGAACCAACAGAACCATAAAGAAGCATGAAATTAAAACTGAACATAAAAGAAAATCTAACCATGGTGTAGCAGTAACAATATGGTTTTTGACTCCAAACCAAATTCAACACATTGCCATAGTTGTGAGCGAAGTACAAAATTGGAGGCTTATAGTTTCGGCAACTAAAACTGCATCTAGTAGGCATCTTAGCATTAAAGTTGGCCAAAATTAGAAGTACCACCAGCTTCCATTGTACATTTGACAGAACAATATCACCAACCATATATAGTTAGCAACATACACAAAATGGTAAACATACCCAATGCATCGTTCCTAGCTCTAACATTAAACCCACGCTAGCAGGAGACCAGTTCATGTACCAGTTCACTAAAACACAAGTAATAATCTGAAGATGAGAAACCAAAATTATCGGTGATGCATCACAAAAAATGTTTCAGGAAAATCCGAAATTTGCATTTCTTACCTTGAGCAGCGAGTCACAAAGGAACCATTTGTCTAACCCCAGCTCAGACCAGCCCTCCCAACTATGAAGGAGACCAGATCGTTGGCATAGTGACGACGTTGAGCTCCAAATTCATTGAGGTGCCTAGCTGGTTCTTCACTTCTTGGACTCAGCTTGAGCGCATAGGCTGATCGAGAAACATGGTGTCGGCCATCGCCAGCCGTTCCCGTGACGGGACCTCAGGAGCAGAGCCAGCCGAGCCGGAGGTGGAGCCGCACCTGGAACCGAGCTTCATGCGGTAGGGATGTGCAGTAGCAGGCCTGATGCGGCTGCGGGAGGACGAAGGTGCGCCAAATCTCGATGGGAGCAGTTGGTGCGGCGAGGGATTTGGGGGCAGCTCGGTGACGCTCCACGACGCTGGCGGAAATCCCAGGCGGCGGAGCTCCACTGAAGTGGCGGCGGCGGCGGCAGGGGCCACCGTTGGCATAGGCGAGCGACGGAGAGAAAGGGGATCGATGCGTGCGGGACGATCATCCGTCATCGCGCGACGCTTCGATCCGAGTTGGTCGGACGGACGCAAATGGAGAGCTCGTTTTGACAAGTTGGCAAATCGAGAGTTTTTTTTTAAGCAACCACATATTTCATTAATCGAAAATCAAGTTACATAGAGCAACACACGCTGGAAACTAAAAGACAAACTGGGATAAAATGATTATCCTGGAAACAATGCAGATAAAATCCTAAGAGACCGAGAAATATAAAACGATCCCTACGTTTTCCTGCAACCACCGAAGCTAGCGCTCGCCGCCCAACTCTAGCGCCATCGAGACGCACGCTGGAATAGACGTCGAACCTCCAACACTGCAAGATCCAAAAAAGCACAATCGCCAACGAGGCTTTGTGAGTCGATGAACAGGCCTGCTGCACGCAGCGAGGCACATGTCGCTGTGGCACGTCGACTGGGGGACGTCCCCGTGCTGTCTTGAACCAAGATCCGCTACCTCTCATCGACAAAGTTGGAAAAGAACGACAGATCCACCACCTCCGGACCAACATCCGTGCTCCAGAAAAACCACCTCGCTCCGTCCACCAGCGCCGTCGCTGAGAACGACGAACGTCAACGACATACCGACAAACTGATCTCGCCATATCTGATGAACGGCGAGAAGACCAAGTTGTCGATCTGAAAGAACGACTAGCACACCTTGCCATCAACTCCGAGGCGTCGCCGTGAAGGTCGTCGCCGGTGTGGGAGTAGAGTTGAGGCAGATTTATTGCCCGACGCCGCTCCCACCACCCCAACGACGCCCCATGACAGACATACCCTAACCCTAACTACTAGATGGAGAAACGAGGTTCCCCCTCCCTCCTACCGCCGAAGCGGCAAGCAAAGGGAGAGGGAAACAGAGCTCTCGCCGGTTGAGATCTGGAGGGAGAGGGAGCCGCCGTCGGCTCTTTTTTCGTGAGGAGGAGAGGAGAGCTGGCAAATCGAGAGTTGGTCGTTCTGTCGTTGGAAAAGGCTAAAAATAAAAAGGGGAAAGGAGAGCCTGTCCTACCTTAAGATTACAAAAGATTGTCAATCCATGTTGACATGAGAGGTACCGTACATTGTTTCACCCTATGCTTAAGCATGTGACATCATAAACAAAGCCTTTCTTCCAAGCTCTAAACGAGGGTCTGATATCCTTGAAAAATTTATTATTCCTTTGCTTCCATATATTCCAGCATGCCAAAATTATGATCTCTACGAGACATGGACCATCAAAACACCTTTTAGCTCCCTTTAACATTTCATGTCCAGATCTTATTCCCCATTGTATATGTACATATATCCAAATCCTCACACTAAAGTTGCATTAGAAAAATGAGACCAGTCTTCTAAATCCTGGCAGGGGTAGAGCACACAGTTATGATCATTAGTGACATTCCAATGTCTTCTAATCAGCGAATCCCTGGTATTGCGATCCTGTCATGAAGCAATAGCCAGGAAAAAAGTTATGCTTTGAGGTACATTTGCTTTTCCATATCCATTGAGATGGAAAATGCTTGGGAAGGTGTTGAAATTGTAATTTATATTTACATGGGTATGCTCCACGGGCATCCATATTTGGCCTATATGGTGCGGCCCAAAAGAAGCTTACGGCAAGGCCCAAGACGATTCGGGTGGCCCAGGTCTTAGAAGGCATGGATCCTTGGGAAGCACGACATGTGTAGATAGGAAAAATTAAAAGGGAAAAACCCTAATCTGTAACCGACTCGGCCTGCTATCCTGAGACCTGGCCCCTTATATAAAGGCTAGGAGGGAGCATCGAGGAGAACACCTTGCAACCCTAGTTCACCACTGCCAGATTGCATTTGCGCACTCCTGTAATCCTCGATTTCTCCATTAACAAATAGCAGACAAGCAGGAGTATGGTCCCTTCCGAGGGCCTAAACCTGGGTAAACCGTGTGTCCCTGATGTGCTTGTTTGCTAGCTGATCGATACCTCCAGCGCTCCCCACTTCCTTGAACCCAAGTCCATCATTCATGGGCATTGGCGATTTAACCCATCGTCAATTGGTGTCGTCTATGGGAAACGGGAGTGATGCTGTTGCGGCTTCCTCGGTCCCATCAACTGCGATCTACAACTCTGCTGCAACGGAGAACCGTCTCCAATTCGGCACCTTCGACTTCACCGTCCACTCACCGATGACTCGCCGGGTTTCAAGTCCGTGTGCGACAGAATCGATATGACGATCGGAAGCCTACGCTTCCAGGTCGGCCAAATCGACATGCTTCACTTCCCCGATCACTCGTCGGCACCTCCGATTGCACCTGCCTTGTGGTTCCCACCATCAATCGGCACCCTAAGAAAACTCAACGCGTTAGGCTCAGCCTACGACACGGATAGCAACAACAGTTGTGATTCCGATCTGTCAACGGAGGAAGGCGTCTACGGCTCTGGATCGGAGAGTTGCGGGAGCAGCAGCTCACCCAACCACCACATGTGTGTCGTCATCACCAACGGTGACGGGGGCACTCAAGGGAACACCCGCAATGATGGGCCTACAAATGGACCTCCCACCAATGGCCCCGTCAACGGCGAGCAGCCCAGCCCGCCCAACCCCAACAATCAGGGCGAAAACGCCAATGGGTCGGAGCGCCAACAAATCCACCTCAACAATGCTGAGTGGGCAGGATGCAGGGAAGCCCTACAGGGCAACCCCTACCAGCAGATGCATCACACGATATGCTGATAGGATACCATTGGCTACTCATCCAGGAGTTCAAACGCAGGTGGCGGTGAATGCATAACTCGATGCCTGCAAGAAGGCCACAGATGAGTCGAGTGCCCGACGGGCACCACTCTCCTCCATTGGCGGATCATCCTCGAAGGGCAACGGTCCCGGAGCTTCCAAAAGGCGCTCTCGATTGGACCACCTCAACGACAAGGATTGAGAAGAGGCCACCAGAGCCCTCGATTTCTCGTTCATGTTGGTGTACTCGCAAGGTCACATGATCCCGAAAACACCACAAGTTGTAGTGATAGCAGCTACCACGTATATGCTCACCAACCAGCCACCAGCCGGAGATCCATGATCTGTCATGCACCGGTCTGCCATCGTCGGGCTTGGATTGGTCGAAGCTACGCTAGCCAAGGAGCCAATGCCGGAGCCGAATAAATACAAGGCTCCACCCGCAAGATTTCACTCGCCATCTGCCAGTGAGGATGACCATGACTTGTCATGACGACACCACAGCTTGCGGCGACATGACCGCGATTACGACCCACATGATGAAACCACGCAGCGCATGGTTAACAAGATGTGCACCAAGCGCGCCTACTCAACAGAGTCAGAGGATGAAGGAATAGAGCTCTGCGGCGCCAGCTGCTTCAGCAGAGCCATACGGCAGACTCGAATGCCAAAAGGCTTCAAACTTCCTTCGAGAAACACGAAGTTCGATGGCCTCCAAGACCAGAAAATCTAGCTGGAAGATCATATCTCCTCCGTCAAGTTGCACGGCAGGAACAAGTGCACGACCATGCAGTGCCTCCAGCTACAGCTGCAGGGCGCTGCTCGCGCATGGATCAACAATCTGCCTCGCGAATCAATCCGCATCTGGGAGGAGCTGGTGTACAGCTTCGTTCAAAACTTCAAGGGCACCTACAAGCGGCCTGCATCAATCAAAGAGCTCAGGGCCTTCTGCCAAAATCCGAGCGAGTACCTTCGCTCCTACATCCAAAGGTAGTCCATCATCAAGAATTCGGTGGAGGATATCTCCGAGGATCACGCAATCAATGCGTTCCACGGTGGCGTACGCCGTAGAGAACTCCGAGAGGAGCTGTGTTGCACGAAGACCAGAACCATCAACCACCTGATGGACATTGTGAATCGGTGGGCGGATTGATGGGGATATGCCAATCGGGGTATGCCCATAAGTACAATTCAACCGGCCCAAGTCCATAGCGAATGGGCCTACTGAAACGATGACTAGAAAGTGACTGAAGCAGAAGCCTAGCGACTAGAAGCTGGAGGCCCACGAGCTTAGATAGGCCCAGTCGAATTAGGTCAAATCCTCTGAAACCTTAACTAATTCGATTGTAATCCTGTAAACCCTAGCGAGGCACCACCTATATAAGCCTTCCTAGGGTACTCTACATACTTAAGTGATATTAGCTACCCCATCCAAGCAACTCGTTGCCTAGCCGCCAAGATCGCCCACCTTGTAATTCACTCGCTGATAATACAATCTAGCAGGAAGTAGGTCTTTAGCCAACGGGGGCCGAACCTGGGTAAATCCCTTGTCTCTGGTTCCAATCTCGCACCACGGATCACGACTAGCTCTTGTCCCAAATCGTATCAATCGCTACCCCTAGTAGCGACTATCGTGGCCATTCCCATGATAGTGGCGCCCACCATGGGGCATGGCCGGTCAACCCTGAGTTCTGCGGTGAGACCATAATCTCCAATCAATCGGCCAATCACCACTGGTCGCATGATCGTAAGCAGCGGGATCCTTCAGATCCTGCTCAGCAGCTACATCCCAGCGTCACACCCGATCAGACACAGTGCGGTGATGTCAGTCGGCACCATCAACCTCTTCATCGGGTTCACGGACGCTATCGACCCAGGGGAGATGGCTATCATCGGCAGATCTCCACCACGCAATCTGCTCTTGGAGGAGCAGGTCCGCTCCATCACCCAACTCGCCTCCGAGTATGACTCGGCCGCGAACGACGTGGCCCTCCCTGCCGACGCCGACTCGGTGACCCCTCCATCAGTCACTTGATCGATCACGTCCGCGTCATGCGAAGACTCCATCACACGAGTCTCCAACACTGCGGACTTCGAGGATCCCTCCATCCTCGTGCTCTTCGACTCCGACTCTGGGTTGGAGACCCCTGACGAATCCTGGACCAGATCCAACCGCTATGACGCCATCTACTGTTGGAGATATGCCCAAGAGACAATAATAAAAGTGATTATTATTATATCTTTGTGTTTATGATGAATGTTTACATCCCATGCTGTAATTGTATTATTAGGAAACACTAATACATGTGTGTTTTGTAAACATAAGAGAGTCCCTAGTAAGCCTCTTGTTGAACTAGCTTGTTGATTAATTGATGATCATGGTTTCCTGATCATGGACATTAGGATGTGATTAATAAACAAGGTTATGTCATTAGGAGAATGATGTGATGGACACACACCCATAGTAAGCGTAGCATAAGATCAAGTCATTAAGTTCGTATTGTTGTAAGCTTTTAAATGCATAGTAACCTAATCCTTCGACCATGAGGTTGTGTTAATCACCATCACCGGATGGGTACTTTGATGACATCAAACATCGCTTCGTAACTAGGTGGTCATAAAGGTGTCATTGGGTATTCTGAAAGTATGTGTTGAAGCGCATGGACCAAGATTGGGATTTGTCCATCCATATGACGGATAGATATGCTCTGGGCCCTCTCGGTGGAATGTCATCTAGTTAGCTTGCAAGCATGTGACTGGGTCACAAGGGATGACATATCACGGACCGAGTAAAGAGTACTTATCAGTAACGAGGTAGAACTAGGTATGGAGATGCCGACGATCAAACCTCGGATAAGTATAGTATCGCGTGACAAAGGGAATTGGTTTCGTATGTAAATGGTTCAATCGATCACGAAGTCATCGTTGAGTATGTGGGAGCCATTATGGATCTCCAGGTCCCGCTGATGGTTATTGATAGGAGATGTGTCTCTATCATGTCTACATATTCACGAACCGTAGGGTGACACACTTAAGGTTCGAAGTTGTTTTTAGTAGACATGGAATATGCGTTGGAGACCGAATATTGTTCGGAGTCTCGGATTGGATTCGGGACATCACGAGGAGATCTGGAATTGTCCGGAGAATAAGATTCATATATAGGGGATCATTTTCTGAGTTAGGAAATGTTCCGGAGTGTTTGTATGAGGATTCTAGAAGGTTTTGGAATGTTCCGGAAGGTTCTGGAAGGTTTCTTGGAGTTTGCTTGAAAACCAAGAAAGGGATCAAGGAGTCCTGGTGGGTCAAGACTAGGAGTCGTGGGGGAGGAGGACTCCTCCCCCCTCCCCAATCCGCCGGCCTAGGAGGTGGGGAGTCCTACTAGGACTCCCCCTCCACAAGGCGCCCTCCCCCCTTTAAATAGAGGGGCAGGGGCGCCACCTCCTGGCCCTGCTCCATAACTCCCAATCTCTGCCGCCTCTCTCCTCCTCCTTTCTTCTGCACAGGCATAGGCGAAGCCCTGCAGAATTCTCTACTCCACCACCACCACCACGCCGTCGTGCTGCTGGGATTCCGTGGAAAAGATCTACTACCTCTGCTGCTCGCTGGAACAAGGAGAGGAAGGTCTGCTTCGACTCCGCACGTGTGACCGACTACGGAAGCGCTGCCGAAACGCGGCGCCGGAAGGATCGTCCACTTGACCGACTGCGGAAGCGCTATCGGATCGCGACGCCGGAAGGATCGTCCACACGATCTTGAGATCGGCAAGTGATCGACTACATCAACCACGAGATCTAATCTCGTTAACGCTTTCGGATCTACGAGGGTTAGTTCCTATCTATCTCGTTGCACATGTCTAATAGATTAGATCTTGGCTTTTATCTAGATTAGATCTGGGTTTTGTTCGTTCTTGCGGTAGAAATTTTTTGTTTTCCATGCTACGAACCCATCAGTGGTATCAGAGCCATATCTATGCGTAGATCTGTTGCATGAGTAGAACACAATGTTTTTGTGGGCGTTGATGCTTTTGTTGTCGGTGTCTTAGCGTGTACTTTGCATCTTGCGGCATGGTGGGATGAAGCGGCTCAGACTAACATTACATGTCATCGCACATGAGACTTGCTCCACGCTTGACGTGCAACTTGCTTTGCACAAGTGGCTTTGCGGGTGTCTGTCTCTCCCACCATAGTTAAGATTCAATTTACAATGAGCATCTGACAACACTTGTATCAACGTTGTGGTCCTTGTTCGTAGGTAAGATCGGTCTTATGCGAAAGCCCCAAACCACGTAAAACATGCAAAGCAAATTAGAGGCGTCTAACTTGTTTTTGCAGGGGTTTTGTGATGTGATATGGCCATCATGTGATTGTGATTGTATTTGATGTATGCAATGATCCTTGTTGTAATATGGCAACCGGCAGGAGCCTAATGGTTGTCTTTAATTCTGTTAAGACCTGCGTGTCTATTCATCTTGTAATAGCTTTATTCCAAGTAGTTGTAATAGTTGCTGGTGATGATGGACAACCATGAAGCGGCGCCACTGACCTTGACGCAATGCTGGTGATGATGGAGATCATGTTCGTGCTTTGGAGATAGAGATCAAAGGCGCAAGAAGAAAAGGCCATATCATATCACACTAATTATGAATTGCTTGTGATGTTAATCCTTTATGCATCTTGTATTGCTTAGATCGCGACGGTAGCATTATAAGATGATCCCTCTCACTAAATATCAAGTAATAAAGTGTTCACCCTTAGTTGGCACTGTTGCTAAGACTCGTCGTTTCGAAGCATCTCGTGATGATCGGATGTGATAGATTCTACGTGTGCATACAACGGGTGCAAGCCAGATTTGCACATGTGGAAACTAAGGTTAACTTGACGAGCCTAGCATGTACAGACATGGTCTCGAAACACAGAATACCGAAAGGTAGAGCATGAGTCATATAAATGATATGATGAACATGAAGATTGTTCGCCGATGAAACTACATCTTCTCTCGTGAAGATCGGACTTGGTGTAGTGGACTTGGTTCGTGTAATCACTAAGACAATGTGAGGGATGTTGTTTTGAGTGGGAGTTCACCTAGTTAGTTTGAGAATTAAATCTGAACTCAATTTGTCATAAACTTAGTCTAAAGTACTTGCAAATTGTTGTAGATTATGGCGACCCCCTCCATCAATTTCAATGCGTTCCTAGAGAAAGAAAAGCTTAAGAACAATTGAAGCAATTTCACGGACTGGTTCCGTGGACTAAAGATCGTCCTCAGGGCTGGTCAGTTGACCTATGTGCTCGAAGCACCGCTAGGTGACCCACCTGCACATAATGCCACCGATGACGAAAAGAATGTTTTTGCCACTCGGAAAAATCATTACTCCATAGTTCAGTGTGCCATCCTGTACGGTTTAGAATCAGAGCTCCAAAAGCGTTTTGAGCACCACGACCCGTTCGAGATCATTAAGGAGCTCAGGCTAATTTTTGAGACTCCCGCGGCCATGGAGAGCTATGAGGCCTCCGAAAAGTTCTTTAACTGTAAGATGGAAGAGGGAAGCTCCGTTAGCGAGCACGTGCTCACCATGTCTGGGTACGCAAAGAAGCTCCAAGAGTTGGGAATATCGATTCCTAATGAATTGGGGATTCACCGTCTCCTTCAATCACTGCCACCAAGTTACAAGAACTTTGTGATGAACTACAACATGCACTGCATGAACAAGACGTTGCCTGAACTGTCGTCCATGCTGAAAACTGCTGAAGTGGAGATCAAGAAGGAGCACCCAGTGTTGATGGTCAATAAGACCACCAATTTCAAGAGACGGGGCAAGCCTAAGAACAAGGGCAACTTCAAGAAGGACGGCAAGAAAGCTGCCGCACCTGCAAAGAAGCCCAAGGCTGGTCCCAAGCCTGAAACTGAGTGCTTTTGCTGCAAGGATGCTGGTCACTGGAAGCGTAACTGCCCCAAGTACCTGGCGGATCTGAAGAACAGCAACATCAAGAAGAAAGGTATATTTGATATATGTGTTATAGATGTGTATCTTACTAGTAATCGTAGTAATGCCTGGGTATTTGATACTGGTTCGGTTGCTCATATTTGTAACTCGAAACAGGAGCTGCGGAATAAACGAAGACTGGCAAGAGACGAGGTGACGATGCGCGTTGGAAATGGCTCCAAGGTTGATGTGATCGCCGTCGGCACGCTCCCTCTACATCTACCTTCGGGATTAGTTTTAAATTTAAATAATTGTTATTTGGTGCCTGCGTTAAGCATGAACATTATATCTGGATCCTGTTTATTACGAGACGGTTACTCTTTTAAGTCCGAGAATAAAGGTTGTTCGATTTATATGAGTAATATCTTTTATGGTAATGCACCTGAGATGAATGGTTTATTCTTACTGAATCTCGATAGTAGTGATACACATGTTCACAACATAGATGCTAAACGAATAAAATTGAATGATAATTCTACATACATGTGGCACTGTCGTCTTGGTCACATTGGAGTGAAGCGTATGAAGAAACTCCATTCAGATGGACTTCTTGAATCACTTGATTTTGAATCACTTGAAAGATGTGAAGCATGTCCAATGGGAAAAATGACTAAGACTCCATTCTCTGGTACAATGGAGCGAGCTACAAACTTATTGGAAATAATACATACATGTGTGCGGACCAATGAGTGTAGCATCGCGTGGTGGATATCGTTATGTTCTCACTTTCATGGATGACTTGAGTAGATATGGGTATGTCTACTTTATGAAACATAAGTTCGAAACTTTCGAGAAGTTTAAGGAATTTCAAAGTGAAGTGGAAAATCATCGTAACAAGAAGATTAAAGTTCTACGTTCCGACCGCGGAGGTGAATATCTGAGTTATGAGTTTGGCATGCATTTAAAGAAATGTGGAATACTTTCGCAGTTGACACCGCCGGGAACACCACAGCGTAATGGTGTGTCCGAACGTCGTAATCGAACTCTCTTAGATATGGTTCGGTCTATGATGTCTCTTACAGATTTACCGTTATCATTTTGGGGCTATGCATTAGAGACAGCCGCATTCACTTTAAATAGGGCACCATCTAAATCCGTTGAAACGACACCGTACGAATTGTGGTTTGGTAAGAAACCTAAGTTGTCGTTCCTTAAAGTTTGGGGTTGCGAAGCATATGTAAAGAAGTTACAACCTGATAAGCTAGAACCCAAAGCGGAGAAATGCGTCTTCATAGGATACCCTAAAGAAACAATTGGGTATACCTTCTATCATAGATCCGAAGGCAAAGTTTTCGTTACAAAGAATGGATCCTTTCTTGAGAAGGAGTTTCTCTCGAAGGAGGTGACTGGAAGGAAAGTAGAACTCGATGAGGTTATTGAACCTTCTCTCGGATTTGAGAGTAGCGCAGCACCGGAAGATGTTTCTGTGCCGCCTGCACCAATTGGAGAGGAAGCTAATGATAATGATCATGAGACTTCAAACAAAGTTACTGCTGAACCTCGCAGGTCAACAAGGGTTCGTACCACTCCTGATTGGTATGACTCTGCCTTGAACGTCATGTTGGTGGACAACGATGATGACCCTGCGACGTATGAAGAAGCTATGGTGAGCCCAGATTCCGACAAATGGCTAGAAGCCATGAAATCCGAAATGGGATCCATGTACGAAAACCAAGTGTCGACTTTGGTGGACTTACCGGATGGCCGTAAGGCTGTCGAAAACAAATGGATTTTCAAGAGAAAAACAGATGCTGATGGTAATGTTACCGTCTATAAAGCTTGACTTGTCGCGAAAGGGTTCCGACAAATTCAAGGAGTTGACTATGATGAGACTTTCTCACCAGTAGCGAAGCTAAAGTCTGTAAGGATTTTGTTAGCAATTGCTGCATATTTCGATTATGAGATTTGGCAGATGGATGTTAAAACGGCGTTCCTTAATGGTGATATTAAGGAAGAGTTGTATATGGTACAACCCAAGGGTTTTGTCGATCCTAAAGATGCTGACAAGGTATGCAAACTTCAGCGCTCCATTTATGGACTGAAGCAAGTGTAGCATCCCAATTGTCTAACAATTGTAATGCTACTTGTCCTAGTAATATATTGGCTACTTCATATATATTATTGTTGCATCATAATTATATCATGCTCATGTCATCATGCCACCTTGCATTTGAGCATCATATAAAACCCTCTTTCTTTTGGTTTTTCTCTCATATGCATTATTAATTGTATTTGGTTATTGATATATTGTTCAAATGCCCAAGTTGAGTTGGGGGCATATCTTTTATTTCAATTCCACCACCTTTCGTTCACCACTTTATAATTCCACCATCCTACTAGTCCATGAGCTGGCAATTCTTTTTCTTTTGATGTTATCCTAGCTCATGTGGTGGGGTGGATCTAATCCTCTAAATTCTTGTGCTTGGTTTTTTCTCCACTTCATGGAAATGCATAAGAATAATGCCATAATATTATTATTGTTTTCACAAAATAAATCATGGCATTATTATTTTGCATGGGCCATGCATAAGTACCACCACCTTTTATCCCATGGGTTTTTTCCTTTGACTTTAGTGGTTATTTTCTTTGTGAACCATCTCCTTCCATTCCACCATTCCATATCCTCACCCACATCTCTTTCTTTTATTTTATTTTCTACATGCATGATCATATGAGACTCTTTCCACCTATTTCTTTTCTTCCTCTTTCTTTCTTGTTTCCCTTCCACATTAGCTCAAGCTAGATCAAGCTCCATGTTCCTTCTTGGTATGGCCTCATAAACAAAATTTAAAATCTAAATACCTAATAAAAATCTAAACCTAGCTCCTCTCTCTAATTTTCTCCTAACCCTAATTCTACTAAACACTAACATTGATCTCTCCTCTCTCTCTCTATCTCTCTCTCTATTGGTGTGTCCTAAACAAGCTTCGTGAGAACCGCTTGTATGCAAAGTTCTCCAAGTGTGAGTTTTGGCTGCCTCAAGTCACCTACCTTGGTCACGTCATCTCTGCCAAGGGCATTGCCGTCAACCCAGAAACTATTGAGACAATTATGGACTGGCTTCCACCCATAAATGTCAAAGAAGTCCGGAGTTTCCTTGGTTTGGCCAGTTACTGCCGGCGATTCGTTCAAAATTTCTCAAAGATTGCGAAGCCTCTTACCGATCTCCTCAAGAAAGGCAAGAAATATCTTTGGACTCCTGCATGTCAAGCAAGCTTTGAAACACTCAAAGAGAAGCTCACTTCCACTCCAGTCTTAGTTCCTCCAGATACATCAAAGCCTTTCCAGATTTTCTGTGATGCTTCATTGCAAGGATTGGGTGCGGTCCTTATGCAAGAAAAACAAGTTGTTGCTTATGCATCTCGTCAGTTGAAGACGCATGAGATCAACTATCCTACACATGACCTCGAACTCGCAGCAGTTGTCTTTGCTTTGAAAGTATGGAGGCATTACTTGCTTGGCAACCGTTGTGAGATCTTTTCTGATCACAAGAGCCTGAAGTATATATTCACACAGCCTGATCTCAACCTTCGTCAGAGGAGGTGGATTGAAACAATCAATGATTTCGATTTGACCATCAACTACACCCCGGGCAAAGCCAATGTCATGGCAGATGCTCTCAGCCGAAAAGCTTATGTCAACAACCTCATGGTGGAAGAACAACAGCCTCTCTTGTGCGAGGAATTCCGCAAGCTAAACCTTGAAATTGTGGATCAAGGGTATCTTCTGAACCTTCTAGCAACACCTCTCTTGGAAGAAAAGGTCCGTTCCATTCAGCTTGGTGATCCTTACACTAAAAAGATCATTTCCAACATTCAGCTTCCGAAGTATGAGTCTTTTCACGTAGATGACCAAGGCACTCTTTTCTTTGAACACCGGATGTTTGTTCCGAACTACCCGGGTTTAAGAGAGCAAATTCTCAAGGAGGCGCACGATTCTGTTCTTTCTATCCATCCTGGCAGCACTAAGATGTACATGGACTTGAAAACACAATATTGGTGGCCTGGTTTGAAACGATATTATGCCGAGTATGTCTCAGAGTGCGATGTTTGTCGCAGAGTTAAAGCTGTCCATCAGAAACCTTCCGGTCTTCTACAGCCATTGAAGCCTCCGGAATGGAAATGGGAGAAAGTAGAGATGGACTTTATCACTGGTTTTCCAAGGTCGCAGAAGGGCAACAATGCAATCTTTGTTGTCATTGACAGGCTTTCTAAAGTAGCTCACTTCTTTCCAGTCAAGGAAACAATTTCTGCAATTCAGTTGGCTGAGCTCTATATCAGCAGAGTTGTCTCTCTGTATGGAGTTCCACTTGAGATCAGCTCAGACCGTGGAAGCATCTTCACTTCCAAGTTCTAGGGAAGTTTCCAAAATGCTTTGGGAACAAAACTAAACTTCAGCATAGCCTACCACCCTCAGTCGCAAGGGCAAGTTGAAAGGATCAATCAGATTCTAGAAGATATGCTCCGTGCTTGCGTTATCTCTTTCGGCATGAAGTGGGAAGAATGTCTTCCTTATGCTGAATTCTCTTACAACAACAGCTTCCAGAAAAGTCTAAAGATGGCACCATTTGAGGCTCTCTATGGTCGCAAGTGCAGAACTCCGATTGGTTGGTCGGGCGTAGGTGAAAGAATATTGTTTGGCCCTGACATTATAACTCAGGCGAAGGAGAAAGTTCACATCATTCTTGAAACTCTGAAGATTGCTCAAAGTCGCCAGAAGAGCAATTATGACAGAAAGCACACGGACATGGAGTATGTTCCTGGTGATCTCATTTACCTTCGTGTCACTCCCATGAGAGGCACGCACCGCTTTGGTATCAAAGGAAAGCTGGCTCCTAGATACATCGGTCCTTTCAAAATTCGTGGAAGAAGAGGAGAAGTTGCTTATGCTCTTGAGCTCCCTGAACAACTCAAAGTCCATGATGTTTTCCACATCTCTCAACTCAAGAAGTGCTTCAAGGATCCCAGCAGAACCGTGGACCATGAACTCATCAATCTCCAAGAAGATCTGTCTTATCAAGAACACCCCACAAAAATTCTTGAAGTCGCAGAAAGAAGGACTCGCAACAAGTCCATCAAGTTCTGCAAGGTGCAGTGGTCGCACCATTCCGTTGATGAAGCCACCTGGGAACGTGAAGATGAGCTCTGTGCCAAGTACCCTACCCTCTTTGAGTCTTCTTCTTCCTAGAATCTCGGGGCGAGATTCCGTTTAGTGGGGGAGAGTTGTAGCATCCCAATTGTCTAACAATTGTAATGCTATTTGTCCTAGTAAGATATTGGCTACTTCATATATATTATTGTTGCATCATAATTATATCATGCTCATGTCATCATGCCACCTTGCATTTGAGCATCATATAAAACCCTCTTTCTTTTGGTTTTTCTCTCATATGCATTATTAATTGTATTTGCCTCTTGATATTGTATTTGGTTATTGATATATTGTTCAAATGCCCAAGTTGAGTTGGGGGCATATCTTTTATTTCAATTCCACCACCTTTCTTTCACCACTTTATAATTCCACCATCCTACTAGTCCATGAGCTGGCAATTCTTTTTCTTTTGATGTTGTCCTAGCTCATGTGGTGGGGTGGATCTAATCCTCTAAATTCTTGTGCTTGGTTTTTTCTCCACTTCATGGAAATGCATAAGAATAATGCCATAATATTATTATTGTTTTCACAAAATAAATCATGGCATTATTATTTTGCATGGGCCATGCATAAGTACCACCACCTTTTATCCCATGGGTTTTTGCCTTTGACTTTAGTGGTTACTTTCTTTGTGAACCATCTCCTTCCATTCCACCATTCCATATCCTCACCCACATCTCTTTCTTTTATTTTATTTTCTACATGCATGATCATATGAGACTCTTTCCACCTATTTCTTTTCTTCCTCTTTCTTTCTTGTTTCCCTTCCACATTAGCTCAAGCTAGATCAAGCTCCATGTTCCTTCTTGGTATGGCCTCATAAACAAAATTTAAAATCTAAATACCTAATAAAAATCTAAACCTAGCTCCTCTCTCTAATTTTCTCCTAACCCTAAGTCTACTAAACCCTAACATTGATCTCTCCTCTCTCTCTCTATCTCTCTCTCTCCCATGAGCACCACCGGATTCCCTCTCTCTCCCTGGCCCACCTCAGCTAACCCTAACCCTCTCTCTAACCTAAGCAAACCCTAACCCGAGCTACCCCATCTACCTAGCCCGAGCTACCCCCTCTTCTTTCTCTCTTTTCTCTGCCGCGTGCTAGCCCCACCCTGCAGCCACCACGCCGTCCTGGTCCACCTGCAGCCTCCCCCGCCGTGCCTACCTGCTCCCAGCTCGAGCCAGCACGTGAGGAGGAGAGAAAGGTGGCACCCGAGGCCACCTTTATCTACCCCTGCCACGACTGCCTCTCCTCCCTCTCCCTCCTTTTTCCTCCTTCCACACGACTCTCTGGGCTCGCCCAGATCTGCCCGAGCCAGCCCTCCTCTCCTCCTTCTTCCTCTCCGCCACCAGCACCTGTCGCCGGTCGCCACCAGCACCACCTCGCCCCCGTTGTTCTAGCCGGACAGCGCGACGTGGAGGTGGCCAGGAAGACCGAGGACGATCCTCTACGTCGCCCTGCACACGCCGACTTGGACGAGAAGCCCCCGGATGCGCCAGTACCGCGCCGTCCCGACGAAACCCTAGCCGCCAGAGCGCCAGCGATCTCGCCGCTCCGCAGCTCCTCGCTCCGATCCGAGCCCGCCGTCGAGCCTGCGGTGAGCCTCTCTTCCTCCCTGACATGCTCCGCCTCGCCGTCGCCGCCTAGCGTCGCTGTTACTTTTGTCGAACGCCCTTAGTGCGTCGCTGCTCGCGGTGTTTGCACAGCGCACACGCCACCTAGCACCTCATCTAGGCCCCAGCCCCTCTCCTAACAGCTCCCCTAGCCCGTCGCAGTGGCTTCGCCCCTCAGCGCACTCGCCCGCGTCCCGGGTTCGACTCCCCGCCCTGCGCCGCGCGCGCTGTCGCCAGACACGCCGTCAGTCTCGTCAGAGATCGAGGAAGAGGAACAGTGGGCCTGTTGCCATTTACACTAAGCCCCCCTTTTTGTTAATTCCCTAAACCCGCGATCCCTCTGGGACCACTAGTCAGCCTCCCAGTGTTTTTGCAGTTAAGCCCCCCAGTTTTTAGCCCCTCAACCCGCACTCCAGCTCGCGTCCCACCTATCAGTCGCTGTAACCCCCACCACTGTCGCGTGGGCCCGAAGCCGCTGCCCCCGCCTGTCAACCTCAGTGGCTAGCCAGGCCGCGGTAGAAAAAGTATTTTCGCGCGCGTGGCCCAGTCAGCGCAAGGCCCACCCGTCAGTGTCTGTGACTAGATTCGCCTGGGTGACAAAAGTATTTTACTGTGTCTGTTTTTAATTAAACCTTTTTCAAACTGATTTAAATTCAAGTTCAATTCAGATTCAAATACTTTTTAAAATACAAATCCAAATAATACAAATAATATATGTTTTGGAATCAGAAAAATGTGAGGAATTCAAATATGCCCTTCAAAATATGTTTTGAACACTTTAAATTTTCGAGATGTTTTAAATTACATAAAATGCCCTTTTCCTTAATTAATTAATAACTTTTGTTTTATAACTCCAAATTGGGCAAATAATATGTCTAAATCGATCAGCGCGACAAGCCTGTTCTATCTATGCAGTCCTTGTTCTGAATTGAAGCATGCATCATGTGTTATTAAAAATCTGAACTGTTTATGACAATAAAACTTGGTTAATTAAATAATAAGATGCTTTGTTTCTTGTATCCACACCTCACCCTTGCCATGCTACTTTAATGCCATGCAACTTGTGCATCATTCATCATGGCATGTTTGTTTGCTTGTCGCATTTTAATTCCTATGCTTGTGCACTTTATTTATGTTGGCCCTTGTTTGTTTGGTTCTTCTTCGAATAGACGCCCAACAGGAGAATTACCAGGAATCCCAGGAGTACTACCCAGATCCATCTCTCGCTTCAACTGAGCTGTCAGGCAAGCACTACCACATGCTTGCATACATACAGTACCTATTGCCTCTATCTTATTCTTGCACCATTGAGTCACGATTGCATTAAATTGAATCCCAAGTACTGCATAGCCTTTACTTTTAAACCCCACCGAAGCTTGTTCCTCCATCCCATGAGCCATTACTACAGGAGTTGTTTGAGCCTGCGAGTCGTAGAAAAGCATGTGTAGGGTATGTGAGTGTCTGATGAATAACGAGGTACCTAAACAACTTAACCTGAGTAGTAATGGGATAACTAATGAAAGAGGCACCGGTGAGCAATATCTGCTATTTGGTTTTTCCTGCTCACTTGTGTCCCGTAGGACCCCGAGTACTTGATTCCTGTTCCTTGTTTATTCGCACTATCCACATCCGGGAGGCCTTATGGACCCCCTGAGCCAGAGCTTGATTCATTCTTATTTCTTGGGGCCACAAAGTAGTTTGGGGCTTTATTACTATCCTGTACTTATGCCATGTTACTGTTTTATTAAGATTGTGCGAGGAGCACCTGTACTGTTTAAGAATTGCGGAGTGTTTTCGCGGTATCGACAAGCCCAGTCACATTTTCGGGTTCCCGGTCGTTTACAGCCATTGGCGCAAACCTTGGGTCCGTCTCGGAGCCGGCCAACTTCGTTGCGGGTAGCTTAATGGGGTGGCCCCCTGAAATATTACTGAATCATGTGATTGCTTTGTCGTGAATGCCTCGTTGGGTTTTGATTTGGTTTTTCCGAGGTTGATCGAGTGTGTGTTGCTATTCGTGCACCCCTGCAGGGTAAATCTTTCTGAAAGCTGTGTCCGCGGTTATGGACGACTTGGAGCACAGTTTCTCGATCATAGACAAGTATAACTAAAGTACCGCTTTTAAATTGACTAAGTACTTGACTAGTAAATAGTGCAATACTCATGGAATGGTTAATAAAACTGCCAACGGATGATGGGGGTGTTCGTCCGTTTCCTCGTTGGTAAGCGATGAGGAGGATGGATCTGTTAATTATACTGTTATAACTGTTGTTCTTAATTCACGGGCATCCGTCTATCATTGGTTAGGCGGATGGTTAGCGAGTATCTGTAGAATTGTTAGGTATTATCTTTTGCTGCTATTGCGTCACCCCAGGTTGTGTCCCCTTTAGCGGCATAAAGACTTGCTGAGTACCCCTAGGGTCTCACACGATAAATTGTTTGATTCAGATGAACAGGTGTACCCGCAAGATGGATACTGGGTGGAAGAGACAGATGAGGTTGACAACGATCATTCGGTGTAGAGATTCCGGGAACGGGGATCCGTGAGATCTGTGGGCGGGATGTGTTTATTTATGGGGCATCTTATGCAATTTGCTTCTTATCCATCCTCGGATCTTGTTTTCCGCTTCCGCCTGATACTCTGATGTGTGATGTATGAGGAGCTATCCTAAATTATTATATCTATCTAGGACATTTGGATCTTGCCGTATGGCGTTGCAACATTTCTATTTCTTTTAGATGGAATGGCTCTGAGGACTGTTGTATGTGGCTTGCATACATACTCATTTGTGTATGTAGTTGATCCCTTCGCCTGCCGATTACGCCGCTCGTTCTTGTCCCGTTGTCTGAAAGTGGTTAGGACGGCCGAAAGGTCTACCGTGAGTGGCCCTGGGCCCCACCGTACTATTTTTACCACTTTCGTTCATCCAGGCATTAACTAAGATCGTAATTCACCGAGGTAGTTACAGCAAGCATCCCGGAGTTGGAATCAACGTTTTGATAAAGTAATCAAAAACTTTGGATTTATACAAACTTATGGAGAAGCTTGTATTTACAAGAAAGTGAGTGGGAGCTCTGTAGCATTCCTAGTACTATATGTAGATGACATATTGTTGATTGGGAATGATATAGAACTTCTTAATAGCGTCAAAACCTATTTGAATAATAGTTTTTCGATGAAGGATCTTGGCGAAGCGGCATATATTCTAGGCATCAAGATTTATAGAGATAGATCAAGACGCCTAATAGCGCTTTCACAGAGTACATACTTGGACAAAGTTCTAAAGAAGTTTAGAATGGAAGATAGCAAGAAAGGGTTCGTGCCCATGTTGTCAGGTAAGACCTTGAGTAAGACTCAAAGTCCAGCTACGACAGAAGATAGAGTGAAAATGAATAATATTCCCTATGCCTCGGCCATAGGTTCTATCATGTATGCCATGCTGTGTACAAGACCGGATATAGCACATGTTGTTAGTTTGACTAGCAGATATCAGAGTGATCCTGGAATGGAGCACTGGACAGCGGTCAAGAATATCCTAAAGTACCTAAATAGGACTAAGGATATGGTTACGGTTACACCGATGCTAGTTGGAACACCGATTCGGATGACTCAAAGTCACAGTCGGGATACGTATTTATTTTGAATGGTGCTGCAGTGAGCTGGAGGAGTGCGAAGCAAAGCGTTGTGGCGAAATCTTCAACTGAATCGGAATACATAGCTGCTTCGAAGGTTGCACAAGAAGCCGTTTGGATGAAGGAATTCATTACTGAACTTGGCGTGGTTCCCAGTGCGTTGGACCCGATGGCCATCTACTGTGACAACACAGGTGCCATAGCTAATGCACAGGAGCCAAGGTCACATAGCAAGCTGAAGCACATCAAGCTACGTTTCCACGCTATTCGCGAGTATGTCCGAGATGGTGACATAAAGATTTGCAAAGTACACACTGATCTGAATGTGGCAGATCCGTTGACTAAACCTCTCCCTAGGGAAAAGCATGACCAACACCAGAACGCCATGGGTGTTCGGTATATTACCATGTAATCTAGATTATTGACTCTAGTGCAAGTGGGAGACTGTTGGAGATATGCCCAAGAGGCAATAATAAAAGTGATTATTATTATATCTTTGTGTTTATGATGAATGTTTACATCCCATGCTGTAATTGTATTATTAGACTAATACATGTGTGTTTTGTAAACATAAGAGAGTCCCTAGTAAGCCTCTTGTTGAACTAGCTTGTTGATTAATTGATGATCATGGTTTCCTGATCATGGACATTAGGATGTGATTAATAAACAAGGTTATGTCATTAGGAGAATGATGTGATGGACACACACCCATAGTAAGCGTAGCATAAGATCAAGTCATTAAGTTCGTATTGCTGTAAGCTTTTAAATGCATAGTAACCTAATCCTTCGACCATGAGGTTGTGTTAATCACCATCACCGGATGGGTACTTTGATGACATCAAACACCGCTTTGTAACTGGGTGGTCATAAAGGTGTCATTGGGTATTCTGAAAGTATGTGTTGAAGCGCATGGACCAAGATTGGGATTTGTCCATCCATATGACGGATAGATATGCTTTGGGCCCTCTCGGTGGAATGTCATCTAGTTAGCTTGCAAGCATGTGACTGGGTCACAAGGGATGACATATCACGGAACGAGTAAAGAGTACTTATCAGTAACGAGGTAGAACTAGGTATGGAGATGCCGACGATCAAACCTCGGATAAGTATAGTATCGCGTGACAAAGGGAATTGGTTTCGTATGTAAATGGTTCAATCGATCACGAAGTCATCGTTGAGTATGTGGGAGACATTATGGATCTCCAGGTCCCGCTGATGGTTATTGATAGGAGATGTGTCTCTATCATGTCTACATATTCACGAACCGTAGGGTGACACACTTAAGGTTCGAAGTTGTTTTAAGTAGATATGGAATATGCGTTAGAGACCGAATGTTGTTTGGAGTCTCGGATTGGATTCGGGACATCACGAGGAGATCCGGAATTGTCCGGAGAATAAGATTCATATATAGGGGATCATTTTCTGAGTTAGGAAATGTTCCGGAGTGTTTGTATGAGGATTCTAGAAGGTTTCGGAATGTTCCGGAAGGTTCTGGAAGGTTTCTTGGAGTTTGCTTGAAAACCAAGGAAGGGATCAAGGAGTCCTGGTGGGTAAAGACTAGGAGTCGTGGGGGAGGAGGACTCCTCCCCCCTTCCCAATCTACCGGCCTAGGAGGTGGGGAGTCCTACTAGGACTCCCCCTCCCCAAGGCGCCCTCCCCCCTTTAAATAGAGGGGCACGGGCGCCACCTCCTGGCCCTGCTCCATAACTCCCAATCTCTGCCGCCTCTCTCCTCCTCCTTTCTTCTGCACAGGCATAGGCGAAGCCCTGCAGAATTCTCTACTCCACCACCACCACCACGCCGTCGTGCTGCTGGGATTCCGTGGAGAAGATCTACTACCTCCGCTGCTCGCTGGAACGAGGAGAGGAAGGTCTGCTTCGACTCCGCACGTGTGACCGACTGCGGAAGCGCTGCCGAAACGCGGCGCCGGAAGGATCGTCCACTTGACCGACTACGGAAGCGCTGCCGGAACGCGACGCCGGAAGGATCGTCCACACGATCTTGAGATCGGCAAGTGATCGACTACATCAACCATGAGATCTAATCTCGTTAACGCTTTCGGATCTACGAGGGTTAGTTCCTATCTATCTCGTTGCACATGTCTAATAGATTAGATCTTGGCTTTTATCTAGATTAGATCTGGGTTTTGTTCGTTCTTGCGGTAGAAATTTTTTGTTTTTCCATGCTACGAACCCATCATCTACATGCTGGGTAGCATCACCGCGCCACCAGATCCCTTCTCCATGCCCCTCCCGCCGACCGCAACGGAGATCGAGGAGTATCGCCAGCTGCTGGAGGCAGTCAAGCTCAGGAAACAAGACGAGTGCGATAAATTTCATCTCGAGCAGCAAACAGTGCAGGAGCTGTCGCTCTATCACCGCACCCTGAACTCGATATGGTTATTCCCATGACACGGATGGAGAAGAATCACTCAACAGCAACCGCGTCCGCTCAGTTGACGAGGATGACCTCGGCCGTAGATGCGACCACTGAGGGAAGCATCGGATGCGCGGTTAGGAAGACCGCGAGGAGGCTGACATGGTCGCAGCTGGCTACGCCTACAAATGCGATGAGGGTAACTGCAGCAGTGGATACCATAACAGCAGCTACCGCGACAGCGGGAAAACCGTGCAAGTGTGGCAACGCTGCACCCGCGATGATGCATCTAGCACATCCAGCATCCAGGAGAAGTTGTCTGGACCTTACAACATCCACTTCTACATCGACAAACATGATGGCAAGACGAAGTCCAGCCACCTCCTCAAGGACTGTCACGAGTTTCAGAAGCTCCATGAGGGATACACCCAATTACATCGCGATGCGATGAATCAGGGATACAACACTTCCCCGGGTGCCATAGCTCATGGAGCGCCACCACCACCACCACTTGGAGGACGCGCGCAGACTGCGGCTGCACCGGTACAAAACAATGGAAGCGAGCAATATCCACACCCACTCAGGAACATGGCTATGCTCTAGAAGGGGCACCCCTCAAATAGGATGCAGAAAACAATCACTCACCAAGTCAATTTAGCAGTCAACACCCCACATTCAACCCCTGAGTACCTCAGCGGGTCGGAGCAGTGCATAAACTTCGACAGAGCGACCACCTGAGCTGAGTCCCTTGCCCCGGCCATTCCCCTGGTGCTCGAGGCGCAGATCGGTAGATTCGAGATGAGTAGAGTCTTCATGGACAGGGGCAGCAGCATCAACCTCATGTTTGCTAGCACCCTACGCGCCATGCGGATCCCCCTCTCTAGCCTAGAAGCATCCAAGACAACCATCCACGGCATCGTACCAGGGAAAGGAATATATCCCCTAGACAAAATTTGGCTGGACGTCATCTTCGGCACGCCCGCAAACTTTTGACATGAGCGCCTTTAATTTGAGGTGGTTGACTGGCCATCCCAATATCACACTATCCTCGGGCATGTAGCTTTCACAAGGTTCATGGCGCTCCCACGCTATGCCTACCTCTAGAAGAAGATGCCAGGACCTAACAACATTATCACCATCAACGGAAGCTTCACCAAGTCCGACAGCTGTAAAAGGGAATTCAACAGAATCTCCCAATCATTCGGCATGCAAGAGGAGTTGGAAAGGCTCAAGGAGTCGACGGACAACATTATTCCTCCTGCAAGCAAGCAAAACACACCAGACCAGTCCTTCGACTCGACGGTGAACACCAAGGCGGTCTAGGTCCACCCAACGGACCCGACCAGGACATCCCTCATCGCCAAAAATTGGAGTTCCGCATAGGAACTCACACTCGTCGAATTCTTCCATGAGCGTTGAGAAATATTCTCCTAGTGTCATGTGGACATGCCAGGATTTCCCAGGGAATTCACCGAGCCCGCACTCGATGTGTCTCCAGACGCAAGACCAGTCAAGCAGTCGATGTGTTGACTGTCAGAACCAAGGGCCAAGGCGGTTGGCATGGAAGTCAACAGACTCTTCGACACCAACTTTATATGGGAAATCAAGGAAAGAACCTGCGTAGCTAACCCCGTGCTCGTTCCTAAAAAGGAATCGGATATCCTGCGGATGTGCGTGGACTTCACCTCCCTCAACAAGTACTGCTCGAAGGACCACTTCCCATTACTACGGATCAACCAGATAATCGACTCCACCATGGGATGAGAGCGCCTCTGCTTCCTTGACGCCTACTCAGGCTATCATCAGATCTAAATGAAGGAAGAGGATCAGGAAAAGACGGCCTTCATCATGCCCTTCGGTGTCTACTACTACACTACGATGACCTTCGGACTGAAGAATGCAGGAGCCACCTACCAACGGTGTATGCAGGCCTGCCTCAAGAACCAACTTGGTCGCAACATCCAGGTTTATGTCGATGACATAGTGGTCAAGACCAAAGAGGAAGCCACACTCATCGATGATCTTCGAGAGACCTTCGATAACCTTGATCGCCACCGGATCAAGCTGAACCTAGAGAAGTGCGCCTTCGGCGTCCCATCTAGGCAACTACTCGGGTACCTTATCTCCGCCAGGGGAATAGAGGCCAACCCGAAGAAGATAAGGGTCATACTGGCCATGGAGAAGCCGAAGAACGTCAAGGGCGTCCAGCAGCTAGCTGGGCGAAACACAACACTCAATCGATTTTTTAGTCGAATGGGCGAGAAGGCACTACCGTTCTATCAACTCCTCTGCAATACAGACAAGTTCAAGTGGATGAACGAGGCGCAAGATGCATTCAAAGATCTCAAGCACCTACTCTCCACCTCACCCGTTCTGGTGACCCCCAGGGAAAATAAGCCAATGTTACTATACATATACGCCACCAACCAGGTGGTCAGTACTATGCTGGTGGTCGAATGAGCCGAAAAGAACAAGATCCACGGGGTGCAATGCCCAGTGTACTACCTCAGTGAGGTACTGACACCTACAAATCAGCGGTACCCGCATTACCAGAAGCTGGCCTATGATGTCTTCATGACAGCACGACGACTGCGCCACTACTTCCAGGAGCACCCGATAGTTGCGGTGAATGACGCCCCGCTGAACCACATCCTCAACAACCCCATGCAACGGGGCAGGTCGCCCTCTAGGGTATCAAACTATCCCCGCGGGACATCACCTACGAGCGGCGGGCAAATATAAAGTCGCAAGTCCTACCGGACTTCCTCGTCCACTGGATGGAGAATTAGCTTGTAGACACAACGGACATGTCCAACTTGTGGACCATGAACTTCGACGGATCCAAGCGCAAAAAAGGAGCTAGCGTCGGAGTCATCCTGACATCTCCTCAGGGTGACAAGATGCGGTATATCATGTGGATGAAGTTCCGCACATCCAACAACGAGGCGGAGTACGAGGCACTGATCCACTGGATGCGAATGGCCAAGGCTTGCGTTGCCACATGACTCATCATCTACGGTGACTCCAACCTCGTGGTCCAACAAACCATGAACATGTGCCATGCACTCGGCAATAACATGGTCGCATACCACGACCTTTACAACACACTCGAAGGGGACTTCGATGGCTGCGAACTGCGGCATGTTGACCGCGAAAGTAACGAGGAGGCTGACATACTCGCCAACATAGGCTCCACATGCGCCTCGGTGCCACCGGGCGTATTCTTGGAGTAAATCTGCGAACGATCCATCAAACTGAAGGCTACCGCACGACCATCAAACGCAACAGCGCACTCGGGGGCTACGCCACCCGAAGAGGCCGAAGGATCCGGTGAGGAAGAACAAGGATTTGCACCCGAAGGTCCCATGGAGGTCATGCTCATTGAGCCATCCTGGACACAGCCGTACATCACGTAGATGGATCAAGAAGCGTATACGCTCTGTAGGGTCTATCATAGATATTGAAGGCCCATGCCAATGCCATAGTTGTGACTTCCTTGCTTATGGTCTGCTGTCCATTCACATAGATTCCGTTAATGGCATGGGTTTGATGCTTTCGGATGGCCAGTTCCAAGAAGAGCACACCAAATGAAAGAAACTATTACTCGAAAAGCAGATCATATCTCGATCCACAAACTGCCAAAAGCCTTTGTTATTCCATTCCTAGTGAAACGTCAACCTGTTTAAGAACAATTTTCTAAGAAACTTGACAAAGCTTATCATAGTAGAGCTTGTTGTAATAGACGGACGAGAAGTCGTCTATGAATCATATAAAGTTTCGCTAAACTAGGATGATATGCAATTTGCTTAACAGTTTTTATGTGTTACAATTCACAAAATAAATAAACTATGTGTTTCGAGAAACAAGTGACATCATCGCGTATATGCAAACAAGAAAGGTTGCATGCCGATCTTGGATACCCACTATATTGATTTCCATTAACTTCAGAACTCAAATACCCTGGACACAAAAGGCCTGCATGTCTGCAACTAAGCTTCTACAATTATACTTATATCAGCTCCAGTTACTTACAGATGATCAAAGCATGATACAACCATCACCTTAACATGTTGCCGGAAGGATAGTAGAGCAATATTAATTTGATAAAACATGCACCCTTTTTTCCTAGCTTGCACAGTTCATGTGGGAACAAGGATGGACATATATATTGATCAGAAGTGCCGACATACCTAACATCACAGGATAGAGAAATAACAATTGACAAATAAAGTAGACCTTTCCAACATGCACAATTCAAGTGGGAATGAGGTAAAAAATATATATTGGTCAGAATTTGTGAAAATCTTTCCTTCACCTTATAAATATAAGTATACCAACAAAAAACACCAGCCAAATTTCACATGCTATTATTCGCTGCAGCCAGCAGAAAAAAGATTGCAAACATTCTGTCATAAACTGCACAAGAATAAATTTGGGACAAGAGCCATGAAGGGCATCCTTTTTCACTATAGTAAATTCATCATAAATGTAGTAACCGCTGGTGCCAGCAGCATACAATATACGTAGGACCAAACAGCAAAGAAACAACTTGAACCAAATAAGTGTATCAGACTTAAACTAGCATTCAAGCGCAATGGAAAGAACTACAATGATGGCATCCCCAGGAGGGCAAGTCAAAAAACGGATCGGCCATTGACAGATCATGGGTACGCCTGTTGTGTGTGCAATTTTCCTTAGAACCACATGCTAGTTCGATCTGAGCATCGCGGGATGCTCTATCTTCGATTTGTAGCAGCGTGCGTTGGTTAGCAATCCATCCGTGCTCGCGGTGGTAAGGCAATGTGATTTTCATTTCCTTCAGCACCTTCGCGTTCAAGATAAAGAACTTGGTGAAGTCAACATATG
The DNA here is from genome assembly GCA_910589775.1 of Avena eriantha. Classification (NCBI taxonomy): domain Eukaryota; kingdom Viridiplantae; phylum Streptophyta; class Magnoliopsida; order Poales; family Poaceae; genus Avena; species Avena eriantha. The sequence continues at coordinate 3,093,991 of OU342742.1, forward strand.
AACTCTTTTTGCCATCATAATTCTTCAACACGACTTGTTTGAGATGGAGCTCGATGCATTCAATTGGGTCCAGTGTGTCATACTTCCGGACATTATCCATATCCATCCCTGACTGGAACTGGAACTGGAGATAGAAAAGAACAAACAATGAGTTGCCAACATATTATAGTAACAATAAAATAGTTGGTCACGTTACATGTCAAATCAAATTCTAAAGCAAGCAACTATGTTATGTACTCACAATAACATATAGCCTCTCCAAGTAGGGGAAGCACTTGAGCAAGTTAACGACTGTATCCAGATTAGGGCCAGTAGTGTCAAGAACCAACACCCTCACGGTGTGCATTCTGGTTGTCAAGCAGGCTGCAATCATTTTCTGCAAAAATAGAAAACAAGTGCAGATAAGAATAATAACGTGCATATAGGAATTTTTGAAATAAGCAAATGGATGAATGCTCTTCCTACATGAAAAACGGTGGTTCCAAACTGAAGTTCTAGTAGTGCCTTCAGATACAACGCCCAATATCTTCAGTTTAGGCGCCAAGATAACCCGTATGGTCTCTGGACCATGATTTGGATCAAGTAGTAGCAACCTCTCGAGGCACGGGGCATCCTGGATTACCAACTCTTGTAAAACGACGTCTTTGATTTTCCAGTTGGCACAGAAGCCTAAACTCTTGAGAGTTTGGGAGTTGATGCAAATGCGACGAATGCCGAGATTGTTCATGAGCTCAAGACTTTCCAACAAAGTGCAGGCACAGAGCATGCTCTGGAGCGCATCCTCTGACATGGTTACTCTTTCCAGGGTCAGCTGCTTGAGGCACGGAAACTTAGGCATGATCAAGTCTGGGAAGCGGCAGCCATGGAACTTGGCCACGCAGAGCGTGGGCGCAAAACGATAAGCGCACGGTGGCAGCCAGCACAGCTTCTTCTTCCCGTCAGCCAGCCAAAATCTGTAGTTGAGCTCCAGCTCCTGTAGGTTGTCCAAGGCTCGAGAATTAAGCCAGCCTTCGATCCTATTGAAATAGCCGCCAGATAACAGGCTGACCGAGAAGCGGCGTCCAGGGCCAGGATGATCAGAGAGGATCTTTTGGATTAAGTCGCTGGTCCTGCGGCCATTACTCCTGAGACCCTGGTCCTCCACGAGGTTGAGAGGAGCAGAGCGCCAGAGCAGGCGCCACCGGCGGGAGATGGCCTGCGTGCGGACGCCTTCCTTGGCGGGAAGAAGCGAGACGATAGTGCCGAGGAGGTCATCGGGGAGGCGGCTTATGAGATCGGTGTTCCCACTCTCCGGTGGATCTTGGTCGTCGCTGATGAGACTGAACTTTCGCTTCTTGGATGCGTTCATTGCCGCCGCAGAGGCTGCCGTCTCCCATGCAGTCGCTGGCACAGCCGCTGACTCTTTGGCGTTTACCGCCGCCGCAGCGGCCTCCTCCTTGGAAGCCGTCGCCTCATGGGCAGCCGCCGCTGCAACCGAAGCGGCCAAGGCCGCAACCTGGGCAGCCATCTCCATGGCTGGCGAGAGGGACGCAGGAGTCTTTGGCTTGGTGGTGGACTGGTGCTGCGTGGTTGTGGAATCGGGAGGCAGCAGCGCTCGATGGGGAGCGGCGGCGGCGGCGGCGTCCTTGCACTCGACGGGGAGGATAGACCGCTGTGTTATATAGAAGGGGGAAAATGACGGATGGAAACAAGGGGAAAAAGGGAGAAATATTATTTGCCTCCCGATTTGCCCATGCTACTGCCTGTTTTGCACTATACATTTTTTTTTTAGGGGATCTATTTCATGAGTTCATAAGAAGTACAAAGTATCCTAAACATAATAAAAATTACATCAAGGTCTTTAGACCACCTAACGGATACTACTATCGCCAGAGCAAGCCGCCGACGCGCCGTTGTCGCTGCTCCATTACCGGAGCCGGCATGCCATTGTTGATGACAGTCGAAAAGTCTTCGTGCATGTGCCCCTAAGGACCAGCGCCCCAGAGATGAAGTTGTCGTCATTGAACCCTTAATTGATCCAAAACTTGTAACACCAAACCTAAAACACACGTAGACTGGACGAGATCCAGAACACACGTAGACTGGACGAGATCCACCACTCCATGGAAGCGGCGATCAGACGAATCCCCACCCTCCTCAACGCCAGCAGCAGGATCGTCGCCGACGAGGTGGAAGAGGAGGCGGGTATACCTTATTCTTGTCCCGCACAACGCCGCCATAGCCACCATAACGACGATACCGGATGACCAAACTCTAACTTTAGGGACCCTTCTACACCGCCGAGCGCAGGTCCGAGATCCCCACCTCCTCCCGCCGCCGGAGCGGCAAGCAGAGGAGGCTGGGACCCATCGATGCTCGGTCGTAGACGGTGAAGACGAAGTAGATCGTGGCGGCTGCTAGGGTTTTTACCCTAGCCGCAACCTCTTTTTTTCACGGGAGGAGAGAACGTTGCACCATATAACTTTGAAACCTGATGGTTTTTCCTTTTCTAATTCCGTACTGTTACTTGGAATATTTTGGTGATATGCAAATACCAATTTGCCCTTCATATTCGTTTGTCCTTTTCTAATTCTGTACCATTAGTTGTGTGTCTAGAAGTGCACTTTTCCTTCTGAATCAACGTGCACGTGTGACAACACAATTTGATTAACAAGAAAACTCTTGACTTATTTTTTCCATAAAGTTTATTTACCATATCTTTAATTTTTTGGTCGTTTCTTCTCAGCATAATTTAGAATTATGTCAAGTAAGTTTTCTAAATCCGATTTTTTTAAAAACCCAGACACTCACAAATACACACATACGCTAACCCTTGTGAATCGCAGGCATACACACCCTACTCTATTAGCACCTCCGAAAAAGTCTTTTTTTTAGAATTGTACCACTAGGATGTAGATTTTCTCATTATAAAAGCCCCACCACCAAACGGTCTTAAGAAAGCAGAATAATTACATAGGGAGAGATAGAGCTAAACTAAACGAAAACAGACAAAAAAAGGAGAGGAAAGGAGAGAAAGACTGAGTCTTGAGATTGATCCGATGAGTCTTGAGCTTGACGAAGTCATCACAGGATTTGAACTCACTACGGGAAATTTGGCGCTGTCGTACACCGTGGCTTTGTCGTGCGCCAATGCACGACAAAGATCTCTTTGCCGTGTGAGCCCACAGAAAGACGCAGGGCAAAGAAGGGTTACACCGTGACACGATTTAGGATACACGGCAGAGAAAACACTCACGGCAAAGCCCAGAAATAACTCACGACAAAGAAACACTCACGGCAAAGGCCAAATATGGCCCATGGCAAAGAAATCGCACGGCACACCATCTCGTGGGGCCCACCATTTCGGCACAGTTGACAGGCCGTGGTGACGGCAGGGCTTTGTCGTGTGCCTCACCGTCAGGCACAACAAAATTTTGAATTGCAAATTCTTTTTTTGCGCGAAATATTTCCACCATTTATATTATTCAACGCGAGAAAAAGGCCCGCTGGTTTTAGTGGGAGGGTCTTTGTCGTGTACCCTACACGGCGTAGGAGTGGTAGAGGAAGCATGAAAAAGGATGTTCCCCAGCTCGGAGAACAGGCAAACCAATCGATCCCCCCGCTCAAGGTGTTATCCGAACCTCAACTATACGGGAGAGAACCTTTGGATATGCAAACAGCTCAGCTAGTTGCCGATCAATGTAATATGTCTATTGATGAAATTCTTGGCGGCGCTGCTTTCCCCAAGGCTGATGTAGCACGATGATATTTCCTCGGGCAACCTATGGTCAGTTCTGAGATGCTCCGACGTCTGCCAACAAAGATACGAAAATTGCATGACAGGTACCTGAAAGTCATAAAACTAGACGGAGAAATGGTCATAGCGAAAGTTCGAGAGGAGTATTACTTCGTTCCAGACAAGGTCCATATTGAACTTGTAGAAATCTTTCAGTTATTCAATCAAAGGGCACTCAATAAAAGTCTCCTCAGTGGCTACTTTCTGTAAGTGATTGATTTATTTATGTAATTAAGTCTCTGGCTTAGCTCGTTTAATTCATTGCCGGTAATTATCATCACTATATTCTTTTGTATGCTATGATGCAGAATGGAGATTCTTGAATGTAAAAATAGGAGAATCTATCAATTTGGGTTCATTTACCAAAATCGAGTTAATGAAGCTATGCTAAAGATGAAACCGTGGACACGGAGCGTATCTTGCTAAGGGTTTTCAAGAAGCAGCGTTACTGTAAGGAGATACTATTTCCTTACAACTATGGGTGGGAGTGTTACTGTCTTGTAAACATTAACTTTTGCTTACTCGATGTTAAGTGTAAATGATGAGTTACTGATGTATATAAATCCTGTGCATCTTTTACTAGATTCTGCTAAGCATTTCCATTGACTTTGGAAGAGTTCAAATCATGGACTCATTAAAAAGGACATGGAAGAGTACCGCGACATCATTGTTATACTCCAGAAGTAATTTCAATCATTATCGCACAATATCGGTCTCTTTCGTTCATTTTTTGAGATATCAAGTAATTATTACTCATTCATTCACCGGTGAATGGCGTGAGGAGTTGAGTTTTAATCTGATCCTGGTAAGTAGTACGAGCTAGGTCCGCGCATCTCTTTAATTCTAGTTTCAATACAATTATCATGCATGCTTGATTATTATTTGATTGAATTATATTATTATAAAGTGTGCGAGCTAGCCATCGGGGACTGATTTATGTGGATACTATGTTTGCGAGTTCATTCGCAATTAGACTAGTGAGCAGAAGTTGGAATTTCTTCGAGTACCTAAATAATATATTCACAATTTATTTTTATTATCACAATTTGTGTTCAGCTCCATTCATATTTTTTATGATGGTTGATATATTCATATTGATCTCCTTCTTTTTAGTTAGAAGTGATGCAGAAAAAGCTCCTACCACGGGACTGCCTACTAGCAATTTAAGAGGAATTGATAGGATTTTTAGTTGACGAGGTCATAGACCCATGTGGAGAATATAGTACAGATCGAGTCTAAAACATCCATCTAATCAAATAGACGGGCTCTAGTTCCGGCTGAGACTCGTATACCAAATTGTATATGTATGTATGCTTGTAAGAGTAATTATATTATATATGCATCAATCATGTACACTATGTATATGTAGTAGCATCGTGTATGTATACGAAAACTTGTTTGAAATGAACACAGAATAAAAAATAATTGAACACAAAACAAAAAATGAAAATAAAACAGAAAACCCTAAACCCTAAAACCCCATCTCCTGCCGCAGCAGCCGATTGCTCGAAAATGTTGTCGCGACAGAGACCCTTTAGTCCCGGTTCTTGTTACGAATCAGGACAAAAGGTTAGACCTCTAGTCCCGATTCGGCAGTCCCGGTTGCGCAACCAGGACTAAAGGTCCTTACGAACCCGGACTAGAGGCCTGTTTCTATATGTGCACAACAGAGAATAACCTCACGGCAAAGCCCAGAAATAACACACGACAAAGAAAACACTCATGACAAAGAAATTGCATGGCACACCATCTAGTGGGGCCCACCATTTCAGCGCAGTTGATGGGCTGTGGTGATGGCAGGGCTTTGCCGTGTGCCTCACCGTCACGCACAGCAAAATTTTGAATTACGAATTCTTTTTTCCACCCGAAATATTCCTGCCATTTATTTTATTCAACGCGGGAAAAAGGCCCGCTCGTTTCGCCGTGCACCACGCATGGCAAAGCCCTATTTTTTCACATTTCCCCCTTTTTGCCTCCATTTTCTTTTAGCACATATTTAATCTCAAATATCACCCATATTGCATCTATGGACACGTTAATTATGTAGTTTGGTGGGATTCTGGTGCTGTGGCGGTTGTCTCCCATCGAAACCCTAGTCTGCGTGGGCCTCGGGGATTTACCCCTAGCTTTCTCTGCACGAGGTTCCACCAATGTACTTTTTTGTTTGTTAAGGTAGTTTTAGGTCGTAGATACAAGGAAACCCAAGAATGGGACCTTGAGGCACATTTTAGCCCCTGGTATACCCGCAGTGGGACATTTCCACCTAAAGTTCGAGGAACCTGCTATGTGTTATCGCCCGAATGTGAAGAAGGTCACACCGGGGAGCTATGTATTGCATCTATGGGACTTTCACAACACTTTCACTTGTATCCTAGGTCCACATGCAAGTTTCCTAGGTTCACAAGCAAGTTCGGGTGGGTTTCCGGGGCTCCGGGGGTCGAAAGCACTGGTCTGTGGGCTAGGGAGGTCTACCCCCTAGTTTTGTCTGCACAAGGTTCCACCAATGTAATTTTTTGTTTGTTAAGGTATGTTTAGGCCATAGATACAAGGAAAACCAAGATTGGGACCTTGTTGCACATTCTAGCCCCCGGTATACCTACAGCGGGACATTTCCACATAGAGTTATAGAAATCTACTAAGTGTTATCACACGAATGTGAACAAGGTCACACCATGGAGCTATCTATTCTATCTATTAGACTTCCACAACACTTTAACATATATCCTAGGTTGACATGAAAGTTCTCTAGGTCCATCGAAAACACCCGTCTTGGGGCCCCATGAAGGTCTACCCCTTAGCTTTCTCCGCACGAGGTTCCACCAATATACTTTTTGTTTATTAAGATATGATTAGGCCATAGATAAATGTAAAACCAAGATTGGGAGTCTGTGGCACATGCTAGCCCCCAGTATACCCGTAGCGGGAACATTTCCACCTAGAGTTCCATGAACCTGCTAAGTGTTATCGCCCGAATGTGAACACTACAATAATCTGGACGATTCATGACGTTTTATTATTGACACGCCATAAAAACATCATAGATGCACGACGTTTAGGGTTTAGGGTTTAGGGTATAAGGTTTAGGGTTTAGGGTGGGCCATTTCGTCGTGACGCACTCGAAGGCCCTCCAGTTCGGGTATCCATCACGTTCCAGGTTTTCTTCGACAAAAAATCGTCGTGGATTTCGTCCGAGGCACTGAAGCCTAGTTTGGCATTTCGTCACGTAGAAAATCGTCACGGAATTCGTCAAGGTCCATTGGTCGACTGTGTTTTTTCTACAACCGGGCCATCCATGCTTGCACCACACCTGCCAGGTCAGTTTGAACGATAGGGTCTAACGGGTTATTCTCAGAGTTTTGGTTGAGCCTAGCTGTGAGTCCATCTGATACAAATTACATAGCATAAAAACAAAGTACCCTGACTAGGGTTTGAACTCACGAGCACACTCGTTGGTCGAAGATCCAGAACCACTAGACCAGGGGACTCTGTTTTGACAGATCTACTACTTTGCCATTCTTATAAGCATGTCCTAAATCGGCCGTCCTTCAATATTTACACTAATGTTTTGACTAACAGCCTGGACAAGAAAAATATGTTTCAAACATAGCACTACTTCATATCTCTTATACACATGTTCTCAATCACACGAAAAAGCAAAATGTGAAAGTACATGGAATTACAGCAACAATCAACACAACATATATCAACATGGAGATAGCACACAATCTTACAAATATATAGAGAACATGGTTGACATACAGTTCCAAACCAACTAGACAATCAGATTCACAAAGAGTTCCAAACCAAGTACACAACCTGCAGGCTCACATTCAGTTCCAAACCGACTACAAGTTCACATGAAGCCAACCCGCATAACCAGGTACTTTGTGCCCTCATTTCAAGCGACTAACATGACACATGAAGCCAGATATGGGCTCCTCAAAGAAGGTGAAGACGAACAAATCTCCTTTTTTTGATTCGAGCAACCTCGATAACCTTTGACCAGTTTCTTGTCATTTGGGCAACATCATTCCTACCTTGGATGAATTGAACATGCTCACGTCCTACATGATCTACGACTATGATAGGAATCTCCAATGGCAGATACCGGTTGAGGTGGGCATTGTTGTACGTAGCTAAAAGTATTGGGTGTGAAGAATAAAGTTAGTTTCTAAAGTATAGTTCAATGTGCATAAGTAGATTTAGGGCTCGTTTGGTTCAAAGGATTTGTAAAACACAACGATACAAAAAGTGCAGGAATAGAATGGCATGACAGTAAGAATCCTACAGGAATGAAAAATGCAGAAATTAGTAAGATAAGCTGTTTGATTGCGCCGTAGGAAAAATATAGGAAATTTTATAGGGTTTAGGTACATGTCATAGTTGGCATAAACACATAGGAATCTTTCCAAGAGGTGTCACCTCTTGTTAGAAATCCTATAGGATTGTAGTGTAGGAAAGTTATGCATAGGAGTTTTGTAGGATTTGTTCCTTTGAAACAAACACGCCCTTAAAGAGTCAAATCTTAGAAGTTTACCATCTTGGCCTTCCTGGGGATGACATTTGACTTTTTCATCTTGCACACATAGTGCGGTATAGGTGGACTATGTCCTGAAATTCCTCTGATATACATAGCTTGGTTTGAAGTTAATTCCATGTCATTTCCAAACACACAGTTATCCTTGAAGTCCTCCCCGCCCTTCATCGATGAACCTAGAAAGAATATATTCAAAAGTAATCTATAGTGGCATAAGAATGACTGTAACTTTAAGCCAATGTTAATGACTCTAACCTCTAGTAAGGTCCCTCGGTTTCTCAGCTTTCTTGGCTACATGTTGATTCACCTCGTCATAAGATGGAACATTGTAGCCTTGCTTTTTAGCCTAAAATAGACATTACACTAATTAGAATGTTTTGTTTTGATGCTATACATTAGGTTTTAGTACTATCCAGTAGCAACAATTTTAGAACCTTCTCATATATGCCGCCAGCCTTGCAATCATCATATTTGTGCCAGAGCTTGCAATTTCTCGGTGCCATCGCAATGATGTATTGCGCAGTGACTTCCAAATTTTCGGGGTTCAACATAGTGTAGTCCATCTGAGGATCATTAAGAAATCTGAGGACAACTATTAGTACGACCGAATGAGGAGGCGATGTGTTGAGACAGTTAGTGCTAGTAGAAACAATTTTAGAACCAGCGCATGTATCTCCCTAGCCTTCATACCGCAGAACCTACAATCCTCACAGTTCATCCTACCTGCCCCAGAGAGTAAATACAAGAATTAAATTGGAGGCATAAGCATCAAGTGACTAAAACAAGTGTGGGGGCCTAGATCGAGTGTTGACCTGTGGCCTAGACCTAGATCGAGTGTTTACTTGGGGCCTAGACCCATCGCTGGTGACCTAGAGCATAGACTCGGTGACCTAGATTTAGCACAGCATTACCAACGCGGTTACCTAGATCAAGAACAGACGCGCAGTAGTAGAGATGCGTTGAGATAGTTCGAGGAGCCTTACCTGTGAGCCTATAGCTTCCGCTGCCGCCATCGTTGCTGGGGAGGGGAGGGGATTTGGTGGTCGCTGGGGAGGGGCAGGGATTTGGGTCGTCGGGCAGAGTGGATGTGTGCGAAGTGGTGGGGCCTAGGGAGGGTTAAGCGAGCAGCAGTATGGCGAGTGGGTCCCACACGGTGTCGGATTTTGTTATTATCTTATTATCCACATGACCATACACACTCTAATGGATGTGGTGATGCAACTTCTGTCACACTAGTTCACCATTCCCATGTGGCAGTTGCATTCCAGGGACTTTTGGGGCTTTCTAACCATGGTTTGACACATGGAGTCTCTAGAGATCAATGCATGTGTTCTTCTCAAAACCACACCTTGATCCACATGACGACACGCACTCCAATTGGTGTGGTGATGCAACTTCTATCACACTGGTTCATCATTCCCATGTGGCAGTTGCATTCTAGGGGCTCTTTGGGCTTTCTGACCATGGTTTTACACATGGAGTCTCTAGAGTCAATGCATGTGTTATTTTCAAAACCACACCTTGATCTACATGACTACACACACTCCAATGGATGTGGTGATGCAAGTTATATCACATTGGTTCACTGATGACTGCAAGTGCATAGACCAATTATAGCTAGTTTCGAAATAAAGATATCGAAACCACATAGAGCTATTGGTAAAGGTATTTATGCCCCTCGTTACTCTCTACCAAAGAAAACTTATAAGTTGTCTTTGATATCAAGTAAAGGGTGTTTGAATGGTTTATGGTTGTTTGTAGAAAAGTAATTAAAACAAGTAAAAGAAAACAAGTAACAAGATTGTATGAAAGCGTGGTTGAACTCAATAGGGCTAAAACGTTCTCGGGGATGTAGGATACACCACTAGCATCGCGTTATTGCTATATGTAATCAAGATAACATACTTATTGTGTCATGATATGTGTGGAGAGAGCCCCATAATAAGATGTTCACGACAAGGCTCGTATGAAGCCACTTTGTTGAGCCAAGTGTGAGGTCACCTCTAAATAACCACTGCGATGTCTAAGAGCAATGACCCATACAAACCATTGCAATTAAGGGTTTTCCTATGGATATCGTAATTAGCTTAGGGAGTCCCTATTTAATCCCCCTTTAACTGTGTAGGTTATGAGCCGACGTCAATCTCTCACGGGGCATTCCGGGTATGCTTCCAAGACACGTCCAAAGGGTTTCTTCCTCCCTTTAGTCCCGAAGGCAAATGATATGTGGTCGACTTCACATATCATCTAAAGGGAGAAATCAAACATGAATCATAATTATATCGTAGACAAGCAAGTCATACGGACACAAGAATAGATCATCTTTATTACAAGTTCATAATGGTGCTAGGGTTTCTCCATCTCCCCAAGAACAAAGGAACTACTCACTCATGGAAACAATCAACAACATAATCATAATCAAATGGATGGATAAAAGTACGACGGTAGATCTAATCCAAACCGCAATTGGATCTGGAATTACAAAGAGATCTAATAGATGAAAGATGGGAGTGATGGTGGTGATAGAGATGCAGCGGTTCATGATGAAGGGGACGATGCGTTGTCCTCCAATGTTCCGTGAAGCAGCCAAGATTTTACTCCAGCCAAGTTTGTTCTTCAGATCCCTCACGGATGTGGTGTTTCGTGGTTCTCGTGGCTGTGAATGTCAGATCTGTCTCTCGTCTTTGCCAGGAGAAACTATTTGACGAGGCGGTCGCGATGGCGCCTAGTACGGGCGGATGGTACGGGCGGGCTCCGCCCGTACCAGTGGCCATTATCGGTACTGATGCCTCCTGCTTGTTTGTTATTCTTCCAGGTGCGAAGGTAAATTCATAAAATGACTTTTATCACTTAGAAATATCATATAATTACACAATATGACAGCTCTAATTTATATGTTCATATATAACTCCATGATTTGGGATCCTGTTAAAACAAGAAGAAAATAGCGCGCATAGGCGAAGTGAAATGCAAAAATCCCTGCTCTATTTATGCAAAAACACAAGGTAAATATGCTTCAATTTTGGACACATAAACTCTTCCAAGCTAGGATCTCCTCATCCTTGAGCAAGATGGTGCCTTATGGACAAGATCATCATGTTCATGAGACACGATATATTACAACAAATGAGGCAGAAATTGAAGCAGGAGTACAACATTGGATATAGAGATACGTCAGGGGTATTACCATACCCTTACACATTACATAACTTAGAGGCTTTCACACCTTTTCTAATATCAATGAAATTATAAGAAGCTACTTGTGATTCAACATATCATATAATCATAGAGTTTATATGTAGCACTAAGTTCAGTAATGAAGATTCATGATCATTTTATTTTTCTCTCTATCTCTTTTTTTTTCTATGTTTGATTCTTTTGATAGCTGCTTTCTTTTTCTCTTTTGATACTTGAATTTCTATATTTTCACTTACTCCCTTTTTCTCCTTTTATTTTCAGCAAGCTATTTGATCATGCTCACAACTTCAATGGCTTTTAAAAACTCTTAATTATAATATGCTACCAGAATTCTTCTTCTCATAACTTAATCAATACTTCTATTGGTGTGGAAGTCCCTAAAATTATGACAGTTGTACAAGTATCATAACACTCAAGCTAGTTCAATCATCCAATATAATAATCATGAATCAAACACAACTTCATTTATCATAAAGTCTCATAACTCAATGGATATAATTCTTCTCTTGAACAAGGGAACTCGAAGTTGATGCAACTAATGCAAATTTGGAAACTTAAACCTAACCATGTGTGTGGAAAAGTAAATATGCAAAAACTGTAAGATAGATTACAAGGTTCACACAGATCCCCCAAGCTTGGAATCAAGACGGGTGGATCAAATAACCCCCTTGCGATTACTTACTCCTTTTTCGGAGTAAAGAAGTCATCATATTCCTCTTCTTCATCCACTTTGAGGCTGCAAGCTTGGGAAATACACGCAAATCGAGTGGACATATCTATGATGCCAACATGTAATTCTTTGATTACCTTGTTTAAAGTTTTCCTATCAGCGGCCATCTCCATAATAATCTTGGTCAGGAGTTTCACTACTAGGGAAGAGCCTACTTGAGGCGCATATGAAAAGCCATTCAAGTCGCATTATAGATGCGCCTCTAGGGCCGTGCTACTAGTATTTGTTACTAGAGTCGCATTTCAGATGCACCTCCTATAATCTATATATGTGAGGCGCATACCAATATGCGCCTCCTATATGTTTATAGATGCGCCTCTCATAACTTTACAGATGCGCCTTTAGTAAGTTTACAGATGTGCCTCAAATATCTATTTCAAATTTTAAATTTTACAGAACCACAATACAGTCCAGAATACACAGTTTACAGGTGTTATACAGTCCAAAATAGAGTATAAACAGCACATAATTTTTAGAAAGTTGCAATTGGCCAAAACATAGTATAACCAAGACTAATACAAGTACATCAGACATCAACTGAGTTCACACATCAACCAACTAGAGTACATCACACACAACACCAAGTTCACATCTCTCGGGGGATCGATCGAGTACAAGCTCACAATCACATTACAACTACATGCACAGTGGAGCTCTCTAGGTGAAGTAGAGCACACAACCTACCATGAAGAGCAAGGTGGTGATCATGACGAAGTTCCTCCACTTCTCGTCTTCCACCACTCTAGGCTTGTAGCCTTTGTAGTTGTTGCCCGAGAATTCATTCACTTGCTTCTGGCAGTCTTCCCACTCCTCATACACACCTGGAACCTTACCGACGTACACGACATAGCACTTCTTCGCCATCTCTTGTACACAAGATACATGATATTAGCTATGTCAGTGGAAAGCAATGGTAGTTCACAAGATAAGATCATGCATATATATATGGGTGCCATGCTATACAAATCACGAACTTATTTGTCCCCTCTCTCGAATTTGGGACTACATAATTCACCATTTCATATAATTCATGCTATCTAATCTATTCGTATCCCCAAAGACAAAAGAAGATAAATACTTCCATGATTCATATAGCATGGGCATGTTATGTCCAATGGTAAAGCAAGGAAAGGATTTGGTCTCCACGACAACAAGTCATTTCAGGTTTGGTGTGTCGAAAGGGGTCATTGTCGTGGACCTAGAATCCTTTCCTTGGCTTACCATTAAACATATTATGTCTTATGTATATGAATCTCGAAAATATTTGTCCACTTTCAAATTTGGGGCTACGAGATGAAATAATCTATCATTTCATTGTATCGCCAAAGATGAAAGGAAAGAAATCATTCCACGATTCATATAACAATGTCGCCAATGTTATACGAATAGTGAAGTAATGTCTTTCCTTTTAACTTTGGGGCTATAATGAGATATTTGAAACTAAATACTTCACCATTTCATTTAATTCACGCTATATAATCTATTCATATCGCCAAAGACAAAAGAAGAGAAATACTTCCACGATTCATATAGCATGGGTATGATATGTCTAGTGGTAAAGACAGGAAAGGATTCGGTCTCCATGGGAACGACTCATTTCGAGTTTGGTGTGTCGAAAGAAGTTGTTGCCGTGGAACCAGAATCCTTTAACAGGCTTACCACTTAAGATATTATGTCTTATGTATATGAATCTCGAAAATATTTGTCCTCTTTCGACTTTGGTGCTACGAGATGAAATAGTATTAACTAACACAATGTCGCCATGCTATATATATATGAACCACAAACTTATTTGTCCCCCTCTCGACTTTGGGGTTATATAGTTTACCATTTCATTGTATCGCCAAAGACGAAAGGAAAGAAATCATTCCATGATTCATATAACAATGTCTCCAATGCTATACGAATAGTGAAGTAATGTCTTTCATTTCGACTTTGGGGGTACAATGAGATATTTGAAACTACATAATTCAACATTTCATTTAATTCACGCTATCTAATCTATTCGTATCACCAAAGACAAAAGAAGAGAAATACTTCCATGATTCATATAGCATGGGCATGATATGTCTAGCGGTAAAGCAAGGAAAGGATTCGGTCTCCACATCAACGACTCATTTCGAGTTTGGTGTGTCGAAAGGAGTCGTTGACACGTACCCAGAATCCTTTCCTTGGCTTACCGCTAAACATATTATGTCTTATGTATATGAACCTCGAAAATATTTGTCCTCTTTCGACTTTGGGGCTACGAGATGAAATAGTATTAACTTGGGCGACATTGTTACAAGTCTACTTGCCTCATACTTAGGTTGGGCATGGAAATAACAATGCCGCTGATGGATCTGGTGCAACAAGTAGAGAAAGCTCAAATTACAAGTCTACTTGGCACACCAGATCCAGCAGCGGTATAGTCACACACATATATATAGTGCCACAACACGTTTTAATCATCGACATTTTGAAGAAATACAATAAAAGTAAACCTCAAAGTAAGGCGGTAATAATGAATGATAATAAACATATTACCAAGCACTAGAATAGTTAATAACATGAATAACTAGCTAGCGCCTCTCACAATCAAGTTCAATGGTTTACGAAACATACTCTGGAAGTTGCTATGCAAGTTAACATAGGGATAAACTTTACAACACAAATTCGGAACTAACAACTAGCTAGGAAAACATCAAGACTTCTACGGCTGATGAGTTGGCTCAAGGATATTGATGAAGCCCTGTTTAACTCATTTCGCTAATGTCATGAACGTCCTGCCGTCACCCTGCTTCGCTAAGTGTTCATCTATCTCCTTGTTGCGCGGTGGAGTGCCGCCGTAGAAGAGGCCCCCGGATTTTATGACTTGTTGGTACACGATTGTCGATATCTCCTCCTGGATATCGAAGAAATCCATCCTGAGATTGTGATACTGTATACGTTCAAGATCTTCAGCCCACCTTCGGAGGTCAGATGGCAGCGCGCTATTATGCTGGTCCCGTATGAAGTCCTTCATGTGGTGTAGGGCATAGAAGGCATCCTTCCCGTTGTCAGGGGCCTGCTTGACGTAGGGGAACTCTGTTGTGTGGCCGAACACGTTCATGACATGCCTCTTAACTGTCCTACTAGGGGCGGAACCTCCCGCTATGATGTAGGCATTGAGAGCATCATCAAGAACTCTCTTGATAGTGGAGTAGTATTTCCTCTTCGCACTACTACCCGAGTCGAGAGACAAGGAATTTGAGCGTTGCACATCCAAGGATATGATCACACAGCCTTGGTAACCACTGTCCGACTCAGGATGGTAGGGAATGACAATCACATCCTTGCCCTGGTTTTTTTGTAGGAAGTATGTGTTGGAAATATGCCCTAGAGACAAATAGTTATAAGACTATTATCATATTTCATATAGTTTATGATTAAGTTTTATATCATTGTATAACTGTATTGAGTGGAAACATCAATACACGTGTGATATATAAACAACCAGGGGTTCCCAATGAAACTCTAGTCACTAGTTCATTGGTCAACAGATGATCAAGTTTCCTGATCATGTGGCATTTATGCCAGTTGGAAATGGAGTCAACTCATTCTGAGAATGAGATGATGAACCAATACCCAACCTAAACATCATGACCCGATCATGTCACGAAGTTCAAGTTACGATGATTACAAATGGATCCTCGTAGACTATTCCTTAGACCGTGAGGCTATATCAATCACTGTCTCCCGAGAATGCTTAGATAGCATCAAGCGCCACATAGTAATACAGTGGTTATAAAGGTGTGTTCAGGTACTCAGAGGAAACTGTAGAGGGAATATATGTCAAGAGCGGGATTTGTCTGTCCATGTGACGGAAAGATACTCAAGGGCCCACTCGGAGAAGTTATATCCAATAGCTGCGCAGTGTGTGATTTGATCACAGGGATATCACTTGTCGGAACGAGTCAAGTAGCATTGTTCGGTAACGAGATTGAACGTGACATGGTGATGTCATTGATCAGATCTCGTGCAATGCAAGTATCGAGAGATAAAGGGAATACGACACGACTATCCCGGTTCAAACGGCGAAAGATCTTCGTGGAACGCACAAGGGTCACATGGCCATCTAGGTCCCTCTATCGATCATTGGTCCGGAAGTGTCCCGACCATGTCTGGAGTGTTCCCGAACCATGGGGTATCACGCTTAAGGGCTTGATTATGCTTAGAGAGTGTTTATAGGATCGGTAGAATCGCTGAAGAATAGTAGAGAGAAAACCGGAAGGGTTTCGGTAAGTCTGGAGGATGTCTGGAGTGGAGGTGGAAGTGTTCCATAGCCACAGAGGTTCAATAATATGTGAATGAATGTTAAATATTGATTTAATCATTTATTCATAATTATTTAATAAAGAGAAAATCAATTTAAAAGGTCAAAAGGCTTAATGGGCCAATTCCCGAAGGGGAGAGGGCCCATTAGGGAAAGGAGAGAGGGACAAGGGGGTGGCCGGCTAGGCCTAGCCCCCCCGCACGGGGCCCACTAGAGCCAGCCGGTGGCTGCCCCTCCCCTCCTCTCCTTTCGTCCCACCCCGGGACTTTGAGGGAGGTAGTACCTCCCCTCCCCCTATATATAGTGTGGGTATTTGGCTAGATAAATACACATAATATTCAATAAAGGTCTTCTCACTTTTGGGAAGACCTCCAATTGATATTTCCCCCCCCTCTCTCTCTCTCTCTCTCTCTTGTGACCGTGGTCCCAAGTTCGGACCGCGCGAATGAGAGACGTCTTCACCACAGAGCGCCATCGTGTTGCGGGATTCGGATCCAGGAGCTCTACTTCCGCAACTACTGCTGGATCGGGGAAGCGGGAGTCATCGTCAGGCACCGGACGTGTGTAACTCCCCGCGAGGTGTCGCACTTGAGGCACTCAAGTCGTTGGAGCCAAGGGAGCGCGAGGACTTCATCACGACCTTGAGGTCGGCTTCGGCTCGTCTACATCAACCACGCTCTCTTGAGCGTTGACAACGCTTTTCGGTCTTCAAGGGTAAGTTTGTGAAAATCCCCTCCCGTTACTGTATTAATAATAGATAGGTCCTGGCAGCATCAGGGGTTCAGGGGCGTAGGGTAAAAATTATTGTTTTCATATGCGGAACCCCTATAGTATGAGATGTAGTCGGTCGCCATTAGGGCGCCCTCATATGTTCTCAAGACGGTGTCACGCATGAAGTAGGGATCAACTATCGCGATGTCGGGGGTCCCATCTCTAATGATCTGCATGGCCATATTGAGCGAGAACAGTCGGACCAGGGTATCGTGTAGTTGGAGTCCTTGCAACATGTCGAAGAGGTCGGTCTGCCGTACGTAGGAAATATCCCTAGGGGCTACTGTGATGAAGCCCATCACATTTGGCATCTTAGCCTTGTAAACCAGCACTACAAGAATCTGGGCGGTTCATGACGATCTGATATCATCGTGGATGAGGGCCAAAACGTCGTGGATGGCCATATGAATTCTGTGACAAAAAAATAGGTCATGGACCTCACGTCATAATTCATTCCGCGACATTTTTTCTATCTGAAAACGTCACGCCTGATCGTGATGTTCCTATATTTTCATCGCGGCAAACTGGATCGGCCCAACCCAGGCCCGGTCGTTCATGACGTTTTTATTTCGTCACGGCCGATGCCACGTGGCAGACGACACCGCGGGTGGCCATCAACAACGTTTGCTGACGTCATGTTCGCCATGTACAACGTCATCGAGTTCCTGACTTTTTTCCGTCACAGCTTGATTCCGTTGTCTCCATATCCCTGGCGTCATCCAACCCGTTCATGACGCCATACACCCTGTTTATGACGTCACACGTGCCATGACAAATTTTGTTCATCGCCACCTTTCAACGCCATGCTGACACATGGACGGTTGACACGGACAAGTTTGTGCCAATCGGACGAGGCCACGTAGGCAAGCCGCAGAACTCCACATTGACAAGTCAAAATGGGACACATATCACCTACCGACAACGAATTCTGTGTGATGACTTCATCATTGGCTGGGACGTTTCTGTTTTGTCTAGATAGTTGAGCAATGAAAGGCGGCCACATCGGCGTTTACCTGTGACAGAAATGTTTCATCAAGAACAATTGAGACGATTTCGTTTTTGTCGTGGATGCGGGCTGGCGTCACCGTGAGATCAGGGGGCCATTTGTGCACGTAAATTTCTACTAGCCCTAATCATTTATGACACATTTCACACCACATGCATCAAATAACATAATTTGACAATGAATTTCAGGACAAGTTTCCACATAAATTTCCACATCAGTTTCTGAGCCAAAAGCCTCACAAGCTTCCACAGCCAAAAACTTTCCACCGTGGTTTATGAGCCAAAAGCCTCACAAGTTTCCCTGCCCAAAAGACTCACAAGTTTCCACACCGGTTAACTTTCCTAGCCCAAGAACTCACAAGTGTCAACCACGAGTTCACTTACCTTGTGACAGCTGAAGCTGCTGCTGCTTCTGCTGAGTCATCTGAGACAACACTTGCTAAAGTAAGTCATTTGTATGGTTTTGTTTATTCTGCATCTCTTCTTGCTTCTTCTGCATTTCTCTCATGTCTTTAGCATACTGCAGCCTCTCTGCCTCGGCAGCTTCTTTCTCCCTCTGCAATTCCTCTATGGTACAACGCAGTTTGTCACTCCCTGCTCTCTCAGCCAAAAGATCCGCTTCAAGGCTAGACCTGCTTCGTCTTGATGTACTTGGATGGAGGCCGATGTTCTTAAGGAATGTTGGCTTTCTACTATCCAATGAGAGTGCAAAGTGCACAGCCTCACTGGAAGAAAGTGGTTCTTCCCCTTGGACATCTGGAGCCATCTTCTTTTCCATGATTTCCTACAGTATTACGAATAGAAGCGAACCTTAGAAAAATAGCAAGCAAACTACAATCATATCATATACAATTGAGAGATGAAGATAGCATTGAATTTTACAAAGATGAAAAGTATTCACGAGGACTTACAATTGCTTTCTTCACATTCGGAGTGGAGCCATTTATTGGGCTGCAATGTGTCTTTTTGAAGAGTTTGAAGGCATCGTCCTCACCGTTGCACATAACCTCATAGCTACGAGAACCTGTGGCAGCAGGGTACAAGACTTTGCTCATGTTCTTCTTGTTTATTACACAAGTACTCTACACAAGCAACAACCATACAATATAAGAGGCTGTTCCAATCAAACAATTCAAACACATGCAGTAACAGTAAAAGAGTAAACGAAAAGTGACCTATTTCCTGGGGTCAGACCAAGTATCAACAAGCTTGCACCACTGCTCGCCGGTCATGTGTTTCACTTCATCAGTACATTTCCTTGTAACTTGGTTTAGAGGGTAGGGATCAAAGTACTTCTTCTTCAGAATATACCGTTGATTCCTTCCATGCCTCATAAATTGATTTGCGCAAGCATTCCGCATGTCAGGCTGATTTGTGTCCATGGCAAACTTTTGCTAAAATAAAACATGGAGCATCAGCATTTGCATGAATAGAGAAATGGGAAGGTAAAGGACAGCTAAGTCACAAAAGATACAGAAACTTTGCCTATGAAGTCTGATTGGACATCAACCTTCTTCTTGTACTCTTTCCAGTGGGGTAAGATAGGCATGTTAGTCCTTATTGTGAATGCACACTCACTGGCAAAGCTGGCAGCAACACCCGACTCGTCCGGTCTAGTTCTTCCTAGAAAAACATTAAGTGAAAGCCTCCCTCCTTTGGACAACTTGTCAAGCCTCTTCCCCATGTTTTCGCGCTCACCACCAGAGCTTGACAAGTATGTGATACATTGCAAATGTATCTATAATTTTTGATGTTCCATGCTTAGTTTTATCCACTTTCTTGTGTTTTGTTCCAACTTTGGAGTACTTTTATTATGATTTCTTGGACTAACCTATTAGCAAGAGCCACAGTGCTAGCTGCCTGTTTTCTGCTGTTTTTGGTTCCAGGAAAGTCAGAAAATGAATATTCTCGGAATTGTTCAGGACAAAAGCCAAAGTGCCTATTTTTCCGGAAGGGATCAAGTGCCAGATTACGAGACGGAGAGGGGCCAGGGGCCGGCCACACCACCTGGCCGCGTGACCAGGCTTGTCCCGCGCCAGGGGGTGGTCTGGCCGACCCCAGCACCCCCTCGGCCTCTCCTTCCGCCTATAAGTTGCCCTCGGGACGAAAACCCTAAGTACCCGATCAAAAATCCACGAAAGAGTCTGTAGCCGCCGTCGTCTCTGTCCCTAGATCGGGGGGATCTGAAGCTCTTCCTGGCACCCTGCCCGAGAGGGAAATTCACCCTGGAGGCCTTCTTCATCACCATGCAAGCCTCCGGTGTGATGCGTGAGTAGTTCATCCTTGGACTACGGATCCATGTAGTAGCTAGATGGCTGGTTCCTCCTCCTTTGTGCTTTCATGTTTAGATCTTGTGAGCTCCGTTCATGATCAAGATCATCTATTTGTAATCCATACATGTTGTGTTTGCGGGGATCCGATGGATATTGAGATGCTATTTCAGATTGATTATTGATTCTATCATGTCTTTGTTATTTGAGATCTTGCATGCTTTCCGTTGTTAGTAGCTATCTTGGCCAAGTAGATGCTAGCAACTCCAAGAGTTAGTATTTATGCTCGATAGTGGGTTCATGCCTCTGGTAATCTGGGGAAGTGACAGAAATCTCTAAGGTACTAGATGTGCTGTTGCTACTAGGGAGAAAACAACGATCCTTTGTTCATAGAACAATTGTATTGTTTACTTTACACGTAGTTCGTAAAGCAATAATTTGTTGCTTGCAACTTAATACTGGAGGGGGTTCGGATGATAACCTGAAGGTGGACTATTAGTCATAGATGCAGTTGGATGGCGGTCTATGTATTATGTTGTAATGCCCAATCAAGTCTCAAAGGAGTCAAGATGATTAGTATATGCATGTATTGCTTTCTCGGTGTTTGTCAATTGCCCCGCTGTAATTTGTTCACCCAGCATGTTATCTATCTAAGGAGAGCCACCTCTAGTGAACTATGGATCCCGGTCCTTTTTCTTTACATACAATCTGCAACTGTTTATTGCTTTGTGTTTACTTTCTGCAAACTTTTACTTCTTTCCATTCGATACGTTTAATCCTTTGTTTTCCGCAAAACACGGTGAGATTGACAACCTCATCGCAAGTGGGGACAAAGTTCTGTGGTTGTGTTGTGCAGGTCTCCACGTTGCTACTAGCACCGGTAGTGCGCCCTGCCAAAGCTCAGCTAGTAACACCTTTGGGGTGTTTCCTTGCTCCTACTGGTTCGATTAAACCTTGGTTTCATAACTGAGGGAAGAGTTGCTGCTCTATTCATCGTACCTTCCTCTCGGGGTTCCCAACAAGCTCTACGTCGAAAGTCGAGCGCATCAAGATTTTCTGGCGCCGTTGTCGGGGAGTCAAGGACATCTTCACAAGGGGAGTCCCTCATAACCAATCTCTTTACTTTGTTGTTTTTGTTTTGCTTAGTTTTCTTTTTTGCTTTGTTTGCTTATTTTGCTCTTCAAAAAAAACACAAAAAAAATTAGTTTTACTAGTTTGCTTTCTTATTTGAAAAACACAAAAAAAGTAGTTCCTATTCTTAAGTTGCCTTTATGACTAGCTCTGCTCCAATCACTATTTCATTATGGATAGCTCACTCAGTTTCCTATTTGGGAACAGTTTTATGACTGCTAAGGTAATAGATGAACCACCGCCTGCTAGAACCTCCATGGAAGAAGAAATTGCTGAACCTAAAAGCTCATTAGATGAAAAAGAGGAGAAGAGTGATGGACAAAAGGAGGAAGAATGGATCTACCCATGCCTACCTTCTAATGAGAGTAACTCTTTATCCCTTACATTATTTGATTGTCCCCCATGCTTATCTAAGGAGGGTGGATGTTATATTCCGAGGATTCTTTTGAAAATGTTTATAATAAAGCTCTAGTGCTCGTAGATCATGAAAAGCATGCTTTATGTGATAGTTATATTGTTGAGTTTATTCATGAGGCTACTGAAAGTTATTATGAGAGAGGAAAATATGGTTGTAGAAGTTTTTATGGTAATGAAACACCTCTCTATGTGCTAAAAGTTTTGAAGTTACTTTTGTTTTATCTTCCTATGCATGTCACTATGTTCTTTGTGCATTTGTTTGCATACAAGATTCCTATGCATAGGAAGTGGGTTAGACTTAAATGTGTTTTGAATTTTCTTCTTGATGCTCTCTTTCACTTCAATTCATATTTCCTATGAGAGCATCTTCTCAAATTTTTATGCCTAACTTAAAGGCGTTAAAGAAAAGTACTTGTTGGAAGATAACCCAAGAGTTTTAGATGAGTCTTGGAAGTTATTACCTCTGTAATAACCTCTCCTTATCTTTTTATTTGCTTTTTGTGCCAAGAGTAACCTCTAATGAGAGTGAAGTAATGATTGGGAAAGTTGCTGTCCCGAAACAGATTTATGTGCTTCACTGTAAACATTCCTGAGAGATCTCTGTATGTCGGATTGAGCTGTAATGTTTTGTGCTTTTGCCCCAGGTTGTTATCTAACGTTCGTTAGTTCAGCACTTTTTGATTTGAGCAACAGAAGGTCTTAAAAAATCGTCTTTACCTGCTGGTCTGTTTTGATAGATGTCTGCCATTTTCTGCATTTGCTTCTTGTTAGTTCCTTCTTGAGTTCCTTTGGGGAATTGATCTTTTTGAGGGCAGTGATACAGTAGCTAGTGTTCTAATGGAAGTTTATTTGGTATTAGAACTGAACCTTGAGACTTATTTATCTTAAGTGCACTAATGTTGCTAATGAGATTGTGTGAAGTTTTGTATGAAGGAAAAAATCCAGGTGTATGGAAGGAATGAGTAATGAGATGAAGGATGGACTAAAGCTCAAGCTTGGGGATGCCACGCGTTTCACCCCAAGAAATATCCAAGAAGTACAAGCGTCAAAGCTTGGGGATGCCCAAGGCATTCCCCTTCTTCATCAATAAAAATCCCAGGTTTCTTCCAAACGCTTCATTTTTATTGTTTCATGCACATTTGTGTTTTTCTTGGAGCGTCTTCTTTTTCGTTTTCATTTTGGTTTTTAGTTTGCTTGGTTTGCTTAGTTTTCTGAATAAGTTGGTTGGACCCCCTCTTTCACACTTTGGTTTGCAAATAGTTTGGTTTGGTTTGGAAAAGAGTAGGAAAGTTCGTGCTTATGTGGTAAAAAGAGCTCGTTTTTGATTGTGGCCTATGCTCTGTCATGCCATGCTTGATATTGTTTTGGCTTTATGCTTAGTATTCTTTGCTATAGCATGACTTGTTATAAACAATTGAGATTGCTTAATGTGCCTTGGATGAATCATGCGTTGTTTTAGCATATTAAAGCATAGTATAGTGGTATTCTCCTTTGATGCTTTATTTGGGTTGACTTGGCACATGCTCACACCATGTTATGACTATCTCAAGTCACCACAGCCTTTATGTTCCTTTAGTTTTCAACTTGTAGTATCACTTTATGCTTTGATCAATGATGTTTTGTCGCTCTGCATGATTATGGCCATTATTGCTCTCTTAGTTTGTCGCTCCCAGTCTTTTGCTAGCCTCCACAACAAAGTATGAGTTCCACTCATGCATCCAACTCCCTAAACCAAGTTATTCCAAAGAGTCCACCATACCTACCTATTATCTTATGCTATTCCAAGTATATTCATGCTTTTGTTTACCTTCCACTTGTTATGAGAAAACTAGTGATTAAAGCTCTCACGAACTTGATGGCACACTTTACTTTATTGCCTCTAATAAACTTGAACCATTGGGTCCTTCTTTGTTGCATATATGCTTGCGCTTTATAAGTTGAAATTAGCAGAACCATGTTTCATGGGGAACGCTTTCAACATTGCACTTGTACTTTGTACCCCGTTCATATTATGTTCTTTTGCTTACGGATCCCGGCGGTGTGAAATAAAAGTGGAACTTGTAAGATCATGGAGTTTGTATGTGTGTTAGAGAAATGCCTGGGCCGCTAGCCTAAGCCATGCCTAATCATGGTGGAAACTTGCAGCATCACCATAATGAGCACTCTATGAAGCATCCTCAATAAAAACCTATGCAAATAGCAAATAAAAAGATCGCCGGGATGCTCATTGTCTGCTTGCCTTGTCATTTTGATTATGGGAAAGCTCCCGTATCATGTGCAAGGGGTACCCCGTTGGCGGTTCTTAATGATACACATATACTTACAATGACAAGAGCTTACTCGTGACTAAAGTTGAGTAGCATGAGGATCGGTCTTCGTAAGTAAGGGGCATGAGATTTCGGTTTATAACTTGTCAAGCATATCCTCTTAGTTGTGTCACTTTAACCTTAATCACCTTCAAGATGCTTATGATAGGGGCAATGAGAGCTGAAAACTACAAGTACCATAATTTTTGGAAGCTCTTTATGAGACTTGAATCCCTACTTCCTTTTACAAAAGGCCTTTCTTCCACCATTATATTGAGTCTCCACCTTCTATCTTTATGCACCTACTTTGAGAGCATAGTGACCATTCTTAGTTCTATGTGCATTGTCCCAAGACTAGTTGATTGATGCATAACTTGTTATTGCTTGTTTGAAACTATTGTATCTAGTCACTCTTATGAACTTTGAAGGTGTCCTATGCATTTATATTTGCTACTCTATTGAGGGACAAGCTGAATACTTTTATGCTATGTTTTCTTTATGTGAAACAAACAAACGTCTTGCAAAGCATTGTTATTCATGAATCTTTTGTTTGTGTCTTTTCATGTTGCATCATAGTTTCTTTGCTTATTGCTAGAACTTTGTCTTTCATGTTATGATTGAAGTACTATGATCCCAGCTTTGAGTGTTTTGCAAATACTTTGATCAAGTCTTTGATGGTGCATGTCACCTCAAAAATTCTTTCTTTTTATCACTTAGTCTTGGGACAATGCACATAGAACTAAGAATGGCCATTATGCTCTCAAAATAGGTGCATAAAGGTAGAAGGTGGAGACTCAATATAATGGTGGAAGAAGGGCCTTCATAGAAGGAAGTAGGGATTCAAGTCTCATAAAGAGCTTCCAAAAATTATGATACTTATAGCTTTCAGCTCTCATTGCCCCTATCATAAGCATCTTGAAGTGATTAAGGTTAAAGTGAACAAACTATGGTGTACATGCTTGACGAAGTATAAGTTAGAAATCTCATGTCCCTTGTATACGAGGGTCGCTCCTCATGCTACTCAAGTTTAGTCACCGGTAAGTTCTTGTCATCGTAAGTACATGTGTATCATAGAGAACCGCCAACGGGGTACCCCTTGCCCGATGATACGGAAGAATCCCCACATCAAAATGACAAGGCAAGCAGACAACGAGCATCTCGGCAATCTTCTTATTTACCATGGGAATATGGTGCTTTTTTATCTCTTTCCTCTTTTCATAATCTCTTTTTTTCTCTTTCTTTTTCTCAATATAGGACTCTTTTTTTATAAGAAGAATGCTTCATAGATAGCTCATTATGGTTACGCTGCAGGTTTCCACCATGTCAGCATGGATTAGACCAGCAGCCCAGGCGTTTCTCTAACACATATACATAACTTCATGGACTTACAAGCTCCCCTTTCATTTCACACCAACGACATCCATATACAAAAGAGCATGATATCAACTAGGTACAAGTACCAAGTGCAATGTTGAAAACGTTCCCCATGAAAGCATGGTTCTGCTAATTCCCAACAAATAAGTGCAAGCATATACAACATAGACAACACACTGGTTCAAGTTTATTAAGGGCAAGAAAAGTAAAGTGTGCCATCAAGTTCGTGAGAGCTTTAATCACTAGTTTTCCCATAACAAGTTTAATTTGGAAGGTAAACAAAAGCATGAATATACTTGGAATAGCATATGCTAGTAGGTAGGTATGGTGGACTCTTTGGAACAACTTAGTTTAAGGAGTTGGATGCATGAGTGGAACTCATACTTGGTTGTGGAGGCTAGCAAAAGACTGGGAGCGACAAACTAAGAGAGCAATAATGGCCATAATCATGCAGAGCGACAAAACATCATTGATCAAAGCATAAAGTGATACTACAAGTTGAAAACTAAAGGATCATAAAGGCTATGGTGACTTGAGATAGTCATAACATGGTGTGAGCATGTGCCAAGTCAACCCAAATAAAGCATCAAAAGAGAATACCACAATACTATGCTTTAATATGCTAAAACAACGCATGATTGTTTCAGGGCACATTAAGCAATCTCAATTGTTTATAACAAGTCATGCTACAACAAAGAATACTAAGCATAAAGCCAAAACAATACCAAGCATGGCATGACAAAGCATAGGCCACAGTCAAAAACAAGCTCTCTTTACCACTTAAGCATGAGCTTTCCTACTCTTTTCCAATCCAAACCAGACTATTTGAACACCAATGTATGAAAGAGAGGGTCCAACCAATTTATTCAGCAAAATAAGAAAACAAAGAAAACGAAAAACGAAAACGAAAACAAAAAGAATACGCTCTAAGAACAACACAATTGTGCATGAAACAATAAAAATGAAGTGTTTGGAAGAAACCTAGGATTTTTATTGATGAAGAAGGGGATGCCCAGGCATCCCCAAGCTTTGACGCTTGTACTTCTTGGATATTTCTTGGGGTGACACGCATGGCATCCCCAAGCTTGAGCTTTAGTACATCCTTCATCTCATTACTCATTCCTTCCATACACCTGAAATGTTTCCTTCATACAAAACTTCACACAATGTTTATTAGCAACATTAGTGCACTCAAGATAATAGGTCTTTAGGTTCAGTTCCAACACCAATAAAACTTCCATTAAAACACAAGCTACTGTAGAACTTCCCTCAAAAAGCTCAATTCCCCAAAAGAACTCAAAAAGGAACCAACAAGAAGCAAATGCAAATAATGGCAGAAATCTGTCACAACAGACCAGTAGGTAAAGACGAATTTTTTCGAAGACCTTATGTTGCTCAAATCACAAAGTGTTGAACTAACGAAAGTTAGATAACAACCTGGGGCAGAAACACAAAAAATCACGCCTCAAAAAGACCTTCAGAGATTTTACACGAATTTTTACGGTGGAGCACAGAAATCTGTTTCGGAACAGCAACTTTCCCAACCATTACTTCTATCTCATTAGAGGTTACTCTTGGCACAAAAAGCAAATATAAAGGATAAGGAGCGGTTATTACTGAAGTAATAACTTCCAAGACTCATCTAAAACTTTTGGGTTATCTCCCAATAAGTACTTTTCTTTAACGCCTTTAAGTTAGGCATAAGCAAAAACTAAAATGGATAGAATAGAAGTAAGCAGAGATAATCATGGTGAAAACATTGTTTTGTTCAATGAAATCCTTTTGTTAACAAGGTTGATCTGGTATTGTTACCAAAACAATTTCATATGAGACAAAAATTTGTAGTCCACTAATGATTATGTTACCTCAACCTTGATAGCAATGGTCCCAATCATAATAGTTTCAAATTTTTCTCTTGGTATGGGAAAATATATTTCTCCAACTTGAATGCCCTCAACATGTTCAATTGAATTCAAAACCATAAGTCCTATCAATCTTCTTGGGGAAATAGATAGTATCACCTTCCCTTGATTACAATTAATAACAGCTCCTGCAGTATTTAAGAAAAGGTCTCCCAAGAATAATAGATATATTATCATCTTCAGGCATGAAAGTTTGAGAGGATGCTCACATAAGAAATAAGAGTTGAAGTAAAAGGGAGCATCAAGAAGCAAATTCAAAACACATTTAAGTCTAACCCACTTCCTATGCATAGGAATCGTGTATGCAAATAAATTCGCAAAGAATAAACTGATAGGCATAGGAAGATAAAAGAAGAGTAACTTCAAAACTTTCAGCACATAGAGAGGTGTTTCAATACCATGAAAACTTCTACAACCATATTTTCCTCTCATAATAATTTCCAGTAGCCTCATGAATAAACTCAACAATATAACTATCACATAAAGCATGCTTTTCATGATATACAAGCACTAGAGCTTTATTATAAACATTTTCAAAGGAATCCTCAGGAACATAACATTCATCCTCCTTTAGTAAGCATGGAGGACAATCAAATAATGTAAGGAATAAAGAGATACCCTCATTAGAAGGTAGGCATGGGTAGCTAATCCATTCTTCCTCCTTTTGTTCATCACTCTTGTCCTCTTTTTTCATCTAATGAGATTTCAGGTTCATCAATTTCTTCTTACATAGGATCCTACAAGGCATTAGTCTCTTCCATTTGTGGAAAGCATCTATTAAAATATTCAAGAATATAGCCGTTTTCATCCTTGTAATTATCAAAGCAAAATTTAAGTATACCATCAACCTCATATTTGTAAAGTGAATCATCAATATTTTCAAGCAAACTAGCAAGTTCAAAGGCACCCTTCCAAGCAATAAATTCATCAATTTGTTCCGCATCATAAAAGTCATAAATTCCTTTGACATAAGAAAATATGGTAACATTATCATTATACTCAGATTGAAAAGGGAGGTGTTTATACCTCTTTCTGCAACAAGATTTATCACAGCAATAAGTAACATTATTAGTAGAGCACACGTTTCTAGCAATGGTATACAATTTATCAATTTGTTCTCATAATTGTTTCCCTTTTTGTGACAAGCGGTGTTCTTTATAATAATATTTTTGATCTTCCGTGAACCCACCTTGCCAATAAGATTCAGTTTCAAAGAAACTAGCCATTGACAACAAGCATGATAAAGCAAGACAATAACACACCAACGAAAATAACAACTAGAGTAGGAACTACTTTGTTTTGTAATTTTTGATAAAGAAACAAGAAAACAAGGCGAAAATAAACTTAGCTTGAACAATAGTGATTCCAAGTGGACTTGATAAATAAAGCTATGCTCCCTGGCAACGGCGCCAGAAAATATTCTTGATGACCCACAAGTATAGGAGGTGTATCGCAGTATTTTCGAGGGAAGTGAAACCCAATTTATTGATTCGACACAAGGGGAGCCAAAGAATATTTATAGGCCTTAACA
This sequence comes from Avena eriantha, assembly GCA_910589775.1. Taxonomy (NCBI): domain Eukaryota; kingdom Viridiplantae; phylum Streptophyta; class Magnoliopsida; order Poales; family Poaceae; genus Avena; species Avena eriantha. The sequence goes on from OU342742.1 coordinate 3,123,252, forward strand.
ACTGAGTTGTCAATTCAGCTGCACCTGGAAACAATCTTGCTCACAACAGTTTATCAGTAGCAACAGTTTTGTAGTAGGAATAGTAAAGTAACAGTAGTAGTAAAGCAATAGTAAAAGTAAAGGCAGTAGTAACAATAGCAGTAAACAGTAGGATTCGAGTGCGGTAGGCATAGGGATGGATGGACAGGCATTGCATGGACAATACAATTCACATAGCAATCAGAACATAAGGTAATTGCAGATAAATAAGATAAAGCATCCAAGTACTAGACAATCCTAGGCATGTGTTCCATATATAGTCATACATGCTCGCAATGAGAACTTGCACAACATCTTTTGTCCTGCTAGCCCGTTTGCAGCGGGGCCTCAAGGGAACTACTGGCAATTAAGGTGCTCCTTTTAATAGAGCACCGGAGCAAAGCATTAGCACTCCATGAACACATGTGATCCTCACATCAAAGCCATTCCCTTCGGTTGTCCCGATTTCTGTCACTTCGGGGCCATTGGTTCCGGACAACAACGTGTGTATACAACTTGCAGATAAGACCAAAAACAATACTATCATAATGAATCATAACATGTTCAGATCTGAAATCATGGCACTCGGGCCCTAGTGACAAGCATTAAGCATAACAAGTCGCAACAAAGTCATAAAGCACTAATAAAAGATACTAGGCACCATGCCCTAACAATCTGATGCCATTACATGAACAATCTCATCCAATCCCTACCATCCCCATAGCCTACAGCGGGGGATTACTCACTCATAGATGGGGGAAACATGGATGGTCGATGGAGAAGCGATGGTGATGATGATGGCGATGATCTCCTCCAATTCCCCGTCCCGGCAGGGTGCCAGAACGGAGTTTCTGGTGCTGTTTCGTGGAATATGGTGGTGGCGGCGGAGCGGAACTCCTTCTGGAAAAACGTCGAACCCCCGGAGTTTTTAGGTCAGAAGGCTTCTTATAGGCGAAGAGGGAGACCAAGGGGATGCCTGGGGCGGCCAGACCATGCCCTAGCGTGGCCAGGCCCAGCCCGCGCCTGGGAGGGTGTGGCCAGCCCCTGTCCCTCCTCCGTCTTGTATTTTGGCTCTGTGAGTCTTCCGGAAAAATAGGCACTTTGGCTTTTGTCCCGTCCAATTCCGAGAATATTGATTTTCTGACTTTCCTGGAACCAAAAACAACAGAAAACAGGCAGCTGACACTATGGCTCTTGTTAATAGGTTAGTCCAAGAAATCATATGAAAAGTACTCCAAAGTGTGGACAAAATACAAGAAAGTGGATAAAACCAAGCATGGAGCATCAAAAATTATAGATACATTTGCAATGTATGACCAGTCTAGAACAAGATTGGTTTCTTCGCAATGCTGCAAAACTATTTTGAGATTATCCAAGCAACTAGTAAACGAAGTTCCATAGACATAAAAGTCATCCATAAATACTTCCATTATCAGTTCTATAAAATTCGCAAAAATAGCAGTCATGCATCTTTGAAAAATAGATGGAGCATTATATAAACCAAAAGGCATACGTTGGTAAGCATGTAAACCATAAGTACTAGTGAAAGTTGTTTTAACTTGGTCATCTGGATAAACAACTATTTGAGAAAAAACAGACTATCCATCAAAGTAGCAAAAATGAGTGTGGTTTGCTAATCTTTCTAAAGTTTGATCTATGAATGATAAAGGATAGTGATCTTTCCTAGTTTCTTTATTCAATTTCCTATAGTATATGCACATCCTGTGCCTGACAATAGTTCTAGTAGGTATCAATTCATTGTTTTCGTTAGGAACAACAGTAAAACCGCCCTTCTTAGGGACACAATGAACAAGACTTACCCATTCACTTTCTTTAACTGGATAGATTATACCTGCATGTTGTAGGCGTACAAATTTTTTTTTACCACTTCCTTCATTTCAGGCTTCAATCTTCTATTAAATTCAGCAACTGGTTTAGCACCTTCTTCCATGAATATTCGGTGGATGGTTATCATGGGACTAATGCCCTTCAAATCATCCATTGAGTATCCAAAGGCCTTGCGATGCTCCTTAAGTATTTTCATGAGTTCATCTTCTTCTTCTCCTAAAAGTTTAGCACTAATAATAACAACAAATTTATTTGTATCATCTAAAAAATTGTATTTAAGATTATCTGGTAGAGTCTTCAATTCTAGGGGTGGTAATTCCTCGTCCCCTCTCTTTTCTGGCTCTTCGAAAGACTCATTAGTTGGAGGTCCTATAATGGGAAGTGGATCAAATTTCTCTTCTAGTTATTTTAGGGACTTGTCCTCCATAACTATTTCTTCATAATTTGAATCTTAATTTATTTCTTCTTCTTGATTACTAAAGAAAAGAGCTGCCATTTCCTCAATAGGTTTCTCTTCCTCTTCTTCTTGTATTTGTGGAGGCTTGTCTTTAAATTTGGAAAAGTGGAATTCTTTTTCCGCTCCCCCAAGCTTAAGAGACACAATCTCCTTTTTGGAATCAACATAGACACCTATATCACTCAAAAAGATTCTTCTAAATATAATTGGGCAAAGGGTGTCAGCTGGCATATCAACAACAATAAAATTGATAGGAATTTTTTTGTTGCCAATTGTGACAGTTGCATCTTCAACTACTACCATTGGAATTCTAAGAGTTTTATTGGCAAACATGATTGTCATATCAGTATTTTCAATTGTAGCCGGTTCTATTTCTTGTTTTATTTTTCTAAATAGAAATCATAAGATATAACATTAACTTCGGTGCCAAGATCGCATAAACCATAATGCGAGGTTTCCTTAAATATGCAGGGAAGAATAGGCTTACCCACATCTTTTACCTTTGTTTTACCTTCAACCAATACGAAAGTCTCTTCATCAAGTTAAACTATGTTACAATGTGCGTACATAGCCATAATTGCTTCCTTGGTTACCTCTTCATCTTTGGTTTCTTTCAGATGTTCCACGACTTCTGGCATACTTTCCTCTTCCTTCTTCTCATGTACTGCTTTGACCTGTTCATATTCAAGAATATGTTTTTGTGCAGTGTTAGGGAACGACATCTCATATATTGGTTCTAGGGAGGCCAGTATTACTTTAACTTCTCTTTTCTTCTCAGGTTCGGGTGGTGGATCATACTTGACCAAACCTTCTTTTAGAGCTTTGATATGTTCTGTAAAAGCTTTAACAACTTGCAACACAAGATCTGAATCCAAATAAAGTTCTTTAGATAATTCTTTAACATGGCCCTTTTTATTATAGTCATGAATACAATTATGATCTATTTCTACGCCTCCTTCACTTCCTAGACCAAAATTCCATGAAACTCTATGATCGCGAATTCTATTAAGTAAAGCTTAAGCTTTAGTTATAGGAAGATTCGTAAAGGCTCCTTCCGTAAAAGAGTCTAATTCAATTTTATTAGGTTCAATTAAACCGCCATAAAAGATATGCAATAAATACCATTCAGGCGAATCATGATGAGGACATAGACGTAGTAAATCTTTAAATCTGATATAAGCTCTTACTAGTCCTTCATTAGAACGGTTCCTCCAAGTCATTATAAGACGCCTAATTCCAAAAGATTTTGATAATGGATAATATATTTTGCTAGAAATTCATAGGCTAAATTATCCCAAGTAGTAGTGGCTTCAGGGGTAGAGATCTATACCATGAGAGAGTTGTACTAGTCAAAGTCTGACTAAAAAGTTTAACCCTTACCTCATTAGCAATATATCCCGTCAATTGAAAAGTTCCACATTTATCTTTGAAACATGCAATATGCTCATAGAGATCAGGATCTTCTTCATCTTCAGTAAATTGCTTCTTGTGTAGAATACCGAGTAATAGAGGATTTATTTCAAACCCCCTTGTCTTCTCATTGGAGTTGTCTCTTTTATAAATATCATAGGGCTTCCCAAAGTGGCAGGGTGGGTTAGCACTAGTCATATGCTCAAACTCCATCATGTTGGTGGAAACCTGTAATTCAAAAAAAAAACTTAACAAGACAAAAAATAAATAAGCAAAAACAAAAAGACCTACATTGCTTAGCTCCCCGGCAACGGCGCCAGAAAATAGTTTGATGACTACAAGTACACATATCGTCTGTAGCTAGTTTCGAAATAAAGATATTGATCCCACAGTGAGCAGGAGTCTGAAGTCTAATAACTCTTGAAATAAATATTACAATAAAAATACTAAATAAAGTTCTAAGTGACAAGATAAAATACGAGTATTGCGTAAAAAGGTGTTTTAGGTTTTTGGTATAAGAGCAACAATGAAGTAAAACAACCGAACACATAAAGTAAGTATCACGTATGTAAGAGAGATTGAAACTGCAATAGGTAAAAAACATTCTCAGTGAGTAGCGGATACACCACTAGCATAAGGAGCCAAGATAAAGATTATTATCATGAACATTCTCAACTATGTATGTGTGGGAAGAACTCTGTATTTGGACAAATATGCAGCAACCGCTGCTCACATCATCCTCATAACCACAGTAGTCAGCAATCAACATCAATCGAATTACTGCGCTATTAAGGGACGTGATCCCGTAGGACGTATCCCATGGCATGGATAGTGTTCCGTGAGTTTCCTCGGTTTCCCAAGTTGATATGTAGGGAGTGCCAACAACTTTGTAGTCATTGTAAGTGATGGGTTCGTAGCATGGAAAACAAAAAAATTCTACCGCAAGAACGAACAAAACCCAGATCTAATCTAGATAAAAGCCAAGATCTAATCTATTAGACATGTGCAACGAGATAGATAGGAACTAACCCTCGTATATCCGAAAGCGTTAACGAGATTAGATCTCGTGGTTGATGTAGTCGATCACTTGCCGATCTCAAGATCGTGTGGACGATCCTTCTGGCGCCGCGTTCTGGCAGCGCTTCCGCAGTCGGTCACACGTGCGGAGTCGAAGCACACCTTCCTCTCCTCGTTCCAGCGAGCAGCGAAGGTAGTAGATCTTCTCCACGGAATCCCAGCAGCACGACGGCGTGGTGGTGGTGGTGGAGTAGAGAATTCTGCAGGGCTTCGCCTATGCCTGTGCAGAAGAAAGGAGGAGGAGAGAGGCGGCAGAGATTGGGTGTTGTGGAGGAGGGGCAAGGGGTGGCGCCTCCCCCTTCTATTTAACGGAGGGAGGGCACCTGGGGAGGGGGAGTCCTAGTAGGACTCCCCACCTCCTAGGGCCGGTGGATTGGGGGGGGAGGAGTCCTCCTCCCCCACGACTCCTTGTCTTGACCCACCAGGACTCCTTGATCCCTATCTTGATTTTCAAGCAAACTCCAAGAAATCTTCTAGAACCTTCCGGAACATTCCGAAACCTTCTAGAATCCTCATACAAATACTCCGGAACATTTCCTAACTCAGAAAATGATCCCCAATATATGAATCTCATTCTCCGGACAATTCCGGATCTCCTCGTGATGTCCCGGATCCAATCCGAGACTCCGAACAACCTTTGGTATCCAACGCACATTCCATATCTACTTAAAACAACTTCGAACCTTAAGTGTGTCACCCTACGGTTCGTGAATATGTAGACATGATAGAGACACATCTCCTATCAATAACCATTAGCGGGACCTGGAGATCCATAATGGCTCCCACATACTCAACGATGACTTCGTGATCGATTGAACCATTCACATATGAAACCAATTCCCTTTGTCACGCGATACTATACTTATCCAAGGTTTGATCGTCGGTATCTCCATACCTAGTTCTACCTCGTTACTGATAAGTACTCTTTACTCGTTCCATGATGTGTCATCCCTTGTGACCCAGTCACATGCTTGCAAGCTAACTAGACGACATTTCACCGAGAGGGCCCAGAGCATATCTATCCGTCATATGGATGGACAAATCCCAATCTTGGTCCATGCGCTTCAACACATACTTTCAGAATACCCAATGACACCTTTATAACCACCCAGTTACGAAGCGGTGTTTGATGTAATCAAAGTACTCATCCGGTGATGGTGATTAACATAACCTCATGGTCGAAGGATTAGGTTACTATGCATTTAAAAGCTTATAGCAATACGAACTTAATGATTTGATCTTATGCTACGCTTACTATGGGTGTATGTCCATCACATCATTCTCCTAATGATATAACCTTGTTATTAATCACATCCTTATGTCCATGATCAGGAAACCATGATCATCAATCAATCAACAAGCTAGTTCAACAAGAGGCTTACTAGGGACTCTTACATGTTTACAAAACACACATGTATTAGTGTTTCCTAATAATACAATTATAGCATGGGATGTAAACATTCATCATAAACACAAAGATATAATAATAATCACTTTTATTATTGCCTCTTGGGCATATCTCCAACAGTAAGTTCTACCACACCTCCGTTTACCAACAAGTAGTTCCCTTCATCAAGTCCCCACGAGAGGCAAATATTGAGAGGTCGACTTCTCTCAACATCAAGATGAAGACAATCTAACAAATGGTCACAACGATGAATATCATAATAAACTTTATCTCATTTCAATCTCAACTAGGGTTTCTCCATCTCCCCAAGAACTAATGATCTACTCAGATATGGAGGCAATCAACATCATGGCAACAACAATGGAATCTATCATAGATGAATAATACTTGTATAAATCCACAACGAGTATGTAAATTACAACAAGACCTAGACAAGATGTAGATGAGATGGATGGAGATGGTGGTGATGCAGCGGTTGATGATGAAGATCGATGCCTTAGCCTCCCAGATCTGCGCAGGGCGAAGATGGATCCCCGGTGGACGAGTTTCCCCTCCAGATGCCTTCTGAAGGTGAGGTTTCGGCGATTTCTGGGTGTTCTGTATGTCGTCTCTCTAATCTAGTTACACGGGGTGAAACTATTTGAGGAGGCGGTGGCGGTGCCAACTATATGGCAGGAACTATATAGTCGGAAAATTTATTCCCGCCATATAGTTGGTCGTTAAACTGTTTGTACGTCTTCTTCGCTTCGGGTTTTCTTCTGGTATTATTGATATTTCCCAAATAAGCGATTTATGTTGTTTTTGACTCCTTTTCTCCTTAATACAACTGCTCCAAGAATTGTGTCCATTGTATCCATCATTTGTCCTGATCCTGGTGAAAACAGACATAAAATATGCGCGCGAGCGCCGTAAAATACCAAGATCCTACATCTACAATGCAAAATAATAATATAAAACATGATGCAAATATGCACTCATCATGGCTCTGTGGTGTTCTCCAACAATGGAGATGTACAAAATATAACCCTAGCTGGTCTAGGTGCTACCTTTAATACTACTCTCTCTATCTACCCAATTTTATGCTAAAGTTTAGCTAAACCTTTGAAGACTAAAAAACAGGCTTGAGAAAGATATGATGCAACTCTTCCCTTCTCCTGGCTCTTGTTCTTTCTTCTTTCTCCTCTCTAGATATCTCTCTAGTGAGTGTGGAAAGATGTTTCTTATGAGCTTTGCTATGAGGATTGAGAGATTTGGGGTTGGGACTAGGTGTTATTTATAGTACTCTGAGATTCACCTAGTGTTGACACCTTACTGTTTGCATGCAGTGAGTAAGATGCTTATACCGCCTTCTAGTGTCCTAATCATCTTATGTCATATGCTAAATACGTCATGTCGGTTAAAGATCATTTTGGTAATGTTGCCCTTTACAGATTGGGCAAAACATTTGTCTTTAAGTTGAGAATTTTAGTGCAATTCTTAGTATTGTCAGTGATCTTAAATTTGTTATCCAGATGTTTTTTTTGAAAAGTTATTTATGTAGCTGGATGAACTGCAAGTGTTCGTTAGCTGTAGTTGATTCTTTAAAAGAATCCTAAGTTTGAGGTGTGTTTTATTTGTTGTCCTTTCTATTCTGTTATTTTGTTCTTACTAGTGTATCTAGCTGCATTACTGGATTTGTTGGTGGCTTGTACTGGATACTATGGTTGCTAAGGTTGCTGACTAGCTAGTTAGCTATTGGCCTAAATGGTTATGTCTACTGTTGTGGTTATCCACTTAGCTGTATTGACTACTTGTTTGTGTTTTTGGTCTCAGCTATGGTGAACTACTGTTCCTAATGTATTTACTTCTCTATTATTTCTTCCTGATACTTTGGAATATGATCTATTGTTGTCGTTTGATTTCTTTTGCTACAAAACCTCAAATTGATGAGGTATATGACAAGTTCCTGAACCTTGTCCAATGGATTCTATAATAAATGGATTCACCACTTGGTAGATCCAACATTTTAAACTCAAGTTGGTTTGTTTGTGTATTTGTTTTTCTTTGCAAGTCAAGATGGGCTAGAAAGCAAGAAGATCAAGAATTATATAAGAATGTATGTTAGGGTTTTAGTTTAGTTCTTTCCTTTTATTTTTATTTTGTAGTTTGTAATAGGTTTACTTCTCTTTGTAATATTCTTCTGTAAAGAACCTCCTCAATATCGATATCAATAAAGATTCTTTCATAATATTATCTCCTTTACTTTATATTATTTGTGAAATATTTTAATTTGCTTGTGAATATATGAATTCAAGTTTGAATTATTCAAACCTCAATTTTGAGCTCAATAGTCACTCTTGTTTCTTAAGTGAACATGATGTATATGCATGTGTGGTTTTGATCAATCAACCCAATATATGATGAAAGATCATTTTAAATTCCTAAATTTTATAAATCACAAGTTCATTTTAAAATTTGAATTCAAATTCTAGTGTTGACCTAAGTCAAACTTCAACACTAGAGTTCAACCTCAATCACTTGCAACTCTCTAAAATAAAGTTTTTTCTACACTTTTGCAAATGCATGCTATGCAATAACACTCATCACACATCAGTCCTCTAAACGCTCCTATTCTTCGGGTCATCACACCGCCATCCCTCACGACCCTCTCCCTCACCACCAGCTCGCGCCCATGGGCTATGCCGAGAGAGCGGCCACGACGAAATGGAGATATAGAGGATCTTTGACGAGGGGATCACGATGCCATTAGCAGCTTTGAGCCCGAAGTTTCAGACTGACGAGTATCCTTCGAACCTGCCATGGATTGTATAAGGGCTGTAATACCGATTGTCAATCTAGCTTAGGGAACTAGACAAGAGCTAGGCAAAGTTTTTGTGCTGCGTAAAAGCGTGCATCATTTTCTGCTACTTATTTCCTTTTATTCTCATCTGAAACAAAGGAGTTCGATCGTCCAGATCCCACTGCAATGATCTGATAGTTTCACGCCATCTCACGAACTCGGACGTGCGATCATGTGCGTCGTGACTGGATCCTAGTCACATGGTATCCACACAAAGTGTGGGCTCATGCCTTATCCAATAATAACATAAAACAAACTAGGAAAATGACTAAGTAAATGACTCTGACCTAAATGAACCTGACACTAGCTAAACTGAACCTAATGTCGACAGGGTTAACTATCAACAGTCTTGTCTTGCTGAGACTGTCAAGCCAAATACTTCATTGAACATAGAGAATGTTGTCCACTTCCGCTCTTTTCATCGCATCTGCAAGCTAGAAGCCACTCTCTCTCACGATGCCATGACCACCCTGCCCAACCTAACAAGTACTCGACCAGTCCTGCCTTCCCCATCTGCCGTTTTATCACTACATTTACTTTGTAGCTATGTTCTGCTTCGGGTTGTCGTGAGTGGCAAGAAAACTTTGAACAAGACTCATTTGGTTGAACCCCTACATATACAAACTAGATCCACACATTAGGGAGTTTATCCTCCGATACTAATATACCAAGAGTAAGTCTTTTTTCGGCGAATTTATATCTGGAGTAACTCTAATCTACCAATTAATATGCAGAAATACACCCCCAGAGATACCAACTGACATCCTGGATCGATCTGGAGCCATCGATCCCGAGACGGGCGAACACAGAGAGACCCATCAATGGAAACAACTCGTGACACAGCTCAACGGTCCCAACCGACTGACCCACCATCCAGGGCGGCTGGAGCACGAGCCTCCCTAGAGCATGGGCGCGGTATAAACAAGAGCGCTGCATGGACATCATGTGGATCATAAAATATCTGGTGCTTGCACTTTGTGGTTAAGTTTATGGATGTAACACAATCTTCTTATTTGATCCGCGTGTGCTGATTGGTCTCTCTGTTCGGTCACCAGATACTAAGGTGGCATATTACAAGAAAATACATAATTGTACAACCATTACTAGCTACATGATTGGTGCCTATCTACTAGCGCCAGCCAGCCCATAAACAATAGGTAAATGTTAAATTAGGGTACATCACATAATAAAAAGGAAGACATGTATATTGGACAAACCACAGCTTCATCGAACCCATTAGAGATTGTGTACTTCTCCCCTCTCAAGTGGCATACGAGGGTTCACACTTCCTCGGAGCCATCATTCCCACAAGTCCTCTTGCTCGGCATGGAGCTTGTAGCCACACGACCACCATACCCGATCAAACATGCACTTCACCCTTGTCTTCCCACCCAGCGTCTATCGATGCTGCTACATGAATTTGTAGGTGTGGACCAGTGAAAGTGCCCATGGAGCAAGAAATAACCGAACAAGACTCGAGCTCAAACATTCTATCAATATGTATTCCGCATATACATGAACTAGATTCATCATGCATTTGTTCTCAAAGATAATTATATACATTTCTTTACTACCTATAATATCCTAAAATGCAAACAAACCTTCCTTTTGATTTGTTGGTGTCAAACATCTTTCCGCTTGGTCGCTAGGTACAAATAGGAAGAAACATAATAATATAACATACTAGCTACATGAGTAGCCAAGGCTTGTCTTGCTACAAGTGCCAAGCGAAAATAAGTTAAACATGAGTACATCGCACAATAAACGTATATATATCAGACAAAGCACCGCTTTATCAAACGCTAGAAAATGTTTGTCTACTTCCGCTCATCGCCTCGATCACTCTTCTATCTCTCTCCGGAGCTCGTTGTCGTGTGACAACCTTGCCCAACCTAACAAGTAATGGATCAGTCCGGCCTTTCCTACCTGACATTTTATACTCTGTAGGTATCCGTCAGCGCAGTGTGTTGTGAGTGGCAAGAAAACCTCGACTCGGACTCGAACACTCTGTAGAGTCCCTACATATATAAACTAGACTCATTAAGGATTTTGTCCACGGATATACAAATAATAAATATGTATATAAACTCCAATCTATCAATTAATGTGCAGAAATATATTCCCAAAGATACATATCCATACCAGCTGGCTTCCTGGATCGTTCTGGGGCCGTCGATCCCCAGACGGACGGACAGGGAGAGACCCATCGACGCAAACACCTCGTGACACGGCTCGGCGGTCCTGGCCGATCGACCGACCCGGCGCGGTATAAACACGAGGAGGACTCCACGCGACTCCGCCATCTGCCTGCTGCCTGCCTGCGCGAACTCCTTTGCAACTGCGGACAGCCGAACCCCCCACCACCGATCCTCCTCTCGCCCTAGCGCACCCGCACCGCCCGCCGCCGCCGTGGCGTCGCCGCCCGCCGGCGAGATGGTCCCGCTCAACCTCGACGTGGCCGCCGAGGTGCGGCTCATGCTCCAGGGCGCCACCGACTCCGCCTCCGAATCCATTCGCCGCGAGCTCTGCCAGGTACCCTCCAAACCCTAGACCCACCATCATCCCCTGCCCCCTACTCCCTTCGGTGGCCCGCGGGGCGCTGCTCCCCGCCCGATTGCCCCTCGCTCGCGTCCGGATCTAATGCCCGCCGGTAGCGCTGTCGTCAGTCAGTCAGCCTAGTTCCCTGACCTCGTGGTGTTCATCGGATTATCTTTAGTACATTCCGCCGCCGAGTGACCTAGGTTCCCAATCTCGGATGTTCCTAGCGTCCTGCTTTACTGCCTGTCGATGTTGCGATTGATCCGATCTCTGTATGCCAGGATTATTATCATGGCCTGCCTGTCTGCCTGCCTGAGATATTATTTTAGGGCATGTCTGCAGGCTGACCTTATCCATCCAATAAGTTAGGGCATCACTCAGCACGCACACGAGCCTGAAAGGCTGGCCTCTGGGCGGCGTGGTAATTAATCCTGAGAAGCCGCCACTACGAGGGATTTTGATGTCATTATTACTTCTGCGTCAGCCCGCAATCCGACCAGCTAGATGCGTTCCTGCAATAATTGGAACGTAGGGTTTAGGATTACTTGTCGCACGTGCTCCTGGACTTGAAGATACATCCTAACTGAGGTATCTGTAACCGTTGCGTGAATGCTCGCTATGTGAATCGTGGGTGCGGCCTGTCTGTCATTCCCAAGTATAGAAGGATCCAGGACTGTCTGTGTCAAAGGAAACAAGGTGTGATGAGTCAGTGCGTGGGCTCAGAGGGGCACCTGGCGCACCCAGCATGTATGATTCACTGTGTCGGTTGCGCAAGGTAATCATCAATTGCAGAAAAGTCGTAGACTTGTCGATGGGTAGTCTGAATGGTTGGGAGGCTGCAGCTGCAGCTCGGCTCAAAATTGGACCTGTAATGCTTTAGAACTTTCTGATACTGTAAAGAGTTCCTTCATGTTTGCTGAAGTTCCATAGGTCGTTCCTTTATTCTGTGAAACAGTATGTTGCAACAAGCTGTTAAGGGCTTAATGCCCTCCACCACGCAGTTACTTTATAGGGCTACAGTATTCTGTAGTTATTAGTCGAACAATTTACCGGCTTCATTATCAAATACAGGATCGATTATCTGGTCAGTATGGATGGAAAAATATCTTTGGTACTTTCCATTAAGAGTTTATTATGGTTTGTATTTTCTCCCCCTTTATGGAAGTTGTTTATGTAATTCAGGGAGCCATATTTGTGCGCAACCTAGCAGTTTTGCGAGAAGTTTATTGCTTTTAACTATTTCCCATACAAGCAAATGTACCAATTAAATCTGTGTCTGGTAGAGGTTTTCTAACGCATATATCGTCCACCTTTTCAGTTAGTTGACTGTGGTCTTGACGGATGCCTTCTGCTGCTCCAAGTCTGTCTTGGTGAAGTGTTGCTGAATGCCAGGCAGGCGGAGAACTTCCAGTTGAAACATGCTCTTTTATCCGCCATTTTCAGATATTGTCTGGATAAAACATACTTCAGTACTTGCTTTTGTGAGGCTCTGATGCCTATATCTGATACTGATGGTCTCCTTGAGACCCTGTCTAATTCCCTGGAACTATCAGTAGCTGAGAAAGTTGGTATTGGTCTTGCACTGTCAGATTCTGATAATTCAGGCATGAAGCTGAAAGGTAAATAGTAAGTTAGAGTCAGCCATGGTTGCTTATATTTATAGTTGTTCGTAACATCTACATTCTTTTCATTTCCAGGGCAACAATTTGCAATTACTCAAATTGAGGAGTTGTGTTCGAGTCCGAATCAATCAGTATCCAATGACCAAATTCATGAAATTGTAGTCTTCCTTCACCAGACTGATGGCCTGTCAAAGCATATGGATACTTTTAGTAACATTACTTCTCTGCTGGAAGTCAGACAGAGTCCATTTTTTGCCCCTTTCCCAATAAAGCAGCATGATGTTCAGTCAACAAATCCTTCAAGGTGTTTAAGTCTTTCTCTAGCCAAAATGTGTATGTTTTATTTTTTCTCATGTCCATTTGTTCATTTATGCATTACCCCTTATTTTCTGTCACATGCAGGCATTTGGAGACGTACTTTGCTAGCACAAATGATGATTTTGAGTCACTTCTTTCTGAAATTGGGAAAGAAATAAGTATGGCAGATGTTTTAACCGAATTGGGTTATGGATGTACCGTTGACAGCACACAGTGTAAGGAAATTCTTTCAACTTTTGAGCCTCTTGATGACATGGCAGTATCTAAGTTGCTCGGGGCAGTTATTGGCACTCAAAATAGTCTTGGAGATGCCCATAACACATATGCAACCTTTGTATCTGCTATTCGAAATAGCCCCATGAGTGATTCGTCTCAGTTGACTACGTGGAACACAGATGTTCTGGTGGATTCAATCAACGAACTTGTGAGCTCTTGACTTTTTTGTCGTCACGCTGAATTGTTCTCCTTTGGCTCACGCATTTGCATTCTAACGTTGTTCTTTCACTTGTAGGCCCCAAGTACTAATTGGGTGCATGTAATGGAAAATCTTGATCATGAGGGTTTCAGTGTTCCCGATGAAGCAGCTTTCTGTTTACTGATGTCTATATATAATCGTGCTTGCAAGGTATATATTTATGTGTCTGGTATATATTTATGTGTCCCCGTTCAGGCGTTCCAACAGGCACAACTCTTTGGCTGACAGTTTCATGGAATAATAATACAGGAGCCCTTTCCGCTTCATGCTGTTTGTGGGTCAATGTGGACGAATACAGAAGGCCAGATATCATTTTTAAAGCATGCAGTTTCTGCTCCTGCTACGATATTTACATTCGCACATTGTTCGAGGCAGCTGGTACTATCTTGATAACATGTGGCCTTACTGCACATGGACAAGACCGTGTGCATTTCATACATCTAACAGCTGTAATTTCTTTTAGGCACTTCCGGACTTCGCAAGTCCCAGTCCAGGTAATCAGGCTTGGTTCTGCCTTGACCTTCTAGAGGTTTTATGCCAGCTTGCTGAAGTTGGACACACTGTGTTGGTGCGATCGATGCTTGAAGATCCTTTGGGGCATTGCCCTGAAATCTTACTTGTTGGTCTCGCACATGTCAATGTATGCCTTTCCAGTCCTGCTCAGTAGCTTATACAAGCTATATCCAATTTATGTCATTTTACTAATGTTAGATCTCACGCTCTGCTATGCAGACTGCTTATAATCTCCTCCAATTCGAAGTGCTATCCTGTGCATTTCCTGCTATACTGAAGGATGCTGCAAAGAGCAATGTGGTGAATTATCTCTGGCATATTAACCCCTGCCTTACTCTTCGAGGATTTGTTGGTGCTCACTCTGATCCAAGCTGTCTTATGAGAATTGTTGATGTGTGTCAAGACATGAAGGTTTGTACAGACACAGTGCTAGTAGTTTTCAAATAGAACAATTTTGTTGCAGCTTCGTCAGTATTTATATTATCATTTAAGTTAGGGGTTATATTGTGCTCTGCACAACTACAACAAATAGTAAGCTTTTCCAGGAGAAAAAGCCATTAATATTGCTGACACATATTGCACAATGATCAATCCATAAACTTCTGGTGTAGATTATGGTTTTGGTTGCTGGCAGCATTACAAGTATGATCTCAATTTTTTTCATCATGTTTCATTCAATTTTTATTTCTATTGAAACAGATCCTATCTGCTGTCCTGGATTCGACTCCATTCGCGTTCAGCATTAGATTGGCTGCTGCCGCTTCTAGGAAAGATCACAGCCATCTTGAGAAATGGCTGACTGAAAAGTTAATTTTATATAATGACAGTTTTCTTGAGGTAATATATGATTATTCCCTAATTTGTTACATCTTATTGGTGCATGTTTTACTGTTTCTGTACTTACCGTGGAGTTCTAATTCTTATAGGTATAGGTATTGTTCAATACTTACTCCCCTTCTTTTTCAGATAACGTGTTAGCATGCGTGCAGTTAAATGCTGTTGCTAGATTTGTCAATAAAAATACATATGGATCACTACATTATTTATTCTTTTAACTTCTTTCTGATTAAAATGAGATACAAAAAGTTGTGGTCAACATGGAGACTGTTGATGTCCAGAGCGACAAGTTAAAAAAGGAAAAAACTGAGGTTGTACATTTCTTGCCATCTCAAAGTTTTAGCATGCCCTACTTACACTTCTGTGTCTGATTCCCAGGAATGTCTTGATTTCGTGAAAGAAACTATGAACGCCACATCTTATGCGGTAGAAGGTGCCACGGAACAACCTCAAGCTAGTGTCATGGATATGTATTGGGAGGCCTGTCCTCCCTTTATAAAGGTTTGAATGTGCCTTTGGCTATTGTACTTCAACTTGTTATTGGCTCTTTCTGCCAGCTGTTAATATTGCCATGTGATCCACATTTGCAGGTTCTCCAGTCTTACTCAGGACAGCTCTTATCAAACCAACTCTTGGATGAGCTAAGGGAATTGTTTACTTTGTATGAATCGAGGAATCATGGTTCTGCAGCAAGGGACATCCCTACCCCAGAGGGCGGTTCAGATGATGTTGAAGTAGAAGCAAATGCGTATTTTCAGCAGATGTTCTCTGGACAGATCAGCGTTGATGCTATGATACAAATGCTCACACGCTTTAAGGAATCTCTAGACAAGAGGTGCATTTCTGAGATCATTTTGAATAAAACTTATTTATTGCCTGTTTGACTTGCTCTGGTTTATAGTCACATAAAGAACAACTAAAAAATATTCGATTATTCTGTTTAGGACCATGATTAGAGACACCAGTTATTTTGGTGATCTGGCTTTCTAGAATTCTTTTGTAATTATAACTTCTATAACTACTGGACGATTCTGGATAGACAATCCACGGAACATTAATTTGAGAAGCTATGATAATCTCAAAGAATAAAATTTCATGAAAATTATGATCACACGAGGCCCTAACTAGTATCCTTTTTTTCTGAAGCTTTGTCTTAGAATACAGTATTTCCTGCACTGATAGTTGTTTATTAGTTGCTGGCAATTGGCTTACATGAATGGTATTGATATCCAGGGAGCAAGCGATTTTTAATTGTATGATCTCAAATCTGTTTGAGGAATACAAGTTCTTTACGAAGTATCCTGATAAGCAGCTTAAACTAGCTGCTGTGCTGTTTGGTAAGTATATCTTCACTTTGCTACACCATCATGAGCCATTTATCATGTTGAATTGTGACCTTTCTCATTAAGCAATCGGTTCCCGTTCTCTGTCTTGTGCTTAAATTGCTCATGGCTTATGGGGACTTGTATACAAAATCAGTTGCTGCGGAATAACATATCTACTGTCCTATCTAGGGAACTATAGCTTGAAAGTGTTGCAACGTATAGGATTTTGCTGTGTTGGATTGGGTCAGCACAATGTCACACGTGTTTGCATCAAGACCTTATCTTCCTTCCCCGTGTGGTTCTATCCAAACAATGCACTTTAGTTTGCATTATGTTTTTGTGGGAGTCACTAGAACTGTGACTGTGAAATGGCTACATGTTCTATTTTATTACAGATGTGTTTTTGCTGCCTGTAACATAACTTTGTCATAATAATAGAGTTCCAACCCTGTTCATTTCTGCTACATCAAGATTTAAATTAGGGCTATATCAGTCTATGCATTAAGTAAATGCCTCGGCTGCTTGCCTGGAACATGGTCTGCAGGACTGCAAAATCATCATCTGCACCAATCATGTGTCGTTCTCTAATCCAGTTTCACCTTTGGAAATAGGATCCCTTATTAAACATCAACTTGTGGCTCACCTCGGACTTGGGATTGCTCTGCGTGCTGTTCTTGATGCCTTGCGCAAGTCTGTTGATTCAAAGGTTAGATCTCATCTCATCTGTTTTAGGTTGGTGTCCCCATTTGTTAAATGATCTGTAGAACTTGTAGTACTGATTGTGTTATTTGGCTGCAGATGTTTATGTTTGGTACAACAGCACTGGAACAGTTCATGGATCGTGTAATAGAGTGGCCACAATACTGCAATCACATATTGCAGATTTCACATCTTCGTGGAACTCATGCTGAAATGGTCTCTGCAATTGAGCAAGCCCTTGCCAGGATTTCATCAAGTCAAAATGAGCCCAGCATTGGCAACATGCTCTCTGCAGAGCAGCTTGTTTCTGGATCGTCATCGCTTGAAACCATGGAGGTATAAAAACTTAAAGTAAAGGGTAAAATTATATTTTGCACAATCATTGACTTGGAACTGAAGAATGGCATGGCTCTCTGGAATGTATTGCCTGGCATTTTGTTAGGATGCTAAGATCCTGCACTTGCCTACTGATTTGATATGTTTTACTACTATGATCTAATCCCTTTTCCGGGTTGGATTATGTAGGCTTCTGAACCATCATGGCAGTTGATGGGTACATCTCCAACTCAGCTAGGAAGGGCACCTTCTTATCCTTTGCAGCCAAGGCAACAGAGTGTTCTTGGGGACAGGTCCAAGGTCTCCATGGCCACCTCTCAGAATAAGAGCATTTTACCCAGTCAACCTTCCGTTCCTTCAGCACCTGCTGATTCGGCTATTAATCCAAAGGTATCAGTGATTTTCTTAATGTATTTCCTGTTAGTTTGCCAGTTTATATGCTTGAATGTATGCAGTGCCCTTTCTGTTCTTTCCTTCCATTTTCTGTTATTTGTGTAATTTAGACACCTGTTGTCTCTTTCTCTGACCTACTGTAACTTCTTAACTGCAGACAACTGTTCCATCCTCTTCACTAGCTCACTCTACAAGCATGTCAACTACTACTCATGCCACTGGTTTTCTGCGCACTCGAAGTACTGCCACAGGTGAATTGAGTGCTTGTCTTATTCACGGGAACAATTGTGATTCAATTTTATTTACTTTGTAATCTCTATACTATCACTCCATGAGATTGTTATGGCCCTCTTTTATAGGCCTCCCTCGGCAACATTCCTACACTACTGGATTTGGAGCCGCTTTAAATATTGAGACCCTTGTAGCAGCAGCGGAGCAAAGAGATAGTCCGATTGAGGTTGGTATTGCTATTGTTTTCCTTTGCATGTTCTCTCGTGGGAAAATACTCAACTTCCATTGGGCTAATTCATTTTCCTCTTCACCTAGACTCCTCCGTCTGAAGTTCATGACAAGGTCTTGTTTATGATTAACAATATATCTACCTCAAATATGGAAGCCAAGGCAAAAGAATTTAATGAAGTACTTCAGGAGCAATATTATCCTTGGTTTGCACAATACATGGTCATGAAAAGGTATTATACCCATTTGTTTCCTTCCTTCTCTGCCTCAGTTTTCTAACCTTCAAGATTTTTTTTGAATCAAAACCTTGAAGATTTAATTACCTGTTTATCTTTCCAGGGCAAGCATCGAACCAAATTTTCATGATTTGTACCTGAAGTTCTTTGACAAACTTAACTCAAGATCCTTGAGTAAGGAGATGCTGAAAGCTACGTATGAGAACTGCAAGGTTGTGGTTACTCTAATATGTCTACTCTTTTCTTTCTTGATGGTTAAACAAGTTTGTTGAATCTTAGATTTGCTTGTGCAGGTTTTGTTAAGATCAGATCTTATCAAATCTAGTTCTGAGGAACGCTCGTTACTGAAAAATTTGGGCAGCTGGTTGGGAAAATTCACTATTGGAAGGAACCAGGCACTAAGAGCTAAGGAAATTGACCCGAAAACTCTTATCGTGGAGGTACTTCTTTTGGACCAGAATCTGCATTTTAGATTTCTGGGACAAAATTGATTTGTTTGACTGCGTGCTAATTCTGCCCAAAATTGTCTTTACTGAGATCAATTTCTGAGTTCTCCCTTCTATAGGCTGACTTGTTTAGATTTCATTTATTTCTAAAGCTTGCATTGTATTATCGTGCATGTATTGGTGTAGTGATTCTGAAAAGTTATGTTATTAAGTAATTCTCTGCCTATTACCTGACAGTGATTTGAAATTGTTTTTACAGGCATATGAGAAAGGACTGATGATTGCTGTCATTCCATTCACTTCAAAGGTGTGCATTTGCAGTAATCTCATTTTCATGAAACGTGTTATCTGATGTCCTGACCAGTGATTGCTCTGCAGATTCTCGAACCTTGCCAGTCAAGTATAGCATATCGTCCTCCAAACCCATGGACAATGGGAGTTCTTAGTCTACTTGCAGAGATCTATAATCTACCAAACCTCAAGATGAATCTGAAATTTGACATTGAGGTTACCAACGTTTTCTGTTTAGACTGCCTTGTTGAATCTGTATCTTTTGTTCTGCTACATTGCGTAACTATTATTATTTGTGTTTTTAGGTCCTGTTTAAGAACCTCACCGTGGACATGAAAGATGTAAAACCGACTTCCCTTCTTAAAGACCGAGGTCGTGAAGTTGAGGGAAATCCAGATTTTTCAAACAAAGATGTTGCTGCATCTCAAACCCCAGGGGCTGCTGTAGAAGTCTCTTCGGGCATCAGCCCCCCTGTAAACCACATGGAACTGCAGCCTGAAGTCAATAACGCTTCTCGTGCCATGAGCCTTCCTACTATACTGAATCAGGTAGGCTTCAGACCTGCGTTAGCAATTCAGTTATGTTGGTGTGCAATTGTGCATTCAACCTGTATTATAACACTTATTATACATGCAGTATACTGCTCCTGGTCGTCTACCTCCTAACAGTATGGTGGAAGATGACAAAATTGCTCTAATGATGCCTGAGCAATTCTCCTCGCACACCTTGGCCCAGGTCTCACCATCACAAACACCATTGGCATCTCTGTCACCATCGCCACTCTCTCTGAGTCAGGTTTTGCCATGCTACTAATTCTACCCATCTTTTACTGGACAATTAGATGTTTTCGGTGATGGCATATATTCTTTCATCTGTCCTTTGCAGCTTTTGTCATTGATTCCACATGATGAGATACGCTTCAAGATAAATTCCAAACTTGGGTCTCTTGGCTCACAATTGCAATTCAGCAAGTATGTTTCTACACATAAATTTCTTATGCTATTTGATTTTTTCTGAATAGCTGATAAACGCCTGTTATTTCATAGAATCATGGGTGTGGCTTTGGATAAGGCTATCAAAGAGATAATACTCCCTGTCATTGAACGAAGTGTCACAATAGCAAGCAAAACTACAAAAGAACTTGTCCTGAAGGTTTCATATCTTACCTGTATTTGTTAAGAAAGCTTTGTGTTATATGGAAATCGTTGATATGTTAATGAGTTTTTACTTCCTGAAGGATTATGCAACGGAATCTGATTACAATGCTGCAAACCGTGCTGCTCGTTTGATGGTCGGCACATTAGCTGGAAGTCTAGCCCATGTTACTTGCAAGGTACTCCTGGCTTGTTTTGAAGGCCTGTAAGCGTTGATGTTCTTCTGTGGTTGTGTCTTCTGTTTTTTGTTTCATTATTGTTGTTGATCTTTTGTGCAGCTTATTATATCATTTATTTTCCCTCTGGTGTAGGAACCACTTCGTGTTGCACTATCGTCTCATCTTCGAAGCCTTATTCAAAACCTTACTAGTAACAGTGAGACTGTGGAGCAAGTAATCCATATTCTAATCAACGACAATTTGGATCTTGGCTGCGCAAGTATCGAGTCTGTGGCAACACGAAAGGTAGCTCTTGACATGCTAGTACTAATCCTACTCAGCAACATATACTTTTTCTTCCATCTTCCATGTTTTAAAGTCTCAAAACCTTCTTGAATTTGGAAGTCCTACGAATTATGTGGTCTCTGTAGTTGCTTCTAGTTCAGCAGTTTGCAACCCAACACCTACCAATGATTCGCCTTGAAACTATGGAGATGTCTCTTCCCTTTTTTTGATCATCCTTGGGCGTGTTACTTAGCGCAATGAACTGCAATGGAAAAGCTGGTGATATATACGTCCTTTTTGCAGGCTGTTGATTCGATTGATGGGGAAATAACCCAATCCTTTTCACAACAAAGGAAAAAACGAGAGGCAGCGGGTCCTGCATATTATGACTCATTTACTTATGCCCAAGGTCCATTTGCCCCTGTACCTGAAGTACTCCATACTAAGCCCGAGTCTGCTGCCCAACAACGAGTGTATGAGGTGTGTAGCATCAGGACTTAAATTAGTCAACGGAAATTAAACCTTGATGTTTCTGTACTCTACATGTGACTAGCTTCATATCACCTTGTTGGTTTCAGGAGTTTGTTCATGTATGGCAGAGCAATAGCCAAGCTAGTGCTGCAGGTTCTGGTTCATCTGGTACAGCTGTTGTCTCTAGCAGTTTTGGCGTGCCCCGAGCTTACAGCCCAAATCCAGCACCAGCCTCCAGTGCTTTTTTGACTGCTCAAACAGCTCCGCTTACATCAGCTCAGCCTACCGAGCTGGTGTCTGAGGACTTGATTCCTGGTGCTGCACAACTATATAGGTACACATACTTTTTGTACCTTCTTGTTGTGAAATGCGGGTTTGCTCTAGCTGCAGCTCAAGCTTGATCAATGTCTTATGCCTCTCGTAGTGATTCTACTGCTCAAGTTGGGACCATTGACTCTTCTGCCTGGCTTGGTGCAACCATTGCCGCTGCATCCACATCTCCTCCATTGATATCTAATGACCTTCCTGTGGGAGGAACAACGGTCATGACCACATACCTTTTCTTCCCTACCTAATGTATACATGTCATACAGCAGACTTCTGAAACCTGTTTCAACCATGTACCAGGATTCAAGCGCTGTGATGTCATTTCCAGCTACAATTTCTGTTGACAATCGTGGATCTGTTTTACCTGATGCTTTGAATACTGGTGTTGCCTTGGAGAGATACGGACAAGTTTCACAAAAGGTAATGACATTTGGATGGGAATCGAAATTGGAACTATTATTTGAAATTCCTTATGATTTACTGACTGCTCTCTATCAGAATATACATAAAAGTTATTCCATAAGCCAAAGGCCATCATATAAAATGTACATGTGGGCAATGACATGAAAAACACATACAATACAAGGAATTAGTACTATCATATACAATGTACTCTTAACACTGTTAAAGGGCGACCTTTATATGTTTGAAAGGTCTTTTTGGCCATATGATCGGTAACTTGTGTTGTATGTCTTGTTTTGGTTTCTTACGGATCAATATGATATGTTGTTAATTTAATAGCACATGCTATAAATACCATGGAGTTTTTGTTGAAATGTCCAGAGTTTATCTTAATGTCTAGAAACTAGCATGCTGTGATGGATACAAATATGTAACTTTCCACGTTACGCAGTTGCTACCGCCTCAATTTGTCTGCTTGCTCATCTGAATTCTACCTATGCCGGTGTCATGCCTCTTCAATTGTGCCCTTTTGTGCCCTTTTCATCAACCTTGCGAAAAAAACTCTAACAAAAGAGTAACACACTAACTGAAACACAATGAAGCCCCTCTCCCTAGAAGACTATTTTATTTAGAGATCTAGTAAAAATCTCAAAAAATGGAGCATGCACAGATCAAAAAGGTGCGGCGTGGGGGCCCCATGTACATAATAGAATATAAAGATCATTCCAGGATGTGCATGGTTGACAACTGGGCCTTGGCCCACATTTCAGTTGCACATTGATTGTATTTTATTGCGATGTTCGCATGGTGTACAGCAATTTGCAGTAACTTTTGTTAAAAGTATTTTGTTCTTTTGTTCATATATTGTGTAGATAATGTGATCATTACTGTATATTCTGACCTTCTGTACTTTCTGATTGAATCCTAGTTCCCTGTAGAAGCTCCAATAGTTTTCACTTTTCACAACCACCTTTTTTTTGCGAAATTCCACCGATCTACTTTGGTTATCTTCGATAATGTTTTGATTCACTTAATTCATTTGTTGTTACCCCTCAGATGGAGACCTTGATTGCCAAGGATGGAAAAGATGGGGAAATCCAGGTCAGTTAATCTTCATTACTTCTGCTACACATGCTAATGTTCCTCTGTAGGTATTCAGTGGCCGTATTTTAGGAAAAGTGTTTCCTGCTGCAGCTCCTGTGCTGGTGAACTTTTAAATAGTTGGTTTGAATACTGTGGCAAGAGAAGCAATATTATCATCCCACTTATTCTGTAAACATGTCAGTGAACCTCTAAAAACAGGTGTAAATACTTTTGCTAAATAAATAATATGTTATCATCCCACCGTTCTCTAAGAACTATAGTAACTAGCAAGTGTTGTGCACCACAGTTCTTGTAGGCAATCTTTAACTGTCAACCAGACAACTCATGGATCTATTTCGCTATTACTCCCTCCGTTTCAAAATATAAGATGTTTTAGCTTTGTGAAGTGAATGTATCTAGACCCTTTTTAGTGTCTAGGTTCATTCTGTACCTCTCTGAACCTACACTATAAAAGAGGTCTAGATACATTAGCTTCATAAAGCTAAAACATCTTATATTTTAAAACGGAGGGAGTACTTTTTGTGGAATTATCCCAAGCTAATATTTTATCTAATGGATACTAACTATCTTTGTTAATGTATTGTATTATTCAGTCTGTTATTGCGGAAGTTCCCGATATCTTACTCAAATGTGTTAACCGGGATGAGGTTGCGTTAGCTGTTGCACAAAAGGTATTCCATTTTGGTTTTTTTATGGTACTTAATTGTATTGCTTGGCTAATTGTTGTCTTGACCTTTGTATCTTGGTATCTTTGGTCTCAGGTTTTCAACAGTTTGTACGACAACACATCAAATAGTGGCGGTATCATGTGGTATGTAGCAACTTTAGTCGCGATACGAGATGTCTGCAAGCTTGTTGTCAAAGAACTAACAAATTGGGTATGTTTCTTTATGATCTTCACCCATGTTATAGTTGCCTTTCTCTTGTGATAATTTGTTGTTGTGCGTGAGATGGAAAGGGCTGCCAATAATGAAGATGGAAAGGGCTACCAATAACACACAAAATACCTTAGAACCCTTAGTTCTGTTTTTGAACTGCTTGTGAAGTTGGGTTGGCATAGAGGTTTATGCCACATACTTTCAGAACCCTTGCAGTCTGCGAAAATCATCCCACTGATCCATATTAGTTGTCGCTGATTTAGTATAACTCTGTACTAAATCAGCGGCAACTTATGGATCGGAGGGAGTAGCAAAATTTATCAACAATGTTCATGCATTGCTTCCACTATTCCACAGTTTTAGGTTAAGTTTTCACACATTTTGTTGTTGTGTGCAGGTGATCTACTTGGATGACGAGAAGAAGTTTAACATTGAAATAATCTTTTGCCTTATTCGTTCTGATTTGCTGAATGTTGGAGAGTACAATGTTCATCTAGCAAAGCTAATTGACGGTGGAAGAAATAGTATGTTAGAAGTGTTCATATTTGTTTTTAGATAGTCCCCACAAATAATGAATCTGTTCCTTATTACCTTGTTATTGTTGTTTGTAAACTTGTATTATTTTCATCGATTAATTGGGTTGGCAACCTTTTTTTTTCCTCAGAGGTTGCAACAGAATTTGCCATGTCACTTGTCCAGACATTGGTTACTCAGGACTCTGTTAGCATATCAGAACTTTATGATGTTGTTGATGCGCTATCAAAGGTACACTAGATTTCTGAGCTGCTCTATATATTTAGTTGTTGTTTTATTGGTCTCGCCCACCCCAGGAGCAGACTCTTTGACTGACAACCAAGGACACCTTTGTATATTGCTTTGACTGAAAGTACAAAGTATCTTTTTGGCAAAAAAATACTAGAAAATGGCAAAAAAATACCAGAAAATTATATTTGATATGGATTTTTTTTGCGGTGATATAGAGATGGAAGTATAATATATTTTAAAACCAGGAGCAAGCCATTGCCAGGAAGGCTGGTTACTGGCAAACAAATTTTCACTGGTTGCGACATCTGTTGGTTTGCAGATTTCAACAAGGCCAGGTTTACCTGAGTCATTGCAACAGTTGATGGAGATTGCAAGGAGTAATGCCAACAATGCTCCTGGTTTTGCTTTTGGGAAGGATGAAAAGGTCATACAATCCAAGGATAAAAAGGTTAGGTAGCATTTAAGAATGATCTGAACTATCAAGTTTAGTTTGTTCATCCATATGAATGCATCTCATAACCCACAAGAACTTTTGTTCTTAAAATGGATGCCCAGTGACTTGATTGTATATTGCCCTTGCATGTTTGTAGGTTCTCTCTAGTCGAACAAACAAAGAGGAAAACAGTGTTAATGACACAACCCTTGTTGATTCTATAGCTTTTCAAGACCAGGTATCTTTGTTGTATCTTCTTGTTCAGTTACATAAACTTTTATTTCTGCAATATTTGCTTGCACTTTGTTTTGATTTACTCCCTCCGACCCAAATTAGTTGACTTGGTTTTGTCTAGATTCGGAGGTATCTTGCATTGAAACAAGTCTAGATACATTCGAATCTAGACAAATCTAAGTCAATTAATTTGGGTCGGAGGGAGTACATAAATCTTGAAAATAGAATAACGAGCGTTTTGTGTGTGGTTGACTTAAGTAGTGCCTAACCATAAATCATTACAGTAAATGTAACAGATTTGCATTTTAACGGATCTTCTGATGTGTTGCTCATTTGTATTATTATAGCGACTAGCTACATTGTTAACAAAGTAAATAAATCTATTACATTGAGGTGTTTGCCTATAGAGGTTTTGTGTATAACTGTGCAATTTAGAAAACATATGAATGGATTCTATATGCTGGAAATTTGATGCATTATGTTGATTGATTCATAGGTTGCGCACCTATTTTCTGAGTGGTGTCAAGTATGTGATCACCCAAATGCTTCTGATGCGGCATATAGTCGCTACGTTATGCAATTGCAACATATTGGCTTGCTGAAGGGAGATGAATTCACTGAGCGCTTCTTCCGTGTTCTCACGGTGATTATTCTACTTTGTAGTTTGTAGAACTTGTATTCCATTGATTTGTTAGTTTCATGCTAATTTTGAAACAATCAGGAACTTGCTGTTGCACACTCTCTGATCTCCGACCCTGGTGGATTGTCTCAGCAGTCATCTCATATATCATATATCTCCATTGATTCATATTCAAAGCTTGTGACTATGGTGCTAAAGGTATCTATAATTTTGTACACATGTTCCTTGTTACTTTGGAATCTGACTGTTGATTGTTTAGGGTTATAATAGAATGAACATGGCAGATTTGTCAAACGTTCAAAGGTTTGTTAGCTGTCAACGTGTTATTTAGGTTAGCCAGAACTGGCATGTGAACAGAATTCTACTAAATGAAACCAGAGAGTAAGCAGGCTAAGTAGGCCCAGCATGCAGCAAAAAATCAATTTGGTGGACGAGCTCCCTGGGGCTCTTTTTTTAAATTTTCGAAAGTGATATTTTTAAGTGTCAAAAAATCTTGAGAAAAATATGTATGTGTAGGTAATTATGTATATTTGAAGCATGCAATATCTTGATCTGAAATATGTTGTATTATGGGCTACACAAAAAAGAAAAAATCTGACAAGATTTGGAAGTTACTGTTCACCCGCCCAGATCTGTATTTTTTTTGTGTAGCCTAAAATTCAAAATATTTTGGATAGGGAATTTTTGCACTTAAAGTATACATCATTGCCTATTCAAATATATTTTTTTCAGATTGTTTTGGAACTTTAAAAATACAAATTTTGAGTGTTCAAACTAAAGGCTCCAGTGAGCTTGTCTACCAAAATGACGTACTCAGTATAATCTATTTACCTGTCTTGTTTCCTGTGATGTCTCATAACATGCTGCATATATCAAAAGAAATGAAATTTGAGGTCCTTGTAATTATTTACTACTACTGATGCACTCTGTTTCTTCAAAGCTCTACTATAGTTGTTTCTTATAGCGATTTTATCCACATTTTCTGATGTGCTAAAACCATTACCGTAATAATACTAACTTATTTGTTTCAGAAGGATTTTTTGATGCCATGCACCAAATGTTAATGCAGTTCATGTTGATATTAATTGCTTGTTTGTTATTTGTCTTCAGTATTCTCCGGTGGAAATAGGACCAATTAAAGGCAGCCTTCTTCCTAAGGTCAGTGTCTAAAAATCATTCTGCCCTTTAGACCAGTGATATCCTTTTGCCACTAGTCTGGCTAAAACATGTGTAGATTCAAATTCCAAACTCAGAAGTTGAAGTTCAAAATTCTTGCATGCAAACTATTAAAAGTACCTTTGTTAAACATGTGTAGAACATGAATTGTGTCGAGGACATTTAGTTATGCAGTTTCATACATTTTATCATCTAGGCAATGTTGCATCACCAGATAATTTCGTTTATTTACATTGCATACAATATAGAAACTTATGATTGTATTTTTTAGTTGCTATCTGGTCGGTTAGTGGCCACACATTTCTATAGACCCAATAGCTTCTCCAATTTTGATTTTGTACCCTTGCTCATGTATCCAGTGCATGAAATAAGTATTGTTCAACTTGTACAGATTCTGTCAGTGACAGTTAGGGTCATTCAGAAAGATGCTGAAGAGAAGAAAACTTCATTCAACCCCCGACCATACTTCCGGCTTTTTATAAATTGGTTGAATGACCTTACTACTTCTGACATACATCATGAAGGTGCTAATTTCCAGGTACACATCCTTTTGACTATATATATTTTTCTTTGTTGTACCAGGAGTAATATAATATTTTAATTTGGTATAGCAGGCGTTGACTACATTTGCAAATGCATTCCATGCACTGCAACCCTTGAGAATTCCTGGTTTGAGGTTTGTCCATCACTTTAGCCCACTTGTTAATTTTTCCTGTGTCAATATCTACTTGCTATGTCATTTGAGTTTCCAACTCTTCATAGTTTTAGTACCATACCAGATTGTCAGTTCAATGTGGTTACCATTATGAGTAACAATGCTGTGGTACCTATTGATCAGTATTCTATGCAACCGACGAGTTTCATTAGTTCCCTATCAGTTGAATAAACTGAACTATTCTGAAGTTCTATATGAATTCCAACCCAGTCACGAAGTCAAACCACAAAGTCAACTTGATTGTCCTTTCTGTGTCTTGCTATTTGTGTGGGTTTCATGTGCGAGGTTGGTTGTTTGGGTCGTCATGCTCATCTAGCAGCTAGCTGCTCTTTCCTCGGAGAAGGGAGTGGAGGAATATAAGACCTTGTTGGTTTCTTGGCTTGCATACAGATGGCCAGCCCAATTCCCTTTAACAGAGCCGCCTTACCTTATCTAACTAATCAAATAACAAGATGGCCTAGCAAAAATAATGAAATAACACTAGGAGAAGAATATATAGTTGATACTACTGCTGCTCCAGCCTCTAGACCCGTTGGATCATGTGTGCACAGCTGCTTCTCCTACTGCTTGCTGTGTGCTCGGTTCTCCTGAGACCCCTATTCTGTAACAGTAGCTGATGGTTTCTGGTTCCCAACTGCAGCTAAAGCTGAATTATTCAGTAGAAAAGTTGTACTATATTTATATTTGACATCCTAATCTGTAAATTTTTGGTATGATCTGATTAACACTCGTTCTATTTCAGCTTTGCTTGGCTTGAGTTGGTGAGTCATAGAACCTTCATGCCAAGACTGCTGACGTGTAATTTGCAAAAAGGGTGGCCTCTTTTCCATGGGCTGCTTGTTGATCTGTTCAAATTCATGGAACCATATTTGAGAAATGCTGAACTTGTAGAACCAGTTAATCTCGTTCTCCCGCTCCCTTCAATCAGTTATTGCATTTATCTTGTTCAAGTAATGTTGCTCAAGTTCTTATTTCATTGTGTTCGTTTTACGTAGGTGCACCTTATGTACAAAGGAACTATGCGAGTACTGCTTGTACTACTCCATGACTTTCCTGAATTTCTGTGTGACTATCACTTCAGTTTTTGTGACGTGATCCCTTCCAGTTGCATCCAAATGCGCAATGTCATTCTTAGTGCTTTTCCACGCAGCATGAGACTTCCAGATCCATCTACTCCTAACTTGAAGGTTTGAATAGACATGAGTATTTCCTTGGTTATCCTTATTTCAGTCAGACAGTATTTGACTTTTTGTTGTTCACTTGTCGCAGATTGATCTGCTACCTGAAATTACGAAAGCTCCACGAATCATGTCAGATGTTGATGGCGCTCTGAAGTCAAAGCATATGAAGGCTGATGTCGATGAGTATCTTAAGGTGATAGAATTGACATGCTGATTCTTTGTCTTCCAAGACCTTCATTTCACAGCTTTGTTGCATCTTCATTTCTGTTGTGCAGAGACCAGATGGATCTTCCTTTCTGAGTGATCTGAAGCAAAAATTGCTGCTGCCTCAGAATGAAGCTAGTATTGCTGGGACATGCTATAATGTGCCTCTGATTAATTCGCTTGTTCTCTACATTGGCATCCAAGTAAGTGTTAATCTTCTAATGTGGAATACAGCAGGAATCAGTACTTTCGAATTATTTAAAGATCACTTTTTCCCCAAAAATCTATCCAAAAAAATTTACACGCTTGAAAATTGAACACGTGAGACGGTCCTTTTTTATTGTCTAATAACATTATGTTTTATTAATCTTTGATAGGATGGCAGTACTCTTGTGCCGATTATCTCTGTTTAGTTTGTATTGAATTTTACATTTCTTTCTTTTTCTTCAATGCAATTCTAACCTTTAAGTTTGAAACAAATACCAGGCGGTGCAACAACTGCAACTGAACAAGGCGAATGCATCTGCATCAGCTCAGCAGATCAACCATGGTCAAATGGATATTTTTCAGATTGAAACAGCCACTGATTTTTTCAGAAACCTTGTGACAAACTTGGATACAGAGGGTCGCTACCTTCTTCTGAACGCAATCGCTAACCAATTACGATTCCCCAATAACCATACGCACTACTTCTCCTTCATCATTCTGTATCTATTTGCGGAAACTACCCTGGTATTTTCCTGATTTTCCCTGTATGATGGCATTTTCTTCTATTTTTGATACTCCCTCCGTCCCAAAATAAGTTACTTGAGTTTGCGTATCTAGACTTAAAACCCAAGTCACTTATTTTGGGATGGAGGGAGTATATGTTTTTAGCCTTTCCTGTCTAGTAGCTTAAGTGTTACTCTTTCCCTGGTATCGGCTGAAATTATTTCGTGGATGATCTTGTTAACAATGTCTCTGGAACTGGGATTTTCAGGATAGTGTCCAGGAGCAGATAACGAGGGTCCTTTTAGAGCGCCTGATAGTGAACCGGCCCCATCCATGGGGATTGCTCATTACTTTCATCGAGCTGATAAAGGTATGCTCCTCGTGTTTTTTTTTATGCCTCGGCGAAATTATTGAGGACTGTCGCTGATCCATCATTTCTCTATTAGAACCCTCGCTACAACTTCTGGAACCGATCTTTCACGCATATCGCGCCTGAGATCAGGATGCTGTTTGAGTCTGTTGCGAAGTCGTGCGCTGGTAAAGCTGTGGATGATGTCCCTGATGGCAGCCACTAGTGTAGTTTGCTGTAAACTGTAGCCTGACACCGTCCGAAGTTTTCAGCCTTTTTCCGTCGTATGTGCAGTTTTGTTGTAAACGTCTTGTCAGCGAGCCTGCACTCGTCTTTGTGTATAGTAGTAATTAATGTAGTAAACCCAGTGGTTAACTTTTGTGGTTTCACAATGTAGTCTTCTGGTTAATTTGCAGTGAATAGTGTACATATATTATGTTGGCGGTGCCTTACATTTTGCTGATATAGCACCTTCAATACTTATGCTGTAACAGCAGTCTGACCACACAGGTTACAAATCGGACTCCCTCTGTCCTGAAAAGGATGTCGTGGATTTGATTTGCATGTTTATATCTAGACAAGACGTCATTTTTAGGATAGGGAGTATCATATATTTATATTCGTTTATACATTGAAATGAAAGCCTGCATTTACAGTCTTGTGCTATTCTCTGCGCAAGTATCTCTGAAACCAGTTATGAATAGTGCTTATTTCAGGTGGCTTCAAGTAAAATATCGTAAATAATGTATAATATCATGGAATATGCAGAGTGAATATATACCCTGTCCCAGCTCACATGTTTCATGTTTACTGTTGCTTGCGGACAAATATACCGGGCCAAGTCCTAAAAAGGAGTAGAGAAAATAATGTGCATAAAGGTGCTCTGCTTGTTGTACTCTTACTGGCATGGGGGAGAACATTGTATTATCTTTTCTTAGTTGCAATATGCTGGGCTATCTAGACTATCCGAAATAAAATCACCTTCCAAATTATATGCAACGAGAATTGGGCATGGCCTTACAATGAAAATTGCTTCTTGGTCGGGATAAATGGAGAGTCACACTACCCCCTCATGTAGACAACGATGCAACTAGGGAAAAAAATAATTTGTGTTCCCTTAGAGCTCGTTTGGTTTGGATCCCATCATTCCGGGTTAGAATCAATAAATTTAATTGTGATTCCAAGAATCAACCTGTTTGACTGTCAGAATTGGTCAGAATTGGTTACGGAATTCATATGCACATTCCATGGATTTCATTTCATGCCTAATCTTGTTTTTTTTGTACCCTGCCATTTCTATTAAATTGCCAAATAAAATGATATCATCAATTTTATTTCTACCAAATGAAATGAAATGATAGAAGTCAAACGAGCTGGCTTTTTCATTTGAAAAAATATGAGCGAAGGGTTATGGGAATGACACTTGTGGGTTGTGTGGCCTAGCACTGGATTAGTGGAACGACGGAAATTTAGAAGAGATTAATAGGGGTTAGTGGGGATTGGGTGAAGAGACGGGATCCACCAAATCCATGCGTGCATCAGTAAGTGTGAATTCATTCAGTTCAAAACGACCGAGGCCTCAATTAGCAAAATGTGTTACCCAACGTTGTGTAAAAAAACACATTAGACGAATTTTCTGATAATATGGAGTTGTGCGGCTCGTGCCATATGGTCATGTTTTTTTGGACAAAAGGTACTTCAACTACTTCTCTGGTCACACCAAGATGCCTGGCTACGAGGCCGCTCTCACGAACTTCTTCGCCGAGATGATCCGCCTCTGCCCAGCCTCCACGGAGACCTGAATAATACCTACTAAATCTGTCGCTACAGGAACAAGTCAAGGTGTCGATGTCCAGACGCTGTGGACAACGTTAGCCCCTAGGCGGGCAGCCAAGCAAACCGGTCATCAGCCCAAGTTGCGTATGACGGGATAGGCCGACGGCAGCCGTCGGCGGAGGGGTCTGGCCGTAACGACAAAGCGCTCTTTCCCTTTTTTGCCACATTAATATTAGAAAAATCATAGATAAATCATTCTAATTCAGAAATGAGCTATCCTGTTTAAGGTTTAATGGTTTTCAGGCAAAACGACCAATGTTATGGCTAGAATGCAACATAGTTTGTGATAATGTTCCCATATTATGCACTTGGTGCATCTTAGGATGACGAACAATGTTGCTGGAGAAAGTTTTCCTTTTCATCGCACCAAAACATCATTTTCCATTTTCTGGGTGTCAAAAATAGGGTGTTTTGTGAAGCAATAAATGAAAGTTTTAAAATGATACCGGCCCATTTAAAAAAAATACTAGACAACCTTCCAAGAACAATGTCCAAACCGGAGTATCTTAAATCTTTCCATACACCCCTTGTGAAAAAGAACAATTCCTGCCGAATCGGTAGGAAGTGGATCAGATTGACCTACATGTACATGATCTGATGTGCATGATTTTTTAGAAAAATCATTTTTAGGTTAACTACTTGCAAGGAAAAATATCAAACTTGGAATATTGCAAATATCTCAAAAAACCTTCTTAGAAATGAGCTATTATGTTCGAGGTTTCATGGTTTTCGGTTCGAACGATCAATGTTATGGTTAGAATCGACATAGTTTGTGATAATATGCCCATATTATGCACACATGTACATCTTATGATGACAAACAATGTTGCAGGAGGAAGTTTTCCTTTTCGTCCCACCAAAATCCTATTTTTCTATTTTCTGAGTGTCAAAAATATGGTGTTTTGTGAAGCAACCACTAAATGTAAGTTTCAAAATGATACCGACCCATTTAAAAAAACATACTAGACAACCTTCTAAGGACAATGTCCAAACCAGAGTCTCTTAAACCTTTCCGTACACCCCTCGTGAAAAAGACAAATTCCTGCCGAATCGGTACGAAGTGGGTCAGATTTGACCTACATGTACATGATCTGGTACGCATGATTTTTTATAAAAATCATTTTTAAGTTCACAATATGCTATTTCATCAGAGATCCAATGCAAGTTTAGCGAGACTCGGCCCCGAGTTAAGAATCTTCATTCCCGCCGACCTTAGTTAGAAACGGGCATAAGAAATTTAAAAATGATCTAAACAATGTAAAACCCATCGCGTGGTGTCATATTATGGGGGTATTAGTTCACATGCGACATATTTCCATGGAGCAAACTGTGGTGCGATATTTTTCAGAGTAATAGCCTACATGCGACGCCTAGACGTGAAAAATAGCCCAATGACACAAATACGATAAAACGCTAATAATCAAGCCCATCTTGTTTAGCTTAAGACATGTGGGTCCCAATTAGTTGAGACACGTGTGCCTCGTGTCCATTCCAGCGCGCCAGTTTTTGACCGAAGCTCAGTTCACCCTGTTCTCTCCTACGACAGCGGCGGCGGAGCTTTTCCCTTCCCCCTCTCCAGCGACGGCAAACCAATTTTAGCGGCGGCAGAGCTTGGTTTCTTCGGGGAACGAGGTGAGTGGCATTATGAACCCTAATCCCGTCCCCTCCCTATCGATTTAGATTTGACTGCCCCATTTGAATCCTAGATTGAGCCCCAGAGTAGGGTGAACGGGGGGAATGGAGCCGCGAGAGAGACCTTCCCCTACTTCTAATCGGTAATGCACGTATCCCATCTCCCTTCCGCATCTTACTTTCATTGCCCGCTTCAGCTAGCTTACGGTGCCCCGCCATTGAAAAAATAGGGGAGAAGATGGGGGGCGAACCTTCAAAATTACTGTTGATTTTTTCCGTCAAGGGCCAAGTTAGTTGATGGTAGCATGCGGGTGATTAAGAGAGATATAATTGTTAAATGGAATGTTGATTATGCTGAGATTGATCCCCAAGACATTCAGAGCATGAAAGAGCAGACAGTGAAGAATTGGGTGGAAAAAATTGGGAAGAGTATAGCTTGGGGCCCGAAGCAAGAAGTATCACTGTCATGATTTGATGATTGGAAGCAAGAATATGTTAGGATTGAGGATGGGAAAGATATAGTTGATGTAATCGATCGGCAAGACGGTTGGACAACAAAAGGGGCTACCTTTCATGCAGAGCTCGTTGATCTGAACTGTGATTAGGGGGTTGGATATGTTCCCTCCAAGTTTGCTTTGCAAATGGTGGAAGACGATTGGGCTGCACAGAGGCTGGTTGTGCCCATAGTTAGTGAATTAACAGTAGTACTAACAGAGGAGGGTGCTGCAGATGAACAAGCCTAGGATGATAGTGCTGAAAAGGTTCTTTCGGTTGATTGGAATACAGTTGAACTCAATGCCCGTACTGATTTGGTGATTGCACCAATGTTTGACATTGAAATGGCCAAACTTTTTGGCATTCCTATCGATGAGAAAGATGAGAAGGAGAAGGAAGGGGATAAAGCTACAGACTTTGATAACAAACAATCCTCCTATGAAGATGTAGATCCAGTATTGATGCAAAATGTTGTGGATGATGTTGATGATGCACATGATGACGAGCTAGTAAATTTGTATGACAAAGAGAACCATGTTATTGAAGTAGGGAGAATGTTTCCAAGCATGGAAGAATTCAAGATGTGTTTCAGAACTTATGCAGTCATACATGAGTTTGAAACAAAGACTAAGTGGACTGATAAGAAGAAATTTTATGCAATGTGCAAAGGTTTTGATGGTGGTGCAAGGCCTTGCAAGTGGTATATATCTGCTAGACGCCAACCTGATGAAAGAACAGTCAAGGTGAATCAAATTCGAAATGCAAATACTTGTATGACTAGTTCACAAAAAGTACCCACCATGACATCTCAATTTTGGGTGGCACAAAAGATTACTCCTGTTTTAGCCAAGACACTAAACTCCACTGCAAAAAAGCTTTTAGTAGACTTGGAAAAGCAGTACCCAATTAAGTTGAAATATACCATAGTGTGGAAGGCAAAACAAAGGGCAATGAAAGAATTATATGGTGATTGGGCAAATACATTTAGAATGCTTTATAACTTCAAAGCAGAAGTGGAGAAAAGATCACCTGGTAGTGTTGTGGATATAGATACTTAGGTAACAACAGATGGCAAAATATTTTTCTCTAAGTTCTTCATGGCTTTAAAGCCTTGCATTGATGGCTTCAAGGAAGGGTGCCGTCCATATTTGAGCATAGATTCATCTTTTTTGACTAGCAAATGGAATGGTTAATTGGCAGAATGCAATGCTCTAGATGGTCACAATTTGATGTTTCCTGTTGCTATTGGCCTGTTTCAATCTGAGATAGAGGTTTCATGGACATGTTTCATGATGTAGTTGAAAAGATGC
Organism: Avena eriantha; assembly: GCA_910589775.1. Taxonomy (NCBI): domain Eukaryota; kingdom Viridiplantae; phylum Streptophyta; class Magnoliopsida; order Poales; family Poaceae; genus Avena; species Avena eriantha. The sequence continues at coordinate 3,159,257 of OU342742.1, forward strand.
ATATGTCCAGTGTCGCCTTTGGCAATCCACACAGATCCATGTAAAGGGCTAGAAAATGCAGTGAAGACTGTTTTCCCCCATACTGAGCAGAGGGAGTGCTTTGGTCATATGTGGATGAATGTGATCAACAAATTCAAAGGAGATGATTATGGAAGGTTGTGGCCAGCAACAATATCTTACACTAAACCAACACATTTATACCATCTTGGGAAGATAATGGCAGCAAACATTACATTTGCCCCTTGGATGAAGCAATACCATTCTCTATTATGGTATAGGTCAGGATTTAACACTGCCATCAAGTGTGATCATATCAACAATAACTTGGTAGAAAGTTTTAACAACAAGGTGAAGGAGTTAAAAGACTTGCCTATTCATGACATGGTTGACCAAATCAGGATCATGATCATGAGGTTGTGGGAATTGAGGAGAAGGCTTTCTTATGTTCTGCAAGGGGATAAGCTTCCTGATGTGGTGCAATTGGTAGTCAACAGGAGCAGAAATCTTTCACATTTGTGTGTTGAGAAATCTTCTTTGTGGGGGGCTAAAGTTAGGGATACTAAGACTGGTAGAAGGCATGTTGTTAACACTGAACTGCATGAATGCACTTGCTTTGAGTGGCAACACACAGAAAAGCCTTGTGAGCATGCCATACTTTTCTTGGCCTCCCAACCCAGGATAAATATGCATCCATATTTGCATGAGTATTATTCAGTTGCCAGATTCAAAGCTGCATATGCAACTCCTATTCCAGCACTTACAAATCAGTCTCAGTGGCCTGAAGTTGACATTGAATTCTCTTTGTGTCCTCCTCTAACTAGAAGAAAGGCTGGCTGGCCTAAAGTGAGTAGATTCAAGGCATGGTTTGAGAAAGGTGGGAGTAGCAAGAAGGGAAACAAAGATGAAAAGCCTAAAAGTCAACAAAAATGTAACAAAAATAGATGCAACCTCTGTGAAGAACTTGGGCATCGAGCTAGATCAGCCAAATGTCAGTACACTCCTTCTAGGTAAAAGTTTGTTCATTTCATCCACTTGTTTTTTCTGCTTTATTCACTTATTGAATATATGGCATGCTTTGGACTTCAGGGATGATGCATTTGAGCCCCTTGTTGTTGAAACATGTTGGCCAACCAAAAAGAGAAGAGTTGGTGATTTTAGAAGAAAGAGGAGTTTCCAAGATGATGCTGTTGAGATGCCACTTGATGCCAATCTGGATGTTGTGCTGCAAGGTGATGCTGTTGAGCTGCCACATGATGATGAGCTAGATGTTGTGCTGCCAGGTGATGATGTTGAGCTACCACCTGATGCCAATCTGGATGTTGTGCTGCAAGGTGATGCTGTTGAGCTGCCACATGATGATGAGCTAGATGTTGTGCTGCCAGGTGATGTTGTGCAAACTGATGTAGTTGCAAATTTAGGTTGTGTTGTGCGCAGGCCTAGCTGTAGTGATGCAAAGAAAACAAAGAGCATGGTTGTGCTTCTTGGTGTGGAACCAAAAAGCAACGGTAAGAAGAGGGAAAAAAAGTGAGTGCCAAGAAGAAGTGAAAACATGTGATGTAATGTTATTGGTACTTTGAATGATACTGCTGATGAAAACTTGTATCAAATTTGAGCAAATATTCAAATTTCAGCCAAAATTCATCTTGTTTGAGACAGATTTTGAATTTTATCCAATATTGCTAGTTGTAATTTTCTCTGTTTTGTTGTTGTTCCAATGTTGTCTCTAATATTAAAAACTTTACGTGATTAATCTAATGCCTTTTATGCAGTACAACATATAGTCATGATAAATGAGCTCCAAAGGTAGGGTAAATGACCCTATTTCTAAGCAAAAAAAATTCGACATTCTCTAAATCAGCCCAAAAATTCTCCTCAACATCTATTCTACCTACATATTGGAAATATGAAGTTTCAATATTTTTTGAAAAAAACTGCAATTTATTTATTTATTTTCAAAATCCATGCTTTAATAGAAAACTATTAAAAAACAAGTTTAAAACATGAAAATGAAAAAATAAGTTCAGATCTATGATGAAATAGCATATTGTGAACCTAAAAATGATTTTTGTAATAAATCATGAGCATAAGATCATGTACTTGTAGTTCATATCCGACCCACTTCTAGCCGATTCGGTAGGAATTTGTCTTTTTCATCAAGGATGGATGGAAAGGTATCAGATCCACCTGTTAGGACATTGTTCATGTAAGGTGGTTTAGTATTTTTTTAAATGGGGTGGTACCATTTTGAAACTTTTATCTGGTGGTTGCTTCACAAAACGCCCCGGTTTTGTCACTCAAAAAATAGAAAATGGCTTTTCCATGCGACAAAAAGGAAAACTTCCTCATGCAACATTGTTTGCCATCCCATTATACACTTGCATGCACAATATGGTCTCATTATCACAAACTACACCTTGATTTTAGCCATAACATTGGTCATTTGACCAGAAAGCCAGGAAAACTCGAATGTGATAGGTCATTTTGTGAAGGTCTTTTTGAAACCTGATCAATATAACAAGTTTGATATTTTTTATTATTAGTATGTGACAAAACAAGACTATGTGAGAAGGTTTTATATTTTTTCAATTTTTTGAATTAGTTATGCCCGTTTTAAACTACCGTCAAACTTTGTCGAACGGCGAGCATGAAGATTCTTAGCTCGGGGCTGAGCCTCGCTAAACTTGCATTGGATCTCTGATGAAATAGCATATTGTGAACATAAAAATGATGTTTTCATAAATCATGAGCATCATATCATGTACCTGTAGTTCATATCTGACCCACTTTCAACCGATTCAGTAAGAATTTGTCTTTTTATCAGGGGTGGACGAAAAGGTTTCAGATCCCCCTGGTAGGCCAATGTTCATGTAAGGTGGTTTAGTATTTTTGAAAAATGGGGTGGTACCATTTTGAAACTTCCATCTGGTGGTTGCTTCACAAAATGCCCTGGTTTTTCACTCAAAAATAGGAAATGGCTTTTCCATGCGACGAAAAGGAAAACTTCCTCCTGCAACATTGTTTGCCATCCACACATGCATGCACAATTTGAGCTGATTATCACAAACTATGCCTTGATTTTAGCCATAACATTGGTCAAGCCAGGAAACCTCGAATAAGATAGGTCATTTTGTGAAGGTTTTATTGAGAATGATAATATAACAAGTTTGATATTTTTTCTCATTAATATGTGACAAAACAAGACTATGTGCGAAGGTTTATATTTCTCCGATTTTTTTAAATTAGTTATGGTCATTTCAATTAATGGTCAACTCCCATATAACTCCGTTGACCCAACCAAAACCCCGTCCTAACCCTAGAGCCCTATACTGGCCGTTGGTAAACCCTAACGGCCTACAATGGCCGTCCGATAAAGTCTTCTAGAAGGATTCCCGAGGCCTAGCTATTGTTGCTGTCTGTAACCCTAATGGCCTCCATTGGCTGTTCGATCTACGTGTTCTAGAAGGAATAACGCATGGTCATTTCAATAAAGTCATAGTGTGTTAAATTTACATTAAGGAAATCATTTTGGTACCATAATTTACTTAGTAAGATGACCTGACAATATTCGGACTCGTTGGAGAATTTATCAACAAATCTCATGCTGCTTTGTTACTGTACTGTTGTTGCCTATTTTATGATTCTACTGTTTCATAATAGTTGCCAATTATTTTCTAAACTTGGCTTTTCCTCTTTTCCAGGAGTTCCAGCCAAAGAAAATCGAGAAAAGCTTGAAGACCCTATAATTTTAGAGCTACTTGTATTCTAACAGTCAAAATATCTGGGTGTTTGGAACAAACCATGTAACGATTGTAATAGATAATAGACTATTCTTGGCTGTTATTTGAAATTTTCCATGTCTTTTATGCTCCGGTTCAACAAATGTTATGTAATATGATGAATAGAAATTTGATGAGCAGAATCATATTGTAAAATTATTGACTGTGATTTTCTGGATAGAAGAAATATGGAAAAAGGGTAGAAAATTTTACTGGACCAAATATTATTTGGGCTCTAAATAGGTCATGGCCCAAATTATATTGAAAGAAATGTTTCGGAAAAATAGAAAAAACTAAAGAAAAATTGGATGGTAAAAAGGCCAAGGCCCAAAACTGAAATGCGAAACACAATGGCCAAAGCCCATAGCAGTAACGAACCATGGTAGAGAAAGTAAAATGCCAAAATTATTAGGCTCAGCCCAAGCAAGCAACCGAAATGGATTGGGCTGATTTCGATTTAAGACGGTTTAATTTCGTCACAATTTTGCCACGTAGGATCGGCCACGTAGGATCTGACTTGGCCATGCTAGATGGCCGGTGACGATATTGGATCATCATAGACGTTATGACGATCCAATATCATCATAAATGGTTATGACGATTTTACTAAAAACGTCGTTATAGTTCCTTTGATGCCCAACTTTCGACGATCTCAAAATCGTCATAAACGTACTACTATGACGATTCTGTGACGAAAATAGAGAGTCATATATAGCCAGATTCCTTGTAGTGACCGCAGAGATCGGCTCGGTCTAGGCGATCCGCGGTACCCGCGTTATTGCATCTGATTGGCTGGAGTGGGAACACACTGTTCAGACCGTTGGGCCGTCGTGGGTATCGTGGCCGTCTGGGCTTAGGCCTGCATGCATGCGCGGGGAGCGACTAGACCATGCATGCAAAGGACGCGCGTCGCATGAGAGCCATTGTTGTCCAGCTTTGGGGCTCAGGCCGGCATGCATGCGCGGGGGCAGCGACGAGACCATGCATGCAAAGGAGGTGTGTCGGATGAGAGCCACTGTGCTGTAGTTGATACAGTTCTAAGAAAAAGCGTGCCATCGTTTTAGATTTCTGTAGCGTAGTTGTACCAGAGCTATTAAAATCTCGGTCATCGTGCGCGATTAAAATCATGGGCATCGTCTCATATTTTTACCCCTCAAGGAGGTTAAACGGCAACATATATCCCTATTTAAACGGGGCATCTTCTCGGGAAACCCCATCTTCTCCACTATAAGCACCACCCAAACCGACACACAAGATCCATCCTCTGTGCCGCCCCTTCTTCTCCATGCCAAGCCCCCGCTTCGAAGGCAAGATGTAGTTCAACGGACCCATGTACCGTCGCCCAACGACCGTCCCCGAGCGGTGCTACCCTTCCGGCGTCATTGTGGAGTCCACACTGTGTGTGTGGGCTATGTCGAGGTGGAGGGGGCCGGTCGAACTCGCCCGCACGTTCCTCACCGCCGGCTATCGACATCTTCCACGGGGCACGCTGGCGATGTTTCGTCTCGACGTGAACCATGACCCTACTGGCACCGTCCTCATCTCCATCCTAGCCCACTTCACCAATCCGTACGACACCTACTCTCTTCTCAGCGAAGTATTCTGGTGCGGATGTGAGTTCACAACGTTCACCACCTGCACTATCTTCACCAACTACAACTACATCTTCCCCACCCTGAACCAGATGCACACCCTTCCCTACCGCTTTGACAACGACGAGTGAAGGGGGAAGCGGCCAATGGTGGTGAAGTGGCGATGGAGACGAAGCGCACAAGCCCATGTCCAAGTTTTATCGTTTTTATGTTTTACTCTATCTATGTCATCGTGTTGTGTTCGTCGAGTGTTTATCAATGTCGTGTCGTGTCTATTTAGGGCTCCCGTCTATCTATGTTTAATGTATGAGGAGTTTTATGGGATCCATGTTTTATCTATGTAAGGACATGAACCGCGTCGTGTGATTTTATCGTTTTAATCGTGTTTACCATTTTTGTCTATGTCGTGATGTTCGTGCAAAAAGAAAAATTTATGTATGACCAACATGCCTAAAACATAAAAACAAAAGATTTTTTATCTTTGCTTTTATGCATGAAATCTCACATGTGCATTCAAAAAGAAAAAATTATGCAAGACCAACATGCCACAAAAATAAAAGCAAAAGAGTTTTTTTATCTATGTTTTTATGCATGAATCTCACATGTGTATTCAAAAAGCCCACTTGTGCATTTGTAAAGCTCATTTGTGCATGAGTCTCACATGTGCATTCAAAAAGCGCACTTGTGCATTCATAAAGATCATTTGTGCATCAATTCCACGTGTGCATTCATAAATTTGACTTGTTCCATTTAAAGATCACTTCTGCATATATCTCACTTGTACATTCATAAATCTCGCTTGTGCATTCAAAAGGCTCAAACTAAGGGATTTTTAAGTGCATGCAAAAAAATTATTATCACACTTACGCTTAAAAAATGCTGAAAAAGAGGACAAAATAAAGTGCATCCATGTTTTACGTGCATAATGAACTAAGGGATGAACCCGTCAAAGTTTCATAAGCAAAGACAAAACATAGTATATAACAAACTAAGATGAGGACAATAATATTATTCAAAACCTTATGAGCCGCTTTGTTTCATAGCCGAAGCTACATTTATTTTACCGTTGGGCCTGGCTCACGTTCTGTTTGGGCCTTGGCCCTTTTCTCCTACTCATAGTTAGATTTTTTGTTGCATTTTATTCTGGACACTGTTTATTGATGCTTATCTGACTAATTGAAGAAACGAAATAAAATGAGAAAGCGATCGAATTTCTGTTGCTTTTTATTCTAGTCTTAGCCATACATCAAATCATCCATATTAGTAGGCATCGATAAGCCAAGTGCAAAACTAATTAAGTTTTCCTAGAGAAATTAATTAGTAGGCATCGATAAGCCAAGTGCAACCACTGATCAACACATAAACAACCCCTAGAGAAATTACACAACAATAAAAAAGTGCAGCCATCATATTGTCCTGCTTCTTTAGATCGACAAGTTGCCTTAACTGCTTTGACATCTTCTTTAATTCTGCCTTCACTTCAGCATTCCCCACCATAGAAGAATTGGGGGTGGCAAATCCCGATCCAATTTCCTCTCGATGTAGCTATCCAGCCACTCAAAATGCGAGCATTTCTAGAGATCCTGAAATCGCAAAGATGAACCGTAATTCCTAAATCCAGCGAAAAATCTGAAATTGAGGACAGAAACAACAAATTGGCAGAGGTACAACTAAGCTCTAACCTTCCCAGGCTCTGGCAGAATCTCGCACATCACAAATTCCTGCCCAAGGTTGCCGTTCTTCTCGGTCGTTGTGACCAGCCGCTTTAGAGGTGCGGTACATGGGCAATCAGGGCACCTTGTCATCAGCACTGCACCATATCGTGGCCAGGAGGGGCGGGAGGCTGAAGAGGAGCTCGGCATCTCTCGCCAGCATTGCCGGCTTGGTCGCCGGAGAGGTGTCTCTTACAGTTAGTGAATTATGTCGCACACCAGTTACTTGTGCCTTCAAAAGCATCGCATGTGAGCTATTTCTGTCAACAACGTCGCACTCCAGCCAATTCCACCGAGAGACATCGCCCGTGAGCTATCAGCCCAGAAGCCAGACTGGATTATCGTCGACTGCTTCCACAGTTCCACTACCTGGCAGCAGCCGCTGCCGCCGAATGAGGCGTGCCATCCGCCATGTTCATCGTCTTCGCGTCCGCGACGAAGGCCTTCTGGGGCTTGCCGCGTGTCTCCACAGCTGTGGACCCCGAGCTAGGGCCCTCTGTTTCCCAACGCTTCTTGCTAACCTACCAGAGCTGCAAGGTCATCGCCCAGCGATGCTGCGTGGAGTTCGACCCTGAGGTCGTGCCTCTCCTGCCCAATATCTTCCTTAATAAGCCGTTCGCCCCTCTCGGTTTGCTGTTGCCGTCTCCGAAGGCCAACCTTGGTGGCGACGACCTCGTGTCATGGCTCAACCAGCACCCAGCGAAATATGTCCTCTATGTCGCGCTGGGAACGAGGGGCCGCTGAGCGCTAAGCTAGCGCACGAGCTAGCCATCGGCCTGGAGCTCACCGGGATGCCATTCCTCTGGGTGCTCAGGAAGGTGGGCGATGACCACCAAGACCTTCTTCCCCAGGGCTTCCAGGAGCGCGTCAAGGGCCAGGGCCTCGTGACAATGGGGATGATTCCGCAGACCAGGATGCTAGCGCATGGGTCCGTGGGCGCCTTCCTTACGCACAGCGGACCAGGATGCGTCATCGAGGGGATGCAGTACGGGCATCCCCTCATCCTTCTACCCTTCTTCCAAGACCAACAAACGGTTGCAAGGTTCATGGAGGGAAAAAAGGTCGGACTGCCAGTGCCAAGGTACGGAGAGGATGGATCGTCTTTTGACCGACAAGGTGTGGCGTCTACGGTTCGGGTTGTCTTCATGGAGGAAGAAGGTCGATGTGTCTTTGCGGCCAATGCCAAGAAGCCGCAATAGATCGTCACTGACAGTGCATGCCATGAGAGGTATATCGATGAGTTCCTTGAGCAACTCAGATTATATAAGGACTAGGTGAAAATGCGCGCTTGGCCAGCCGACCACTGTGGCGTTTCACCTTGGCACATCATGACCGGGGCTTGTAGATCGAGTTGCGGGAGTATCCTTAGAAAAAGGAAGCATTCAGAAATGTGCATGTCGTGCTTGCAAGAAAAAATGGAGCCTGTAAGGAGGCATGGATAATATGGGAAGGGGCAAACACAGAGCCTGTTTACGGACTCGTCCCGGTATCATTTTTTCATAATGGAATGGGAAACAGTGGCGGAGCCAGGACATCAACCGTGTGTTGTCAATTTAAAATTCTGTAGTCACATGCTTGTATTTGTATGAATTTTAATGGACGCGTCTAGCGATCGCCAGATCGACAAGTTGGGCGCCTTCCCGCTTTGGGAAAGTTTCCCTCCGTGTTGACTGGACCACGTGAGTATGATTTCTGCGCGGGTTGATGGGGGTGTGCTCGTTAGTTCAACGCCCCGCGCGTCCCACCACGCGAAAAAGCTTCCTCCTTTTGCGCCGGCCTGTCCGTCCTTAAAAGCCGGATCCTACAGTCCCACTCTTGAACCCTACAGCCCCCAGATTTCCTCCTAATCCATCTTCTTCCTCTATCTGTAGCTGCCATGGTTGTCTCACCTGGCTTCATGAACTCATCAAATCATGGAAACCTCCTGATCCTGAACCCTACGAACACGTACCATGCGGAGAGAAGCTCGAGGAACGCACCTGTGTCTGGAGTTCCTCTCTCAGATTCAACACATGTACTCCTTCATCTATGTGCTGCTTCTTGGTGATCCTTGCAACTTGGCTGTTTTTTGTTAGTAACCTGTAGCATCACAATTGTCTAACAATTGTAATGCTATTTGTCCTAGTAAGATATTGGTTACTTCATAGATATTATTGTTGCATCATAATCATATCATGCTCATGTCATCATGCCACCTTGCATTTGAGTATCATATAAAACCCTTTTGTTTTTGGTTCTTCTTTCACATGCATTATTAATTGTATTTGTCTCTTGATATTGTATTTGGTTATTGATATATTGTCTAAATGACCAAGTTGAGTTGGGGGCATATCTTCTATTTCATTTCCGTCACCTTTCTTTTCCACCACCTTATAATTCCACCATCCCTTTAACAATGAGCTTGTATTTCTTTCCTTTGATATTTTAATTCTAGCTCATGTAGTTTGGGGTGGATTAAATCCTCTAAATTCTTGTGCTTGGTTTTATCTCCACTTCTTGGATATGCATAGAGTAATGCCATAATATTAATATTGTTTTCACAAAATAAATCATGGCATTATTATTTTGCATGGGCCATGCACAATTCTTCACCACCTTTCTCTCCTTTGGTTTTTCTTTGGTTTTAATGGATCCTATCTTTGTGAAAACATCTCCTACCACTCCACCATCCTCATGGGCTCATATATAATTTTTTCTTCTTAATTTTTATTCTCCATGCATGAACCATATGAGGCCTAGTTCCCCTTTTCCTTTCTTTTTCTTTTCTTGCAATTCTCTTCCACTTCATCTCATGTTAACTTCTAGCATTCCTCATGATCCACTTGGGGGTGACCTTTTGCTCAAGCTTTAAAAATCTAAACCCTAAGCAAACTTACACCTAGTTCCTCTTTCTAATTTTCCTAACCCTAATTCTCCTAAACCCTAACTCTAATCTTCCTTCTCTCTCTCTCTCTCTCTCTACCATGAGCACCACCTGACCCTCTTCCTCTCTCTCTCCCTAGCTGCTGGCCCCACCCCAGCTACCTCTCTCTCTACCCCATCTAACCCTAACAAACCCTAGCCCGAGCTAACCCTCTCCTCTCTTTCTTTCTCTACCGCCATGCTGGCCCCACCCTACAGCTGCTCGCCGCCCTAGACCACCTGCAGTCCCTCCTGCCGCCGTCCAGCCCCGGGACAAGCCCCCAGCTGCCCCACGTGCTCGAGGAAAAGGGAGAGAAAGGTGGCACCGAGTCCACCTTATCTCTGCCGTGCCCCGCCTGCCTTCCTCCTCTCTCCCTCTCATTTTCCCTCGCCCACACGCCTCTCTGGCCTCCCTCAGATCCGCCCCAGAGCCGCCCTCTTCTTCCCCTTCCTCCTCCCCGACCACAGCTCTTGCCGCCGGTCGCCGCCAGCACCCTCTGCTCCTCCTCGTTCCAGCCGCCGTGCTCGTCGTGGAAGAGGCCTAGAAGATCGTGGACGTCCCTCTGCTTCACCCCGTACCCGTCAGCGCGAAGGAGGGAGCCCCAGCACCGCCAGGTCCTCGCCGTCCTCCGAAACCCTAGCCCGCCGGAGCGTCTGCGTCGTCGACGAACCGCCGCGCTTCTCCCCGATCCGACCACACCAGGCAACCCGCGGTGAGTCCCTCGACCTCACTGACATGCCCCGCCTCGCCGTCGACGAGTAGCCCCGCCGTTCGTTTCGTCGAGCGCCCACCGTGCGCGCCGTTCGCCGTTGCCTGCAAGCCTCCCCGCGCCGCGCAGCGCCCTATCTAAGCCCCAGACCCCTCCCTGTCAGCTACCCGAGCCAGCCGCACTGGCTAGCCCCTCCGCGCGCACGCCAGCGTCCCGGGATCGATCCCCCGCTCGCACCGCGCGCCGAATTTCCTCGCCAGACGGTGAAGAAGAAAAACAGTAACCGGGCCCGTGGACATCTTACAAAAAGCCCCCCACCTTTTTGATTCCTGCAACCCGCGCTCCAGAGACCCCACCTGTCAGCCGCTCTGGTAGAATTGCAGAAAACCCCTTGGCTTTTCCCGGGCGCAACCCGCGCTCCAGCCCCAGCCCCACCTGTCAGCCCCTGTCTCTCTCACCGCTGTCACGTGGGCCTGCGCCAGTTGGCCCACCCCGCAGTCTCAGTGGTTAGCCCGAGACGCGGTGACAAAAGTTTTCCCCGCGCGTGGTCTAGTCAGCACAAAGGCCCACCTGTCAGTGTCTGGGGTTGATTTCGCCTGGGTGCCAGAAGTATTTTCCTGTGTCTGTTTTTAATCAAATCTTTTTCAAATTGATTTAAATTCAAATTCAATTCAGATTCAAATAATTTTTAAAATACAAATCCAAATAATACATATAATATATGTTTTGGAATCAGAAAAATGTGAGGAATTCAAATATACCATTCAAAATAATGTTAGAACACTTTAAAATTTCGAGATGATTAAAATTACGAGAAAATGCCCTTTTCCTTATTTAATTAATAACTTTTGTTTTATAACTCCAAATTTGACAAATAATATGTCTAAATCGATCAGCGCGACGAGCCCGTTCTATTTATGCAGTCCTTGTTCTGATTTGAAGCATGCATCATGTCAACATTCAAAATCTGAACTGTTTATGACAATAAAACTTGGGCAAATAAATAATAAAGTGCTTTATTTCTTGTATCCACACCTTACCTTTGCCATGCTACTTTAATGCCATGTAATTGTGCATCATTCATCATGGCATGCTTGGTTGCTTGTTGCATTTTAATTCATATGCTTGTGCACTTTATTTATGTTGGCCCTTGTTTGTTTGGTTCTTCTTCGAATAGACGCCCAGCAGGAGAATTACCAGGAATCACAGGAGTATTACCCAGATCCATCTCTCGCTTCAACTGAGCTGCCAGGCAAGCACTACCACATGCTTGCATACATACAGTACATATTGCCTCTATCTTATTCTTGCATCATTGAGTCGCGATTGCATTAAATTGAATCCCAAGTACTGCATTGCCTTTACTTTTAAAACCACACCAAGCTTGTTCCGGTCCCATGAGCCATTACTACAGGAGTTGTTCGAGCCATGCGAGTCGTAGAAAAGCATGAGTAGGGTATGCGAGTGTCTGCTGGATAATGAGGTACCTAAACAACATAACCTGAGTAGTAATGGGATAACTAATGAAAGAGGCACCGGTGAGCAATATCTGCTATTTGGTTTTTCCTGCTCACTTGTGTCCCGTAGGACCCCGAGTACTTGATTCCTGTTCCTTGACTATTTGCACTATCCACATCCGGGAGGCCTTATG